>CM057932.1:13040158-13640158 GCA_030141595.1 Chydorus sphaericus | reverse complement strand
ACGGTACTGGTGAACTGGAGCAAAGTATTTCTACCACCAATGGACAGCCCTTGAGCCAGAATGGTGCATCACTGGCGCCCGCTGTTGTAGCCTCTTCTAATGATATCGAAGGATCTGGCGACGGAATCCCATCTCGGGTATCCGCTTCTACTATAGATATTCCAGAAAAGGATAAAGTGGTGCAAGTTGCTTTACTAGAAGCATTCGAGTCTACATCCGCTGAATCTCAATCACTAACCATGGTCGAAGAAACTGCGGAAATGGAGCTTTGTGTGAGTGAGAATGGTGACCAATCGCGCCTCACTACACCAGACCTGGGACCAGATGATGATGGAAGCAGTATGGCTTACGATGAACATCGCCCCCTTAGCTCAGCAAATGATAGCCGTACTGTCTTTGATGGGGAAGACGAAGGTGACAGCAACGAAGGGCTTGTCTCTACGTTTGGCGACCCTAAAGCTGATAGCATGCTACTCTCCCGTTTGCTGACCCTGTTTTACTGGCCCGGCATTATGGGCACCATGCCGTAAGTTCATTTTTATCAACATTTATTTATTCAAAATATTTTTACTCTTTTGTAATAAATTATGTAGTGTCCCGCCAGAAATCAAGGAAGCGACGGTAGCGTCTAACCAAACTGTTACGCCAGAACCTGAGGATGCGACGACACCATCTCCCCGGTATTAAGTTTCAGCTATTTTTTATCGTTCCTTTGAAAATAACTTTTTCTTGTCTGTTTAAATTTTCATATTTATTAGATCTAAGCCCACGAAAAGGGATACGAAGAATCAAAGAAAGTTGCACATGCAGGCTTTGGCGAAGAAGCGATTCGGGCAGAAAGATGCGGATGGAAATCCTATCGAAGAGGAGCCCGTAGCTTCCACCAGCGCTGTTGTCGCGCCTGCTGTGCCTCGTCCATCTACTGGAAAGAAACGCGGACGGCCTCCAAAAAAGAAGGTGGACGTCAGTCAAGAAGGCGACAATCCTACGCCTACTAGCGGATCACTTAACGCAACTGCTAGCCCATCTCCTGTTCCCTCTGCTGGCTCCTCCGCCGTTGTCACCCCGGATTTAAACGAAGGAGAGCAATTAGCTTCAATAAGTGCTGCCAACAATGTTGTCACCAATCAAGAGAGTCCTTTGCCTATGAAAAAGCGAACATACAAGAAGAGAAACTCAACACCCATTGAAGGTGGTCGCGTCAGTACTCGCAGATCTGCGGCCAACCAGCCAAAATAATAGATCTGTTGTGAACCAGAAGATACACAGACAAACTTTATTGCTTGATTTTTTTTTGTCCAGTTCTCATTTTCTGTCTCAATTGATTTATACTAGCCACCAAGAAGTCAATAAGATTGTGTTATTGAATTTCACATTCCTTACACGGAATTGTGAGCATTCATTTTGGTAATTGTGGAACCATGTCCTAATGATTGAAGTTAACAGTATTAAAATAACGTGTTAATGTTACAAATGTAAGAAGCCAGTCAGCTTTTGAACCAATACAGATTGATTTTGTTTAAATGAGTAGGCTATGATTTACTGCCAGGAAAGAATGGACGGCTGTCTGAGGGTAGTCTGAATTCTGAAGAGAAAAAAAATAGCGTTTTCGGTCACTACGGAAGACATAATGACATATTGACATTTATCGTTGAATTCATATTTCACGAGAAGAAAATCAGAACAATTTAACTTTTTCGTTTGATCTAAGACATTTCTTTTACTGCATGAGCGTTATGACCGGCATACGGAATCTTAGATCGTACGAGGTTACTAATATGAGGCAATCAACTGCTTAATGTGGGGGCAGTTCCGTAATTTTAAAATCTTTTCTAATCAGAGTAGAGCATGTTTTTATTGGCTAAATCCAAATTAATATCAGGGCGGTCCTAACTCTTCGTAACTTTCATTAGTTTTTGTGACCAAGTCCGTCGTTAAGAAAGTCCACAGACTAAACCCGCCAATTAACCGGCCCCGAGAAAACTCGTCAAAGGAACACGCGTTAATTATATTAGCTCGACAGTAAACCAGTCACAAAAATAAGTCTGTTGAAAACTAGGAGATACGCAGAGAATATTTAAGTTGGTTTATTCTTTTTTTTTTGGGTTCAATATTATTCATGTTGTGTTTCACGGTTTGCAATCCTCATGATAGGGATCTAAATTTCTCAAGTCTCGCCATGTAGGTGGTAAAAGGTTGTGTAAATGATTACCACATTTCTTACATGGGTTCGTGAACAGCGTCTGATAACTGTGGAACCACATCTGAAATTGGAATTAAGAGTAAACATGTGTTTAAATATATACTATTATTTAAAATCAATTTTTACCAGGAAAGATCTGATGGCAAGCTCCGGGTAGGCTGGTGAGTAGAAGTGCAGCATCGCTGCTGTAGCGTTTTCGGTCACTTTACGGAAGACTTTGTAACGCGATTCCCCCCACATGTCGATTTTGCCGTCTTCAGTCAGTAGATCTTCAGTGGCACCTTTAACGACCACCCATTCGACCATAAGACGCTTGAGCACCACGATTCCTTTCATGATCTTGCCTAATGTAATCTGCAAGATGGTACTGGAACCATACGGACGAGATATCTCGATCTTCAGGTTATCGACGAGTGATCGGCTGAATGTGTTGATGACATTATCTATAGCCCTAAAACAAGAAAATAGTTACCAAGCTTGTTTTATTGATTTGTTACATAAAATTTCATCTTACTGAGGAGATATGTTTTGGCTACTGGGCTGGATACGCCTCCTTTTGTTGGGGAGGAGTGTTGAGCGTTTCAGGGAATTTTGGCTTAGAAGAGTGGTAGCATACCCAGAATACTCAGCCAACTGAAAAATATGTATATTTTTTTAATTAGGGTATTTTACACAGTGAAGTAAAAAGTTTTATGATCCATACATTATCAGTCCATCTGTAGGAAGTGATCAGAGACTCATACAAGTTGAGGGCATCAGGAGTACAGTCGTGGTTCAGATATCCTGTGTTACCTAGTTGAACTGTACCTTGAGTTGATTCCAAATTGTTAATCCCATCTTCAAACTCCCTAATAGTAACAAATTGGTTTGAAATTGGAAAATAGCAATGAGATTATATTTGAAAAATGATACCTCACACTGGTTTGAACAGCTACTAATTGTTGCTGAAGTTCAGCCACAAATTTGGATTCTCTACTATCTTGTCCTGATTGAAGACCAATACCTTCAGTAAGGCTTTGAAATACAGTGCCCACATTGTTTCTCAGAGCTTTGAGATTTTTTAAAGCTGCTGTTGCTTGCGCTACATCCAGTTTGCTTGATTGATCTGCCATGGCTGTTTACTTGTATCTCTGTTCGGCTGGTAGATGATTTTTCTTGTGAACCGGGAACGTTGGAATTTACCTGTTTACGCTACGTTTCAAGTAATCACGTTTGACACTTTGACAGTTCGGACAGAAAGACAGGAGACAGTTCGAAAGCTTACTGCTCTCAGATAGTACTCATAGAGTTATTGACGATAGACCACAGCACTGACAGCTCTCAATGTCAGCAGTCGGTTATTTCGTTTGTTTTCTTCTCGAGTCATGTCTTTATTTGCGGTGTTGTCGGATAATCAATCAAAATGTCAATTTCTTAAATTCAACTTTTACATGTTAATCTCGAATATTTTTATTCATTGGAGGTTTCCGTGTTTGAATTTTGTTCGACTAAATTTGTAAAAAGTAAAAACTTCAATTATATGTTGCCGGTTTTGGTTCGCATCTGTTTTCCCATTTTCCCCATCTCTGATTTTCCCTCTGAATTCCCAAATCCGAGTCCCGTTTCCCGCATTTTTCTGAAAAGCCCCGTTTGCTGTTGCCGCTGCTATGGTAACAAGCTTTTGCCATGGTAACATTTGCAGCAGTAATCATGGACGCCTAGTGTCAAAAACAGTTCTTCCTTTAGTTCTTCCATTGAGAATATTACACGAGTAGTTTACTTTGCCGCCTCTCTATTTGTTGTGTAGTTCTCCTTGTAAACATGAGGATTGGATTTGTGATCTCGCCAGTTTCAGGATGCTATTGTTGATCTCCACTAAAAGATAAGGTAATGGATATCTGTCATTATTTCTTCTCATTTGCTGTCGTTTTCAAAATCATCAGGAGGAGTTTGAGTCTCGCATGAAAGGTTGTTTTAACGCGTTGAAAGAGACCGCAGGAAGCTCGGCGAGTAGGCTTGTTTCCTCCTCAAAAGTAAAAAATAACTGGGTGTTTTCTTCCAAAATAGATGTGGGGTGCCACACTTCTCTTTGGGTGATCTAGCCTCCTCCCGCCTCATTCCAGTTCTTCTTTTCATGTCTCCAACTCTGTGTTTGGCTTTATTAGTCATTAAAGAAAGGAGCCCAAACAACAGGTTTTTTCCCTATTATTGTACTCTACTGGCTTTCTGTCACAGGGTTGAGTAGAGAATTTCTATTGAATCTTTGGAGGGATACGATAGAAAGTACCATCATTTTCATCCAAGCCTCCTGCTGTAATCATTATGAAGGAATTGGTATTTTCCTCTCTGTTAAAGCATTCGACGGTGGGTGCGGGATGTTCCAATTCGGCTCGGTTCCCGCGCTCACGCCCGGTTATTGACCGGTTAACCGCTCTTTACTTGTTATCTTTTTACAGTCAATCCTACTTTCCTTCTTTCTTCCATTTTTATTTTTCTATAAGTATGAAAATCAACCAAGGGAAAAAGTAATTCTCACGGTTCTGGCGATACTGATGGGACGAAAACGTAAAAATAAAATAGAAAAGAAGATGCAAAGAATTTCCTCTTGTTCTCTCTTTCGCCGTGATGGAAGAGCTCCGCGTGTAACTCGAAACGGAAAAAAGGCCATCGAAGGGAGTTGTAACGCTCTTGGAGAAATACGTAGTAGAGGATAAAAACTAAAAGTTGCTTTGGAAAATCTAGCTGAAGGGTAAATGCATATATATATGTATATATATATACACCTTCTTTCTCTCCCCCTCTTTCTCTCCTATTCATCGCCTGATAAAAAATAGACCTTCCTTCCCCTCTCTTCTTTTTCCTCCTTCTCTTCTTCTTCCAAGTGTGTAGTTTTGAAGAGAGTATAGCAACAATAACGAAGGAGGTTTTTGGGGGAGGACGTCCTGCACAACAGACACATACGGCTCCCAGCTGCGACCATGTGCAGTCGCATACACACGAAGGAACCAAACAAACTCGTGAAAAAAAAAAACTTTGTATTCAACTCAGCCAACCTTACGTGTTTGGATCTTTTGCCGGAGGAGTCACAACAATCGAGTCACTGTAACCTTGTGTAGCTGTTTTTTTTTTCTTTTTTCTTTCGTGTTGTTGTTGTTGGCGCTACAAGTGAGTGTGGAACGCGGCCACCATCACCTGACCGTTATGTCCACATCACGCCTTCAGGGTATAGCAACTTGGATGCCTTCAGTCTCTAGGAGACGAGCCGAATGGTGAAGAACGCACGGTGTGCCCGCGTGTCCATCATCACCATCTGAAATTCTCGTTTTTCGCAGCACTTCCCGTTTGAGAGCAGCGGGAAACCGTCCCACTTGCGTGTGAAACGTTTTATCATAATCCCCGTTTTCTAGCTCCAATTGTCCTCTTCGCCCATGGTCGTGTGTTTGATTGCCTCTTTCCGCGCGACAGAAGTAGCAGCAGCAGCCTGAAGCTGAATCCCGGCTCTACCGAGAGAGGGAAGCTTTGGGTGTACTGAGTAGAACAAAACATACTCGAAGACAAAAAGAGAGAGAGAAAAGGAGACCAGGGTCATGTTGCGGTCGCGCAGTCTTGATCTGGCGTTCATCCGCCGCGCTGGCCGGAAGCGCACCTCTTCGGCCACCATCCGCTCTGTCAGCCAAGCTTTCCTTAGGTTTCTTTTCAAATATTTTTTTGGAATAATAATCGCTAGATAAAGGATAACGGCGTTTTCAAGTGATAAATTTTTGGCTTAAACCTGACTTGCATTTTTTTTCTTGTTTGTAGGAGCGCATTCGTCATGGCTGCAGTGTCCAGCAGTTCGGCTAGCGGAAGTGGAGTAGGGCCTGATCCGGCCACAATTGGACCGTCCAGTAAACGTTCTCGAGGATTGTCAGATATCGACCCAAAATTCGTCTCCAACGTGAGTACCGTAACATTCTTCTGCTTCCTAAGAAGGA
Source organism: Chydorus sphaericus (assembly GCA_030141595.1). Classification (NCBI taxonomy): domain Eukaryota; kingdom Metazoa; phylum Arthropoda; class Branchiopoda; order Diplostraca; family Chydoridae; genus Chydorus; species Chydorus sphaericus. The sequence goes on along the minus strand of CM057932.1, from coordinate 13,634,002 downwards.
AATTGTGTCACCAAATAAAAGAGAGAACATTTCTTATTGTCCTCTTTCCCCTCACTGTATCTCACCAAAATCTGTGACCACACCATGAGGGCTACGGAGCCCCAAGGGTCGTCCGGACAAGTTTAATAGTAAACAACGCATTCATTGCTTTACGCACACCAGGAGTTCAGGAATGATCCCGGAGAGTGCATGAGAAGTCTCCCTCTCTTTCCGGTCCCGTGGTTCAGTATCACGTGATGGAGGGAGCTGCTCCTATTGATTGATATAGACTGCAGTGCGCCAAAAGCATTTTTTCATTGTACTTTTTTGTTGTTATTGTTGTCATCGTCTCCTCTTTCCCTTTTTTTTTACCCTAAAAGAGAATTTAAGACAGCGTGACGGTTACTTTTGTGTCCTTGTTGTTGTATCTTTCCCGCTGGCCGCCACATCAGCTTTCACCTAAGCGCCATGGAGAAGTCCATGCGTGCGGTTTTCCACTTTCGTCCCGTCATGCTCGACTCGTGCGCTAACCACCGCAAACACGTACGGCAGATGTGAGATGACTTTCACGTACTTTTTATTTTTTGGTCGACAGAGTGGACTGAGCGGATTGTCGGAAGTGGAGACGTCTCGCGGAGGAAGTGTCCGAATTCAACATAGACCACCACGACATCCTTCCGGTGGCGGGAACTCGGTTGTTGGAGCGTCCTCTGTCGTCACCTTGGGAGTTCCGTCCTCTTCCGCCGGAGTGGTTTCCACCAATGTCACTCACACGTCGCGCTTCCCAAAGCTGGATGAGTGCGCCCACTTTCACTACGATGTCGTCGACCTGGGACCTTTGGCGGTAACGATTAAACAAAAACGCAATCTAGAATTCAAATAATTTGCTAGAAAGAGAAAGTCAAACTTGCACCGCAATATTCTTAGCCAAATTAAATTTCCTCTTGTGAAAACCGCAAAGAAATTAAAACAGCATCAATTTATTTTGACACGTAAAAAATAGTTACTACTTTTCCTTTTTTAATTTGTTTTTATGTCCGCTTATATTTCTTTGGAAATCCGAATCCTTGTTTTATTTCAAACTTTTTTTTTCCTTTGTGTTTTCTTTTATTACGTCAATAGATCCAGCTCTACGATGATACCGGAAAAGTTGTGTCTACCACAAACAGTGAGTCATCTACGGATCTACCACCACCTCCACCCCTTTGGGCCTTACAGATCACGAGCTATGGCAAATCCTGGATCATCCGCCGGTCCTACGAGCACTTCCGCACTTTGGACGAACAGCTCCACCGTTGCATTTACGACCGCAAGTTCTCCCAGCTTCCTTTACTCCCGGAGGCGGGCAGCGGGGCAAGCCACACTGAGGTGATGGGAACAAAATACGTAAAGACTATTTATAGGAAGGTCGGAGCTCGTAGTAGAACGTAACAAGTTTTGGTTTGGGCTTAACCCGGCCCTCCTGTGTATTCAGTCCGCCAGTGATGGCCGTAGAGGCGACACGAACGAGACGACGACTGGACCGCGGGGTCCAGACGGAAGAGAGTTTCCTTGGTCGGAAAAACGTGGGTCGTGCTTGTGTCCTTCAGGTCCGTGTTGTTGGAATTGACCAATGGAAGGAGAAGCGCCTCCGCTGGAGTTTTCCTAATAGTAACGACTCCCAGGTATATGGAAACAGCCGCACGATCCTTACGTGTTTGTGTTGGTTGACGACGCTCGGCAATTCATCACGTTTCGTGAGCTCCCAGATGTTCCCAACGGGTTCATTACGCAGCTAATTGACACCGAAAAAGAGAAGGGCAGATGGAGCTGGGTTAAAGGAAATATAACCGGTCCCCCTTCTCTCTTTTCTCAGTATTTCTTCTTCACCCTTCTTTTTTGAGTTCTTCTGGGATCCTTTTTAATTGAGAGAGACGTGTGTCATTTGTATGCTCGCCTCAGTCTCTCATCAGGAAGCTTCCGTTTATTTGTACAACGTCTTTCCATGAGAATCCCGCCGACCTATCAATCCTTCGTTGAATATACAATTAAGGTCAAGCCGGAATGGCTATCGTTCCGAGCCGTTTATTTATTTTGTTCCATTTGTGGCTACTATATTTGAATGAGCTCCTTTTTCTGAGCTATAATAGTAACCGTTTCTCTAATGTTTCTTTATTGGGATAGGTGGCGCTGAGACCTCTACTTTCGGGCTACGTAAGCCGGCTAAGTGCCATAGCCGGAAATCTAATCAACTGCGCGCCCGTCCTCAACTGGCTTGAAGTGGACAACCGAGGACGGAGGCTCTACCCACCTCCTCCTTCGGATGACGCAGATGCGGATATCAACACTCCGGCCGTGGCGGCATCCTACGCTGTACGACGCTATGCCGCCATTGCGTCAGATGAAATCAGCTTTGAAGTAAGAGAAAATCTCCAATTGGTCCCCAAAAGCTACAGTTCTAATAAGGAAATAGCTATCCGCTTGCATGAAACTTTCCATTCGTCGATGAAGGGTAGAAGATGAATGATGCTCAGGGCCGGGACGATGGAAATTATTCATAAATCAACGAGGCTCTCAATAACTGGTTTTCACCATGCATTTTTCTACATTAAGTTGTTCATTGTTAGTCGGGAATTCGCGCTGAGCTGGCGCTGGTACTGTTGATTCTAGGGAGTTTACTTTTTAAAAAGGTTTTAACGGTTCTTTAAAGTCAACATTTTACATTTATTCAAATCTCTTTCGTGGCTCGCAGTAAAATCCTGCCAACTGATTTCCCCTGTGACAGTGATTTTATTACAGTTTTCAAACTATAGTTGAAAGTGATCCTTTCGGTCCGTTCATATATTGAAAAAGAGTTCTCGTTTACATTGCCGTAGGGATAGAGATGTAAAATTCCTCCTTTTATTTTCTTTCTTTTAAAAACTAAAAAAAAAAAAACTACTCTAGGTTGGAGATATGATCAGCGTTATCGACATGCCGGCTCCAGAAGAGAGCATGTGGTGGAGAGGAAAACGTGGTTTTGACGTGGGTTTCTTCCCTTCCGAGTGCGTCCGGATCATCGGTGACAAGGTGCCCGCCCATTTATCCTTACCGGGCACGACTGCTTTGTCTACTGTCGCAGTGGCAGCCGCGGCTGCTGCGGCCGCCGCTGGAAACGGTAGCGGATCGTCTCCTTCCAAACACCACCACAACACGAGTGGTTCCATACACAGTTCTAGTAGCTTGGATAACCTGCCGACGAAACCGGTCCTTCGAAAACACGGAAAGCTCATCTCCTTTTTCAGGTAGGCTCAGGGACATCAAACGCTCATTTTTTTGTGTGTATGTGTGTGTTAAGGGAAGGACTTTTCTTTGTAAATGTCATCCGTTGTTATTTTTAAGAAAGATTACGTTCTATAGAGGAAGCTGCCAAAGGAAACGTTGTCCCGTTTTTCATTTTTCTTTTCCCGTGAAAGGAGAGATAAAACATGTTCTGCTAAGGTGCGCACCCAGAAGGATCATAAAACACCATTTAATAACGAATACCTACAGCCGCCTAAGAGGATAAGAAAAAAAAATATCATGTTTTTGGCGTGTAGTTTATGAAACTATAAAAAGGAAGACCCATCCGTGCAGATTTTTTTGACGCGTTGTTGTTGTTTCTTCCTTATATGATTTAAATACCAGATTCCTTTCAGAAACAAAATGTTTCGGCTGCGCGAAAGAGTGGGGAGAAAACGGCGCATGATTTGATGCTAATGAAAGAGGCTGGGCGTTTTGATGTGTGGGCCCACCAAGTCAAGTGGTGGCCTTCTTCGTTCAAGGCCAAATCATCCGTCGTACAAAATTCTCTATTTTCCTTTTTTTTTGGCATTTATCCACGGGGTTTGGCTCGTAGTAAGGTCCTCATGCGTATCGATGAAACGAATCAAAGCGCACGCACAAAGAGAATCCGCCAGGGGAGCGGATGTTTCGGAATCGCATGTCATTTCTAATGATTGCGCTACGACGATGTTGCCCCGAAAAGGTCGACCTATGCAAAAAGAAAAACCGAGTTGAAGCCGATTCTTTTTTTTTTTTTAGGCCGGATATTCTTTTTTTGTTACTGCTGATGGATCACGATCTGTACGCAAGGAGAGCAATGCATAATAATAAAGTAGAAGTGTTTTTGCTGCTCGCGTGCAGGAGCAACAACAGAGCCCGGCGGGTGGGCGCTGCAATCATCAACGTAAACCAAAGAAAAAGGTGGAAGATTACAGTGTCTGTTGACTGCGTCATTTTCTCTTTTTTCTTCTGTCCGCCTTAATCAAATCGTAGTTTCGGGAAAGTTGTTGGCTCTCGCAAAATGCCCGTAGTACAAACATCGGACCTTGGACCAAGCCTCTCACTGCTTCGTTTTTAGTACCTTCTTTTTCGAAAGTGAAAGAAGAAGAAGAAAAAAAAATCAATGTAAAATGAAAGAATCGAATGGGTTGGGCAAAAAAAAAAAATAGAGGATGACTGCTCCACGCACCCGCCTGGTGAACGGATGGATAAGGTCATGTTTAGTCGGGTCCCGGTGCTCACCGAAAGCAGACGGTCTAGTGTAGTTGCATGTTTTCTGTCGTTATACGGTCGGATTTTTCCAACTTGTCGTGAAATGTGTTAAACATGGCGAGGTATAAGTCCTCACCTTCCTTATAGCTCAATTTGATTTTTTTGTTCTTGAAAGCTTTTTTAATTATCTTAATTGTCTTCACAGATTATGTTAACGGATGGCTGATGAAATTTTAATGTGACTAGTATAGAAGTAACGGTGTTTTTCCATCTTAATTGTTTTTTAGGAGTTTCATTCTGTCGCGGCCCTCTCGCCGCAAATTGAAGCAGTCGGGAATTTTGAAAGAGCGGGTCTTCGGTTGCGACCTAGGAGAGCATCTACTCAATTCCGGACGAGAGAGTAAGTACTCTCGTGCAACACTAAATCCAATTACACCTCGGGAAAGTCTGGAGAGAGAGCTCTCTTAGTTTCCATTACCGTTAAAAAAATTATTTTTAGATTCCTTGAGTTACTGCTTCATTTTACCTATGCAAAATTACCTCACTAGAAACGTGTTTTTCTTTTAGCTCTACTAAGCTCACATTTCTCAAGTTTTTGAAACAGTCATTTTCTCCATATGTGGACCGATGTTTTCACGATTCTTTTCCACCTGTCATCAACATTCTTTAATGTGCATCTCTTTCTCTCTCTCTTTGAATATTTAGCATTTTCTAAAATTAGAACGTGACCGTAATACCTAAAACCTAATGTTTTGATTTTGTTTCTCTTTCCTCATTCATCAGTTCCAATGGTGTTGAAATGCTGCGCCGAATTCATCGAAGAGTATGGAATCGTTGACGGCATCTACCGTCTCTCTGGCGTGACTTCAAACATTCAGAAGTTGAGGTACGTAGACTGTAATCATGTAATGGATGATAGAGTAAGGTTGATTGTCATCTGACGCGATTTCACCTGCTAATCTGACGGGGCACACACGTCGTAATCTGGGTCGATGAGAGATTTCCCTTTTTTGTAAAAACCTGTTTAAGTGGGCGTGGAGTTTGTACCGAAAACGAGGCGATGGCATGTTGTCACGTTTTATTTTTGTTCAGTTTCCCCCTAGAAGCTTTTATTTTATTGACTTTTTTTCTTTTTCATAGGAATGCTTTTGACGAGGACCGCGTTCCAGCTTTGGTTGAGGACGAAGCTATCCGGCAGGATATTCATGCCGTTTCTTCTCTCCTCAAAATGTACTTTCGGGAGCTTCCCAACCCGCTTTGTACCTACCAACTGTACGGCCAGTTTGTAAATGCCGTCCAAGGGCCAGATAACCTCCGAGTCATCCGTATGCGTGAGGTATGCATAATCATCTTTTTGTTTCGAGACCCGTGTCGGATATTTTTCCCTCTTTTCTTTGTACGTGCTTATACTGTAAACCTGTAATTTGCCACGATTCGACTCGCCCCTTTTTTTTTTATATCATTTGGTAATTAAGTTCATATGGCTCCTCTTCTCGCATCTCGTAACGGTCCATTAAGTGCAGACCACATCAAAATGATTGATGGAAAGAGTTAAGAGAAACGTCATTTCTGCTTTATAGGTGGTCCAACAGCTACCTCCGCCCCACTTCCGTACATTGGAATACCTGACGAGGCATCTCGCTCGTGTGGCCGAAAACAACGCTTCCACTGGAATGACGGCCAAGAATGTAGCCATCGTTTGGGCACCAAACTTGCTCCGTTGTAAGGAGCTCGAATTTGGTGGGGTTGCTGCTCTCCAGGTGGGAAAAATCCTGATTCTCTCCTTACGTGGAATTTTTCAATATTTATTTATTCTTCTCGTTTCATAGGGAGTTGGCGTCCAAGCTGTAGTGACGGAATGCCTCGTCCGTTACGTGGACCTCATCTTTAGCGACAAAGTTCCAGTCATGGCACAGCTCAGTGGGGATGAAGCGGGTGGTTCCAGTTCCAACGGTGGGGCTTTGAAACGAACGCGCCCCAAATCTTTGGCTATTTCGACGCCCACAAAACTGTTATCGTTGGAAGAGGCGAGGAATAGAGCTTTGCAGCTGGCCAGCAGCCAGAATGACACGGCCTATATTGAAGTGGGTGGCGGACCGGCCTCACTGCCACCAAAGTACCATACAGTCATCGAACTCCCGAATGGGGATAACCGGGCCAAAAGAGGCAACAGCTTAAAACACAAAAAGTCTCCGTTGGGCTGGAAATCCTTATTTGCGAAACCCAAAGGCCGTTCCCCGTCTTCTGTCAGCACGAGTAGCAGTAAAGCACAACGGAAGGGATCTTCTGCTAGTACGGGATCCACTATCAGTATGCCTGCCCCTATTTCACATCCTTCAGCTGCTCAGCGTGCTGTTACATACATTCGGCCGAGACTGAGGCCGGTGAAAAGTGCTGAATCCTTGGTCGCTTCAAATCGGAACTCTTCGGTAAGCTAGCTATCTAAATTTTAATTTTTCACTTGATTGAACTATTTACAAATCTAAATTGGAATAGGCCGGAGAAAGCTCTACGACTAGTCCTTCAGAGGTGGTTCAACTTCGTGAAGATAGTCTATTACCCCTCAATGCAACCTTGCCGGCTACTCTTCAAGCTAACGATGATCGTGAAAGATTGACCGAAGGGGACGGAGACGATGAATCCCTTCAAGATGGTTCCCTTTCACGGTGTCATAGTCGATCCGTCTCTCACGACTCGTACTTCCGTCTTTTGGTAACCAACCGAATAAGCGGTAACCAAGTGGACCCGGTGAATGAGGAAGGAAGTCAGGAGAACAGTGAGGCGAGTCAGAGTGGCAAGGAACGTTTGGTGGGTGGTGACCACGCCATCTACGCAGAGATCTCAAAACCTGGAACCAAAAGTAAATTATTTAAAGCATATTTAATATTACTGTTTACTGACAAAATCATTTTGAAATAGATTCTCCTCCACAAGAGACGGGAACCGAGTTTGGAAAGAATATGAAACTGACGGCCGTAGAAGATCCTCACTCCGGAAGTTCTAAAATGTCACTCAACGACCTGAGCCATTTAGACGACAGTGAACTCAACTTTATGAGCAGCCGTGAAATGTTGGCAATTTCCTTACAAAAGACCGCCATGAATAGTAGCAGCTCTGAGGGTCAGCAGTCGAGTAGCGGTGATACCGGTCTCGCCCGCCCGGCGAGTGTAGATGACAGCGTGATTGACGACTCGATTAGAGGGGTAAGTCGAGAAGCAATTTATTTAAAGAACATTTTAGATTTTTAATAAGCACCCATTTCACGTTGTAGCATGGAGTTCCTCTGAACGCGGAGCAAATCGATGAAAAGGGTAATTGGGCTGCCAGCAATCCAGCATATGAACTATTTTGTGTGCAAGCCGAGGTGCATAACCAACAACAGCGTTTGATGAGGTCACCGTCCCCAGATAACACTGAAGCCCAAATGCCAGACATGCCAAGCGAGGTAGCTATGGATGGAGACAACGATTCTCTTGTCAATGTAAGTACTTTTGTGCTATTACTTTTTTCAATTAAAAAAAAATATATATTTATTTATTTTCTTTTCATACAGGTCGGAACGGACGATTATAGCTCAACAGAAGTTACTGGTTCAGATCGAGAGAGCTTCACGCTTCCTGGAAACGGAACGAATGACGTCTATGAAAACGTCAATGTAGCCGAGAATAGGACCATTGCAGAGGTTGAAAGGTAGCTACTCTATTTTCTTCTTTGAGTTAACCTAATAAAGGAGGTGTCTAATATTGGTTCTCTTTGAAGTATCAGACGTTCAGCAGCGTCTCCGATTCCGCCTACTCTTGGAGCTTACGAGAACTTTGCAGATAACCAAGCTTACGCCGTCGTGAGGGTATCTAACGGAAGCATGACGTACGAGAACGTGCAGGATTCGAGGACGATTGACGACCAGCAGTATGAGCCGATCGAGCCCCAACCGGTTAATCAATGCTACGAAAATGTTGACCAACCAAATTATGAGAATGTGGATCAACCTAAATATGAAAACTTGGATGAACAGCCAAGTTACGAGAATCTCACTCAACAGCCCAGCTATGAAAACTTGGACGATCAACCTGGTTACGAGAATCTCATCCATCAGCAGCCTAGCTACGAGAATCTGGATCAAGGGCAGACGACGAGCGACAAGCAAGCCAGCTATGAGAACTTAGAGCAGACTAGTTATGAAAACGTCGGAAATGAGGTCATCAGCAGTAGTGAACATCAAATTGAAGTGGATAATGGAGATGTCTACGAAAATGTCAATCTTGGTCAGTCGAGCGCACGTAAAGCCCTGGAGCTGGTCAATGTGTACGAGGACGTGATCCCACCTCCTCCAAAGACGGCAGAGACTGAGGAAGTTATCTATAATCAAGTGAAAGTGCTTCGCCGATCCATCCAAGAAGTCAACGAGCTCTTACGTCAAGATCCTTCCTCGATCCTTGATGTGGATGTCAGTCCAGCTACTCCAAAAAGTTCAACTAGTCCCGTAGTGGATCACCCATCTTCTATGGTCTCTTCAAAACCACCGAAAACGGAGGAAAATGAGGCGCTGAAAAAGAAGCAGTCCATCGCCAAAGATGGAAGGGAGACCGCCAAGCCGGAGTACGTCATTAGAGATATTGCAGTCGACGAACCATCCAAGGATATTTTACCCTCGAACGGCGGCGTCCGCTTGTCATTGTCTCCCAAGAGAATGTCTAGTGAAGTCAAGTCCACTCCATCGGCCAACGACGAAGGCCAAAGCCAGCTCTCTTTGTCGCTTCCCAGTTTGCTCAATTCGCCCAACAAGGCTGTGCAGTCTTCCAAGATCATCAATCACAAGAGTCTACCACCGACACCGGTGCACCATGCAGAACCTGAAACGGCAGCCCTCCGGCCAGAAAGTGACTCTGTTTCAAGTAAGAGACGCTTCGAGTCAGAGATTGGTCGCGACCTTTTGCGCGAGCGAAGGATACGAAACGAGATTGAAAGTTCTCGCTTGACGGCGGGGTCTGGTGTTCCATCCCGTCGTCAATCCACTCCTGAATCACCGGCATCCAAGTTGTTACCTGGCGGGAAACCCGCTCTACCTGTTAAGATGAATCCAAAGTCAAAATCCACCACAGTTCCGCCCAAACAGTTGGAAGTGATGTTGCGGCCGACTACTCTAGAAACATCGTTTGACTATGAACCACTTCGCCGTGCTTCATCTCCCCCTTCATCCGGTAGCCCTCTTTCTCCAGTCAGTCCTTCGTCAGAAGGCCGGAATTTCTCTACTTCCGGAGTCCGGAAAACGAGTGTCAAGGAACTGCTCAACAAGTTCCAAACTGGTGGGGTCGTGAGTGAAACAAATTCAAGTGACCGATCAGCCCAACGGGGAGTCATCACCAGCACCCCGACATCGCCCATCAAACCGGCCATGTCAGCTGTCTCGTCTGCACTGGAAGAAATATCGCCTCCTAAAAAGGCAGTGGTGAAGGACAAAGAGAACATTGAAGTTCTTTTAAGTCCGTCTCCCAAGTCTCCCATCTGTAGTACGGATAGCAGTGATGCTTACGTCGATAACAGCACGGAATCAAGTCGAGATTCATCTCTAGAAGACACCAACAACAAAGAAATCCTCCGCCAGAAACCCCTACCCGTCGCTCTTGACATGAGCGATCCCAAAACACGTTTAAGGATCGAACGCTACAAGGAGGAACGCCGATCCTTTCTTCGTGAAAAGTACAAATCGGAGAGCTTCCGCAGTGAGGGCAAAGACGATGCTGTAATTGTCCGATTGAAACAAAAAGCTGGTAGTCCTACCCAAGGAGCTCCAGCCGTGCCTCCTCCACCTTCCCTTCAGTCACCCGAGCCTGGCCTAATCGACGAGGATGTAAACGTCAAAGAGCGAGCAGCCCAGTGGTCCGCACCTTTATCCAAGACTGTTTCTCCGATCCATGCCAGCGGTAATCCGCGTAGCTGCTCGGAAGCGGTAACCATCGCTGCAACACCTCAACAGAAGCGCATCCGTGACATGGCCGCTATGTTTGAAAAGGAATCTCCTTGAATTTGTTTTTCTTTATTACTTGCCTCTCTAAGATGGATATTTCTTTCCTTTTTTGTCTTGGTAAGACAAAATAACCGATCTATTATGAGTGGTATTTCATTCGTCTCTCTCAAATGTGACGAATTTTTGTCTCAAAATCGGTTGATGCGATACCAGTTTAATTTTTTTCCCTTCTCACCTCTTTAAAAACAAAAATGATCTGATGTGTACATGCTCTATTTCCCCTATCGTTATTATGTTTATACATAGTATTTCTTTTGCGAGATTATTATTAGAAATTTTTTCTCTTTTTCTTTAAGACGTATTGAAAGTGTGTAATTTATCGACTTGACCGAGAAAAGCATGGAGGAAATTTTTTTGTAAATAAATGGCGGAAGCCTTTCTCTTTTTTTTTCTTTCCTTGTAAACTCGCACGTTGAGGTCGGTCTATCTATTGTATAATGAAAGGCGAGTTGTGCCTAAATAAGAAAAAATTCTTCCCCCTCTCTCTTTACGTTTGAAAATAAAGAATCCTTTGTGATGCTCGCTCCTGTTGCACTGTAATATGATATGTAGAGCGGAACACCATGACGAACTCTTTCCTTCCTTTTTACTCGTGTGTTCATCTTCTCGAGACTATCAATAGATTCTTTTTATATGACCGCATCTAGTCTACTCTCTTTTGAGTCTCGTTTTCAACAAACATAATGACGGAAAACAGAAGGAGCACGTGCAGCGTTGAAAGATAGTTTCCTCCCCTTAGGACCTGATCTTCCGGAAATACCATACTCATCCTAGAGAATGCATCAACAAGCTTTCCATCTCTCCCCTTATTGAGAAAACGAGATGTTTTCTAAGAACGGTATGCTCTACTTTTTGTTGAAAGAATCCTTGCCTTTAAAAGAAAAGGAAGTTCAATATTGTGATTATATATCCGGTAGGAGGCTCCTAATATTGAGCCTGTAAGGATACAACATACAGAGACCATAGAAATGACAACAGGAAAAAAACTTATACGTCATTTTTAGCACTTGGTCGACTTCTTTTTTTTAAGGGGTTCGCTACTCTCAATATGCCGTGTGAATTAGTCTTTGAGACGTGACGAGTGGATATGGATCCTACTGGAAGCAAATCGACTCCCCCTTCATCTGGGACGTCTTCGACAGAATTCTCTTCATCGGAATTTTCTCCTTTTATAGGACGTCTTTTTCAACCACTCGAATTAGGCGATAAACATGCCGAAGAGGTAATATATAAAGTCTTATATCCGAAGAATTGATTTAGTCGATTACCGCTTGAATAAGATAAGGTGTATACGATACCAATGATTTATACCTCCAGACAGCGTTTCTGTCATTGACGAGACCAAGCAGTAATGGAGAGAGAGCCAACGGCGCCACCTTGACCTGGAGGGATTTAAGCGTTTACGTCTCTGTTCCCGCTGCTAATAACTCTAAAGCTCCTTTCAAGCGAGTTCTTAACAATGGTATCCAAAGAAAGCAAACACACCTTATTAGCCATAGATTTTTATTTTTATTTTCAAATCTACGAAACAAAATATATTTTAAATAGTTCGAGGAGCTTTACAGCCGGGTTCTTTGGTCGCCCTAATGGGGGCAAGGTAAAAGGAAAAGGATTTTATTGCTTTAACTTTTAAAAAATAATTTGTTGTTACAATTTTAATAGTGGAGCGGGAAAGTCAACTCTTCTAAACGCATTAGCTTATCGATGTCCTCGTAAGTTTTTTAAATTTTATTTTTGTGCTCATAAGGAAAGTTGTTTTATGATGTAACACTATTAGGTGGGGTGGTGGTAGACGGGGATATTCGTGTCAACGGCAGGCCTATTGATCGCTATTTTTGCGATATGAGCGGTTTCATCTACCAAGATGATATTTTCGTCGGTTCTCTCACTGCCAAGGAGCACCTCCTCTTCACTGTAAAACATACAAGTAAGCGCATTAGTATATTATTTTGATTCTTTTTCTTACGCAAAACTAGGCCCGCCTGAGAATGAGTGGAAAATGGAGCTGTCGTGAGCAGGACGAGCGTGTCAGAGAACTTCTTTGTGAATTAGGTCTTACTAAGTGTCAGAATGTACCAATCGGAGTACCGGGAGTCACTAAAGGTCTTTCAGGAGGTGAACGCAAAAGACTCTCGTTCGCCGCACAGGTTCTCACCGATCCTCCCGTCTTGTTCTGCGACGAACCAACAACCGGATTAGATGCTTACTCTGCCGAAAGGCTTGTCCTTATGCTAAAAGGTTTACAGCACTTTTAATTTTGTTGTTGAATTTCAAATAAACTTAGAATATTCCAGATTTAACGATGAGGGGCAAGACTGTGGTTTGCACCATCCATCAACCATCTTCGGAAGTGTTTGCCCTCTTTGATCGTTTAGTTCTTCTGGCAGAAGGGCGTATTGCCTATCAAGGATCATCCAGTGGAGCTCTATCTTTTTTCGAAAGGTTTGTTTGGTAAAAACATTATCTTGATTACATCCTTATTAAGAATATTCTGAATTCTTAGTATGGGATACTCCTGTCCGGCTACATACAATCCAGCAGATTTCTATGTCCAGACGCTAGCTGTTATCCCTGGATTGGAGGATACTAGTCGTGCTACCGTACGAGCAATTAGTGACCGCTTTATCGTTACTTCTACTGCCAAACAGATTGATCTACTCATCCAGTACGAAGCTAGTATGGGACAGGACATGCTGGAGATATCCGCAAAGAATGGAAACCAACCAATTACTCTGTAAATATTCATAAAGCATTTTCAATTTGAAAAATCGGAAAAAGTAATTTCTTTACTGAAAATAAACAGGCAGCAGGCTAGATGGTTTACACAGTTCTATTGGCTCTTTTGGAGAGCTCTTCTAGACTCGTTTCGAAACCCAGCAATTCATATGCTTCGGATAATTCAAAAAATAGTATGACACCTTATTAAATAACTTAAATTAAGATTTTACTTCAAGTCTATGTTTTTTTTTTAGGCCATTGCAGTTTTAGCAGGGCTCTGCTTCTTTGGAGTTTTAAATAATAAGGAACAAAAAGGGATCGGAAATATCCAAGGCGCTCTATTCATCCTTACCACGGAAAACACTTTTCCGGCTCTCTATGGCTCTCTATCCATTTTCCCTATGGAATGGCCGCTTTTCCTGCGTGAATCTCGCGGCGGGCTTTATTCCCCTTCAGCTTACTACCTATCGAAAGTCATGGCTTTGGTATAATTCTTTAAAAAACATATTGAATTAAAAGATATACAAAAATGAAAGGTATTTTTCTTCCGGCATTAATTTAGATTCCCGGATATATTATCGAAACAGTTGTCTTCGTGAGCATTTGTTATTGGTTGATGGGTTTGCGGCCGGAAGCTAGTTCTTTCGTGTACAGCTGCTTGATTCTAATCGTGACTTGCAACACAGCTGCAGCCTGCGGAACTTTCTTCTCTGCGGCTTGCGAATCCACCGCCTTGGCTATCAGTTTCTTGATTCCATTTGATTACATCTTATTCATCACTGGGGGAGTTCTCATCAGCCTTGAGTATGTTTTTCACATAGATTATAGATTGAAACTTGATTATTTTTAAACTCAATTTTTTATTATTTATTTATTGCGTAGTTCCATGCCGGATTACATCTCATGGGCCAAATTTTTGTCATGGTTCCTGTACACCAATGAAGCCCTTTCGATTGTACAGTGGCAGAATGTTACTGGAATAGCATGTAGCAGATCTTCATTAGAATGTCTTGATGATGGTCCGTCGGTATTACGTAACTACGGTTTCGATTCCGCCCATTTCCCGATAGATTTTACTAATATGCTAGTCATCTACGCAACTTTTCATTTGTTGGGTCTTCTGGTCATCATAAAACGATCGCGAGCATAACAAGAGTAACCCCCATTTTTAGATTCTTCATCTTTTTATTTTGTATCGATGCATTTTTATTATAGAAAATAATTCTTTTGTAATTCAAAAGAGCAGAATATAATATATAATGAGCGCTTCAATCACTGTAGCAATCGATGAAGTTCAACAAAGTATTTCGATTTTCTGAGAAATCGTCGGAATCCATTCCTGAAGAAGTGAAGCGATGCAACTTTCGGGTATCAATTTTAGATATCTCAGTATGGAGTTGCTTGAGACTCGTTCCAACTGATGGGCTGCTGTGAAGACCATTGAAAATTGCAAAGCTGCTCATTCCTGGTTGTCCTGATTCCAAATAATTTGTATTAAATCGATTGCGAATAAAGAGTACAAAGGTAAAAAGAGTTACCAGTATTGCTCTTAAACAATTGAGGATAAGGGGATTCAGATAAGCAGTTTGAACGGAACACAGTATTCACTGTAGTTGTTCGGTTCCATCGTTTATCAGCCCACTGATCGATTACGGACTGTATTTTTCCGGGTTCGCCTACTCCTCGCCAAGTTAAGCTTTGTGCCCAAGAATCATTAAACTGAGTGACGTGCGGAGTGAGTGAAACAAACTCTTGTGAAATATCTTCAACTGAAGCCAATGACGAAACTGTATTCGATTAAATAAAAATGTTAAAGAATAAACCTTTTTTGAAATTATAAGATAACAAGTACCTCGTTCCAGAATCGGCATGCAGCCAGATATACCAACAGCTTTGCGATTATGCTGAACTAAACTGTGCACCAAATCGAGCATGCTCATTTTCGGACCACAATTTCTTCGAAGGGGAAAAGTTGCTGTATCCAGCATGGAAGCAATAATAGCCGATTGATGAAACACACTATATGGCTGTATTTTAAAAATAACAGCTTAGAAAATTGTAGCTATGCTATTATTTATTTTAACTTTACCTGATAGTGGAGATTTTTGAAATTGCGATGACCAGTGGAGGCCCAGGAAGGGTCCAAACTGATGGGCACCAACATGGAAGCATCTTCAAAGAGGGAATTTATAAGAAAAGCTGAATTGATTAACCAGTTGATTCTGTTCGTATTTTCTTTGGCGGTAGGGAATATCGGAAAAGCAATCGTCGTTTTATTGGAATATTCTTCACAAAGGTGTTGAAGAAAACGACTGGTTACTCCGCTAAAGCCATCATGAGCATCCGAAATAATTTGGAATCCCTTTTAGGTATACAACATAGCCATTATATTAATATAAAAATGATGCACAAAAATTAATGAATACTTGAAGATAGTCGCACTCTTCAACAAAACGTCGGACTTGATCTTCAATCGTGTCTTTGGTGGTTTCATTTTCCATGGCACACTTCCCAAGAGGATACAAATTAAAAGGAGTAGTCGTATTTTTGTGTTGAAATTCAGGCAAAAGATACGTAGATTGTGAATGAAGGCTAGATTTTGACAAATCCGTCCAAGAACAAGTGGACTCTTCCAATTCTGGACAAAAATGTGCGGGGATGAACTATGTTTTATAGAAGATAAAAAATGAAATAATTATTAATTTACTTGTCTCATCTTTTTCCTTTAAGGAAATTTCATGAATCCTTTTCAAATCTTGATTAGACAAAATATCTTGACTCCCATTCAAGCGCCAACTATTGTCACTTAGATCTCCTCTGATATTATCATCCAATTGGCAAGAGAAGGAGCCTACACTTCCTTTCAAATCGATTGCAAGTAGTCGAGGGCTGTGGTCAATCGAATTCTAAAATCAAGTAATGTTATTATAAAAATGGGAAAAAATATTATATCTAATCACGATCTTACTTTGCGAGACAGTCCCCTTCGGAAAAGTAATCCATGGTCAACTTCCTCCTCTTCGTTAATTAAGCTAGATTCCTGTGTGAAGGAGTAGTTTACACTTTTTAAAACTTGATATTTTCCCTCCAGATTATCTCCACTGAGAGAATCTACCAACATCCTACTTTTTTTCATTTCTAGCAGCTAATTTGTTTTACTCAAACGCGCAGACATTGCGGTTTTCCCTCATTATCAAATGACTTTTTTTACAATTTTTTTTTTTTTTTAAGAAGATATTTACAGTTGGAAGTGAATATTACTCAAGATAAAAAGCAAAATAAAAAAAAATACCTGTAAATTCCACCAATGTGCTCCAACAAAATTGGAAAAGTTTCCTATCTGGACTGTAAAACAAGAAATAGAAATAAGGTAAAGAAATATGATCCCAGTGATCCCTTGATTCCCTTCCCTGTTCCCTCCAAAAAGAAAAAAGAAAAAAGAATAATAGCAGAGATCAAATAGCATACTTCCAAAATAGAAGTTTCAAAAATTTCAAAAAGTAAAACTGAAAACAGCATGTCCCTTTTTAAAATGCCAAAAATTTTAACGCACATTTAAAAATAGATAAAAATGGTAGTTTAAACATTGTTATTGATCGATGAAATAACTAACTAGTCACGTCAAGTTAAAACGTCGAAATCTTCACCTGTCATGATTGAGCCGATGCCTGGTTCCATTTTTATTTCCTTTTAGTTTGTACCGTAGTCTTTAGGTAATGACAGATGAGTTTAAGAAGCTACAACCCTGCTGACTGTCACAATTCACAGGAACGAACAAATATTCAAAGGAACTCGTAATAAAATAATACAACTATGTTTTACCATGAAATGGATTTGTTTACTTCACCTTTCGTAAGTGTCTGGCTACCACATGATGTAGCAAGTTGCGAGGTTGCCGTTGACGTAAATTTGGCCCGTCGCTTTCAGGAAATTGGGACAGTTTTTCATGATGAATCGTGTTTTCATTATCCTATTTGTGGAATCAATTTACTCTCACCAAGTGAGCATAATTTTCTTTTACGGATGTAGTTGAATGTTAAATTAATATTTGTGTATGAAAAATAATCCAGCAGTTAAGAGTTAACGTATCTCAAAAAAAAAAGGTTCTCAGCACGACTCGCGTAAGGTAGAAGGAGTGCCAGGCATGTTCATAAAGACTCAACACTTAAAATTTCGCTCGAACTTGAGGAAAATTTTTAACTCTAGTAAAAAAAAAAAATATTTGAAGTTTCAAGAATGTTGATCGTATTATAACAAAAATGGATGTTTTGTATTAAATCGCCTAAACTGCATCATTTACGTGACTACACATACTTTGAAACACTGACAACTTCAACAGTCCCTCAATTTAGTTCAAGAGCATTAGGAATTCAGGGGTCAATCTTGGCCAGCAGATCACTTTCCCGGAATAGGTGATATTCTTTGTCTTCAATCTCAACTTTAGTTCCTCCATACTCCGGAAGCAGAACTTGATCTCCAACTTTCACAGCAATAGGGATGACATCTCCTTTCTACATAAATGTTACAGGATGTTACATAATTGGCCACACACATTAGCAACCATTAATTCAAGCATCTCTATACCTCCGTTCGAGAACCAGGTCCGACAGCAACGACAGTTCCTTTCAAGACTTTCTGTTGGGCCTTTTCTGGAATAACAATGCCTCCCTTGGTCTTTGTAAGGGACTCGGCTCTCTGAATAAGGACGCGGTCAAACATGGGAATGAATCGTTTTAATGCGTTAGCCTACAATCAGAACAAACAAATGAAGTTGATTAAATCATATTTAAGTATCGTTTCTCTCTACTGATATACTTTTACATACCATTTTGTGAAATTGGGATGATAGGACTAGTAACCGGCAACACGCGATGTCTCGAATGAATGCACGAGTACTGAAGTGTCGTCTGCTTTTCTTCTTGGTTCCTTTATGTAACGCCACGTGGGTTCGAGAACTTTCCTATCTTTTCCATGCGCAACTAGGCTCGGCTCAAGCGACGCCGAATTTTAATCGATTCGATTGCGAATATTACTTATATTTGATGGCGTAACATATCGTACCAATATGCATTATTTGAAACGGGGAAATATGAATTATTATTTTAAAGCAATATCGTAAATTTTAATATTTTCTTAATTATTCTCTATTTTAAAAAGAAAAAAGAACTTTCGAGATTTTCTCCTCACACCCTACCCTAAAACGCTAAAAGCGCCCCTCCACGGGCCATCCTTTTACTTCTAGTCCTTCTGTCGTCGGCGCTTCACGCACGTGGGGAAAATCTTTTGTCCGAACTTTTTCCACTCAAACAAATTCTGAAAGTAAGTTACTTCCAAGTTATATCTACTGTATTTCTTTGAACAAGTGATTTCGCTTTATTGTTAATTCCATGGAATGTATTCATTAGATTCTTATTTATTTACTAAGAGCTATTTGATAGACTTTGGTAGTCGTTATGCCGGCACCTAGTTATGCAACGAGTAGTATGTCTTGTGAAGCCTACAAATTACCTTTATTTTCAGATGTATCGACTTCCTACTCTTCTAAGGACATCTGCACTTCGCAGCATGGCTCCACAAGCGTATAGAAATTACGCTAAAGATGTCAGGTTTGGAGCTGATGTTCGTGCTGTTATGCTTCAAGGTGTGGATATCCTAGCTGATGCTGTTGCCGTCACAATGGGGCCCAAGGTACTCTATTTCTCACTTCTAACTTCTCTGCCTAGTTATTAATTCAGCTTTCTCTTCCTGTAGGGCCGGAATGTCATTTTAGAACAGTCATGGGGCTCACCTAAAATCACCAAGGATGGTGTGACTGTTGCAAAGGGCATTGAACTTAAAGACAAATTCCAGAATATTGGGGCCAAATTAGTTCAAGATGTAGCCAACAACACCAATGAATCTGCTGGTGATGGTACAACAGCTGCAACAGTGTTGGCCCGTTCCATTGCTAAAGAGGGTTTTGAGAAGATTTCCAAGGGTGCCAACCCTGTTGAAATCAGGAGAGGTGTTATGTTGGCTGTTGACTCAGTCATTGCTGATCTGAAAAAGATGTCTAAGCCTGTCACTACTCCAGAAGAAATTGCACAGGTCTGTTAAATATTCTTTTGCTTCATTTTAATACTTAATAATAATTTTTTAAATTATAATTTCTTTAGGTCGCTACTATCTCAGCTAATGGTGATGTATCGGTTGGTAAACTGATTTCCAACGCCATGAACAAAGTTGGCCGAGAAGGAGTCATCACTGTTAAAGACGGCAAAACTTTAGTCGACGAACTGGAGGTTATCGAAGGTATGAAGTTTGACCGCGGTTACATCTCCCCCTACTTCATCACAACAGCGAAGGGCGCCAAGGTTGAATACCAGGATGCTCTCGTCCTCTTGAGTGAGAAGAAAATCTCGTCCATCCAATCCATCATCCCGGCTCTTGAGCTGGCCAACCAGCACCGCAAGCCCCTAGTCATTATTGCGGAAGACGTTGATGGTGAAGCCCTCAGCACGCTCGTTGTTAACAGGTACATTCGTCTTTTCAAATCTAGTTACAATAATGTTAAATTCTATTTCTTTTTAGGCTCAAGATTGGCTTGCAAGTAGTGGCTGTTAAAGCACCTGGATTTGGAGATAATCGTAAAAACACACTTCACGATATGGCCATTGCCACGGGAGGTTTGGTCTTCGGTGATGAAGCAAACATGGTGAAGATCGAAGACATCCAGATTCACGATTTCGGTCAGGTCGGTGAGGTTAGCATCACCAAAGACGACACTCTTCTCTTGAAGGGAAAGGGCCGCAAAGAAGACATCACTCAGCGCGTTGAAACCATCAAAGACCAGATCAAAGACACCACTTCCGAATACGAAAAGGAGAAGTTGCAAGAGCGATTGGCCAAGCTTGCCTCTGGAGTAGCAGTTCTCAAAGTAAGATCTACATTTTATTCTTTTAAACTTTTATAGTTCTATCTAAATGTTGTTTTCCTAGGTCGGAGGATCCAGTGAAGTTGAGGTGAACGAGAAGAAGGATCGTGTCAACGATGCACTTTGCGCTACCCGCGCTGCAGTTGAGGAAGGTATCGTCCCAGGCGGTGGCACTGCACTCCTTCGCTGCCTACCTGGCTTAGATAAGCTGACCGCTGAGAATGACGACCAGAAGATGGGCATTGACATCATCCGGAAAGCCTTGAGGATGCCTTGCATGACCATTGCGAAGAACGCCGGTGTTGATGCGTCGGTTGTCGTCTCCAAAGTTATTGACTCCCAGACTTCCATTGGTTACGATGCCATGCGAAATGAATACGTCAACATGATTGAGAGAGGCATCATTGATCCGACCAAAGTTGTCCGAACATCCCTGACAGACGCCGCTGGAGTGGCTTCTCTTCTCACGACAGCCGAATGCGTGGTTTGCGAGATCCCTAAAGAAGATAAGGCCGACGGTGGTATGGGCGGCATGGGAGGAATGGGTGGTATGGGCGGAATGGGAGGCATGGGTGGAATGATGTAAACTTTCCCTTGTGCCACCATATAAAAATCTAGTTACCCTAATTGTGTTATTTTCCCGTTCTCGTTCGCTGTGCGACTTGATTTGCTGGCGCAGAGGTCTTTTTGAAAATCGGCGGAAGTTTCATTCCCACTTAAGCATCTCTGTATTTTTTCCTTTGTTGATTTCTTGTTATAATGTCGCCTTGCTCGATTCGCACAACGATTTGGGAAAGAAAATGAGACGATCCAATCTTGTAGTACCGGACATTGAACACTAATAGACCCCCGGGGAGGGTAAAACAACTTATGTCGTTATGTGCGTCGTAGTGAACCAAGTGAAAATGATATACTTTTTCTTTTCGGAAAATACATTGATCAGTTTTTTCTAAGTGCATTGTTTTTGTTTAAATTATTTTGATGGTGGAATTTGAATTGAACTTAAGTTGAATCATGTATGATTATAAAGAAATCGGTATTAGGCGTACTCGACTTAATCATATATTTCTTGTAAAATTTGCCTCTCGGTTTTGAGGCTGAGTTGCATCACCTTTTCCTCACGAAACCATCGTATTAGTCCGGCAACGAAAAATGAAATATATAGTCAAAACTTAAGGGTACGTCAAATCACGATCAAAAGAGTGTAACAATATTGGAATATATTTTAAATAAAGAAAAAAATGGACCTTTTAAAATAAAAAATGTAACGCCCTTCAAAGTTCAAACCAGCTCAAACAATGTTTGAACGACTCGCTTTCAGTGATCCAAAACAGGTTCACAATTGAAAAAAATACATTTATACATGCATATTTATGAATTGAGCGAAAGACTAGAATTTCGTTGATTTGTTTCAATAAAAACCGCAAAATTTAAAAACAAAATTAATAGAAATGCGAAGAATTATTAAAGAAGATTTGACAACCTTGCCAGAACTTGTATTCTTCATCGTTGTCAGATTTTCTTGCTCGTGCTGTTCTTTCGTTGTCTGCCATCACAGCGGTCGCGTGTCAATTCACTTCGGTCGTAACGAAATAGTACCATTTGCTTCTCTCATCATGTCTTTTGGCGACCTCAAAACCGACAAGGGTGTTAAAGCCCTCAACGACTTCCTCGTCAATCACTCATACATCCAAGGGTAAGATCGAATTCAATTTATAGTTTATTAAAAACCCCGGGCTCCCGGACCCATGCTTGTCAGACCGGGAATGAGGCAGGCCTAATGGCCTTTGTGGAAGCCTTCACATATTTAATGTTTTATATTTGACTAGGTACGAACCGTCTCAGGCCGATGTGACCACCTTCCAGGCGTTGGGAAAGGCACCCGCAAGCACCAACCCTCATGCCCTTCGCTGGTACAATCACATCAAATCTTTTGGTGCTGATTCCAGCAAGTTCCCAGGAGCAAAGGGGGCTGCACCTCCAGCAGCAAGCAAGCCAGCTGATGATGATGATGATGTTGATCTCTTTGGAGATGATGATGAAGAGGTTAGCTTTTTATATACACAGTTAGTGTCTGATTCAGTTAATATGTTAACATTTCACAGGATGAGGCTGCCGAGAGGATCAAGGCTGAACGAATTGCTGCCTACAGTGAGAAGAAGGGAAAGAAACCTGCCCTCATCGCCAAGTCTTCCATTGTCCTTGATGTGAAACCTTGGGATGATGAGACAGATATGGAAGCCATGGAGAAGGCTGTCCGAACCATCCAGTGTGAAGGCCTCCTTTGGGGAGTCTGTAAGTTTTCAAAGACCATCAATATTTGGCCCACATTGTAATATTTATTCCTTTACTTTTTCTTACAGCCAAACTGGTCCCCCTTGCTTATGGCATCAAGAAACTCCAGATTGGGTGTGTGGTAGAAGATGACAAGGTCTCCATTGACTGGCTCACTGAAGAGATCCAGAACTTCGAAGATTTGGTTCAGTCTGTTGATATTGCTGCTTTCAACAAAATCTAAAACCAGTTGTGCTAAATGGTGCTTGTGGAGTTGATGTTTATTTTAATGCTCCATAATCAAGTGCCTGGAACCATCACTTATCATGATGGCTGGAATAAAATGGTGCGTTAAATTATTCAACTGTATTCGGTTTCGTTTATTTTACTTCCTTTACTAGTTAATCATCTAAATTACTTATGTTGGAGAACTCTCACAGCTTCAACAATCAAAACTTTAAATTTAGAACTATTATTTGATAATTGTTGTGCGCAACAAAGCTTAGTAAAGAAAAAGAAATATTCAAGTAAATTTATCTTGGATACTTTGTATTAAGGCTCTAGACAATTGAAAACATCAAATTTTCTTTGTGCAACCTGAAAAGCCCGCTTTTATCAAGGCTAAGACTTCCAATATCAAGAGGAATCACAAACAAAGCAAATTCAAGCAGCAGACAGCTGCCAACGAATTTACAAACATTAACATGAAAGGAAAAACAAAAAAAAATCTTTGTGTAGAAGGTGAGAAATGAGAAAAAAGAGAAGCATTGAATCACACTTGAGGGACGTGGTAGTCTGGCGTATCAAAGATAAGGGACCTCACTTTTGGTGGAGTCTTGACACCCGTCTTGTAGAGCAACTTGAAAGAGCCGGTACCAATCGACATAGGAATCCCCATAATGATGCATTCGCTGACGCCAGTAATCTCATCCTGTTGTCCGTAGTACGCTGCATCAAATAAGTGGTCGGACGTCCGCTCGAACTAATTAAAAAGATCATGACTAAATAATACAGTAATGAATAAATGAATGAATATGACCTACCGAAGCCAACATCAGCACAGATTCTTTCATTTTGGCAAGGCCGTTACGGGTGATGCCCAAAATTTCACCACGACAGCTCATGAGATCCGAGAGGAGGGCAACGTGACGTCGATCAACACTCATTCCGTGACCTTCCATTGTTTTGTTGATTTCCTTGGCGATGGTAGCTCTAAAATGGAAGGAAAGAAGACGAATGACGACGATCTTGAATTATCTAAAATAAAAATTATTACTTGGCCGCTTCAATTCCAAGCGTGCTGTACACTTCAAGAATGTTGTTGGAGATTGTGGACGTTCCCTTAACTCCGTAAGTGGCCATGACATCGCGCATGTTGTTGCCTTCAATAAGAAGGTGATAGCGGGGTGGTTTCTTCGTTTCATCGATGTTGATCACAGCCCTACTCACTGTTGGCAAGCCCTAAAAGTAAGTAAAACGATAAGGAACTATTCAAGGAATTGACCAAAGAATTTTATTTTTAGTTTAAACTTACCTTGATGACTACTTTGGGCAATTGCTCTTTGAGTTGTTGGAGAACATGATACATCGACGATTTGTTGGAAGCACCAGGGCGAACAACAATAATTGATGGGCTGTGAACGTCAATATTGTTGGGCTTGACGATAGTTTTCATCTTTGAAGTCAAAATTCTGCATGATTAAGATTAAATGATTACGAAGTCAAATCTCAATGTTTCTCTTTGAAACCTACTGATATCGAATAGATTCCGCGCTCACTTCCAGCTTCAGAAGGTTGATGCGGTTGATGTCGAGTTTCACAAGGATGAAGCAATTGTCCGGCAGGAAAACCTCTTCAAAGTATTCCGTAACCTGGTTGGAATAATTGCATCAAACGTTATTGAAAGGAAGCCACTAAAGTAAATCGCAACAGGCAACAAATAATTTACGCACTTCTCCCAATGTCGTTTTTTCGATACGGCCTTTCACTCGACGAGCATATTCGGGATCGTCGTTCTTCAAAAGCTCAGTTTCAATGATAGGTGTGCTGATTGACTTGGACGCATCGATAATCTCTCGGATTCGCGGTACTCCTTGGGTGATGTTCATTGAAGCGACACCAGCAAAGTGGAAAGTTTTCAAAGTCATCTGGGTTCCGGGCTCGCCGATACTTTGTGCACAGAGAGCTCCAGCAGCGGTGCCTGTAATAGTGATTGAATGAACGCTAAAAATAAAAATTAAATATAACATTTAAATTGTTTACCTGGCTCGATTTTGGCTCGCAAGTATTTATCCCTTGAAAAGTCGCAAAAAGCTACCAGCTGTCCAACTGTGATGCGCTCCAGGTTCTTTTCGACTGTCGTCAATTCTCTTCCGTTCATTTGAAAACGTTCTCGAACCCGCTTGATACGTTCGCTCAATGATTTGATGAAGTCGCTAGAAAATAATGTTTTTTAAGCTTAAGGAGGTAAGATTTATAACGTAATTTAACTTGTACTTACGCAAGCTCAACACGAAAGTCTTCTCCGCACACCTTGAAGGGATCTTGCTCCATTATAAGTTTGAACGACTGGATAAGTTCATCATGGTCAAGGGGATCCTCATCGTGGTAAGGGTTAGCAGCTTTGCAGTGTTCTAGCGCACGTGGGAAATCTACAGGACGGTCCTTTCCCTCCATGTGTGTAGGATCAAGTCCATCTCCACCGTAGATAAACTGAATGATTTCTCCTGTAGAGTTTCTCACTGTACCGTCATAGGAGCAGCTCAGATCTTCCAATGATTTCACCAATCGCCGTTGCATGTACCTTAAATAGGAAAAAGAATTTTAACAAATGGAACAGAAGATCCAGTCAAAGGCATTTCATACCCAGTCTCGGCAGTTTTGACAGCTGTGTCTACTAGACCTTCACGACCGCCCATTGTATGAAAGAAGAACTCAGTGGGCGAGAGTCCAGAATAAAAGCTGTTTGAGACGAAACCTTTAGCAGCCGGGATTTTTGAATCTCGCTTGAAGTGAGGCAGACTCCGATTTTCAAAACCATCTGGAACACGCTTGCCGTTCAAGGCCTGTTGGCCCACACAGGCAATCATTTGCGAGATGTTGATGAAGGAACCCTTGGAACCGCTCAAGGACATGACAAGCGGGCTGTTACTAGGATGAAGCTCCGTTTTGCAGACGTTACCAGCCTGGTCACGAATTCCGGAAAGTTCTAAAAAGAAAGATATTGTTTAAAATATTTGAATATTACACAATACATTGCATGATTATCTGATCGTACCTTTCAAGATTAAAGACTCCAAAGTTTCATTTTCGTCACATCCGGGGAGGCACTTCAATTGACCCTTGGTAAGCTGCTCGATGTACGCATCACACTTGGCGTAACCGGTATCCAGCAAATCTTGTTTCGCTTTCAACAAGCCCTTTCCTATAGAAAGTGATTTACGCGTTATTAAACTAAGAATGGCTGTTAAAAACAGGAGTTTTTTTTTTTAATCTTACCAGGTGTGACGTCTCCAATACCGATAGAGAATCCTCGGTTCATCATGTAGTAGGAAGCAACTCGGCACAGTTTCCACATTGCTTGAATCGCGTAATCCTCGCCATAGTCACGCAGGAGGACATAGAAAATGTTGATTTTCGATCCAGAGCCAATGGTGGTCTTGTCCACAGAACCGGCTAGCAGCTCAGAATTGCGAACCAAAAGGAAAGAGTCGTTGTTACACATTTCCTCGCCTTTTCTAGAATAGTCTTTCCCCTTCGCTTTCAGGTTGACTTTGATAAGGCACTTTGGATTGGGACGCAGAATCAGGCTGAATATTTGCTTTCCAGACCATAATGCAACGGGTTTCTGGATGCAAGGAGGCGGCAATTTGATGACCATGTTGATTTCACTCTCTGCAACATAAATAAATTTATTTTAAAATTTCATGTGTTAAAAAATTGAGGCGAAATCCTTACCGGCAAGCATAGAAGCTGCCAACTGACAGGCCTTAGCACGATCGAAGAATGTATCTTTCAGAGTTAAGAGGTAGCCTCCAGTAATGAAATCCTGTAACAAAATATACCCTTAAGATTTTGAATTAACTTTGAAAATAAAAAAAATATTCACCTGAATGGCAGCGATGAGCAATTCGCCGTTGCGCGGAGTGACCAGATTGTACTTGTTGCCCATGAGGATCCAAGCTTCAGCTCTTGCTTCTTCTGTCTGTGGTAGATGGATGTTCATTTCGTCACCGTCAAAATCAGCGTTGTAAGGAGTACAGACGCATTCGTTGAAGCGAAAAGTGCGATGTGGGAGAATCTTGGCACGGTGACACATGATGGATAGCTTGTGTAGAGAGGGTTGGCGGTTAAACAAAACAATGTCTTCGTCCATCATGTGTCGGCTCACAATATCTCCATACTAGAAATCAAATTTAAAATAGTAAAATTAGTAATTAAGGTAAGTAGGAAGTAAAAATTAATTTACCTTCAAATTACGGGCGACTCGCTCTCGGATGTTGAACCTCAGATCGGTCAACTTTCCTGTTTCCCTTTCCTTGTGGAAGACTGCGCCTGGATGAACGTCTGCTCCATTGTTCACCAGTTTCCTCATCAGCTCTATGTTTGATGGATTTACGGTAACCGGATACGTCAAAATCTTGGCAACGAGCATTGGTACGCCGACTTGATCGATCCGCAAATTCGGGTCAGGTGAGATGACTGTACGACCGGAAAAGTCGACGCGCTTGCCCGACAAGTTACCACGAAAGCGTCCTTGCTTGCCTTTAAGACGTTGGACGAGGCCTTTGGAGGGCTTTTTGGGCTGCATGTTTAGCGGGATTCCCGACAGTTCGCTGTTGATGTAGAGTGCGCATTGCAGCTGTAAGAAGTCCCAATCATCAATGATCATCTGCGCTTTGCAACCGGTAGCCCGATGTTTCTCAATGACGTTGTTAAGGAAAATGATCTCCGTCAATTTCATAGTTAGATCGTCCTCGTTGGTGCCAGATTTGAGGTCAGAGACGACTGAAGGACGGATGCAAACAGGTGGAACCGGAATGCGAGTGAGAATCATGTCTTTGGGATGACCGTGAGCCGGATTCATCAGTAGGTACTGGACATCTTCATCTGGAATGCGTTCAAAGATGTGTAGAACTTCTAACGGATTCAGCGTCTTGATGAGAGCTGAGGAAAGCATAGGAATCATTTCCTTGTTGGCCGCAGCAGCGTTTTCGTAGGCTTTCATTTCTTCTTGCACGACGGCTTCTTTGTCTTTCTTTGGCACGTTGCGCAGTTTTTCATGCGAAATCTTCAGCATGCCGCATTTCTTTACTATGCCATTCTTAGCGTTGCAGTGAGGGCAAATGGAGACCTTCTTGCATTTTTCCATGATATCCTTCCTCAATTTCTTCTTGATCAAATATGGCAAATTGGGTTTCTTCAACTTGGGGCCAAAGACTGCTCTCAGTTTGTCATTCAGCAAGACACTGGAGCATGATTTGCATATTGACTGTAGTACTGTGATGATTGCTTTGAAGTAACCGACATGAAAGACAGGGAGCTCCAAGTCAACATATCCAAAGTGACCAACACATTCAAGCAAACCTTTCCCACAGGTTGTACAGGTGGCATCTTTGGAACTCATGCCCTAGACATAAACATGATGGTTAACAATTTAAAAGAAAAAGTTGTAAAAATGTAATATGAATCTTACCATTCGTCTGTCCAAAGTCCCGAAAGGTACTGGGGTTCTTGGCACACCAGCACTGTAGAGATCTTTTGAAACAACTTGGATGTGAGCCTGCTGTTGAATCTGCTGTGGGCTTTCCACACCAAAACTGACTTTTGATCTAATTGTGTCAATAGACGAAATAAGTTAGTGACGAAAGAGAAATCAACCATGCTGTTTTCGGAGAAGTGGGTCTAAAAAATACGTACATTTTCCTGATGACATCAGTCTCTCTGTACAGGTCCTTCACCATTTTCAAATCTTTTTAACGATAGACTTTCGAAATAATTTAATTCAAATTAAAACACGTGTTAGTCAACAGTGCTCTTGATCATCAAATAGAAAACTTTTTCAGAGTTCTACATACTACAATCTACACGACTATGCAAGTGAAATGATATCGCCGAAGTCCGAACACGACGTTCGAAAAATGAACAAATCCGGCTAATTGCTGGCGGCTGCTGGGGCTGCACGTTGCGGTCAGCTGCAGTGCTGCCAGTACTACCTTTTCGTCCGTCGTCTAGTCGGAGTGGTTATTCCGTACGTGACATCTAGTATTTTGATTTGCCGCTAGGGTACTCTTCAATTGGAACCACGATCCACAATTCACAACAACAATCTGTCACAACACGCACCGCACAATAAAATAAAGTTTTAAAGAAGAAACTATGATGGATTTTAATATCGGTGTGTTCTCGGAAAAATCCGCCGTATTAACTGATGGAGGTGACAGATTTGGAGTGTCAGCTGTTCACTGGGACTACCACGAAGAGCTGTTGTGGTCCGGTAATCAGGGTGGTCACGTGAGTACCTTACTTTTCATTGTATACAGCTGTGTTGAAATTCGTTCAATTACATATGTCTCATTGTAGGTTACGAGCTACTACAGCTTACCTGAAATGCACAAGTATACGTCATTCCAAGTACATGCCACACATGAAATCAGACAATTGCTGTCATTTGACAGTGGCTTGTTGATTGTCACTCCTAATGCTTTACGTTGTCAACAAAGAAGAGGAATTCCCATATTTACCTACAGGTTCCTATTCAAAATTTAATAATTAGCCAAGTGTGTGTGAAACTCATTATAACATTCATTTTTCAGCTCTGAAAACTGTGAAGATTTGCAATGCATGCTTCAAACAGATGCCTCCACAATTATTATGGGTGGGCACCAACCACATCTATTGGAATTTGATCTGGCATCAGCAAAAGAATTGAGAAAAGTATGAAGCCACTGTTTTTTATTGAATCTTCTATTAAGATCATTAAAACATTAAATAAATTTAGATTGATATTGGAGAAAAAGGATGCGCTATTTTAAGGCGCCATCCTCGTTTTATTTGCTCAGGTAGTTTCCAAATATTTTATTTAAATTTGATTCAGGTTTAAAGACGATAAGATTCATATTTTTCTAGGTGATGCAACGGGCTGTGTTTCTCTGAGGGATCCGAGAACACTGAGGGAAGAGCATACGTTCGCCGCACATACAGAAAGCCTTTCTGATTTTGATGTGCACAATAATCTTGTCGTTACTTGTGGGTTCTCTTCAAGGTAATTCATTAGGAAACTGGATCAATTGAATTAAAATACTGATTCAAAAAATCGTCTTATAATTTGATAACTTTAAGGCAAGGTGGTGTAGTATCGGACCGGTTCCTGAAAGTTTACGATGTGAGAATGCTACGCGCCTTAAGCCCAGTCCAAGTAGTGGGCGAACCTTTCCTACTCAGATTCTTGCCTGCCTTCTCGTCTCAACTGGCCGTTATTTCGGCCATGGGGCAGCTCCAAATTTTAGACGCTTCCGCCCCTGCCTCTTCCGCTCTTCAATTATCTCAAGTGAACAATGAAGGCGCTATGTGTATGGCTCTCGAGATTTCTTCTTCATGCCAGTGTGTCGCTGTTGGAGATGGTGGAGGGTATCTCCACACATTTGCCGCCAATACATCGGCCACTATCAACAGTTTCTCCCATCCGACTGAGTTTGCCGATCCGATCGAGCCTTTGGCCGTGTCCATTGCCATGGACGATTATTCTATTCCTTTAACATCCATTCCAACTCCCATTCACCATTCAACTGATCCCCCATTATTATCCGACTGGCCAGAAAAATTCACTCGTCGAAAGTACCGCAAAGTCCCTCCCATTGATCACGCTATTCTCTCCAATATGCGAATGGTTGGCACCATCGGCTACGCTCCTTGCCCACCCGGTCATCGTCCCAATCAAGTAATGTACTCTTCAGAGAAAAGGGCACAGCGGGGACGAAAACATTCCGCCACAGATTCAAATCATTCCAAAGGTTTAACGGGTTTTACGATTTCTATTAAACAATTAAATCAGCTAAGCAATTTGTAATAGATGATGTTGGAGGCAATCCATTATGGAAGCGATACCGTCATATTGAAATGCGATACGTTAAAGGAGGAATGGACGAAGCTGAATTAGCGCGTTATAATACGACTCCTTTCAGTGGACTGGATAATACTCTACCTAATTCTTATGCCAATTCGTTATTACAGGTAGAATAAATATTCAGCCAAATATAAATTGTATCCATCCCTTAACCTGCATTTTCTATTAGGTGCTTTATTACATTCCCCAGCTCCGGAAATTATTGCTTGAGCACTGCTGTAATCGAGAATTCTGCTTAGCCTGTGAGCTGTCTTTTCTGTTTCATATGCTGGATGTGGGACGCAGCCAAGGTTTTGCTGGTCATCCTGCCACCATCCAACCAGCAAATTTTCTCCGTGCTTTTCGTACTTTACCTGAAGCCTCAGCTATGGGGCTTCTCTTGCCAGATTCTCATCCAGAAATCAAGCGGAAAAGTACTCTACCTCGCCTAGCTCAGGTTAGCTCCCTTTCTTAAGTTATATCGTTTCAATCTAAACAATTTAATTCCCTAATTTTAGAGTTGGATACGGTTCATTCTGCAACAATTGAGTAGCGAAACGTCCCTTCAAAACAAGTCTCCTACTGTCGAAGTTGCTAAACCACCCATTGGTCAAGAATCCTCAGAAGAATCTCAAGGAACTAAGAACGACTCATTAAAAGGTGGTGCAGACGCCCCGAACTGTGAAGGGAATGTAATTTCTCCTATTGCTAAGTTGTTTGGAGTTGAACAAGAGCAGACGAGCCGCTGCGTCAAGTGCAGCACGGAGAAATCTAAAGTTTCGCCCGTCCTCCTTTCCGCCTTGATGCTTCACGATATAGAAGGTTTCTTCGATTCCTCTGAAGTGTTCTTGGAGTTCAGCTCTTTAAAAAAAAACTTTTTTAAACTATAATATTTCAGGCGAACAAACATTTGAACAAGTTCTAGAAAAGAGTTTTGATGTGGCAAGTGTCACTCCAGCTTGGTGTGATGTCTGCCAAAAGTATCAAGCGACTCAGCAAAGGAGACGCTGTCTGTCTCTTCCTCCACTTCTAGCTCTTTCGTGCGGCAATGATACTCTTCCAGGCTTTAATTTCTGGTCGACTCAGCTTCAGGCAAGAATAAAAGCTAACATAAGAGCTATGGATATTGCATTTGCTATATTTAAAATTTTGTGTAAATAGAAGTTGGAAGAGAACGGTTCTGTGGAGAAGACTGCTTCGACCGAAGGGGTCCAATCAGCTAATTCAGCTCAGCATGGTGTCCCCGGGAAACCTTGCCGCTACGGCCTAGAATGTACACGACCAAACTGCAAGTTTTGGCATGGGAGTCAACCCGTTCAACATGGCTCCGATTTTACGGGCATCTCCTCCCAGCATTGGGTTCCATCACATCTTCGATTGCGCGTTTTACCAGAAGGAGGATTAGTCACCGTCAAACCAGATCAACAAGAACCGGAAGAGTCTGAACTGGTGATAATAGTCTACTTATGAATTTTATTGTAAGAGCTTTACTAAATTTCGATTAAATTACAGTACGCGTTGGTCGCAGCTGTGTGCTGGATCGACGAACCAAAGGTTGACGCCAAACATCCAGATAAACGGCATTTGGTGTCAGCGGTTAAAATTCCACCCAGCTATCTTTCTGCGTCTGTAAGCCATCATTATTAATTGTAGATAAGTTCTGGGACAATGTATATGACTTTTATTTGATATATAGGTGAAAGAGTTGACCGAATCTAGTGATCTTTGGTACGTCTTCAATGATTTTGCGGTCAGTCAAATTCAAGCCGAAGAGGTTATTTCCTTCTTTCCTGACTGGAAGCTACCCTGCTTGTTGCTTTACTCGGTAACTACTTATTGATTTAACTCAAAGAAGTTTAAGTATTCTCTAAACTCTTTTAATTTTGGTTTCTTTTTAAATATTTAGAAGTCAGAGATTCGTCGTCAAGAACAGATCCAGGAGGTTCTAATCAATCCAATTACTGCTGACGTTTTCAAAGAGGACAAATCTCTTGCTCAGAAGTCCGAAGCTCTACAGAGAATCTCTTTTCTTCCATTGGTAAAAATGTTAGACTTGTTATGTGTGTAAATTTTCTAACACTGGTTATTTTATTTTAGTCCGGAGACGAGATGCCTGGTAGAGGAGATCTAGTAGCGATGGATGCCGAGTTTGTCACTCTTAATCAGGAAGAAGCCGAGTTGCGTAGCGATGGTAAATCAACTACTGTACGGCCGAGTCAGATGTCAGTTGCACGGGTCACCGTCATTCGTGGGTAAGTCACGCTATTTTCTCTTCCGGTGATGGACATTGCTTTTAAATTTAATTTAAAGGTGGCTGGAATTAAATATTAACCCTAAGATGGTGTGTTTTTATCATTTTTCTATCCCTGGTACGTTGTGTGCTATATCTGTTAACGCTAACCTTGTGTGGGGCTTTGCACTTTTATTGTAAAGGCTTCGTTGCAACGGGTTATCTTGGACAAGTGTCGACTATCCCAGGTGAGAGTCTTTATACAAGTCATAGCAACGTTAACTCGTAATTGTTTTTGCATGTCCTGTTAGCTTCGTATTTCATTCAACCTTGAACTTACCATTGTTCTTCTAAACAATGCGTACTAACCTTTGCATCAACAACAATGCAGGCAAGGATCTATGGAAGGACTGCCTTTCATCGATGACTACATCGCTACACAAGACCAAGTAGTGGACTATTTGACCAAATTTTCCGGAATCCAGCCAGGTGATTTGGACGTGGCCTCGTCATCAAAACATTTGACGACTTTGAAGTCGACTTATCTCAAATTGCGCTTCTTAGTCGATAATGGCGTCACTTTTGTTGGACATGGGCTGCAAAATGATTTTAGGTTGGAAAACTTGTATTTTATTATTTAATTTGAATGATTTAATGTTATGCATAATTTTGTTTTATTTCAGAGTGATTAATTTACTCGTGCCTAGCAATCAAGTAATCGATACTGTTCACCTCTTTCACCTACCTCATCAGCGGATGATTTCACTGCGTTTCCTTGCCTGGCACTTTCTCGGTATAAATTTAAGGAATACGCTTTCATTCCATCAGAAGAACTAATTAATACTGTATAATAGGTTTGAAGATCCAATCTGTCACTCATGACTCTGTGGAGGATGCTCGAACCGCTCTGCGCCTATATCGGCGCTATCAAGAACTCAAGGCCAAAGGAGATGATTTCTTACACGAATCTCTCCAGGTATATGTTTTACTAGAAAAGCTCATTGCTTTTTTGTTACTAATTGTTCTCGGTCTCCTTTTTCAGGAACTTTATAACGTGGGACGTCGCCTTCAATGGACTGTCCCAGGCGAAGCGGAAGAAGAATAAAAATGAATTCTTACAATCCTTATTTGTGATTATTTCACTTTGATTACTATAATACACAACATGTGGTCTAGCTCATTGAAAAGTGATGGATTAACTTTCTAAAAAAAAATGAAAACAGCAAATTATCTGGAACAAATTGTTTCCAAATTGATGGTTTATTCCGTTCGAAATATGTTAGCCAATGATGCATGGTAACGGCAATGGAAGAAGAAAGGGGGCATACTTCGGAATATGAATTTTGGAGAGGAGAGAAAGTCATACATTTTACGAACTCGTTCTTTTAATAATTTTAAAAACAAGGCTTCCGAAACACGACGGAATGTGGTATGAACAAATCTTACCTCACACCACGTTTTCTTGTTTTGGCACAGACAAAAAAGGATAAGTTTTTCGATGTAATTACTTTTTTTTCCTTTTTATGTTTGAAATGAGGGGATTGCAAAATTGGCTATATTACAGAGATAATGTACAGAAAGAAGGGGAATTAACCGCTACCCTAATGCGTTGTACTTCGTGATGGTAAAATAAGAAGACCAAGCAGCGCTTCGTGTTGCTGTCGGAATTATTTTAATTCAAGAAAAAGGAGAGAAAAATAGATTAGTTCTTTTCTACCCAAAGTCCTTCAATGGAAAAACAAACAAAAGATCTTATTGACACTTGCTAAATATTGACACAGAAAAAAGCAAGCGATATAGAGAGGAGATTATGTTTTAGACTGTTACGATTCAGTTTCGACCTGGAATGAAGTTGTGTGTGAAATGGGACACATTTGGAGTAAAATGATCCAGGAATGAGGCCGGAATGAGTGTAAATGGCACCAATGGAAGCGCGCGCGGAACTAGAGAGGCTAATGCTAGCGAGCTCATACGATACCACACGTCCGCGATTGAGAATTTCATTAGAAAGATAGAGGAAGCTTTCCCGTCTGAGACCAATCAGACGTTCGACATGAAGGGAATGATACTTTAAATGACCAATATTCATTTCAAGGGAATAGGATGTGATGTCTATGTGAATGTGAAAGTAGGAATACTTCCTTGGCCATTGAGAGGGACATACATTCATCGAGGGGATGGAGGAGCTGGAACGCCTATCCGCTGTTGAACCATTGATAGCAGCATCTCGGAATACTGGTGCATCATCTGCACCATGAGAGGGTTGGATTCCGCGTTAGGCTGAGGAGAAGCGGTTAGGGCTGGTCGTTCCAGCTCGATACCGAGTCCGGCTGGTGGGAACTGCAAGCTTCGGAGACTCTGGATGACAGGAGTGGCAGCGGCCGAGAGAAGCTGTAACAGTTCTGCCCGCTCTCGATCCGAAAGGTTTGACTCTGAGCCGGATTCGGACGAAGAGCCCACACCACCAGCGAGGCGACGCTGCAAGAGTAGAAGCTGATCGGCGGATGCCTTCATCGCTTCTATGGCCTCTTCACAAGAGGCCCTCGACAGCATCTTATTCACGTCGGATGGTCCACTGGTTGAAGGAGTGCTTGGCGCAGATCTGGCCACGCTCGATCCCCCAACTGTCGTGTCCACTGTTACGGGAGAGCTAGTTCCAGGATTGATAAATAGACTACGGCGAGCTGGATTGTTTTTGCTCGGTGAGGGTGTAAAAAGAGTTGAAGAAGGACGGGCAGGACTACGACCGACGCTCTTCTCAAAACTTAAGACTCTAGCCTTGACGTTGCTAACCCCTTCTGAGGTTCCGGTGTCTTCCGAACTGGAAGAATCATGTAGTGCTTCCTGAATGTCCCCAGTAGAGACGGCGGCAGAGATACGGCGCTGAGGACCCTTCATGGGACCGGAACTGGTTCCTCTCTTGCCGCTGTCACCTCCACTATTAGGCATAGTTTTGTTGGCAGAACTTATGGTTGGCCTCATAGCCGATGGGAGAGAAGGTGTGGTGGTACGGTTGGCGATAGAACCAAACGACGGGGACTTGGAGACGTTACTCGACATTCCTCGAACACCATGAACTGGTGTCAGTAACCCGGCAGCACTTGATTGAGGTCGCCTTTGTTCTCCGTCTGAATCGTTTGACTTTGAATGAGGGAGGAAAAGTTTAGAAAGAGAAATAGAAACATTCAGTGGTAGTTTATTTTTTTTTCTCACCTGATTGAGAAATCCCATAGACGAGCTTCGTGTCAAATCCGTTGACTGGGGTCGCATCAATGAAGAGCGCTTCATAAGCGGTGGCTGCACTGGAACGAACTGCTTCGCTCTTTGAGGTTGCGGTTGAAGAGCTGCTGCAGCACTGGGAGTTCGAGTCACTTTGCCTGAAACTGTCAGTCACAAACAATGCTTTAGAGAGTAGATAACGTCAAGCCAGTTTTTGACAATAGACTCTTATCCGTGACGACCATTCCGTTACGGGAATTGTTTCATTTCCGACAACATAAATTTATGACTTTACAGCGTTGACAGTGTAACAATACAAAAGGATCTATCTTTTTACAGTAACTCAAACGTAAATATTTGTTAGCTGACCAACACAAAAAAGGGAAAGAAACTATGATTCCTAACATTCACAAGCAAACATGCACGAAAATGAAAGTAAAGTAAATACCGTTATTGGGCGGTGAAGGCAACAGCCTGCGTGGCGACGGTTTGGACAGGTCACTCAGCGAGCAAGCTCGACGTAATTCGCCTTGAGTATCGCTCGCTTCGTTTTCACTTGCGACTGATGACGAAGATGCAAAGCAACCCACCAAGCACATAATAAAAAGAAATAAACAACAAAATAAATTCCCGAACATAAGTACAAAACTAATGAAAGCTTTACATTCCTGTAAGGAAATACTAGGACGAGGAAAACGTGCAAACCCAAGCATAATGTTTGACCGATATGGAGGGAAAGGAGAGGCGGGGAAAAATCCCAGCATTCCCCCAATTTAGGAATGAAGTGCTCTTAAACGAGTGCGACCAAGTAAGGTGTAATGGGGTGAATAAAATGTGCTCGGAATATGAGGGTGCTTGTGAGAAATCGAGAAAACAGTTGTCAGTGTGCTTCCATGAATTTTAGATGAAAACTTTCGTCATTCCAATGCGAGAGAGATCTCGCCATTCTTGAGGCCAAGGCGCAGGAGACGGGCACCCAAGGAAAGAAACATGATTGGCATTCTCTATAAGTGTTCCAATTCTTTTTTGTTCCAAATTTTATTAATTCCATTATTCCGTTTTCATGCACCGAGTTGAGTCGAGCATGTACCTCTCCTAAATTGAGTATCTTCTATTGTCAACGAGGACGACGATGAGAAACGATTTTTAGACGAGACGAGCTCACGGGCGCTGTGGCGGCGAAGATGCATTTTAGAGGATTTTAAATTTGAACGCCTCCACAAGTCTTCCGGCATCGATTCATGACCACTTTCCGAAAACTTCCTCTCTCGGTTTGATGGACGAGAACGAGTTTTGCAAGCTCTGTGAGCACTAGCTTTTAAGTCACACTTGTGGGTCGGTGGCGGGCAAATTTCCGATCGCATCCGCGGGGGAACTCGGATATGAGACTTGGACGACGTCCGACGTCTTCGGTGGGACGTGCCAGAGGGTAACTCCCAGTAGACAAAGCGTGGAAACATGACGGACGGGACTTCGGCATCTAGCTTCTCGTCTTGGTGGGCAGGACGAGGGGATGGTGCTGGATTTTGCCATCTTTTCCGAGGAGTTGATTTGGGCCGTAATGGACTCACCCCAAATTCATCCGCACCCAAATTGCGCGATAAATCAAGGGAATCGCAACTGAAACTTGCTTCATCATCGTCTTCTTCCGCCCAATTGTTGCTATTCGTCCTCGGCCAAAATGTTAAGCTTGTGTGAGACGTTGGTGGGGAGTAGCAAGTGGGACCGCTCATCCACGACCACTGCCGAAAAGGCAATTGTGGTGGTGGAGGTGAGGGGGAATCGGTCAAACGATCAACTTGGACAGGGAGGGGGGAGGTGATGGTACTGACGTCTAGCGAACGGAAGAGACGGTGCGACGACAAATCCAGCAGGGAACATTTCTTACCTCGATCTTTGTTCAGTCCCCAGCCGATCCTATTTCCAGTCGACTGGTCTCCTCCTGCAAGTGATGAAGGCGCCAGTGAAGTCGGGGATCCGACGATTGAACCACCATCTCGTAAATCTGTGATGCTCTGACTATTCCGCAAATTAGACTTGTAGCCGATCTGTAATGATAACAAATTGATGGATAAGTTGATTGAGCCAGATCATCTCATAGTATCTTGTGTCTCTCTAAACTGAATTAATTTTGTAGCTCAGCAAAAAGCTACGCGAGCGAACAAGCAATGTAATTCAGAGGTGAGGAACCGAAGGGATGATTGAAAGCAAGTTAAAATTAATCCATCCCTCCGGATTAAAAAATGAATGAGGTTATGGTCTGGGAATGCATACGCTTTGCAGCTTTCGCCGTGTTTCTTCGATCCTCCGCTGAAGCTCTTCCCGCTTACGAGCCGCTTCTGGGTCACGTTGTGTCGCCTTGACGGCACTTATCACCTCGGAATTGCTGTTGGATTTCGTCAGAAATTTGGACGTTAAGCTGTTCAGGTGCCCAGATTTTTCACCATCTCCACCGGAGACAACCGTCATGTCCATTTGGCTCTGGTCGTGCTGCTGACCCAGTGATTCGAAGTTACTCTTCAGGTACGATTCGCGGCGACCAACTCGGTCAAGGCTTTCAGAACTAAAGAATTTTATATTAAAATCTATAAATATATGTATATGCGTATTTTAATTTGGTTCTACCTCATTGAGAGAATAGAAAGCATGTTCCTTTCTGCCAGCTCGCCACTCGGAGTAGAAACCTC
Source organism: Chydorus sphaericus (assembly GCA_030141595.1). Lineage (NCBI taxonomy): Eukaryota > Metazoa > Arthropoda > Branchiopoda > Diplostraca > Chydoridae > Chydorus > Chydorus sphaericus. Next base: position 13,595,356 of record CM057932.1, on the reverse strand, counting down.
ATCATCATCGTCCTCAGAGTCTTGCGAGCCTGAGACCGAAACCGTGCTGCTGGGTGGATTCAGAGCATTGCTGTATCCCATACCGATATCACTGGAGCGAGGCTTCTTTAAGCGTCGTTGGGATCGACGAAGCTCCTCCACATCCATAGCATTCACGGTGTAATCGCTGCTTTAAAATAAATTGAGATTATCAACAAAAATGTGTCAAATTAATCTTTTAATTGTAAAACATTTGCAGCACACCTGCTGGTCTCTTCGTTTTGAGGATAATACATAAGTTTCTCCATCTGCTCCGGTTCGGTGGATTCATTGTCCGAATAGTCCTCCACGTCACCATCGTGCTCTGTGCCTTCGAAGTCCTATTGAATACAACAATTGAATTTTAAACAGCTCTTAAGAATTCAGCATCTTATATCCTCCCTGGCCATTTGAGAGAAACAGAAAAGAAAAATGCTAAAGCGTACCTCCATTTTCAAACTACTGGCACTGCTGTCGTCTGTAAGGGTCCTTCCCCGTCCACTCTCTGCAGAGCTCTCGCCACCCCGTCGCGTTATCTTCGACGTTGGAATCTTATTTTGGAGTTAGGACATCAATGATTTGTTTTAGATATCCATTAGATGGAATTAATTAAAAAACTACATCCCTCCCACTGATATCTACATTAACAAGTTATATGAGAATACTTTCTTTTTCAACAACAAAAAAAAAGTAGGAGTGCTACAATTTCTATTTTGTTTATTGTGTGCGGAGAAGCATTACGATTTTTTGTTCAAGTACCTGAAAAGCGAGAGAAGCACGCTCGATTTCGTCAAGGCTTTCGGGACAAGCAACAAATTCATCGGGTTCGCCCTGATAAAGAGCCAAAAAAGCGAGAAAGGAAAAAAACACAGCCAACGGTGGATTAGATTTCAACCGACACAAAACAAAGCAGAATATTATAGCGTTAAATCTAGCCAGGGAGGGATCCGACTACTAAGGCGGAAATTTTTGTTTTGTGTTTTGTCTATTAAGACAGAAAGAAGGAAAAAACTATTGTTGTTTACCTCCTTCAAAAAAGTGGAATCCGGACGGCCATAACTACGGAATTCGTTGCTCTCCAGTGAGCTGTCCTTGGAGCCGTCGGAATCGGGAAGGTTACCTTTTTCTAAGACTGGAGGAAAGGAAGCCAAACGGTAATGCGAAACAAAATATAAATCGCGAGAACTCGCTGAAGCATTAAGAAACGGATATACTTTGCGAGGGCGGGAAAGGAATGACGCTGTCGCCTTGGTAGACGGATTTGACGGTTATGCCTGATGCATTAGTAGTGTCCATCCGTTGCGCCCACCGACCTTTGGGTAGGTCCACTCCGCCTTTGAAATTACTTCCTGCGGCAGTGGTAGCTTTTGGTTGATTGCTTTCACCGATTTGCTTCTTGGCCCACAGAGGTAACTGCCCCACACTAAAACGGTAATCATCTTCGATGCTATTCGGATTGGCGTGATGCTGGTCAAAGATTTCCGGCGGGGGAGAGCCGAACTCTTCACTATCTGTTTTGAGTTCAGGAGACATGGGTCCACCGCTACCAGCATTATATGTGGCTCGTCGGCTCTCTTTGGCAGCACGGGCAGACTGCTGAGTCAACCGTGCTTGCATCGTCACTGTCATATCATGAGGCAACTTCCAGAAGAATACGCAGCCATCGCCCGATACACTGATCAGGTGCTTCCCGTCGTTCGAGAAGCGTAATCCTGTAACCAGCTCGGAGTGGCCGTACATGGTAGCCATACACTCTCCTGAGTAATAGTCATACACAGCCAACGTTTTGTCTGTACAGCTGGTGGCAACGTAAAGCCCACTGTTATCCAGGCACAACTGAATTCAAAATAGAGATTGATAAAAATTGAAAGTTGAAAATAAAAATTTAACTCTGACGCACCTTAATCAGTGTTCCATCTTCGCTCATGGATCCTTTAAAAGTCTTGCTATGTTTTCCGGTGGATGTGTTGTATACTCGAACACTCCGGTCCTGACACGCCGTCAGGATGTGCTTTTGACTTTGGTCCGATTCCATGTCGTAGAAAGTAGTTTTCCCAACTATGTTGTGCCCACGTGCAAACTGGACTTGACTGTTCCCATTGGCCTATACAAGACGATAAATAAAGAATCAGTAGATGGTAATGGACGAGGTAATAGCTTAAAGTCCTTAATCACCTGCTGCAGTTGGCGGAATATCAGTGACTTGTCGGCACCACACGATACCATCTGGAAGAGTCCCGTGACTCAAAACGAAGCGAACTGAGGTGATGGACGACGAATGGTCGTCCAGAGTTTGGAGGAAACTGTAACCCTGTCAGATTAATCATAGGTGTAATTGAGTTGCGCCTCTTAAAGACCGTTAGCCGGACGTAAATCATACCTGGTCGACACTGAAAATGTGAATGAGACGGTCTCGAGAAGCGGAAGCTAAGAGCCTCAAGCCAGATTCCGGTCTAGAGTACTCGAGACTGAGTACTTCAGCGTCGTGAGCTTCTATTTTGTACAGCTGATCCATAAACTGCATGTCGTGAATCCTACAAGATAAATTGTTAAAATACTTAGCAAGCCTTTTAAAACTTCGCCTTTTGTTGTCCTTTAATACCGGATATTGCCGGCCCTATCTCCCGAAGCCAAATGCTTCCCATCCGGGCTTATCCGGATGCAACGAACGCCGTTCCGTCCGTCGTAAGTTGAATCCCCTTTATCAGCCGATCCACCGGCTGCCAAGTCCTGGTCTTTTAAGAAGGTCAAATCTGTATCTACGTATAAGGTCTTGAGTAGATCCTGCGTCATGTCAAGAAAACAAACAAACAAAAACAAAGGACATCAAGCTTTTATCCCTTTCTGATGAGATTTCTCCGATTAAATGAGTGGATTTATACGTTGCTGTAAATGTTCCGCCGGTAGATGGTGTTGGTGCCCATATTAGGATCCATGTTCCAAACTCGGATCGTGTCGTCGCTGGAGCAGGTCACGAAAGAGCCGGTAGGTAGAACGCCCTTCATGCCTTCTTTGGAAGATGGATAAGACTCCACGCCCCAAATGCAGGCAGCATGGTAAAGGAACGAGTGCGACTTCCCAACCTAACAAATTTCCACGAAAAATTACTTTTTGTTTTCATTGCTTTCAAAATAATAGACATCTTTCATCATTCGAAGACATCCTGGAACTCCTTCTTATATATACCTTTCTAATGTCAGTAATATCCCACAAATAGAGACTTCTGTCGCTGTATACACAAGCAACTTTGTGATTGGTTTCGTCGTAGGTGAGCGCAACCGTGTCCGGGTATTTGGCATTGACCGGATGCGAGGCCATATGACTGTCACAGGAGAAAAAAGTGCGTTTAGTCGCAGAGAGAGATTATCTCCTCTTCCTATCTCAAGGATGCCGAAAGGAAGGGATCAAACAAAAACCGGAAACTCACCTGATGGACAAACCCTTAGCTACATCGACACCGAGATAATGCGTCCTCGGAAGGGTCGTGACGAATTGGAGCGTGAAAGGACTGAAGCAGCGAACGATACCATCCGCGCAGCCGACAAAAATGTGTTGCTCACCAACAACCAAACAATTGGCACTTGATGTCTATAAAAAGAACGATAAAATTCCATGGATTACTTCTCCGCTTACCAATTTGGCTCACCCAAAGTATAATAAAATCGGTTCAATGGGACCAAAAATCAGTTTTTATTAAAGCTCATTATTATTGGCCTTGAAGTGCTGATTTGCTCCACTAACTCATCTCCATACAGTCTATGAAATTCAAATTTGGTTCGCATTGTTTACTCCGGCAGCGATCCAAATAAGGCTTTATCACGAGAAATAAATCACGAGAGAAAAAAAGAAGAGCAAAAGAAAGAAAAAAAGATATTTGTTCTAAACAAAGAAACCCATCATTACGTCTCTCAGACCATCCGACATAGATTCTGTAAACACTTACCCTCAGTTCGACCCATTTGTCGAGAAGACGTCGGTTATTGAACTCGCAGAGGAGGCCGGACTTTGTGATGGCGTAGGTCGAATCGCCCATCTCCCCCCGGCCGCACCCGACGTCGCAAAAGTAGTTATTGCGCTGTTCCCCCAAAATGGCGGATCGACCCATCAGCGGAACGGGCTCCTTGTACTACATAAAAAAAATAATGGATGACGACGATGAGTGATGAATGAAAGAGAAACAAAAGGTTTACCTTGGCAGAGCGGGAATATTCCAGGTACCAGAATTTGACATGCCTGTTGCCCACCGTGACAAAGTAGGAGCCATTTTCGGCAAACGAAACAGCCTTAACCTTGGAAGATACTTTATTTGAGGCCACTTTGACCCCACTTCTCCAGTCCCATACGTTGACGATCATGTCGTGCTGGGAACCGACGGAGACGACATACTTGTGATTAGGTGAGAAGGCCTACATTATAAACAAACAACAGGAAGAAAGAGATGATAAACATTACAGATGACAAGAACCGCCTGCAGGTGGTTGCGAAGGATGAGATCATCGCAAACATGACACATACTCTACAACCTATACACTTTGGCGGAGTGACAACAATTTCTTTTTTTTTGGAAAATGGAAAAAGCTTGTCTAGAAACTTTTATAATACGCCCGTTGTTCAATCAATCCAGAGTGAATAACAAGCGATAGCAATCGACCTGAAAAGGAGGTGTCTTATCAGAGCTATATCCCTTAATCAAAGTGACTTAAAAAATAGCCGTTCTAATTTTTTGTTCCACTCGCTTGTCAAGAAAGCTGCCTATAGAACAAATGAATCAACGTCTTCAACATGGTGAGAAAAGGAGTAAAGCAACGATTTTTTTTTGTGTTCCCATTTTTGAATGAATAATGAATGAATGGGTGAAGCTGAATTTCTATTTGTTCTTGTTTCTCCTTTTAATATCTCGTTTCTTTTCTAAACTGTTTTGTTGTCGTTGGTTCAACCATACTAATTTTCAAAGCTGGCTGGCTTTTATCTATCTAACCAAAATTACAGGACACTTACCACGCAGACGACGCCAAATTTGTGGCCGGCAAATTCAGCCACTTGTGTCCGGTCCGCAAGATCCCAAATGCGGACCGAAGGTTGGTGTCCACACTCGCCCGTCACGACGTACTTGCCATCGGCAGAAAAGGCGACGGCCGTCAATGTCTTGCGCGACACATTGACAAGGTGAGTCTGCCGGTTTTTGCGTGGGTTGAACAGCACAATCGAACATCTGCGGGGAGAGCGGCAAAAGACAAAAGAGAAAAAGGGCGTTAATTTACAATAGCAAACCCACAAAAGGAGGTGTGCTCGCTGTCATTGAAGTGATACCAGTTCATCCATCACTCGAATCAATTCAGCTTCGTGTTTGTACAAGACAAGGCTTTTAAAAAGAGACTTGGAAGTCCACTTAGTATATATGGACAAGGATCGTTGAGCAGGAATGAGTAAACCGACAACAACATAAAAGAAAATAAATGAACGTGTCGCACTTGTTGAACACACACCACAACGAGTACCGTAGAGGCACGATTCGTTGGGCTCCCACTGTAGACATAAAGTTGTTCAAACAGCATTCCAACTAGACCGTCTTCAAGACGAGAAGACAGAACTTTCTCAACCCAAAATGTTGTACGTACACATTCACGATGATTACTAGCTCGCCTTCGGAGAAAAGGGAGAGAAATAGGTATACAATGCCGAAAGCGAAATACTTCAAACCGCACATCCCATACAAAAAAAATTGTGATGGATCATAACATTGCGGCCTATGAGCTCATTTCTTACGAAATACTTAAAAATATTATTACGTACCCTGCTGGATATGCGATTGTGCCGGTATTGGGATCGCATGCAAGAGCAGCATTAGACGTCACCGTTAGTCCTAATACTCGTTCCAGCTTCACCTGTAACAGAAAAAAAAATTAAGATAAATCTCAAGTCGTGCCGAAAAGAAGCATCTCTTGGGGCGCTCGTGACTGGTCATTTAAAAAAAGGATACGGTATAACCGTCTCGTCATTCATCATCACCTGTCCACGCCAGGCCACTTCCTTGTTGCTGTCGCCATGCGGCGATTGCTGTTCGTCATTATTGACAGAGGAGGATGATGACGACAAGGCGACAGGCGCCATCCTGATTTATATCCACAGTGTATATATCACATCCGCAAAATGAAAACACAAGAGAGGAAGAAGGGAATAAAACTCCCAACTGTATATAAAAAAAACTGCCAGCAAAGAGAACTGCACAGACACAACCTGCATGAACCAAGGCTCAACGATGAGTGAGTGAGGAATTCACGCTAGCGGCCACAGTCCCTCACACACATACTGTACATACATATACGCCTCTCTCTCCTTGTGTAAAACATAAGGTTTTTTTCCTTTAAAGAAAACGAAGAAAAAAAAATAGAAATCGAGGCTAACGACTGGAGCGCACGGGCTATGTGTCGAAGGGGGGTTCTCAGAAGAAAACGTGATTTTTGGCCTGCTGCTGTTTTTTTTAGGTAGCCTATAATCGGGTGAAGGTTGCACTACGGAAATCTGAACCCATCGTTCGTTCGCGCATACAGAAAAGAGTGATGCGCTAGACTGCTCAATCGACCGCCTACAAAGTGCGAGCGAAAATGGCCTCATTTCTTGTTTAATCCCCCCCCCCCCCCTCACAAAAGGGTCCGGGCAGGCAACCGCAATTGGATTATCAGGACAACAATTCATATTAAAAAATCCTAAAAGGAAGTTCCGTTTACCACTAAAAAACGATTTCTTCCGAAATAAAAAAGAGTTCAGTAAGTAAAGACGGAAGGAGGAGCTTAACAAAAAATAAGGGATCCAGTTGAAGTGGGTAGTGGTATTTGGGCGTAAACTTACTGAGCCTAAAAGATATTGCGGTATCGCCCATCGATCAGTTGGAGATGGAATAATGAAATCAGCAGGGGAGTTTTGCAATAAATAAAGATAGAAAGTAAAAATAAAAATCCCGCGTGATTCCGCATGCTGGACAGGGCGTTGTGGATTGTGGCAAGGGGATAGCGGTTCTCTTTTTCCCCGTCTAGTAACAACAAAAGGCGACCAACCGAATCGTCCTCCAAAAACACACCACCAAAGAGAGCGAAAATCGCCAGTATGCATGTCAATTGGGGAAACAAAAAATAGAAATCTCGTGTGCCGTGAGATAGACCACGGGGGCACGGAGGGCTTCATAATTTGGCACTCTCCTCTCACATTGTAGTCACATACTTTTCAACTCATTTTTTTTACAACGCGGCTCCATTTATAGAAGAACAAGAAGAGAGGAAAAAAATGAGAGCGGATCAGCAACAAAAAAGAAAGAAATGGGACTACGTACGGTGTAACGGTAAGTTCACATGAGGGAAGCGACAGGTGTGCTGCAACGCTTTTGCTACAACATGCGGTTACTTTTTATTGCTGATTGCATCGGGGTACTACGGATACACTGATCGGAAATCCCCCTTTATTTGAGCATTAGGCCCACAAGGTCGTTACTGAGAGACTAAGGGCGTTGAGCTTCCTGTTTTAGGGGACATGGGTATAAAAAAAAAAAGTGGCACTCTGCCGATCATTTCGTCTACTATAGAATCTCTGCGTGATGTCGAGCAATTCAAATATACACGGTCACGCTGGCGAAATAACAGATTTTAGTGACATGAGGGCCCCTCTTATCTTAGGTAAGCAAATACGTGCCAGTGCATTTCAAACGCAGTGAAACAAAACAAAACAAAACCAAAAACCAAGGGGGAAATTCGAGACTTTTTTTTAGTGTGACGTGTGAACAAAACAGAGAGAAATTAAAAAAAGAACAGCGCGACACCGTTCTCCACAGCAGGGCTCCACGCTTCATTTGCAGGCAGGATATTATTATTCAACCGTCTACGTAAAACTTTACATTATTAAAAAAATGCGGGCCTGACATAGTTATAATAGCAAGTGAGACCTTTTTAGAACAGAAAAATGTGATACGGCCTTGTGCCCCCACACCTGTTGGATTAAGAGCAAATACCATTCCAGAGTAGATGATTTCAGGGGCCTAATATAACTTAGTAGTGAGGTAATAAAGTAAAGAGAGAGAGGGTGGAGAGAGACGAAATGTTGGCAATAACGTAGAATAGAAGGCCAGGAAGTGGAAAAAGGAGGCCAACATCGTCAAGACGTAAAACAAATGTTACGCGATTGTTTTTTTCTTTCTCTCCCTCGGCGTCGTCGACGACAATTCTCTTGCCTATTTGCGTGGTGGGAAAATTACGTTTCGCCCATGACGAATTACCAAAAAAGAATGAGGGGAACCGGCCCTCACGGGCACCCAAAAAAGGGGGTATACTTGCCGGCCGGTCCAAACCGCCTTGCCCATAGGCACCACATACATAAAAATCCATAAACATTCACTCCAAACCAAAATTTGATGCCTTGTATTCTAATACTCGGCAAAATAGCAGAAAGAGAGAGAGAGGAAAAAAAAGGTATGCATGATATCAACTTACTCTCCTCTTACGGACTTGTTCAGTCTGCTCGACAATGTTTGGCAATAGCATTCTCACTTGTTTTGAGCTTGTTGTATTAATTTATCACTCCATATGTATTTACTGAATGGAACAAAGTTCACTAGTAAGATCCAGTTGTAAACAGGAGCTCGCCGTCTGTATAACTGAGTCCAGTTTAGTGCCTTGTAGATGTTTTATCACACCAAAACGGATAGAGAGAGAAGGGAGGAATAGAAAAACGGTTGTGAACTGGTTGGTTGCACAGGACAAACTAGACGGGTGACGTGGGGGGAACGAGACGAAAGAAGAGAAGACGAACAAAAATATATTTAGTGGCCGGCCTCTTTTCTTCAACCAAATAGAAAAAGAAATGCTGAAACACTGTATTTTAATTTTAAATGAAAAAGTGACATAGTGAGGATGACCGGATGGCCTCGGCCCCTTTACACGTAAAGTACGACTCTTGTTTGAACGGTTAGGCGCCTTGAACTTCCTGAGAGTGAAATTTTTTTCTTCGGGGGTGTTTAAATAAGGATCGTGACTAGGCCTGGCCTCAATATGCTGAGAAATCCTTTTTATTTTAAAGAAAAAATTCCATCGTCACGACGGATTCTTTGACCGTTGTTGGATTGTTTCCGTTCCATTAATGAAGGTCCTAGGATAAGGATCGTTGGGAGAAAGGGGGAGCGGTCCTGGGCGCGTTTATTCAACAGGTGGTATGATAGAGTGAAGATAACAGGGCTTCCATATCCCGAGTCAAGGGCGACACACGACGTGTTCGACGGCGACGCAAAGAGAGAAAACGCGCGAGTGCGCGCGAGTCCAGCGTTCCATCGAGACAGGTTTTTTTTCTTCTTGTCTTTCACGTTGTCTTCCACTTGAACGCATAGAGTGGCTGTCTATGTTTCGAGTCTTAACTTTCCCTTTCTTCGGTCAAAAAATCATCAACGGGCGGCTATTTCAGCGTCCGAAAAGTGACCGAAGGAGGTTATGAGTCCCGCCTAGATTAACCTCTCATGATGGGCAGGGCTCTTGGAAAGACGTATTGGCGAACTAAAAAAACTGTTGACAAGTTGGTGCTTTGCGCATTTCTAAGCCATTTAAGGGAATAGATTTCTATAAAAAGAAGTTCGAAGGTTATTTAGTTTTTTAGGGTTTTCTTCTTGTTATGTTTTCTCTTCCTTCTACAACCGAAAGAATTGAAAAGCAAACAAAAAAGCCTGGAAATAGTAAACAAAGCACACTCTCACGGCAGAGAGAGAAGAAGGAGAAAAACGAAAGAAAAAGGAGAGTAGCTTATTACACACCGAACCTTGTGATGATCGGTTCACGGCGGGAATTCACAATTCTGGTCACATGGAAGCCACAAGACCAAGCAACGAATGGGAGGAGAAAGAAGTATATAGGAATCCCTAGCGTTATTTTCAAAACTGGGCAATAAAAGATGGAACGTGATCTGCATACAAGTGCAAACACCACTCTCTCTCTCGAACTCTAAACATGGGACTCTCAAGGAAAAAGTGAAACGGAACTTGCGTTCATAAAAACCGGACCATCTTTGTCGTTGTAAGGAATCAAGGACTCATCCATCAGGGTGAAATCAAGCGAGCGATGGACAAGGAAAGAGGCTCGTTTCCTGCTCGTTAACTCGCCACTCAACAACATAAAAAAAAGTCAGGCAAGTTCAGTTAATTTGGCTGTAATAACTCACTACAGGAGGGCCTTGCTACCACCACAAAAAAAAAATGTACTCAGAGAGAGACAGGAATGTTTAATACGCATACCAGACCATTTTGGGGGTTACAAAGATGCAAAAATATGGCCCTATTCTTTACCCTGGAAATTGTTTTGCTCTCTCTTTCGACTTGACAAATATGAAGAAGGAATGAACTGAGCGGCGGCCGGCAGGGTAGCTACGGTACTAAAGGATTTAGAGATGCTCTTACCAAAAGGGCAGTTTGACAGGTGCCACTTTCCTTAATTTATCTAGAATGTTAAAATGGAAACGGACAGATTCATTTGCATACGACTCTTCTTCACGTCCATCTTCTCTAGGAACTTTCACCTACAGCGCCCTTGATCCAGTTCATAACCTAGTCGGAACGTGGCTAATGAACTCGTGACAAATTTTTAGCGATCGTGAGCAGCTAAGAATAGAAGAAAAATCTCCATTGTGCAACATAGTTTCAACAACAAGCAGGTGGTGCCGGGGGGAAAAATGATGCCCTCTGGCACCTACAACTCTACGAGAAAAGATCATGACTCATCTGTCATTTGATCCTGGTGCCTTACAGAAGACAATGCACAGTAGAAGTGTATAGCCTGTTTAAGTATTTAATGATAGTGTGCAAAGTATTACCCTTTCTGTGATGGAAACATCTTCTTTGCCTCTTCGGAGCTGAGGCACTCTGATCACTCTTCCTTCATCCATACTTTCTTCTGCTAGGCACAGCTGGAACACCAATAACTGAATTCACTCCTACAACACAAGATAGATAAGAGTTCAATACTTGGAATCATGACTGTCAGGTGTGTAAGAAATCTATGACAAATTTTTAAAACGTTGTATACCTTCAACTAGAAGCAGAAGACATGACACACACGGTGCTGGCTAGAGAACTAGACACGAAATACAGTGGCAAAAAAAAAGACACAATGGCAGGCGGTATTTTGGCGAATGAAGGTCAGGTATATTCTTATAAACCCAAGCCCAGACTTCGTTGATAAGGCTTCTATCCGGCGTTTCCTTCAATAATCCATGGACTCAGCCATTAGTCGACAAGGCACACAACATGAAACACAACGGAAGCAATCGAGAAAATTACGTTAAAACAGGCTGATTACAAAAGACAAACCGACAGTACCAAGGCACCTGGCGGCCGAATTGTTAAGTGCTGGTTACCTGAAGTAGTGCTTCACGTAAGCAGAAGATGGCGCTCGTGTAATTATCCAAATTCACGGATTCCCAAGTTTCGCAGAGGTTTTGAATATTCGGAAAATTGTGTTTGAACTTTGATCAATTATTCGCTCTTTCATATTCGTTTATAAAATTTGCATGTGAAAACATACTAGTAAATTGTTTGTTCGCGTGCGATGATTTGAATTCAAACTTTCAAGACTGGCATTCCATTTTTTCTTTTTCTTTATTTTTATAAAAATCGATGAAAATCCGTTATTTACTATGTAAAGAACCATTTATGAATGCATTATTTACGATAAACTGTCGCCAACCTCTTGGTTCCTTATTTAGCGGTGGGAGCAGTGCCAGCCTACTTTCCTCCTTTTTTTAAATAAGTTCTCAGTGATGTCGACAAGAAGACAGGGCTAGGGGTTAGGACCTTGAACGTGGAGCGAATAAAGAAAGATTTGCAACAGCATTGCAGTCGTCCTCCACAAAGTAGATAAAAACAAACGAAAAACAACACTTGACACGTGGCAAGGGACTTGCACAAAAAGCAAACAGGACTTCTCTCCCCCGACAACAGCTTCCCTCACGCACTCTTTCCTATGAAAAGGTCCCATAAATGCTGCAGAACGTCGAGAAAGGAATCTAATTAAGGATCGGTCTGGGGCAATCGACAACAGAGCATCGTCGGCCTTTATTAAGGCATTCGCCATACGCTTGTGTACCCCCCAAAAAAGGCTTGATAAGAGCATATAACCAATTAACCAACTTTATTCTGTCTGCCAACTTTTGAAAGAAATGTCTTATTTTCTAAGAAAAGAAAGAAATATAGGTTACTAGTTGGCTAATTTTTTTTAGCGCAATAAGGGTGCTATCAGCAATTTTCTTACGGGAAATTGAAGCCTACAAAACAACTAGGAATCAGGAGAAGAGTAGTTGTAGGTAATTGAACATCCCAAAATTGAATCCCATCTTCGTAGCCTAGTTCTAAGTTCCAGGTAACACTTGGATCAATCGAATTACGTTCTATTAAGCGTACGAATTACGCAACGTAAACGGAAATATAGTACGAACGAAATGCGCAGTATAGCTAGTATATCATTATTGTTATATTGATAGTTTTCTCGATCCTTTGTGATCGAAAAGATGAACAAAAAAAAGTGCCATTATTTTCACAGAGCACACATACTGCCAATCCTGATGATGATGATGACAATCATAATAGCTACATCTATCCCCCGAGAGACAGGTCTTTCGCTTGTCCTTCACGAATCGTTAGAAAACGGTGCGCTCAGATGCGCTTTTTCGGGTGTAAAAGGTATCATCGTCACGATCGATGCAGGATCGTCCCCCCATTTCCACTTATTATAATACTTTGATGGGTGGACAACCGCTAATGACTCGAACGTCCGGTTGTAAAACACCCGAAAAGAAAGAGGGAGCTATGATGCTGGTGTTATTACAACGTTGCCATAACATAATCTATTCAAGGTTCTTTTTATGAGAGCTAAACTACAGAATAAAGAAAATGTTCCGAGTGATCATTGCTAAGGAACAAGCACATTTTTGTTACATCAACGAACGAATTCCATCCCTTATTTTGACTGTGCTCTTCACCATTACATTTATATAAGTCTACCTTATCGGATGTTGTGACTGGAACAGCCTCGGAGCGGTTCATTGATCCGTGAAAAAACTATTCCTCAGACGAACTCTTCATTTTTTCGCAGCCCACCCGTTTCAGAACGATATTGCTGTTTCGCCCTAAAATAAATAAACGATTAGAATTTTGACTTTGCCGATCAATCTACGGTTGAGCTACCTCAAGTTCTAAAAGTTAATCGGTCTTGAACTAACAGTTTTGAATTATTATTTTATCCAGATAGAAGCAGTTGACAATTTTATTTAAAACGATGTTAAGGTTAATCCGAATCAAGTATCACTTTGATTATAGAAGAAAACCTAGAGCCCCTATCTGGGAGGCCATGGCCATCGCGTTTTGATGGTCCGTCGTAAAATGTTGAATGGGCCATCACCGTTTAGCAGACGAGGGTCTTCTTTTCTTAAGATTCGTCCAAGATGGCCGACTTTTAAAACTTGCTTCGCATCCCGAAATCCCCAGCTAATTGTTCTCCTCTTCTCGGAGGATCCAACTAGGATTAGACTTGAAATTGCCTCTATATAAATAAATAAAAAAGGAGAAAAATGTCCAATACATCATTTCGGAATAAAAAATGCCTCCCCATTAAACGCATGGCATGTAATAGTATATAGAAGCGCGCTGAATCCAACGCTTCCGAAAACCAGTTATATAGCCACAACCAACTCCCGAGCGGATTCATCTTGAAGCGGATGAAATGAGTTCCTTCCCACCCACCCGTTTCTATATAGCACTACGCGCCCTTCTCTCTCCATTTGTCAGCCACACGAGACTCGAGATTGATGTTAACTGACGGACCGACTAGCCGGGCGAGAGAGAGTGCTGCTCCGGCTTCAATTTCCGATCAATCCCGTTCCGATCTTCGTCACCCGCCACAGCAATGATGAACGGCACACTTTACTGAACATTTAAAGGAAGAAAAATGAAAACGTCTGCTTCCAGGGCAGCATTCGTGCATGAAAAAGCGTCCCAATCGATCTCTTTTTTTCCTCACTGATTGAAAATAGACCTAATACTGTATCCTTCTTTTCTCTTTTAACAGCAAAAAGGAAGATTGACGACTAGACGACAAGGATCGTCTCTTTTGATGACCCTCAGGATGAGATCGTCTCAGGATATTTCTTTACTAGGGTATATCTGGTGACCAGTACCATGCAATTTTATTTTATGTGGACCGCACTTTTCTCCTTTTCTGCAGCTGTGTATATAGAGTGAGAGAGGTCGGATTGATACGCAGTAGGCGACAAACGATGTCTCTACGAATACATCGCAACCATGGTTTTGAGCCCAAAGAGCAGAAATAAAAAAAGAAGAAGAAAAAAAGCACTCGGTGAAGTCCATCCTGCCGGATGATTCGCATCGATTCAGAGAGTCCTGCTAAAAAAGGGAGAAACCTCACCACTCCGAAAGCATACACTTCACTCTCGCTCGCTCTTCCCGTTATTGCGGTTAACGAAGCGAGAATCCGAGAGCCGAAGTAGGCGACGAAAAACAGGACTGGAGGCACAGAAAAAAAAATCCTTCCGGATGGATCGAATCTTATTTCAGTGCTTGATGATGTGAAAAGGCGACATCACGAAGAAATTAAAACATTTGTATATATATATATATATATGGATGTTATAAAGATTGACTTTCAGAACGCTCCGTCATAATCGATTCTTCCTTCTTCCGTGACGGGATCAAAAACAGCTAGGATTATGAATTTCAAGAATAGGGAAACAAAACAATGCAAGAGGAAGGAAAAGAGTGAGAGAGAGCCTCGTGTTGGAATTATCTTCTGTCAACAAGAATATACGTAGAGGCACTCGATAGAGAGACAAGAACGCCTCTAGGGGTGTGAAAGAAACAGGCAGGCGCGGGCGGTCCGCCCCGCGCGCGCCTATAACCCCGCCGATGACGGTCTCCCTATAGCCAGTTGTCGGTCAGAGCTTCACCTCTTCGGGACTGCCTAGAAAGTCTTCATCCAGCGCTTGCGCTACTACAGTAAACATACCAGCGGACAATATATGTATTTTTCTCTGATCAAATTCAATTCGTGATATGGTGAAAGTGAATTTCTAGAAACATATAAACTTTACATAGAAGAAAAAGAAAAAAAGAAAAAAAACTGGTAAAAAAATGAGTCCTGCAGGTCTCACCCTGATGGGACTCTTCTTCATTCTAGCTGGACGGGCAGAGGGAGTTGCCAAACTTCCAGCTCCAACTACTGAACAACCGGGTAAGAGTACACACTGATTTCCATTTCTCTCTCTCTTTCCCGCACGCACAATAAGAAAATAGAGCGAAAGGATTACGTGCGGTCCCGTCTCATCATAAAAGAGAACCACCGGACCGCAAGAAAAAAGCTCGCAATCGACTATTTTCCGGCAAGCGTACTCCTCCTTCATATGCAAATAGTGCCTGACCACAAGATGGCCATGATCCAGCTACCAATAGAAGGATAAATCGCCTCAAATAAGAAAGAAGGAGGGGAAGAAGAAAAAAAAGAAGATATCATGGTCGATAAAGCTACATCTATACATAAAACACGCACAAACGATGATGTCTTGCTACTTTGTATACAACACGGCTCATTAGTTCTTTAGATGGTTTTGGGGTACTCTGAAACTATCATGTTCCTTGTATATATATTTTCATCTCCCGGGAAGTTTTATTTTTTTTTTTTTTTTACATTTTATTTCTCAAAAAGAAAAAAAAAAGGAAGTTCCATCACGCCTTATTAAAGATCCGTGGCGCGGTCATCTTGCGTGACGACGTAGAATACTTTTGCTGGCACCTGGATGCGTCACACAAAATATCAATCACGCCTTCGCTACTCAGGATGTGAAGCCATCGTCATCGTCGTCACTTGTAGAATAAAGGGGGGAAAATAAAAAAGGAAAAGAATAGGAGAGCTCTTGTATACAATCATTTCCTGATGGTGATCGTATTGCTCTCTACGAAATGAGGGATTGATCCATCGTGTCAACTTCGAGGATCAAAGGAATGATAATCAAAGCTCGAGAGAACATCATCAACGAAAGTGTTGCAAGGACTTGAACTGACAAGTTTCTTGTTTCGTTTTCCACGTATATATATACATCGTCAGACCGGAAGATGATGCGACTCGGTGCCCTCCAATTTTTTTTCATACCTGGAGCAGGAAGTTGCTTAAGAAAAAAAAGTGGTCTACTAGGTACAACAGTAATCATTCTATACCTCGAGGGGTGTTGTGCGCACGCAACTCGAAAGAGAGATGACGATTCCCTCGTTTCTTTCTACGATGGTGATTAACCTGTCCGTCGGCTAGCTCTCTTTCGTTCGCCAAGTTTGATATGATGACGGCCGCGACACGAGCTGGCACTCAACACCAGCTTAAATGCAGGATTGAACGAATGGGAGGATCGATGAGGACTGTGTGCGTCATTTTACTTCTTGTAAAAGTGACCAATTCACCAAACATTGTATAGGCTCTTGTGACTTTCACTTTGATTTCTAATTTTAGTTAAATATGAAGTGATCTAAATTTAATTCGATTAATTAGTTATTAGGTTATGAGCACTTCAAAGTTACAAAAGGAAAGATTTCTCATTAAAATGCATTAAGACTAATGTCAAATAAGAATATGTGCGTCATTTTACAGTTACTTTTTGCGAAACCCAAAAATAGCCAGTAAACGATAGTTACACTTTATATTAATTTATTGCTTCCATTTTGCTTTAAAATTCTACAAGTAAGTGATTCAAATTTGATCGGAAATTAAACCAAAGAAATCGATGTATAGGTTGTTATTCATGAATACTTAAAAGTCGCATAAAGATTTCTACGCCTAGTTTATTAGAACTAGTATCACATAGGGATATTGGAAATAAGGTAATCAAATTATCAGCATGTTGAAAAAGAGATTGGATTGAATCCTGCCGTCAGTTTCTTTTTGAATCTCTTCCAAGGCAGAAAAATATCTATTTAATCACTGATGAAACTTGTAATCCTGTATAAAAGAACTAACGAGTGCAGCTTTTTCTCATTCAATATTGACATAGTAAAGAGAGAGATAAGGCATTTTTCTCCGGAATGATTAATGCTTGTTACATACAGTAGAAAGGCAAAAGAAGTCGGCTTAAGATAACAGACGCAACCGTACAGCACACACAGAGCAAAAGCTCGTCGTCGTCGTCGTAATCAAGCGCTGGGATAAACACTGCTTCTATACGGTAGAGTTGGTCTCTCAAACTAATGGAGGCCGTGGACCCCCTTATTAGCTTCCTCCTCCATACTACCCCCTAAGTGTGTTTTTCGCTCCAGGATTCACGAAAATAAATGACAGGGCGGCGTTCTAGAATGCCTGTGACCTCTTTTCCTCGGCTAGGATTACTCAGTGGTTTTACGTAATAGAGCCGTCTTCATCATTATATTCGCCAGGAATAATTTCTCTTTTTTCTAGGAAGAGAAGATGATTCAAGGATTCCCAAAATTAATTAATTTCACGGGAGCCCACTTTTAGTTCAAAGGGGAAAAAAATAATAAAGCGGCAGTTGCGAAATCCGGAAGACCAGCAGTAGTTTAATTAGTCTTTGAAATAGATGTTATTATTCTGGCCGCCGTCTATACATTATGATACGGCCTTTCCGCGGAAATCCCATTAATCTCATCACTGATGAATGTATAACGTTTCAGCATGGCAGAAACATCTTTTTAAAGGGGAAAGATGGGAGCAGCTGGACTTGTGCGAATTACCCCAGATGTTGAGGAGAATTTAGAAAGGAGACTGAAGATGCATATAAGGGACGCCCACGCTTCTCTTCATCATTATTGAGGAATATATAGAGGAAGAAGAGGAGCCGGAGGGATCCCCTGTTCAAATATTCAGAGCACTTGGCTCAATTGAGAGAGTCCGACACCGCCAGTAGACGGTTGGGGGCAAGCAATGTGGGATGCTGAAAAGAAGGAAGCGCGTCATCGAGACAAAAGCGAAGAAGAGCGTGCCGGTCCGGGAGATAAGACACGCGGAGCGGGAAGAAGGATCAATGTCGATGCAGAGAGGCACACGCACACGACCCGGTCTTCATCAATCGGCTTACGATCCTGATGCAGCGTGTCTACAGCATCCGCAGGATCCTATTTTTTCCATGTGCTGCCCAATTGATATTCTCAATACGTCACCGAAAAGGAAAATCCTGAAAAGACCATGATCATCCTTCTTTTTCTCATCACAAAGATGATCTCTCTCAATGCAGCCTGTTTGTTTTTCCTTCTTTTTACCATCGTAAATAAAAAGGGGGAGGAAAAACAGTATTGTAAAACTACAGGTCACCCCCCCCCCCCCCCCCCATGTTGGTATTAGGACTACCTGTCGATCCTGAATGAAGGGCTGGGGGTGATGCTAGAAGGTCATCTAGTGGCGTATATCACGCATCGATCATGGGAAGGGTTGTAGTCAAGAGTTCTCACATGAAAAAAAACGGGGTGGAAAAAACATACACAATGTTGACGTCTCTTTCGGCATCCAATGAATAAAAAATTACGTTATTGTTGGTATTACGTGTGAGTGAAATCATTTAATTACCGGGGCGTGCTCACGTCTTGTGAGAAACAACCTTCCGCATGCAAAGTGATGAAGTTTTTCTTTTTAACAAAAACTGTAATTTCCTTCTATTGTAATAGTCACATATAATAGCAATCCTCAATACCGTTAGATGTTTCTTCTTGTCATTTTCTTATATAATATTCCTTTCAAGTCTCTCGGAATTGTTCCAAGAATCAATTAAACAGAGTGGAGGAAAGTGATTAAAGAAAGAAAGAGAAAAAAAAGGAAGGAAAAAAGGAAAGAAACTTCCGGATCTCATTGTCCTGGATCATTTTTCTCTCTGCCATTGAGACGAGCGGGATCCATCAGCAGTGCAGCAGCGTTTGATGGAGTGAGCAGTAGATCTACTGTACCGTATACACCGCACAAACAATGTAACTTGATTGATAGGGATGCGCCATGTGCTGAATGCAGAGCTACTTTCGCAATCTATAGCCAAGATGATACACTCATCCAGAGTAAATGAACTCCTAGCAGTATTAGGATCCTCTTTTACGCAATATTTTGTTGCACACAAAACCCTAATTTTCATGGAGAGACTGAAACTTAAATTTAATTTAATCTACTCTAATTATTTATATAGTTATATAATTACAAGATCAGATAAAATCTTAGATTTTATTATGTTCTTGTTGGGATATAATTAGAACTTGAAAGTCGAACTAGAGATCATAGGATGCAAGTGAACTAGATGTTACTTGCTGGGGAAATTTCAATCTAGCTACAGTTCATTTTCGTAGAAAATTAAAGTTTCATCGCGAAAGGAACAACGATAGTCTACGGTAGAACATTTGATAATAAACTTATGGGAAAATATATCGGATTACCAAGTGACTACCTACAAGAAGAATAAGGTACGGTACCTTGAATTATAACAAGCGCATGGTGCTCGATTACTACTCATCAGAGGATTCGTTCGGAACCATCGATTCAAATCAGGAATAACGATCCTAGCTCACGTGAAAGGTTCTTATTGTTCCGTAAACAAATAGTTCCTGATGCTTCTACATCAACAAAAAATAAAAACGTTGAGAATGGGATTTGGCACGTTTCCATCCCATCACCATCATCATTGTATCAAGTACTCTCGTTTGTAACGAAACGAGATCCACTCTTTCTTTGGCAAAGAACGATCTCCACTCAACTTTAATGACCTGTATCTCAATCGGAGTTTTGTGAAGACAACATTTTGAAGTGTTAGAAAAAATAACATTGATCGAGGGAATGTCTAAACGGTTTCTTTTTTGGGATGTCCTCTTTAAATTGAAGAAGTTTTAGCAGACCTACATTAGATCAAATGGCGTCATCGTATCGATCGTTTTCCAAATAATGTATGGTAATTGGATTAATCCCAGAGACTGGCGGGACTGATTGCACCCCAAAAATAAACTTTAATAGCCTTCTTATTTATTTGTTGAAAGATTGGATCAATCATATCTTTGTTGTGTGGTAAAGAGCATCGGAAGATTTCGTATCGAGAGCCATTATGCAGGACGGAAGCAATATTTTTAGAAGTATATAATTGGATAGATCCCAGAGATTTGGACCAATTTATCCTCCTTGGAATAGAAATGAATTCCAATTTCATCGCTCTTGATCCTAATTGAAAGAGAAAGCTGGGCTCATCCACGTTCTATGAGGATGAATTGCCGATATGCGGCTGCTCCTGGTGCAATATCCTGTGTGATGTGTGTGCTCATCCACCCAGTGGCAGCCTCTTTGCTCTCGCGATCCTTCTTCCCTCTTTTTCAATTACTCGATGGAAATGAGTCGCTCCTCTCGCGGGGTCTCTATATACATAAATGGAATGGAAATACGTGTCCCAGCGATCCCGATTGGAAACATTTATATGAGCAACTTCAAATATGGTCTTGAACCAAGAAAAAGAACTAATTTATTTATTTAACCATATGGGGGAAGAGTGATTACCAAAAAGATGTTTAAAAAATAAATGATCCTGGCAACCTGGTGTGACATAAATGCATTCATTCTAAGAAAAGGGGGGGGAGGAGGAATGGAGAGGAGTTGGTTACGTAAAATGCAGCACTGAAGTGGATATGGGTATAATTAACTCATTAAAGAATGCTGGTCGTAGGTTCCTTATTTCATTAATTTTCTTCTCTATTTTTTTTAATGGTATACGGGTGATGTCTGTTGATTAATGAGAAAATGAGACAAAGCAGAGGAAAAAAGGGAGCGCTTTATTAAAAATGTCACGGGAGCGTAACGCATACGAGGCACGAATGTGTATATATATATATATATATACACGCATATCTTTCCCTTCTCTTTTTTCTGTATTGTTCAAGCGTGAATCACGGAGACATGTGCTACTGCTCCTCGCAAGCCGTCGACGTCTCCGTCATCAGTCCGACTCTTTTGGGAGTATTGCGTCAGTTCAACCGTGATTCCCAGAGAGGGGAGGGATACACAACATTCAAAAAGTTTCTCAACTTGTACTGGATCCTACAGGAGGGATAAATCCTGTCAGAGAAGAGCTCTTGTTCTATGTAAAAAAAATCGATTCCTGAAAAGAGCAGCGGGATCAATTCGTTAAAAGATTCCGCACGTATGGTGACCTTTTCCCGATTAAAAAAAAAAAAAGACTTGCACATGAAAGAGAGGTAATTGGGGCGATTCACTGCGTGCATCGAGCCATTAGAAATAAAAAGTTCCGATCAAAGCTTTTGGAGGGGTCTTTTTATTCCTACCCGCAATTAGGTAATTCGTCTTTTTTTTTTTTTACTCATTCTATCTTTCTTTTAGAGAATAAGAGGTGCTGAGTCAACAGCAGAGCGCGACAGCTCAGCGACACTTGGGAGTAAATAGCACTCACTCACGCGGGAGTGAGATATAGGCATGAAACTCCTCCGATAGGATTCGCTAATGTTCCCCAATTGACCCATCGATCCTGTATTCTATCCAAAAGCACTGCATCGTCGACTATATCATCAATAAACAAATAATCCGAAAGCCCAACGGAAGGCACCAGCAGGAGCAAGCAAAAAGGGCCACTACTATACTCTCCTTCACTCGCTACTGAGAATCGATCACGCTCCGTTCTGTGTTACTCGAATGCTGTCGTTTTTCATTGTATATGCCCCCTGTATAACTATATATATGTTCACTGAGAGCTGTTTTTCGTGTATAGAATAAGAGTTGCCCCGCCTTGCTGATCGTGATTGAACGGAGCGCGCACATTGGCGACGCTTCTGACGTCGTTTTTTATTTTCTACTTTCTCTACATTTCCGACGGAAATCCCAAACGAGGAGCATGATCTTGTTTGATCTGTTTGAAAAAAAAAGAAAAATTACTGATAATTGATGGGTTACGACCCAATGTCGTCATCCATCTTGAGCGAGGTCGAGGCTAGGACTTCTGCCGCGCTACCGGAAAGTATAGCCGAGTAATGCGCCTTTGCTTCTGTGGTTTTTCTGTGTTCCCAGTTACCCCCTTCTTTTTATATCATACAGCATGGATCATAAATCCATCTTGATCGCTTGATATCGGTCATAAAACAAAAGCAAAAAAAAAAAAAAAGGGGATGGAGGAGTGTGTTGTCCGGCACCGCAGTAGTGGAGTGTAGCGCTTACTGCTGCACATCGTTCAGCGCTCAAGTACATAATTGCGGATTGTAAAGGACGACGGGTAGACAACTCTTGTTTCCCATTCATCATCTACATGGAAACCAAAGTGCTACCCATCTTCTCATAGATCATCATTCTGTGACGCATCAGACGGAGCTGACTCAAATCCCTTGCTTTTCCATTACTTCTTTTTTTTTAATGCCCTCTTTGTCCACTCTTTTCTTTTTCTTTTACTTTTAAATATAATCAAAGCTTATTTTCTGTTAGGAAGGGTTCCGAACTATCAGAAAAAAAGATAAAAAGATTTCATCATCAAGACTGAATAGATTCAATAGAAGTTCACAAATTAGGGTCTTTTGGAGATTTATACAATGCACACCCTGCTGGCTTCATCGATCGAGGGAACAAGCTGTTTGTTGAGAGAACGACCTACACGGGACCGAGAAGAGGAGACGGATTTTAATTCATTGCCGCTAGGAACGTCAGTTGTTCCTAATTTGAGCAGTGGCCCCCCCTGCTCTAAAGGTTCGCAACTCTTGTTGCTACTCAGCAGCGCTGCGTGCTTGCGAAAACATGCAGGACGTATAATATAGTCGTGTTGATAAAGCAATTAGGAACTCAACCAGCTGGCGGTGCACTGCTCAAGCGTTACTTTATTAAATTTCACTTTTAGGTTGCCTTATGTAGAAACTTATCAAATTTGAAATACTTCTTACACAGGAGATTTCTGTTTTTAATGAGTGGAAAGCTTCCAAAATTCAAATCTAATGAAATCAGGAAGGACGAGGACCAGCAAAGGACAAAGGGATCTGTAGAAGACAGCAGCAACGCAGTTAGCTACAGCAGTTAGACGGGAATTAAATCTTGCTTATAACGATTATTCTTTTAATGGCGGAGGCGTGTGGGATCTCTCAAGCCATTATTATTATTCCGTCTTGGTATTGTGATGGGAAAGAGGGGGGCTGCTGTGAATATATATTTTTTGTCAATAGCATCAGCCGCAGTCGACTGATATTTATGTATACGCAAGACGAAAGAAGCGCTGAATCCCACGAAAAATAAGTTTTTTCTCTCCTCTTTTTTTTATGTATTATTATTGATAAGTAGATGGAACTTGTATAGGATTCCAAACTCACCAACTTTAGCTACTGTTGTTGAACTCACAAAGAATGAAAGTTCACATAAGTCTGGAATAATAAGATCCTGTCGTATTTCTATAAATATTTGACAAATTGTTGAAACGGAACACTTTTTTTCTTGAACTTGACATGCGCACTTTCATAGCGAAAAAATATGGTTGTGATAGAAAATCCTAATTCAATTACATCTTATGAACGTAAGTCACGATGGTAAAGAACAAAATAAAGAAAGAAAAAAAAAGGATCCAAAAGGAGGAGCGAATAGGAATCATTCTATTAGCTTTATTGTTATCCTATTGGGAGGAACTAACTTGGTGGGATCTCATCCAACATACTGCGCGAATTCGTTCCGCATGAAAAAGTGCCGGTAAAATAAGTGCTGATATGGGGAAGGCTGGTAGTTCTCCAGACTCTCCCGATGATCTATGTGAGCACCTGACACAGCGTGACGCAAACGTCCTCCTTTTCTTCGTGAGCACTGTACATAGAGACGGGAATAAACCCCGGGAGGGACATACATACGTGAGGGGGCTCCATGTCGGCCGGTGCGCCGCGGGATCCTCTTTTCTTAGCAATGCAAATGGATCCCTATGTAACGGTTACTCTGCAGTCCGAAAGACTTTTCCTCCGCAAACCGTCTGCTGCAGTGAATAATGCATATAAAGAAAAGAAGATACTTCTAATGCTGCTGGATCGCATCGACACAGTAAACGGTCAGGCAGGATTTCAAAGGATTTTTCTATAGAGTTTGGCAGAGGTAGGAGAGAGACTTCTTTGTTAAAGTCGTTGGGTCTCCTGATCAATAAAATACGAAATGGAATGGGGAAAGCTTGTTGATTCTCTTGGTTCGTGCCGGCTAAAACGAATAAAAAATACACAACCAGGATCAGGATAGTCTCTCTAAGTATTTCCTATAGGGTACGACGGAACTAGGAAAAAGGTTTTTATTTTTCTTCGTCTCCGTGTAATCGATCCGGACTGCGAAGACATCATATATTGCGTTCCAACGGTTCCCTGATGGATCGCTCCTTGTATCCGCCCCCAAATATTGTCCCGCACCTTTGTCTGCAAGAAATGATCACAGCACATTCACAAGACAGCTGATGGAAGGATGATATCCCGTCATCACCTACGCGGAATCGCCGTTGATCGACACAAAAATGACAACAATCCCGGAGGATGCAACCATGTGCCCAAGAGATCCTGTCATTCATCTCTCTCACCATCACAGATTCTCTTCCTTTCCAGCAAAAACGTCATTTCCAGAAGAAATGTAGTTTGCAATCCCGGAATGAGCTAAATGGCACGACAAGAAAAAAAAGGGTGAAATGTCACGCACGAACAAATCATTTGAGACGCAAAGAATGAGAAAATAAATGCTCGTCATTATATTTAATTATTACTCATATATCATGTTTGTTTTTACTTCTCTTTTCATGCATGTACACAGTGCCACTAATGTACTCGGAAGTGATTATCGGGAATACGGCCGAGTTGACCTGCGACCTTCGATCCACCGTCCCGGGCGACTATGTCTTACTGGTTCTCTGGTACAAGGATGGCGAAACCATGCCCTTCTACAGGTATAATCATGACTTACTTATTTTAGTTCTATTGGGGCTGGGTAGGTTAACTATCTTGACCCTTGAGTATGCTGGTTACAAAATATTGTGACGTATACAAGCCATCTATTCCTCGCAAACCAGAGGGCTCAGCGGAGCTTGATGATCCACTAATTAGGCTGGGCCTGCTCACGTCACCGGGTAAGGTACCGGGATGAGCTCGCTCTCCCGCATACAGCCGGAAATCCCCTCTGAGACCAATGTCTCTACATACTTCACGTGGGCAACATAATAGCTAGATGATGATAATCTGCTGATTTCCTTAGACCTGTAATTGAACATATAGAATTTTTCTTTCTTCTTTTGTTTGCCGTTGTTGTGTTTGTTGGCCTTATAATAAGTACTGACAACAAAACTTGAATGAAACGAGGTGGAAAGGAGTATGAATAAGACAGTCCTGAAGTAATGTACTTTTAGGGATCCCATAAGACTTCTATGTTATGTATTAAAGAAAAAAAAGGAGATAGAGAAAAAACAAAGCAATTCGTCCCAAGTTCCATTACGAACAAAACGGCTTTATTCATGCCCATCAAAAACAAATCCATTAGTCGGAAGGGTTATTCCTCTAAGTGATATGTACAACAACACCATTTCCCCCTCACTTGCATACGAATTCATCATTCGAGCCAGAATATATATTTATATAGATGCAAGCATGGGGGAGGTAAAGAAAAAAAAATCCAACTTTTCTACATCCCATCCCCATCTGGATCAATATTCTTCTCTTATCAAAACAACATCATTTCTCCTTTTTCGTGTATAGTGCGACAACAACAGCAACAAAAAGAAAAGTTTCCCTGTCTGACAGTAGGATAGGAAATCAAATTGTTCCTTTTTCCAATCGCTTTGTGATGCTCCCCCACCAAAAGTGTTGTTCGTTTCACAGAAGAAATCGTAAAAAGAGCGCAATATTGCTGCTGCGTAGATTATTTTCTTGGGCGAAACATTTCTTTTACGAGGGCTTCCTGCTCCTATATGGAGCTATGGTTTTAAATGAAAAAAGCTGAAAATGATAAGTACGGTCCTCATACAATCCTTTGGAAGTAATGGGTTTTGATCAAACGCCATTTATCTTTGTTACCGAGCTGGATGTATGTACATTCATTCTTTGGGGATCTAGAGAAATAGAGAAAGAAAGTGTTGGAGTTGTTACTCATTTTTTCAATTGATGTAGACAACGGGATCCTGTTGCAACAGTGGTTCTGAGAAAATGGAATAAATGCTTTTAAGATGACTCCATCCATCTTCCAAAACAAAAGGAAGTGTGAGAATGTAGATGGTCTTATTTTTTCCTTTTTTTTTTATATTCCCGGTGGAAAGATAAGACGCGTTCGTTAAATATGGAGCTACCGTAATTCTTTCACGAATGGTTCTTAGTGCATTTAGACTATTTATTGAGGAAATGCTGGTAGTAATTGGCAGGCCATTAATGGATTAAAGTATTTTAAGTCATTCAGATCGGATTGTATTACTCGTTCCTATAATAATAAAATAAGAACCAAGAAATAGTTAGTTTTTTAAGAAAAGTTCGATGCAAAATTGTCACGTACACCACAACTTAATTTGAAAAGGGGGATTCGACGATGAATTACAAAGCAGGAATAATTCTAAGAACTTCAACCCAGAAGAGCTAATCATTTCAATGACGCGCCTTTTACAAGATTTTGTAACGCCAATCTTTGTGGAATCGAAACAAATAGTTCAACCTCTGATGTTGATGGGGTGTAATAGGATGCATCGCGTTCGAAATTGTCACGTACACCAAAGTGTAATTAATAATTATAAACGAGAGAATTCGACGAAGGATAACAAAATAACAATTCTAGGAGCTTCCAACCAGATGCCATATTATTATTTCAGAAATGTAACATTTTTTAATCCCTTCTTTTCAAAGTGCGTTAGAAAATAAATTATGGTAATTAGAATAGAAGCAGAACGATTCGTATATTAAAACAAATACTCTTTTCTATTTAAATAAGTTCTCATCAGGATTCGAAGCATAGGATTTCATTCCTTAGCTGCTGCCTGGTAAACAATGAGAGTAGCAGCTAGGAGTCCTTTATCTCTCTTGAGAACTTCCTTCTCGGATGTTATTTACCGTCAAATGAGAACCTATATATATATATATATAGAATGCCCTCTCGGTATGGGCACGCCTATGGGAGATAATATCTACCACCAACTCACCACCCGAACCGAGAAATATCGCCCAGGCTAATCCTTCGTGTCCCGCCCGAGGGAAACCTTATAGGGCCTAGCTGTATCAACATGAAATAGGAACTGATCCCGCTCTAGAAGAGGCAGTCCATTATCGGAATGAAGATGTATCTATATACCGAGTGCAGCATCTCAGCTCTTTTTTTCTCTTTGTCTCTTTCATGGTAAACCTTTTATCCGATCCTGTTGGGATCTGTAACTAAGGTGGGTTTAACAAAGAAAAAAATAGGTTTTCTTACCTACCCTTGAATTGGATTCAACTTAAATTCTCAAATTCTGAAGTTTTTAAAGGAAAAAAAGTTTTTTTTAAATTCTACTAATTAATAGTACATTAAATGTGTTCAATCCGACAAGTACAAAGAGGGTAAAATTACTTCCGTTGTACTAATTACACCTTCTAAAATAACCCTATAAGAAGAAGCTCTGGGGAAATGGCAGTAGACGAAGGAAAAAAATGTAGAGGCCAATGTAATCTTCGTCGGAGGCTAAATTAGATTGGTTCCGACGTACTGTACATACTTTCACAAGGAGGAAGAAAAGTGGGGAAAAGATGGCGAACGAAATACAACAGTGTTATTCTTATATAAAGATGTGTTGGCATGATAGACAAACAAAAAGGGAAAGCTTGTTGTTGTCGGCGGAGAGCAGCGATCCGCTCCTAGCTGTCCTTCAGCAGCGTTTCCAAGTTCCGGCGCATCAAACAGGTGACGTGGGAGCAGATGGAAAACACTATGGCTCGCTCCTGCGCGGATGATGTGGATCGATCCTTCTGATACCGAACGGACCGTTTCTCTTAAATAACGTGTTATATCGTAGATTGCTCAAATACGCCACGGGATGGTTGTCGTTCCCACCCCTTCGAAGGCGTCATATCACGGCAACCCATATTATAGTGGTGGGGCAAAAATGAAAATCCAACGTCATAATACGACTCCAAGATTTGTTTTTGCGTTCTGTATTCCTCTTCTTGATTGAAACCATTTTTATTATTAAAAAGATTCCTTGGATGATGATCTTATACCATATATTGCTTTCTGGTATTCAAATATAGATGAATGAAGCTCAAAAGTTTGCTAGTCTAACCACCATCGAGCAAAATGAAAGCTTGCAATATTTTTCAAGGAAGAGTATTGATCTCCGATTGAACTTCCTCTGCAAACTCTTGTATTTAAAAAAGATGTTAAACAAAGTGGACTTCTCCACCACTGGCTTAGTAATCGAAACTTGGGATATGGATATTAACTTTAGAGTTGTGCAAATTTACATTCGAAATGAAATACTTATTTTTTTTTTTGCTTAGTGATTGAATTGGAAACTGAGGTAAGGTTCCACGAATCCAACATTTAATATGACGACCTCAATCGATCCATTTCTTGTGAAAATCGAATCCACTGAGATGAATAAATGCTTCAAAGATTGTTAAATCAACATTCATCCATGCATAATTTTGTGCATACAAAATTTAAAAGTACACATCGTCTTTACTATTCATAATTTTTCGGAAATTGAAAAGTGAAAACACTGGAAAAAGGTAAACAGAAATTCAATTGGAGAGTCCCTTTAACTTCAGTGTAAAGGAAAAAAAAGATAGACAAGTTCGCCGACGACCAATAATAACGTGAAAAAGAGGAAATCGTCTTGTCAGAAACTACTAGAAAAACGACATCCCCTTTCCTCGCTATCTAAATCAAATTACTATATATATCTGTGTATACGTATTCGACGAAGTCCCCCAAGAAAAACTCGATCAAACAAGAATCAATGGGACTAAAAAAGAAGTGGAAGAAAGAAATTGTGAGGGATGTCTAAAATAGGATCAACAGAAAATGTCAGTTCCGCTTATTCAATATTGTTCCACCTAACCAAAGGCGTGCTTCTTGCACAACATCCCTGTCCTTTACCATTGTAAAAGGTTCCCGGAATAGTCGCGTATCGATTATTTCTGTTTTATTAACGGTACCGAATCATTGATCCAGTCTCTTTATATAATAGGCTCGGTTACACACATTTTAATTAAAGCTCTTTTCATCATCTTATATAAGGTTGTTTTTCGTATTTCCGTTTTAGTGTGGATGCCCGTGGAAAGTACATGAAAGATGCGCAACATTGGTCCGACGACAAGATGCTCTACGGCCGGGCCCATCTCAAAGCAAACAGCGATAAAGTTCGCCTCGTCCTCGAACCTGTTCTCCGAGAAGATGAAGGCATCTACAAGTGTCGGGTCGATTTCAAAAAGTCACCCACACGTCAATACCGAATTCATCTAGCCGTTATAAGTAAGTTGACTTCATAGAGAGAGATAGTCGATCATTAACATTTAAATTTTGTTTGATCTCAACAGCCCCCGTTTCCAAGCCGGTCATCACGGACGCCAAGGGTGTGGAATTGAGGAACACGAGTGGGCTATATGATCTGGGTGCACCGCTCACGCTCATTTGCACCGTCACTCAAGGTACATCTTTCATAACATATAATATTGAGCTGTAGAGCGGAGCAGCTGGTATGAAGCTGGCCAGCATGACTGACGTTGATCAAAGAGTTTTGATTGCTGAGGGGAAAGAGATCTCGTTAATAAATGCTGTGTGCGCACCACAAGTGTGTCGCGTAAAGTGAGTTCGTGCTGATCAAATTGAATCCACTTGGAGCAGGGCGATATTCATCATTGAGCAGAGTTCTAAAAAAAGAGCGAAAAGAAGTTGAACATCGTCGTCCGCTCGAGTCTATAATGCGTAATACTCGAATGCCGCCTTCTTTTCCCGTCACGTCCTCCTCCCGTGAGACACTTTGGAAATGAAATATTCAGTGAGGTATGAGGAGCACCCAGTTGAGTATACATGTACACGAGTATATATGGCGAGCTGTCACCCTAAATTTGAATTTATCGGTATGGTGTTTTCACATAATAACATCTTCATTCCTTTTTTTTCTTTTGCTTATTTTACATCAGACATTTTCTATAATTAGCATATCGTCGTGGATTAGAAACCAAAAAAATGCGTCAAGAAGTAGAAAAGAGTTGAAGAAACAACTGCAGATTTATTTTTATTTTTCAGTTAGTCTCAATAATTAACAGTTTTTGAAAGAGCACGGATAAAGATGTTCGAGTCCTCTGTATATTTTATTGCATTACGATGCGCATCTTAACTATTCGAGAATGTAATGATAAAAAAGCAAAACAAGTTGGCATTCTGATTTCATTAAACCAGTACAAACTTGTTTTCCATTTTCAAAGGAAGCGACGCCCCATACTAAAACAAATTCACTCTTAATTAATAAGTAATACTTAAAGATCGATGGTTCTTTTTTTTTTTACTTTTAAAATCTAATTTATAATTTTTTTTTCTTTCTGACCCTAAAGCATACAAGGAAAGTAATAAACAGTATTCAGAAAATATGATTTTGCTGTCCTTGAGAACCACTATATTGCCTTTTAAGGAGAAATAATATGGGCCAGGTCAGACTTCTTTACCACGATGTATATATTTTAATGATTTATCGGTACACCCAATATTAATTCCTTCCTATTCAAATGGCAAAAAAACAAAACAAATCGAAATCAGAAGAAAGGAAAAGATCAAAATCGGATCAGGATATAGAAAGCAAGCGAAAGTTGGTTTATTACCTCAAATGTCTCCAAGTTGTTTGGTAACAAGAAATGGCACATTTTCTCCAATTTATTTGCCAATTTCTGATGCAAATGTATATTGCTCATCCAAGTACTGTGAGGTCGCAGAAAGATATTCAGGTTAAACTTTTCTTATATAACTCTGCGCGTAGCAGGTCGAAGAACTACACCTCTCAGAGCAAAGTGGTTCAGCTCTTCTTGAGTAATCGACCTGATAATGGATCCAGCCATTAAAGACGAAAAAAAAGAAAGAAAAAATAGAACAGAAATAAAGAATGGAGAAACGCGGGATTGTTTGCTGTTGTAAGCAAACATATTTCCCTGAGCTACGATAATCGAATCTCTTCTTCTATAAATCTTTTAGGCCAGCCTGTGCCCAGAGTCATCTGGTACGAAGACGGCCGGGCTGTGGAAGGAATCCTCGAGTACTTGCCCAACAAGCAGATACGCAACGTCCTGCAGATCGCACAGCTGGAGCGCTCCAACCACGGGGTGCGCTACACATGCTCCGGGTCCAACTCTCGCGTTCTACCACCGCTTGTTTCGACCGTAGCCGTACTTATGCGACGTGAGTTTCCCCCTCTATTTATACCCGCTCATCACTTTTATGACCGTTCACAACTTTAACACCCATAGCGTTTTAAAGTGAAAAGCGTTTCTCGTATTCGTATATAGACGCTCGTGGAGAGAAGATCTCATTTTTAATGGCGCCATAAAATAAGGGAATGTATATATCACTTTTCTCTCTCTCTCTCTTTTTCTGCTGAAAGCCAAAATAAGCTAAAAAGACGAAGCAGAAAGGAAATAGGGACAAAGTTGTGCATTGTTCCCTTTTACAGAATCAGGACTGGGGACTCTGTATAAATTGTGAATTATATAAAAGTTGTTTCCTCGAATCAGAGATAATATAGATTGATTAGTACCAAAAGTAGCTCTAGACCGATTTCCGTTTACAATATGTATTGCGATGAATTCCAAAAGGGTTGATCTCTTGAATCAGGTAGGATCAGGAGGTAATATAGATTGATTAGTACCAAAGTAGTTCTGGAGCAATTTCCTAGAACAATAAACGCAGTTTTATCAATGTTTTCTCTATTTATAAGGACAATAACTTAGCTAACAAGCCGGAAGTGACTTCTAAAATAGAATCTAGCCTTCTGAAGATCTTCAACCTTGGAAATATCTTTCCGTCAATATTATCTTCAGTATCAAAACCTTTTTAGGGAAGGTAGTGTGAAATTGATAACAACACTCTATAGCTCCGTGAAAAAGTTGGAACACACTCGCGACAAAGTGCGCTTAGAACAGGATCGATCCTGGGGATAGGATGATGCGAAGCCTCCGGCATCAATATGTTTGGTTTCAATTTTCCCAAGGTGGCAACGCCCACGACGAATGCGTCGAGGTTGAAGAGAACGAAAGAATCGACGCAAGTTTGATAAGGTGCGGCTTGTAAGACGAGTGAACAACTAAGCGGATGAAAGGCATGTAGGATCAAAAAGGATTTTTCTCTCTCTTACGTTATTCACATCCTTCGGGCTAGCTATAAGTCCTTCGCGACCTCTTTCAAGTTTCTTTTTTCCCCCGGTTGAATACTTTAACACTGGTTTTAGATGCAATATTGTGTTTGATCAACCCGCAGCGACACCTAGATCTAATGCTAATTTCCGAGAAAAAGGAATCGTCGATTTCGTATCCCGCGAGGATTCTCTCTTGTGTTGCTTTAGTTCTCTTCGTCGGAACAGAATAATATATAACAGGAAATCTACACCTAGCAAAACAAAACATTTAGTCACAGCAATGGAGCTTGAGATCCTGCTTCCCTTGTGTAGGTTAGATGGACTCGTTAGGTAGTCGCCTCGAACTTGTCGTCAGTGACAAGTGTTGACAAGGTTAGGACTGAAGAAAAACTTCAAATTATTGTTGGGCGTTCATGGAGAAAGCATAAAAGCTGTTAAAGTCCTTCGAACTTCTGTAAATTTCCTAGGTGTTCATGAACAGTGTGCAACCAAGCGGTAAGGTGACATTATGTAAGATCGTTATCCAGGTAGTCAAGTCTTATATTATATTATAAAAAGTAAAAAAAAAATCGTCGATGGATCAATAGTCAGAACCACTCATTTAAGCTTTGAATGCATGCTGATAAACGCTGTTACTTGTTGTTTTTCCCCTCTAAATTGAAAATGATGGAGGGAATAAAAGTTTTGAGCTGCCTCCAAAGTTTCGACGAGGGAACACAATTTATTTGAAACGAACAAATGAAAAACTAAATATGAAAAAAAGGGGGGGGGGGACTACGCAACACTTATTACATGCCACAGCTCCAGATCGTGACGTATAAGGTCTTTAAAATTAATTGGACCTAAAGTTCAACAGCAAAGGGGCGGGCCGGTAATCAAGGCTTATGTCATAGTGTAACAGTGGGGCTCAAAAGTTTCACTGATCCTGGCTCGGAATCCAATTTTCATTTATCTTCATCATAGCAATGCTGGTTCCGTTTTCGTCAAAGCTACACAGATTTTGCGGAGCGATACGCAAGTTCTCCGGATATTAATGTCAAAGACAAGACAGAGAAAGTCATTCTTACCGTTTCCTTTTGAGAAGAAGTCGATTCATTTAAGACTGTCAGCATATATAATGAAGATTCTAAATATAGAACGACATTTTTAAAAAAATAAATCAAAATAAGGACACTTGGGTATTAGTTTAATTAAAATTAATCAGTGAGCTGCGATGTTAAGCATCAGAATACACTCTAATCGATCACTCCTCCAAAAAAAAAAAAAATCATCAACGCGAAACTTTCGTATCAAGTGTAAATGATAGACCGGGCAACAAGAGCTTGCTGGGCCATCTCCTTTTCTGTGGGTCTTCAATCATTCTTTTTTGGCTCGTGGCGGATACTAATGACGGCCTATCCTTTCGCGTACTCTTGTATAGCCTGACTGGGCAACCTTCTTCTGATTTCCTTGCTGTTGTAACGTCTAGCTTGCCGTTGGCCGTATCCGTCATTTTTTTTTCCTTTGCGGAGTTGACTTCCAAAAGCCTTCTTTGATGAATGAAAGAGAATAAAGAATAGCCCTTTCATTTAGGAAAAGAACTCATCGCCTAAGAGAGGCCCTTTTCATTAGCAACCAAGATGGACTCTCCATTTAACAGTTCTCTTTTGATCTTACGATTGATTAACATATATGTAAAAATCCTTTGTTATATGACTAACTGATTCCCATGAAGACTAATCAAAGTCCTATTTTTATTTTAGTTTATCTTAACTCTGAATATTTTATACAGTGCCTTTACTGGAAGTGAAGATGGAAAAAGAAGGGAAGAGCGTCTCAGCCAACAAAGCCCAGCAGGTGACTTGCCGGGCCGTCGGTTCCAGCCCACTACCCCGCATCTCTTGGTGGAAGGCCGGTGCCCGTCTACAGGCAACTCATGAAACGGTATGTAAGCTCCTCTTTAAAACGTAGCCAATGTTTATATAAAGGGACGACCCATTGTAAATATAGCAATCTTGGAACCACTTTCTTAAGGATTTTCAGGGGTCTAAAAAAAATAAGCGGGTAGCGCTGTATTCGTTCCGGTTAAGAGTTCTACCCACATAAGTAAGGGCGGTCGTAGTCAACTTCTGCGTTATTAGCCCCTTGTCTTGGGATAAGAAAGTGGAGATTTTTTTTCCAAGGCTTCTTGTTTGCTGGGTTGTCGGCTCCGGCCAGTTCTCCTTCTTTCGAATAAAAATGGCAGCAGACAAATGAGATTGTGGGTGGAAGCCTAGTAATAGAAGGAAAGCAATGAGAGTAATAGCTCTGCTGGGAATTTTCTCCTTTTTTTGTCTCTTTCATCCGGCGTGAAGGACTCTCACGCAGACGGAAAGAAAAAGGAGAAAGAGTAGTGGCAGTAAAAGAAAAGAAAAATATTATTTTCTTGGCTAACAAGATTTTTGTGAGAGAAGTGCGAGATGCTGTCCATCAAATCAACACTGCTAATTTCATAAATGACGGCGAAGCGGAGATGAGGAAGGTTATATTTCCGTTTCATTATACGGAACTATATACCTACATCACATATATAGTAATAGAATGAAAAGAAAATGCCAGTTAGTTCAATTTCTAAAGCAGCAAATGGAGTACAATGTAATCTCAAAAGAAAATGTTGTTTCATGCAATAACTTTGTAAGTTAAAATTTGATAAAAGACATAAATTAAGAATGATGGTACTTAATCATATAAAGCTTTTTGTCGTATATATATTTTGAGCATGACGATCAGAGCGCCCTTGAACGGAGAAATAGGAAGAGACGAAGGCGGCCTCAAGGGCGAAACGGAACCACTTGGTAGGGTCGACAAATTGAATGAGACGGATATCTTGGCTCATATCGCGCCGTGAAAATGTCGTGCATAAATCACGAGCAGAGTAATTCGATAAACAAAAGAAAACACAAAAAAGAAAAGGAAAGAAAGAATGAAGCGCGTGGAAGAGGCGTACGTCTATCATAGTCAGATATGTAACTATGGAAGGGTGGAGATAAGAGCTCATCCCGCAAGGATTTTCTTCATTTTCGTATAGTAGAGAGAGATTCGAGATGGCGACAACAATGATATCCTTCTTGCCGTCCTTGTGATTGCTCGTCAAGGAAATGTAACAGACAGAGAGAGAGGGAAAAGGTTTTCTGTTTTTATATTATATTGGAGCTTCCCTATCTCAACGATAACGAGATGTGTAGGATCGACAACGCACAGAGAGACACTCGCTTTTGTGTGGACATTGTGAATGCCCTGTGTTATAAAAGCATGGCGTAACGAGCTATGCAACATAAAGAAGAAGAAGAAGAGAGAGAAAAAACTTACCTTTTTTATGGAAATCCATTTGCAGACGTCGTCAGACGGAAACATCAGCTACAGCAGCGTAACCTTCGTACCTGGGATTGAGGATGGAGGCCAATACCTCACTTGTCGGGCGGAGAATCCAGAATTACCTGCATCTATCATGGAAGACACTTTGAAACTTGATGTCCAATGTGAGTTTAGTTCTAATGCTGAATTTCTTATTTGATTTTATACATCCAATATGTACTTGTTGCTTCTTCGCAGAAATCGAGAAAATTTGTATGCAAACTCGGTATACCGTTTATTTCAAGAGTTTCCAAAAATCTGGACTCCAGATTTTTGGAAACTCTTGAAATAAACGGTATAGTTGGAGTAGTAGCCCAGTCACTTTTATTATTGTTTTTTTTTCTTTTTTAAGTTGGCTGGTGAACGAGAGCTTTAAATCAGGGGTTCGTTGAATTTTGAAACTTTTGGAATCGGCTTCCCGCTTCTGACTTTTTTCCCTAAACATTTTATGTTGATTGCGGCTCCCGCAGGATTAAAAGAGCATCACGCTAGGAATACGGCACCAAAGTTCTTGAACTTACAGATTAACAGCGCAGAATCTAAAAATTCGTACTATACTTATCAATTTCTGAACGTACTCTGATGTACTCTACTGTACTTAGACGGGTTGTACTGTAACTTTTCAAATCAAAAGAACCCATATAGAAGTGATGGATTTGATAAATATAGAAATAAATAAGCCTTCCAAGATTTATGATGATCTGCACAGTATTGAATTTGAGGTTCCTTACGTAAATTTGTGTACTGTACTATTA
Organism: Chydorus sphaericus; assembly: GCA_030141595.1. Classification (NCBI taxonomy): domain Eukaryota; kingdom Metazoa; phylum Arthropoda; class Branchiopoda; order Diplostraca; family Chydoridae; genus Chydorus; species Chydorus sphaericus. The sequence goes on along the minus strand of CM057932.1, from coordinate 13,558,889 downwards.
TAAAATGCATGTTGCATAGTAGATTCAAATTCAGCGGTTTTAAGTAATATTCTCTAGTGTATTGGAAACCAATGATAAGTAGCATACACACACAAAAGTAATACTTTAATCAGCTTTCCGCAGACTTTAAAGCATAGGCTACGCTTCATCGTCGATGTATGCGCACCGAGTAATCTATATCCTTCGATAGTGGAAGAAGCAGCGAGTGGGTTAAACCATAGTGTATACCGAATGAAATCTATTGCCCGTGTTCAAACAGAAGACTAAACTCAAAATAAAATTCTTTTTATAATCAATAAAATGTGCTGGGATTGTCTTAAACTAAACAAATGGTCCCATTTTTCGCAGATGTTCCTATTGTAAACCTGGAATTGGGTAGCAAATTGCAAATGTCGGCGATCAAAGAAGGCGATGATGTTTACATGGAGTGCAACATAAAATCTCATCCTTGGGTCACTAAAGTGTCATGGAAACACAACGTAATTCACTTTAAAATTAACCATTTTTCGTTTATACTCTTGTTTTCACAACTTTTTCATACAAAAATTGATCCACTTAGGGGAAATTGGTGCTGCAGAACAGCAGCGCGGGAATCATCATGTCCAACCAGAGTTTGGTCCTGCAGAGGATCGATCGGAACGCTGCAGGGATCTACACTTGCCTGGCAACTAACATAGAGGGACAGGGGGAGTCCAACACTTTGGAACTGTCCGTCAAATGTGCGTATTTCTCATTTTTCCACGAATATTACTAGATTTGCTACTCAAAAATGTTATCTGAGAACATCCAGTTGGTAGCATATAAGCAGATGTTATTATATACAATATAAATAGAGCAGTAGCGCTCTAAGTAAAGTTGATATTCATAAACTCTTCTCCCCTGGATATCGTTCGTGAATAGGTCTCAAAAGAGCTCTCGTCTCTTACTGAAATAAACGCGTGGATTGTTGCACAGAAAGATCCCAGTACGCAAAGAGAGAATCTATTCGAGTGCCTTTGTATGTATATGTGAACGCGCAATAGCATTTCCGTGGAAATTGAACGTAATTTGGTGCACAAAAGAGCACCATCTTCCCCCTTGAGCTTGAAGTAATGATGCTGTCTGCAAAACTGGACGATCCTCCCGTATATTCACGGAGAGAAAGCAGGTGACGAATGCCGTCCGACTCGCGCGTGTACCTCGTAAAAACTTTCGATGGATCTTCTTCCCCCGCTTGGTTCACACGCATTCCTTTCAAATAAATAAGAAATAACTCTCAACGGGGGTATACGTATACAGACAGACGATGCTGGGAATGTAAATCTACGTCAGCAGGGGCAAATTTGCATTGACTACGTAAAAGAAGATCTTTTTTCCCGTGCCCTGCATAACCGAAGAGGTAATACTGCGCCAGTGTATCTACACGCCGGCTCTCGAGCGTGACTGTTCTCTTTCCCGAATCAAGTGATGCGTGAATCGGCCACCCTCTCTCTCACTCACTCTATCGTCAAATGGGTATAGATACAATATATCTATATTGATCCTCTGCAAGCTCCAAGGACCCAGAAGCTATCTTTACAAATAATATCGAGAAAAAGGGAAGGAAAGCTATGATTCAATAAAATGTAAAAGGGGGAGAAGAAAAAAAAAATATTGGACGGAAGAATAGATCCGATCCGTGAGCTGAATAGCCAAACCCTTTTGCAGACAGGAAAAAGAAGTTTTCCAAGGGAGGAGAAAAAAAAGCTGCAGGGCCATGACGAAAGAATAGGATGGACTCGAGCTGCATGTAATGGTCCAAGGATCGTTATTCCTTACACAGGAAAAAACAGACACGAATGCAGAGATGAGCAAGCTCTTTAGATACAAGCACTTTTATAAAAGGCGATGATTATAGAGCGAAAAAGTCTTGATGCATCATTAGCTTCGCTAAAAGAGAGAGAGTAAAAAAAAAATGGAAGGCAGGCTACGTATTCTACGGTTACTAATGAAAAAAGATCTTGCAAATGTTCCTCTAATTAAGCCGCGGCTCTCGTGATGAAAGTTGATCAGCGTGCGCTTCTTTGAAAGCTATTTGGGCTAATCCTTCTACTATTCCTTACTTATAAAGTAAAACAGATGAAAATATTTAATTAAACATTTTTACGCTTTTCAGTTCGACCACAGTGCAAGGGATCTCAGCAGACTGCGTACGGGGCTTCTCGTAACGAAGTTGTGACGGTTCGTTGTACAGTCGACGCTCATCCAGGTCCGCCCGGCTCCCCGTTGAACTTCCGCTGGCTTTTCAATTCCTCGCTTGAAGCCCTGGAGGTTGCTAACAGCAGCATAACTACTTCCGGATGGTCTAGCAATGTCTCGCATCGGGTCCAAAGTGAGCAGGATTACGGAACTCTTCTTTGTTGGGCCAGGAATTCCGTTGGAGAGCAACGCGAACCTTGCATCTTCTCCATTCAGCCGGCTGGTATTTTATATTAATTCCCACATTCACTGTTAATCAGCTGTACATACGGAGCGGGTAACTTCTGTCTAATTAAGACTAATAGCGAAGGGATTGGTCTCTCTATATATCTTATATGGTTAGGATCTCAATGAATACTAGAATAGAATTATTTTTTTCGCAACATTTTATCGAATACAGTTACGCAGAAATTAACGGATGTAAGTCTCTTGTATGACAGCTGACGTGATAGGATTTTTGTATGGAAGGATTATTTCATTTCCTGCACGAGACGAATTTGATACACACGAGAAACTTGAATTCAAGTTTTCCAAGGAATGATGAAACTTGCAAATCAGGCCTGTCCCTAATTCTTCATTTCCTTTTCTCCTTTTCTCTGGCGGGCGTTCACACAAAGTGACAAGTTCTGAGGACAATCAACTTCTCCGTCGTGGGAACCGCGTCTGTCAATCTTGCTCTTCGTCCTCGATAAGTTTGGGCAAATAAATAAATAGAAAAAAAAACTTGAATCGTAGAGAAAGAGTATAGAGATATTCTTCAGTTTGGTTTATAGAAGACCCTCCAACTTGGGTATTGTAAGATGATGAGGAACTAAGTGCACACTTTAGTCCCGATCTCGTAAACCTTGAAAAAGAAAACTTGCTCATCAAACATTTTGTACATTCGAAATCATTCAGGTGAGCCCTCTGCTCCGTACAACTGTACCGTCTACAACATTAGCACAACCAGTCTTCAGGTTTCTTGCTTTCAAGGCTACGACGGTGGCCTATCTCAAACATTTGGCGTCCAAGTCCACCAAACTAAGACGGACCGAGTCGTGTACAATGTCACAGAGCAGTGGTCCAGCAACTTTTCTGTTCATTCCCTTGAGCCTGGAACGTCTTACGAGTTGCACATTTGGTCTCAAAACATCAAGGGACGGAGCAGCAGCGTTGTTCTCATGGCTGAAACGTAAGTGACTTATTTGATTGACTTAATTACATATGCGCAATTATAAATCATTATTCTATAAATTAGGAATGTTGGTCAAGCTGTTGAGCGGAGAGCCGGATTAGTGGGACCAACTACACAAGCAGTTGTCTTCCAGATGACTCCCATTCTGGGTGCCCTGATAGGAATCGTAGCCACATTGATCGTCGTTGCCGTTGTTATTGTTTTCATTGTGCGGACGAGGGAGCGGGACGATCCTAACGGTTCTGCTAGCAAGCTGGCCGGTAGTAGATCAAAGAGTTTGACTCAACTTGCAGCTGAGCCTTCGACTAGTCAACAACAGATTAGCGGAACAGGGAAAAGTGGAAACGACAACTTGCCCGCCATCCAAGAGGAAGAGCACAATCCCGATGTCGTGCCCAACAAAAATAATGGTTCGTATATATACCCAATTCTTACATTCGAGTTGTAACCTAATATTTCTCTTTTAAAACTCTAATGGGAAATTATTGCAGACGGAACTACTAGGAATGTTGGAGTGAGCACTATCAGCATGGCTGGGCCAATCAGTCTTCATTACACGCCCACTGGAGAGCCCTATATCTCTACGGCTTACACTCAAGTCGGCCAACTTGGCTACCCTGCTGTAAGCATTATATCAAATATATATTTCAATTTTTAATCTATATCTATACGTTTATTGGTATTTTAATAGACGGAACATGACGTCATGCTGGGCCATGTTGCCGTACCCATGATGACCACCATGTCCTCTACTTTACGGCCTGCTGGTCAGCAGCAGCAACAGCATACTAACATGGTGATTGGCACCATTCCACCTCCGCCTCCACAATTCGGTGGCGGAACAACCTACACAGTAGATAGTTTAAGCAAGGATCATGTTATCGTTTCTCCTCGACGTCATCACCATCACCAGCAGCAGCAGCAACACTTTCATCAACAACAGTTGACCGTCTCGGTTATCGAAGAAGAGATGAGCACCGTTTCCACGCCGCTCATGTCGTCCGCCTCGTCTGCGACGACAGCCACCTCTTCTATCATTTCCGCAGCGACGGGACGAGTCGTCAATCCTCGTGAAAGTGCTGTTTGATCAACCAAGGACGAGGTGTGTAATGTTATCCTGCTGCATCCCCTATTATAAAAAAAAAAACCAACACATGCGGATCCAATAAGCGATCCAGATGAAATGGACCTTTAAGCCCCTGTTCTGTTGCCACAGCAACCCACGCTCCCTCTCTCTACTCACCGCGTATATAAATATATATAAGATATAACACAAAATAGGCGTCATTGTACATATTTATGGGCGGGAATATTGCGTGTCACAAGCCCGTGCAAATGCAGAGTTATACCTGCGGCCCGCAGGATCAACTATATATTTACTCTCCCTTCTTTCTTTATACCTATTTTCATTTCCATGTTAAACATTTCCATATTATATTATATTATACGCAAATATATAGTGTGCTGTGTTTTCTGGCATATCAAGTTAAATACAATTTACTTAATGAAGGCAAAACCAAAGTCTACTATCGTTTTATATAGTCTACACGTTACATCATCATCCAATATAGCCGTTAAATGCCGTGATAAGCAGCAGGATCCTTGGGTCAATCCTAGGTGGCAGCACTCTCTGGACGAAAGTTCGATCAAGATAAATTTTATAATAGGATTTGAAAAAGTGATGTGTGCTGTCTTTTGTTTCGAAAGAAGCCATCCCAAGAAAATCCGGCTTGTCTGGCAAGGAAACTGTGTGCAGATTTTGTTGACTAGGTTTATTTCTTCTTGACATTTTTAATTGTTTAATTGTTTATTACAAACTCTTTCGCCGCCATACAGATGACCTCATTCTGAATGCAACTCGTGCGGAGTATTTCTTCTTTAAAAATAAATGCTTTGCAAACTTATTGAAATAGATTATCATTTGGCTAATAATGATCGTCAACATCATGAGAACAGAATCAGCTGTCGTGGTTTTTAATGTAACGATAAGGATCATATATTTGTTGTTATTGGATGAAAATAATGACGATGTATAGGTTTTTTTTCTACCTCGTACAAGGGTCGATATTCCGAATTCATACTTGCAATTTATATCCCTTCTTGCGCACATGTTACAGCACGAGATCGTATATAACAGCTTGCTTATTTACAATGCCATTTTCATCTTACCGCACACGGTTACTCCACATAATGTTGTGGCAATAGTCTACAGTACATATGTACGCTGTTTATTAAAAAGAAATTTCCATCATTATATTTTATTTACCGCATCTTAGTTTAAAGTAGAAAAAAAGAAATCATATTTCCGCTTATTATTCAGTCGTTTGCGCATTCAAGTGTTTCTAGTTAATGTGGGTCCATGAATCCACTTCAATTAGGGCAAATCTCTGTCCGGATTCGCTGAATTAGAGTGTATAATTGGGTCGGCAAACCAAATCAGACATCAGACTGGAATGACCTATTTATTTCTTATTGGCTGAACAAGTTCTACCCCCGCGCACTCAAGTTATCCCGAATTGATTACCAAACTCATTTTAACTATGGGCGCTTTTTTAAAAGTCATTTGAGGACCAGGCATTTTTTTAAATATCTTTGATGAAATTTCCTTTTAAAGGTAGGCTACTTTAGTTTTCATGGTCCATTGCTCTTTAAGATTTTAGTTGGCATTATTTGAACGCTTATAATCTTTTAAGTTTTAAGATAAGTTTATGTATCCCTCATTTTGGAAAAATTCATATATTGGAGAGATTTTACATATAAATTTAAATTTATCCGTTCTTTAATGTTTTCCATTTCCTTCGCTTTCATATTATGTCTATAATTCTTGTTAGAGATAATCGTCTTGAGTTTTAAAAGGCTTTAATAAGCAATTATTCACACTAGTTACGTGTGTATACGGTAGGTAGAGTACGGAACTTTTTGAGCATTTTTTAGGCTTTCATAAGCAATTTTATGGATTCTACATTCATACAGCGTTTTTAAGCATTATAGTAAGCGATTGCATCAGAAATTTGAAATGAAAAGGCTTGAAAGCAAGTTGGACATTTTTTACCTTGGTTATTTCTCGTCATTTATTCATTTTTTCTACCATTTTATAATGAACAATTCAAATGAAAGTTTCAGTTTTCGAAATTTTTATCATAGTTCTCCAGTTTTTTACCCAAGTGAACTTATCATTTATTATAATTCGTCGGAAGCCTTAGAAATGAGCGACAACTCTCCGGCAGGAACCGGTCGCATATATATAAGGATACATCCTTCTACTGTTATTTGCCAGTCTGTTTTCTCATCTATAGCCTAACACATTGTGTTTACGTCAACAATACTTATAAATATGTCAATACGTGAATCTCTTTAGTATTGTTTTAAGATTGATTATATCAAATACTATTTACTTAAAATAAGCTTTAATCATGAGTAAGCCCGAGCAGCAAGGATGCGAATCGCAAAAGCTTATCTTCCAAAAGGTAATTTCATAATTGAAAATCGACCTGTATGTATGATACTATCTAACCCAATAATGATTTGTGTGCTGCTATATAATCCATTGAACACATAATTAATTACTCTGTCCTATATTCAACAAAAGTCTTGCACTAAATATAGCCTAATCATGATGACTATTGTAATACGGTGCTATTATAATAAACCAGCAGTGATTGTAATAGTCTTAATAACATATGCACCATTATTAGTTCAAAGAAAAGATTTCGGATTGCCAAATTAAGGACTCGAATGACGTATATCTCACCAAATGGTTGACCGGTATGTCTTTTCAAACATTTTTTATACTTTTTACGACTGGGTTACATATTTTTTTCCAAAAGCTCGAAATTATGATGTTACCGAGGCCGAAAAAATGCTGCGTCAGGTATCCTTAAAAAAAAAAGTAATTTTCCTGATGAGGAAATTTGATCTATTACGCCTTTTCTTTTTATTACAGTCGTTGGAATGGAGACGCGTCAACAAAGTCGATGAAATCCTGGATACTTACACTCCACCTGAAGTGTTCACAAAATATTATTCAATGTGTCACATCGGGACAGACAAATTAGGCTGTCCACGTAATTCAAAACTATCCACTTACACTGCTGTCTAAATTATAACAGCATTTCATTTTTCAATTATGCGGCAGTTTGGTATAGTGCAAAGGGACGTCTCGACATGATCGGTCTGGTTCTCTCTGCCACAAAGAAGGAGGTAACCCGCTACAACATCTGGCTCGTGGAGGAGATGGCTCGAGTCCTCCGTGTTGAAAATGAGCTTCACGGCAGGAAAGCCACCTGCCAGACTCTATTATTCGACATGGAAGGGTTCACGCTAAGACAAATCTTTTACAAGCCAGGTTTTATATTTTTCTATACTTGCGTGTTGATGATGTTAAAATTTTGGGAGAAAATCTCCCCATTTCTAAGCTTATAGTATTTATTTAAATTTTGTCCGTGGTTTATTATTATACTATAGCTATGGATGCTGCCTGCGAAGTAGTTAAAATGTCTGAAGCCAACTATCCAGAAAACCTACGCCGCATTTTCATCGTGAATGGCAATATTAGATTATATTATGCACAAAGTATTACCGAATGGAATGTAATAATAGTAATTGAATATTTCATGACTCAGTTCCAGCATTTTTTACTATCGCCTACAAAATCGTGAAAGGAATCCTGCATCAAGCAACAGTGGATAAGATTAAAATCTATGGATGTGATAGAGAAGAATGGATCAAAGCCATTCTAGAGGAGATTGATGCGGATCAGTTGCCTGTCTGTTATGGAGGGACAAAGATGGATCCTGACGGCAATCCGAAATACCTTACCAAAGTGGGTTATTGTAAACAAAATATTGTAGACATTCTACTTAACTATGATTTTTTTCGTAGCTAAACTATGGAGGAGAAGTGCCTCGTGAATATTACCTTTCGAATAGCGCTCCTCAGCCGAAGGAAGGTATGGAGACGTTAACTCTGCTTGCTGGTGCCAGTGGAAAGAAGAAAATAAAATTTAGAGTTGACCAAATAAATTCTATACTCAAGTAATTTTTATTTAAAAAAAAAAGTTATTTCAATTAATTGACGCGTAAAAATTTCTTACTGTTTTATTGTTGTGAAAGGTGGGAATTTATGACGGAAGGTGGAGATATCTCTTTCAGGGTTTACTGTAAGAATGAAGATGCTTCTGTTGTTGAATTAGTACCTCTCGATCGAGTGGATAGCCACTTGATCATGGAAGAAGGCCAAATCACATGCGAACATATCGGCAAATGTAAGGTTAATCATTTCAATATATATCATATAATATATATACTTTATTTTGAATGTTCTAGATGTGGTGGAATTTGACAACACTTTCAGCTACGTCCGCACCAAAAAAGTTCGATATCTCATCGTGGTGGAGCTTCCGAAATAAAACTATTCTTTCCGTTGAATATTTTTAGTATGCTATTTTTGGAAATTTTCACAATGCATAGATTTCAAGAGAAGTAGAGTAGGTAAGCAGGTACAGTATCAATAATGGGTATCGAATAATGTTTGCCTTAAGATTAAAACCTCATACCGAATACACAAGTTTTTTTTTTTTGTTTTTTTTTAGCAAAAGGTGGTTTCCTGCTAGCAGTTAAGAAGCTTAAACTTTCTTTTTAACTGCGACTATATCAAAGAGTTGTCTTGCATAGTTGCATGGGCCATGAGCAGTGGTTTTTTACGACATTCGTCCCCCATTTCCTTTACATTGAACTCACGATCTTTTTTGAATAGTAAACGTATATTTATCCCGGATGGGATCGAATTTATTCGATACCGGAGGTTCTACTCCTTCTTATTCCCCCCCTTCTGGAGCGGGTCTGAAAACCTTTATTTCCCTGCTTTTCCTCGCTTCTAATTGGTCGCCCCTTATGTACCTATGTACTTATGTACTTATGTACTTATGTACCTATGCACTTATGTACCCATGTACCTATGTACCCTCATCCCCTCGAGCGTTCTACGCCATCTAGCGTTCCTTTCCAATACTTCATGCTCTATTTCGCCTTTTTCTTCGTTTCTATTCTTATAATCTTTCATTATTACTCTTATCCATCTCTCAACTCTCATTATTAGAACAATACTTAATTAAACACGAGTATAAACCATATAAGATAGCGTTCGATTGTTATGTTCTATTGGTTGACTTTGCCATCTTACGCGCTTTTCAACTCAATATTCCATCATGAATCCGTCCTAATTTTTCATTTTCAATTCATAATTTTTTATTTCTAATTTCTTTTAATTCATTCTTAATTTCCTATAATATTTTTTACTATTATGAATGCCTCAATTTTTCATTCTTAAACGGATCTTTTCATTCTTTATTTTTATTCCTAATTTTAATCCACACCCGTCAAATCAAATACCAAGAAAAAAAAATCCGTCCCATCCGGTCGATACGAGGAGCGGATCTTGTTCTTCCTATGGGAATGTATACAAGTACGGACTAATTTCAACTCTTCTTCGTGAATACTGCACATCCTTTATCGCATGGAATAAGGGCTGGGATCCCTTTAGTATAGAACTACGGCTCATCAATAAGAACATACTATCTCACACAGTGATGCGGTTCTTGGTAGATCCAAATCACCGTATGAAATCCTTAGTAAATACTATAACATAGTATACGGAGAACATCCTCCAAGAAGTACGCATTATTTACTTAAGGGACAGGAACTTCCATTTTTGCAGCATAGCAACAGCGATTTTTTTTTAAATAGAAGAAATGGCAACTTACTTACCGGTACCTTCTTTGTTCAGTCTACTCTCTCTTATCTGATGTTCAAAAGTAGATTCATTGAATAAAAAAAAAAGCTTCACTGGTAATATTTATAATTCTAGAAGAAATATTAAACGTTCCGAATCCTTTTTACATATGCATTTTTCTTTAAAAAAAACATTTTTGATTTTTTTTTTTTTAAAGCTGCGTCGGGATTTTTCCCTTATAATAGTAGTAATGGAGACCGCTAGATGGTGAGGAGAGGCGGTAGCTTCCAATATAATTCCTTTTGCTAAAAAAATAAGTCCCATCCATTCATCCGTATTCGAATGCTTCCCGAAAGAAAACAAGCGTGCAACCGTGCAACAGGACTTGACATTTCGGCATTCGGCGTAAAGAGCTTTATTTATTTAGTTGCATACATCTGAAAAAAATATATAAATACCCTAACCATCATTCATAATGGAACGATCTGGGAGAAGATTTCTGTCATCATGTCATTTTCTAAAGCCTAGGTAAAAATAAAATGGACGAAGAACTCCAATTACTTATTTATAGATTTGAATATATATTTCTGATTATCGAGTATATGTTCTCTTAACATTTATAGATTAAAAATGACATTCAAAAACAACAGTCGATCCGACAGGATCGCAGCACACGCAGAGACACGGACACAGTAATGAGTAATAATTTGAAAAAAAAATTCGAGATACTTTTTGATGAAAATAGAAACAAAGAATAAGCAGATCATAGAGAATCAAATTGAATTAGATGTAAGAGTAATAATAAATATACACAAAAAAAAATCCGAATGTTGTAGCAGCAGATTCGCACATCAAGACGAGGAATGAGGAGGAGGATCCATCAGGATCGTGCGTGTTGTATCGCATAGCACGCACGTGCCGAGCGAGTACCAGTAGTACCAGACAGTACGGTACGTTGTCTTGTATACTCTTTTTACATGAGGGCCGTTTCTCGCACGGCCGCTTGCTGACTGATATCCGGCAAGGGCTGGATGATGGCGGCCGGTAGATCCACCCTTCGTTTGGCATGATTCCGGCGCTTCGTGGCGTGGTCGATCTGGGCGTAGACGACCGCCTCTCCGCCGGTCACCACCGCTAAGTCCCCGACGCCTTCCTCCTGAATCATTGGCGGTCTTTGCCCGTTACTAACTCCTCCTCGAGCCAAGGTCATAAGCTCTGCGTACACTACTTCTTCCTATACAAGATTTATGTGGGAAATGTTATTTATATTTATATATAGAGCAAATGGTTTGATAGCATGACATGTGCTCGATTATGAATATTTGATTGTATTGTATACAGCACTTATATATAAGAATAAAACGATATCTTTCGGAGGATTGCGGTCAAGAGAGCTAGGAAGCGTCCTTGACACATCATTGCTGACAGAATAAGGAGTACTCTGTTACTGACACAAATGCCAATTTTGAAAGGGGAATGAGCATCTCACCTGACTAGGAGACAAGGTTGGGACAATAGTCTCAATTGCTCGCGTGCCGCAACTCGTCGTCGACGGAGTCCCGGCTATTCGGCTGCTGCTGCCGCTGTGGTGGAAATCCAGCGGGTTGTTGGTAATGTGAGGAGTCATCGATTCGCCTCCTATAAGGTAGAACATAGCAGTACAGTATGACAATAAAAATAGGCAGCAGGTTTTGGTACATGACTTTTTGATATATGTATGTGCCCAGAAGCAATCGATTTAGATCCTTATATGTATACTCTCTCTTATTTTATTTTTTTTTTTTCTCTCTCTTGGGTTGATTCTATGCGGAAGAGCTTATATAGAAGAAGGAAGCTCTTTTATCATCGCATGACTACTATATGTTTTCTTTTTTTTTCCTATTCCATTATATTTCTATTTTTATAGCCGCTCGGTACGTTTTGGTATATTATGTCCCCTTACAAATCAATACCATATTTCATTCTCGTTGGGGCGGATGAAATGTGTTGTTGGGCGGAAATGCTGCTCACCTTTCTCCTTCGTTATGACATCCGGATCTTTGGTGCCCAGCTCGATGTAGTCGGCATTCAGCTGCTCCTTGTCTTTGGTAGAAGATGGTCCCATTAGCGCATTCGTTACAGAAGTGACTCCGTTTGTAGGTGGCTTTTTATTCCGACGAAAGCGGAGGCAAGCGACCAGGGTGCCCATCATGACAACAGCCGTAATGACGATGCCGGCCAAGATTCCGAGCGTAGAAGTGAACTGGAAACCGGGAGAAGATGATCCAGCACCCTGACCAGCTTGCATTTCCGGCGGAAGAAGACCTATGATGCCCGTAGCGTCGATGAAAACAGACTCTGAGGCTCCATGGGCATTGACGGCCGTCACTTGCAATAGCGTTCCGACGGGCGGGATGACGGCGATGCTGCCAAAGATTTGCTGCTGGTGCCGCTTGGTCGTCTTGCTGCTTCCGCCCCCTTCCATTTCTTCCGGAATCAGGATAGAGTTGGCATTCGTGTTTGAGCTCGATTTCCAGCTGTGCGTTCTGGGAGTGTCCTCTCCGTTGCCGGACGGAGATGATGGAGAAGACGGAGAGTTTCCGCTGGATCCGCCCAGATGGAGCGCAAACCGTGGCGAAGACGAGGTCAAATTGGCGAGTAAGGATCGGGTTTTGACGTCGAAGACGTGCATCTTGAAATGCTGTGGGATCCCTCCATCGTATCCTTCACTGCAGTCAATCTCGAAAGAAGAGGTCGTCTGATTGGAAATGGAGCAATTGTTCGGCGGATCTGGAACACCTGGGAAATACCATAAATATCAAGATTTTTATTATGGTAAATCTACGTGAGAAAATGGAAGGAATCTATTCGAAGAACGCGAGTTTCTCAAGTCATTGTGATGGACAGATCGATTGTGATGGACCCGACGACCAGGGGTTACAAAAAAAAAAGAAAATGGTTTCATTTTATCGACTAGTCATGAGTCCGAAAACTGACAGGTAAAGAGAGGTCCAACTTGTCCAAGTCTCGTAAGTCCCCCGAAAAAAGAGTTTAGAACCGACGGGGGAAAAAAAGTTCAAGAAAACTATATAGGAGCTCCTATATATACAAAGTTGGGCTCTTTCTACCTTCACCATCAACTCCCTGCAGCTCAATCACGCACCTTTCATATCTCTTAATAGGAAAACTCCGCGGAGAGACTAAACGGGCGGATGAGAATGTAAAAGTTTTCTTACTGCTCTCGTTGTTGTCATCATCGCATAGTCTGTCAAAAAAAGAATAAGAAGGCGCACTCTTTCTCGTATATGCATTGACGAAGGAGGAGAAAAAAGTTTATAGTGCTGCGTGCGGAAGAGGCGGAAAGTAATCAGGGAGGCCGCCGGGATCGCTCGGTAGCCCTCCTATACGCCCCAAAAGCGCGCTGCCAATCCCACTCATCTCCTGAAAGAGGGATGAGGCACGCCTTTCTCACTCAGATGCAGACAAGCAAGGACTCTCTCTTGGTGCCAATGGATTTCTTATTTATCCGCAAGGGCTGTCTTCTTTCCTGTTCGATAGGTTTTTTTAGACCTTCCTGTCATCATCGTCGTCGCCCGGTAGAGCGTGAAGGAAGGATTCTTTCCCGGGAATTTCAAAGATCTAGGGGTGAAGTTGAAAGCGGAAACACGAAAACTTTCGATTTCAGAATGAGAACGGAACTGGAAGTTGGCTGCCATATATAATATTGGCAGGGCGAAGTTTAAATGTGTACTTTTAAATGAAATTTTAATGAACAACCTACGCATTTCGTACTACATGGAACTTTGAAGCTTGACATCAAAGTCGTAAATAAACAAATTGAAAGGAAAAAAAAAAAAATAATAAAAGATGGGGATACGTAGGGGTGATAGAGTACGACGGCATCGACGTCGTCCATATATTTTCATTAAAAAACATTTTTTAAATAAAATTTTTTATTACCTGCTGCGTAAATGTGGTAGACGCAAGGGCGGCTCTGAGTGCCCAACGGATTAGAAGCCCAGCAAAGTAGAGTCCCGAAATCCAGCTCGCTCCTAGGGGTGTACCGCAAGACGGAGATGGATCCGTCGGCGGTCGTCCGGTAGCTCCCCATGGGCATCTCAACAAGCTCTCCGGTCCCATTAAAAGCCCAACGGAAAGATGTGGCACCCGGCTTTGATTCCACGTGGCATTCGACTTCTCCGGCAAGACCTTTAGCTCCACCGTAGGCCATTTTCTGCTCAGGTCGGCATACTGGTTTATCTAAATAAAAGATATGAAAAATAAATGGGTGCCGTATCCCTTTATCATGACAGGATCGATCCGTCCATCAATACTATGAGTAGGAGTCAGCAGTCAAGCAAACGATTAAATATTGCGTGAGCCGTTTTTGTTGTGCTGCACGTCTGTTGCCAAGGAGCAGTCTCCATAGTGTTCTTACAGGGAATAAGGCATAGAAATAGCCCACCAGTTTGTTTACCTTTACTCTTAAATTGTTTTTTTTTATCAGGTTAAAGCGATCTGGCGTTCGATAAATTTACTGGTCCGCGTACTCGGCAAAACCCGAAAAAAACCGAGCGCAGATAATGTAGTTAAGAGAGCCATCGAGAGTCACGGCTACGCCGATCCAGATAATTAGTTTTCACGGAGCAAGGAGGAAGAGAAAAGAGGATTGCAAGAGAGGAGGAAAGAAGAAAAAAAAACGATCCTTCCGCACGCGAAACGATCCAGCGGCACGAGCGTGCAAAGCATTCTGCTAGCTGAGTAGCGGATGCTCAGCACGCAAGACCCTAAACCATTATCCAATTGATCCTTAGGGAGTATATGGGTTCTATGGGACCATTTATTTATTTTATTTTATTTTAGCAGCAGAGGATCGTCAAAGCCTCGGAAAAAACGATATCGTGGAAACAAAAATAAAGATTTTTCCTGGTAATGATTATTAGTTTTTAAAGACGTCTCTATTCCGTTATGATGCTTGAATTATAATCGGAAAAAAAACTTGTCTCCTTTGATGTCATTCCGTTGGTGATTCTTGAAAAGAAATAAAAAGAGGAATTAAAGGAGGACTAGTAGTACAGGTTGATTTGGATAATTGGAAACCAGAGGATTGCAGAAAT
The DNA here is from genome assembly GCA_030141595.1 of Chydorus sphaericus. Lineage (NCBI taxonomy): Eukaryota > Metazoa > Arthropoda > Branchiopoda > Diplostraca > Chydoridae > Chydorus > Chydorus sphaericus. Next base: position 13,543,673 of record CM057932.1, on the reverse strand, counting down.
GGAATCTCCTTATGAATGCATACGTGGGCGAGCAAAATTATATTTTTCTTTAATATATCTAGGACATATTTTAAAAGATATATATATAAATAAAGAAGCCCTTATACGACGAAGCCAATTTTAAGGGTACCGCAAATTGCGGGTATTAATCCCTTTGAATAAGGTAGGATATCGCAGTTCTAAGAAGTGCAATTTGGAGTCTTCATTACTTTTGAATTTGATCAATATATGGTCTACCTTTTTACCCGTAAATAATCAATGGTCATACCCGTGAGGATCGATAGTTATTAAATTTTTTCCCATCTCATCTTAAAAGAGATTCGAAGAATCAGTTTTCTGCATAAGACAGATTTATAAATGGTATATTCTTGGTTTGATTGGCAGATAAGCAATAAATCTGAAACTTTCCCAATTTGCTACTTGTCGAGATTCGGACATGTAAAAAGAAAAGAAAGAAAAAATCTACTTACGGGCTACGTTTAAATAGAAAGCATTGGACGATCCTTCGCCTTCCGAGTTGGTTGCGTGACACGTGTAACGACCCGTCGCTCCCCGCGACACTCGCTGGAGGACCAAGCTGGATTCGCTAACAATGATTCCAGCACTGACGTTGTGCACAAGAACGTTGCCCTACATCACATGAAATAAAAAAGAAAGTACATCATTATTTTTAAATGTTCTCTTTTTTTTTGTCGAAACTTTGTTAAAGGTTCCTGTCAAGCGGATCCAATTGGCCCTTGTCGGACCAACAGAAAATCTGACGTTGTGGGATTTGTAATGGGGCCAAAAAAAAATACTATTATTTTTTCGCAATACTTTGAAATATCTTAAGTATATATTAAAAACTAGGAATTGAGTTTATTTCCATCAGAGGAAATTCAGTTCACCAATTTGATCTAAAGTACTTCCACACTCACGATAAATTGGACAACACTTGACTTCCACTTTCCCACTTTTTTTGTGAATGGCATTCTCAGAAATTGGCAAGTGGAATATTCGCCTATTACCACCAGACTTTGTACAAACCATGGCCTTTCACAAGGAATACCGCTTTCGACATTCGCTTGATTGGTTCAGCTCCTTCCTTCCATTTCAACGCCCTCGAGAAGGAACCATCAGTTATGTAATGAGAACTCTTTTCAACCACAAGTGGATTCTATCCTGCATAATGCGTGCGCGAAAATTCTCGACTAATACTACACACACATACGAATGCACAATTGGATCGAGTGCCCTCTAGAGAGTTTGGTGGAGCGCAAAGGAAATCCGCAACATGAAACTTGGAGTGGATTCTCAACTCCAATTAGGGAGAATTCAATTTCGGAGGCAAATTAACAACACGAATAAGGTGAATCAGCAGCAGCACCCGACTTGCCCATTTGCATGGATAAATCATTTAGAGGGAAGCTATACGCACTTTAGAGAAGTAGCAGCATAGTTGTTTGCAACTCTAGAGAGACTGCAAACTTGAGGATTATTGACTGGAAGCCGGAACCAAGACGGAAATTAATGATGCACCGACGGATCCGGCGGGAGCATTTGGAGCGAAAATAAGTCAAAACCATGAATAAGGAGCCTAACAATTTGAATCCAATTATCGTATAATGTTGACTCACTAAAACCCTCTTAATTAGAGCTAGTTTTAACTAGATTGCGTTACGAAAAAAGAAAGAAAAATAATTTAAAAAAGTTTTTCATATAGAAAATCTGGAGGGACGATGGAACATTCCCGTGTAAATGAAAACTTGATTGAGTCGGAATTCCGCAGCAGCAGGTTTTCGTTAGACCATGATCACATTCCACCATTAAATTAAGAACAAAATGACTACGCAGAAAATACCGACGAAATGAGGGAGGGATGACTTTGAAGACGCACTTTTTGCTGCTAAAAAGAACAGATGGTACGAGTTACGCAACTATACCACGATCATTTAGTGGTGCGCTCGTTTTCTCTTCGTCTTTTTTTTTTACACCACAAATTTAAGAACATTACTATTTACTTGTCAGTTATCATTCAGCTGGGAAGTAAGTAAACACAAAATCAGCAGCCAACCAAAAACCACCAACTTTGACAGTTAAGCACTATGATTAAGGAGAAATCTGATCATTTTAGGTTCCCGTGGTAAAGAAAAAATGATAGCAATTCAATTAAGTCCAATTAGCCCTTTATTAAACTTAAATAACCTAGCAAGCTCCGTTTGATCAGAAGGCCTTACATTATTCCTTCCCTCAACGTTGGATATAATAGAATCTCATACTTTGTTGTTGGACAAGTAAATTGAGAACATGTTGAATCCACTTATTCTCCTAAATCCCTTCCGGCTTTATGAACACTCTGCCGAGCAACAGTGTCGATTCGAGGAAAAGTGAAAACGAAGTTCGCGGAGTTTGCACCAATTTCTGGAGCAGCCCGTTACACTAGTACCGTACAAGTACCCTGTAAAACAAGAGCGCTGTATAAGGCAGCAAGATTGAAGGAGGTAACTTGATTACCACATAAAAGAAATCCCTCTTTTCTATAAAAGTTAAAGTTAATATTAGATCAGCCACATCTAACAACAACAGCTACAACAGCAATCGCCATATTGTTTAGTCGATGAAAACGCCTTCGATTTAACCATCAATATGACGGGATCGGATTGCGTATATACATACCGCTGCGAAAACTTTTTGCGCTCCGCAGCTCCATATGTCAAATTCACAATCACAGTGAGAGACGGGCGCAAAGTTGAGCGTTGCATCTAGCACAAAGCGGATATATACATGCACACATGCTTATATATGTTTGAGAAAGTCGTGGGAATTATGCATCTCGTCGTCGGCATATAATTCAAGCTGTGCAATGTGCTCTATAACTTAATCAAAAGTGCGGAGGAACTGACACGGATTGCCCTGGCTGGCTGGACAGCGATTGAGTCTTATTCCATCCCGTATGCAAGGGAGGGGGATGAGAGAGAGAGACCTTATTCTGCCCTTTCGCACAAACATCGAGAGTGTATAGTAGAGCACACAGTCGGACTTCCTCCCGCGGGATCGGGAATGACAAATTAGCCCCTCTCTCTCCATTCCAGAGACATACACAAAAGTTTTATCTTGCTAGTCCCAGAGGGACATGCTCTATATATATTGCTGATTAACTCCTCTCTCTCTCTCTCTTTACTGCAATATACTGTCCGAGTTATGTCAAGTATAGATTCAATAACCAGTCCTAAATGTCTACCTATAAGGCGCGTCTTGCTAAAATCATGCTATTACGTGTACATTATGAAACGTGGACAGTTGTTTGAGCCATTTTCATTAACAGTTAGCGTGTCAACTGCGTCATTATGAGGACGTGAGGGAGAGCGTGTGGACTATTATCTCTTCTCCGTTTTTTTTTAAATGCTAGAAATAACAGACAAACAGAGGAAAAGAAAACAATAGCGCTAGTTAAAGTTAGTAGGTTTTTTTATGCGAGCCCAACTTTTTTTTCTTTAAAGAAAGTTTTGAATAGAGTTTTCATGAGGTTATTATGATACATTGTTCTTGTTTAACTGTAAGGATTTGAAAGGATCACACTTTGTTCTTTTCACAGGGATTTACCATGTAGGGGAATTGCAAATTCATCCAAGTAAAAGAGATTCGTGAAATCTTTTTTTAACTAGAAAAGAATAGAAAAATATAACAGACCTGATGTCGCCAGATGAGACGGACTGCAGACGGGCGGGCTGTGACATGACAATCAAAATAAACGTCGATCCCTTCCCGGATGGATTCGCCTTCCAAGTTCCTACCCAATTCCAGCCGGACTTTCGGTAGATCTATAAATAGTAAGTAGTGATTAAACATAAATGAAATAGATTTTTTTCTTGTGAGGCAGAGTTAAAAGTCTAAACAGTTGGCATGTATAAATCCCTCCACTCCATAAGTGAGCCGGCCCATCAGGATTTTTTTTTCCCTTCTGCTCTCTCCTCCCCTTTGCCACTTCTGAATGGATTTATTACTTTCAGGACTTTCCCTTGGACCCAGATGTGTCGTTTGTTTAGGATACACATTTTCACTTTATTTTGGGATTCAAGGATTGGAAACGATAGGTGAGGAAAAACGAGCTGTATGACTACAAAACAATTAAAATCCACTTAAGTTTCTGTAAATTGAATTATTAACACCTCTTTGAATCACATTTGTTTTTTTAAATCTAAGCCAACAATTCCTAAAGTACTTTTTAAAAAAACTACAAAGAGAGAAATCTAAGCAATGCAAAATTCTTCAAAGGAAAAAGATAAAAAACGCAACTGATTCTTTGAATGGCAGGGAAGGTTAGCTTTCCATTCTCGACCTCACGAAAGAAACCTTATTAGCAGAAAGGGCGCTCACAAGTGTACCTCACAAGTAAATAGAGAAAGAACAAAGAGAAAAGAGACAGCTGACTCGATATAATCTATAATTACGGCAATATATTATCATGACAGTGGCACGATGAGTATAGTTTTCGCACACGACCGGAAATGCTCTCTGCGCAATTGCTCCGTAATTAAAGAATAAAAGAAAAACCACGCACACACAAACAAAAAAAGATTATATTTCGCTCGTAACTTGTTCTCCTTTCTTTCAAGGTTACATAAAACAAGGTTTGGAAAGAGCCCCTCAATCATAAATTATATTTTTTAAAGCCCAATTGAAAGTTTTACTGATCGTTCTTCAACAGCTGTTAAACGTGTCACACACATACAGTATATATTTTTTCTTCTCTTCCGAGTAAATTTGAACATTGAAAAACTGAAATTATATTTTTATGCTTCGAATGAGAGGAAAATACCCCCCCCCCCCCCCCCCCCCCCCCTCCAAAACAAAAAAAAAACACCAAGGACAATGAGTGACGCAAATAGTCTTTTATAGCTCTCATCTCGAACACTCTGTAAATCTGTGGATTTATTCCTTACGTTCAAACTTTCAACTTTCGACCTCGTTGAACATTGAAACTTTTGGATCGCTTCCAATTCACGGAAATCGTGGTGGAATAAGTCTTTAATTCCCATTTAAAATAAAATCTTTTGCCAACTCTTTTAATTTCACACAAAATAAAAGAGAGATGAGACTCACAGTAAACGTCCAGAAGCCAAGAATCTTCAAGAGCAGAAGAGGGACCGAGATGGGGGTTCTCAGTTCGGCACAGAAGCTTCTTGCCATCGTCTTCGGGACTGAGCGTGAGCGAAAGTTGACTCAGTGTCACATTCCCTCCATCAAAGAGCTGCAAATAATTTACGTTCGTCTTCATAATAGTTGCTGATTACCAAATTGATTAATTGTTCGTACCGTTTCTTGGGCACGTCTCAAAAGCTGTCCGTCCTTCCACCAGGTAACAGTTGCAGACGGTCGGGATCCACTCGTTTGGCACGTTAAATCGTACCTTTTGAAACAAAAGTTCAAAAGGTTAAAATTTCAAATTCTCTATATTTAACAAAATATGAAGTTATAAATACTTTTTCCCAGATGATAAGGGTTGACGGCTGCTCAAAATGCGCACATCCAAAGGTCTCACTGTGTAAACATGAAAACATAAATTAAATTTAAAATATTCTAACAAAACAAACGCAATCAACCCAACACCGGTAGGGATTCTTTCAGGAGGAACTCGAGAAAAAAAAGAAGGTTCCTTGATTGAAAAGCATCCATCACCGTCGCTTACTCAAGACTGCCGTGGGAACTGCAGCAGCTCTAACAGCAACTTTCAATCCGCAACCAAATTTCAATCCATCAATTTAGTTCTTAAGGTTGAATATAGAAGAGCTCTGCATTGAGTTATCCGACTCCCTTATATTTTTTAAAAACTAGTTTTGAGGGTATATAGTTTGGCAACGTTCCGGTCCTTTGCTGTCTTTATTATTATTGCGCAAAAGGGCGGTGGCACGGCGGATCATCAAAGAGAAGAAGATCCTCTTGTAAATAAAAACGGCGGCGAGCCCCTCATATTCTATAAAGAAAAGGCCGCTTTATATAACCTTTAGTGACATGTTTTGGGTGACTGCTGCATAAATATATATAGTGTCGTCCAAAGGATAAAGAAGTAGAGGGAGTGTACAACATCAAGTATTATTATTAATAAAAAATTGTTTGAGTTTAGAAAAAATGTTTCTAAAGTGGATCTAGCGTGGAACGACCCCCTATAATTCTGGCTAGAAATCAGATTAGAGTGTAATTTCATAACCAAGTCAAAAAGAAGAAGGAAGCAATAGAATTCGAGTTTGGATTCCATTTTTTCATATTCACGTTTTGTGAAGTAAATGAAGAAGGTAATGTAGATCATACCTTGTGCGTATGGTACCGTACATAAAAATCCTTTGACATTTTCCGTTTCACAGTGATTCAAAAGATTAGGTTCCGGATGTATGTAATTAAAAGACGTCATCGTGATATCATCAAAGCGCACAGGAGAAAAAAAGAACGAAACTTGAGAATGAGAGAGCAAGAAAAAGTAAAGGATGCTAACTATTTGTTGTCTCATTCTCGTGAATTTAATTAATACCTTTCGTAACGAGTCTTTTCATCTCTTTGTTTACAATCATCAGTTGAAAGGATTACGTTTCTTTTACCACCAAATAAACAACTGAAATTACTCCTCAGAATTAAAACGGAATTTAATCGCAGGATTTGAAAATGGTATTTAAGCTACTTTGCATAAAGTAAATTAAGAATGTTATTCTTAGATGGTTATTATAAGCGACTGTAAACATATATATTCTTATAAAACTGTGATATTCACCATAAAGTGTAAAAAAGAAGAAGAGTTCGACGGAATTTTCTATACTCAGTATGTATTATAGTACGCATAAAGCCATAAAGTAAGGAATATAGAATCAGGATCAACGTCAACGAAAAAAAAAGTATCCGGAAATCCCCTCTCTCTCCCTATCAGGATCTAAGTCTAAAGCTGTCTCTCTTCTCTATATAGGATTACTGCGATTCCAGCAAATTTGCATGCGCCAAGCACACACAAGTTCTCATCACTCCATCAGGACCGATTTCTCTCTTTTCCTTTTTTCAACTTGTTGGAATTGATTGACACACCGGGTTCTATTCTCACTTCATGTCCAGACGCACAGTAGCTACATGTGTGTTTCTTGTTTCGTCGTCATAGCGACCCCAAAGTGTGTTTACGCACGCAAATAATATACAAAAAGAATTTAACAACAAAGTTGGTTGCTGTGAAGGATTATTTCTTTTCTTTTCGCCTGTATAAACGAGGATCACGTGTTGACGCACGTAATCTTCCTACACACATTTTTTCCTTTTCTTTTCAAAAGAAGAAGAGTACATAAGAAAAGTATGAGATCGATCCATTTGAGTTTATTGCAAAACAAGCAAAGCAAAGAGCGCTAGCTCTTCTATGAGAGTTTGTATAAACGCACTTGTCGAGCTTTATCCCGCTGCTAGCTGCGCTATTGTCTCAATCAATCGTAGCAGACAATAATGTTTCCCCTTATCTCGCAAAACGGGAAATGAGAGAATAACGCTCGCGCCCCGGGTTCAAAACATGAGTGAAGGAGTAGCCCTTGACGGATTGCTGCTGCTGTCCGGCAGCGTAGCTTCAATCAAGAGCCCCGGGGACGGAGCGAGGAAATCCAATATCGAATCCATCAGTCAGCTGTTGATTCGACCGACAAATGCTCCTCTATTCCATGTGATTTTCTAACTTAGTTCCCTGGAGGAGGAACTTATGTACCGGGCCGTCAATTTCCCTAACTGTATAATAATGATGAATCAATAATCGCAGCATCATGTAATATGGAGACACGCAAGCCTTGATTCCAATTATTCTGAAGTTGCGTCTATGTAACGAAAACAGCTGCCCTCTTCTAAATGTCCAGGGGAACCACTGGAACTGAGAATGTGGGACTTCTTTGGTGGTCTACTACTCATGTCGTTTAGCATGCGAGGACACGGACCCTTGGACTTCTACCACTGGCCACTCATTGGTGTCATCAAAGAGAAAAAAAGAGGGGGAAAGGGTGAACTAGAAAAATGCTGGTTCATGGATACCCATCTTAAACCTAGAAAGGATTCCTTTTGTGAAAATAAAAAAAATGTAAAAAACTGGTTTCTTTTTATAAATTTATTTTTTTTTCTCCCCGCGTTTTGTAAATCCTGTTAATCAATTGGATTATCCTTTTTGGCGTAAATGTCATACACAATACCCCATGTCGCGGTATATCGTAAAAATATGTAAGAAACCCTTTATGGTTCTCCTCTTTTTCTGTTTGAAATCTTATCCGCATGTAGATCCGGTCGGATAGAAAAGAATTAGAATGGGGTTCCGTGCGATGTAATCGAATGAATCTGCGGTCAAACGGCTTTCCGCATATTCCGCCGCCCCGAAATGTTTCTATAATTCAGAGCTGGACGGCCTTGAGGTAGGAGGACAGAATCATCACTGATTCATTTGAAGCGCCTGCGGGACAGCTGATTGCCATTCATTTTGAATGAGGAGGAAACTTATTGCGCTCCTATAGAATCGATCCCGATATGCCTAAATGAATGATTGGATTTCTCGAGGAAGAACCAATGGAATAATCAATTTGCATCAACTATGTGATGGGCAGGCACGTCAGTTCAAAAAGTGGTTCCGATGATGATGTATTGATGACCCCATTTTAAAGGACCAGAAATTTATCTTCTCATATTTCATGTCAATAATTCGGTATTGTGATTTAGATAAAATTCACAACGTTGCCATAGAAATTCCAGCTCAACTTCTTATTTTTACTATTCAAGTGGATACTGTTTTCAAAAGGAATTAGAATGAATTTTAACATGAGAACCGGTGTAATCAAATCGATTTTTAAATATTTAGCATCTCATTATTTTTCCGTGGTGTCTCCCGTGAATTGAACCCTTCTATATGATTTCCATATTATTCACTTCGTTTCTTCTCCTTTTATATATTTTTTCAAGAAGAAAAACATGATTTGACAACTTTACAAGGATCTCCTTTACCTATATGTTGACATATCTACCATACACCGTTTCAGAGCTTCCATAGAAAATGCAAGAACTAATGATGACGTATATATTCTTTTCATCTCTCTCTCCTTCTCTTATTCACACGGAAGAGAGCCATCCATCCAAACCAGATGGAAAAAGAAAAAAGGCCTCTCCGTGTGCAACTCATTTCAAATGCATGGCTGTGACTCAATCAGCGGGATCCTAGGCTGCTCTCCCTCGCTAGCTTTCGACCTCCTCGTCTTCCAATCGAACATACATTGATAGAGAATGGGACGCGGAATAATAAGGACCAGGAATCCTTAAGCACTGTACACGTGTGCTTTATTATTTGGTTTTACGGAACATTTTTTCTTTTCTATTTCCATTTCATGTATCAATATATAAATTGATTGTTGTTTCTGTGCTGCTGTTGCCTCTCTTCTAGCGTTTCCCAATTACTTTCGGGATCGGCCCGAAGGATCAACAGCAATTACCGTTCTCGTTCTAAGAATAAAGGCGGGAATCCTTGCAGGGATTATTTGTTGTTGTTGTTTTTTTGCTTTTCTAGAGGGGCTCATGTGCTTTTATTTTTAACAGCTCGTATAAAAGATAATGTGATACTGATCTGCGGAGAAAAATTGCGAATCCCCAAGCTATTATATATCTGTTTATAGAAACCCCTCAGAAATAACGATCCCGCAGGATTCAACAGCCTATTATATGTTTCCTCTCTTGAAAACTCCTCGACGATTTCAAGATATTTCCATAATAATTCAAGTTGATCCCTCAAAAAAGAGCCTTTTCAAGAGTTATAAATTAAGCAGTCCAGCAGGATTGTTTCTTTTCTCAGAAGAAAGGGACATAAAAATAAGGAGGAAAGATATAGAGAAAAGCCCTTTGCCTCTAATGTCCCCAAGATCCGATTGTGCCTCAAAGTAGCTTCAAGGGAAAAATTACGATCCCATTGACAAGGAGCGAGGCGACGCGAATGGGCAGCTAGAGCCGACGGTATATGTCGACCCCTTTATCCGGGGGCGGAATGAAGATGTCTTAGCATCAGCTCTTTTCCGTTTAAGAGATCTAATCAATATAGCCTCCGTATTGAAGTTGTAGCAGCGGCCCTTCTACTTTTTTTTTTAAGGACAAGGATCGGTTTGAATTTGGAGAAGAAAAAAAAGGCTTACAGTTTAGTTCGATCTGAACAGATTTCGTGAGGGGCAAGGTGAGTTGCGTGTTGGCAGCCTGACAGGTGATAGACGTGCGGAGATCCACCCGGCCCAGCCTCTCTAGTTGTAAAACGTTACGGACCCCCTGCTCAGGGCTCCTGGCCTCGGCGTGTCGATCCATCATACGTTGCTCTTGCCACCAGGTCACTTCCGGCGACGGATTACCTAGCAGAGAAAATAGCAGCCATAATCAAACATCTATTGTTAGTGGGAAAGAAAGAAAATCTTTGATTACCGCCCATGACAATGCAGACGAGGATGAGAGTGGAATCTTCGTCGAATGGGCCGATAATGTCGTCCACGTCGACGCCTTTCTCGTCCGTAATCCTAATCTGTTTCGGTGGTACTGATGGAAACAATAAATAATAAAAAAAAAAGAGAGAACAAGTCAACTTTTGTGTATAGATGCTCTTGCTGATGATGCAGCAGCACGAAGGATTGTGCTGAACGGAAGAGATGTAGAGTATAACGAGTGCCCATTGTTGGTCTTGGCTGAATGCCGAATACATACACAACAAAAAGAGACCGCCGCCGCTGACGCCGTGGGATGGCACGTCTTTTGGCGGCCGGGACCGGGATCGTGAACGGAGCTTGACCCCCTGCCATTAACTCTAAATCATTGGGACCGGACTTTGAAAGGAAAAACGCATCCGCGGGAAGGACTTTCTTTTCGTGGGGGTTTTGAATTGGTCAATCGTGAAGACTAATGACCCGAAACGATTATAGTACTATATATAGAAATCCAGAGAAAATTATCAAGTACTCATCATAAATATCAATATATCGGCGGTACAACACGCAGGAAGAAAGTAATGACCCGTGTTCCACCGAAAATTTTCAAAAAGGTTATACAAATAAACCATATTGTACTGCGCTTTAATTAGAATTGATGATGCAGTAGGGTGGAGCTCGGTATTGGATACCTAAATCAAATTATCCATATAATATAAAGAATTAAAGTGTGTTTTCACAAAAGTTCTTCAAAACCCTGAAAGAATTTTAAAAGGTTTTGTGTTGACATCATTTCAGAGTTTCGGATTTTTAAGCAAAGGGGTCCATAATCTGAAATTCAGGTAGTAGAGCCATCACATAACTAACACGATTTGTCTTAATCTAAACGTGAAAGGAAGAGAACAAGGCTCCTCTTCTTCTTTTCCCCCCTACCGAATCCGAAAAGAGAGATCCTACTAATCCGATAGTTAGACTCGTGACAGGTTCAAGTCGAGTTAGGTTAAGGGAGAAAAAGAGACGAAGTTATCAAACTTTTTAAATTTTAAATCTCGTAATGACATCTGGCTTGAATCCTATCCAACGTGCCAAGAGATCTTTCTCAGATAACCTTTGCTTTAAAGCAATCAATTTAACTTCCAACTTTCCCCCCAATTAATGGTAAATAATTGAACACAAATCTCACCAGAAATGAAAACAAGGTCTGCCTATATCATTATTAATGCACAAGGAAAGAAAACTTAAAAATAAAAAAAAGAAGAAGTCGACTAAAACCATTCAAGATTCAGCCCCTTACGGGTTTACCCATGTGTTTGATCCCTTTGAACTGGCTTACAAGTTACACGTCCTTTCCTTTTTCCAAGGGAAATTTACCCTCTTCAAAGAGCGAGCTCTCCTTTTAATGGGATTTGTTGACATGAGAAAAAGATGGACTTTCATATTTCATCCCTTCCTTTCTTACTTGCTCTCTTTTTTTTAATTTACTTGCAAGAATGAATTACTTTTGAAAGGATCAATGACGTTCAAAGTGCTCTGGTGAACATTACGATCCCTATATCTCTTTCCTTTTCCGGGTTAATTAAATTTAGCCTAATATACGTGGGCGCTTTTAATGAAAAGCAGGGATTGAATTTCAAAATCTTTAGAACTTTATATATACATTTTAGAAGTACATAATAAATAACACGAACACACCCAATTTGCGCTCGCTGCTTCATCATAATTCGATCCTTTTGGCAAAGTTGATGAAAGGAAGAAATCCCCCTGGCTGCTTCGCGAGGATCCATCCCTCTTCATCAGAATATATACCAAGGGTCTTGATGATAAAATAAGGGGGATAAAGCGCGGACTCTCATTAGTCCGGCAGGATCCAAGACAGGAAGGGTGTCTTGTAGCATAACTCATAGTGTACACGAGCGAGGAGCATCATTGATTTTAATTTAGGTAGAAAGGCTACTATATACCATCGTTCTAAAAACAACAAGGGCAACCTCATCGCATTTTACTGAGGAAAAGGATTGAATTTTCCGCCCGGTGAGGATCGATCGATCTTGACTTTGGACGTGAGATTCAGGGGCGCGCACCGGTGGCGGCGGCGGCGGCGGCGGCGGCGGCGTCGGCGTGATGCAGCGCGCGTCTCGCACACAAAAGTTGGCCATCAATCTCGTTAATATCTGTATGACCCACAGTGCCGAACAAGTCATCCGTGAAAGACTTGTTCATCCGAAATGGACAGACGGAAGAGTGATGGATAAGAAATAAAAAATGGGTGCATGTATATACTGACCGACGACGGTGAGGTTGACCCGACTGTTGCGGGTCGGGGAGCGGCGAAAGTCAACGCGACAGCGGTACAGCCCAGCGTCAGATTCCCGGACGTCAACGATTGCAAGACCGGCGGGTTGCTGAACCGTTGAAAATAAAGCTCTTTTCCCGAGCACTTGTTCATCAGACCAGTGACGAGGTCGAGTAGCAAATTTATCCCGAGCGTCGTACCTAAATCAAATAAAATATTGTTAAAGTTAAGATTCTTTACAAATATTTTTCTTTCATTGTGATGCAGATTGGGGGAAAATGCATCTCTTTAAAAAAAGATATTTCACCGCTGCAAGAGCTGACGATTGAATCATCAAACAAGATTTTCCCCCCTCTTTCTTGTTTACGATTCTCCGCCCACTTGATTTCCATTTGCCTTTGGTAACAGCAAGAATCCCGAAACATAGGAAATTCCTTCGCATCTGAAATGTGTTTTTGCTCTTAACCCGATGGAAAGGTTTTTCATGATTTTTTTCCCCTTTACCCAATCCCGCATCTTGTTGTTGTTTTCCTCCACTTTCTTATAAGAAGAAAACAAAGGAGAAAGAATTTTGTAAATTGAGTCCCAGCGCTCGCAGCTGTTACGTATAGCAAGAAGCTCGATGCGACAAATCTGATTGTTTCATCCTTTACAGGATTCCTTACCGCGATCCCAGCTGTTACCCTGAAAACGATATACACCAACATTTCTTTCCATTCCTTCTTTTTTCATTTCCCGCTGCTTTCTCGATCCTGCGAACGGTAAACACTATCATTTCGCTCGTCTACGTCTTCCCATAAGGATCGCAGGCAATTGAAACATTTCTCGGTGCCGCAAAGTGGATCGTATAACCGAAAAATCCAACAACCTTTTAGGTTTGAAATAGACAAAAAAAATGCATGTACAAAAAGAAGAAGAAGATGGGTAACACTCTATATAGGGATTCACATAAAAAAAAATAATAAAGAAGAAGAAGAAAAAAATGGTTGCCTATTTCGACGTGTTATTGTTAAATATTTGAGTCTCGCAGGCCATTTGCATGTTTCATAGACCAACAGGCTGTTGCCCATCTGAAGGTGTGTATGCGCAGCACTTCAAAGCGGGAGCCTTGAATAAATTGGAACGGAGAAGTATAGCGATCCGTCTGCAGAAGACGCGCAGCAGGCTGCATCCTCTCTTTTACGTTATTACAACCGATGAGACGAGAGCCGCCTCTCTTCTTATTTGCACGGGTATACTCTTTCCACTTGGAAAGAATAGGCAAGGCCCCCCTACTACTACACTAGTATAAATAAGACTACCGTATACCTTTTTATTTGCACATTGCACTCGCTCGCCGTTCAAATATATACACGCAACAAGCGGAAAAGAGGTAATCTAATCCGCCCGGGTAATTGAATGGATCTCTCTGTGCGACTGAATTTTATATACTCGTTGGATCGATCTCGCCCCGCGTTTTTAATGCTCCAACAGCAACAACAAATTTGATCATAAAATGAAAGGGGGAAAAAAGTCTCTTTTTTTTTACTCCCCCAATTATATGGTTTATTGTGTGCTCCCGAACACAAATTCCGCCTTTTTATCACATTTTCTATTTTGATCCATCAGGGTTCACTTTGGCTATAGACAGTCTGAGGAGAGTCGTAAAACTTTTTGGATGATGGACTTCTTTCCATCAATCAATATAGAGAGAGGGTTCCTAAAGATCCTCGAGGACAACAAACGAACCTCTTTGATCCATCTAAATTATTGAAGATTATATAACATATATCTTTAGAAAAGACTCGTTTGAAGCTTTTTACATCGATTCTAATTAATGTATATGGCTGAAAGGCATAGCAAATAATAACATGACGATCAATCACTTTATAAGATGTCGAACGAAATGCTTCTGTTTACTCTATAATATTTGATATGGATTTTTGTTTTGTTCTTTGTGTTGTTATTGAAAGAGGATACATATTTGTACGAAACATAATTAACGATCTACCCCAGCGGGAAAGTCCTTCCACTTTTAAAAAAGAAGAAGATAAAATTGAGCGAGAAACAATATTGATTTACAGTCGCTTGGTAACTTTTATCAAAGTATCAAAATTCCATTTAAGCCATTTTTAGATGCACGTCGTTAAAAAATTCACTTTTCTTTCTAATAAAAATAAAAGGAAATGTCCTTCATATAAGGGTTGGCCATAAAACACATTTCCTAATTAGTCAGTTTTCAGTGCGTGATCAAGTTTTAGTATACTGTCAAGGGATTTTATCTACTCGTCATTGTCGAGGCCATTTGTGAAATTTCAAGCTTATTTGAATTTTAAATTCAAATAAAAATGATACAGCAAAAGTGGTGGATATATAATAGCTAACCTGTTATTTCAATTAAAGAAACCTGTCACTCGAATATTCTCTCATCTGATTCGACCTCTAAAAGAAAAGACAAGGACAAAGTAGTCAGATTCCAATCTATTTGGAAGGCAAAGATTGTCTTTCTATTTTCTTCTCTCGCTCCCGCTGTTATTTGAAGCGCCAAGTAATCCATCTGGGTCGACCGCAAGAGCGATCGAACGGGCGGCACGGCAGTTGTCACGCTCCACCGCCAAGAACAAAAAAGATTTGTTCATCCGGCCGTGAAATATCTTGTCTCAGTCCAAACATTCTCGCTCCTCGCTTTAATATTAATCTACTCCCGACAACCTTCTGCTACGAGCTTAAAAAATCACCTGGTGATGATGATGATTATGACGTTACAATGCTAATCATGCGAAACCCTGCGGGAATCCCTGCTCGTTACTTCTTCCACCTTGTAATATCTCCTCATGTCTACAAGAATTATGCATTATCGTCCAACTGTTATTCAGCCCTCAAGGGTGAAATCTAATTATGAGGAGGCCCAACTATTTTTTCTTTTTATTGCTATCGTCTTAATATATATTTTGAAACATGGAAATGAGTTGAGTTGATGACTCACGTGTAAATCGAGGGGCTTGCATCATCTTTGTAGAAGAGCACCAGGCTGGCTTGATCGTCTTCAACTGGGGCAGAAATGTCGCAAGGTAGGTCTGTTTTTCCCTTGACTACGCTCACCACGTGTGTTAAAGGACCTGAAGAAATAATTTAAAATCGATTACTTTATAGTTGTTAAAAATATATATTAAGAAACAAAATGTGCATTTAAAACCAATGAACTAAAAGTAATTCCAAAAATAAAACTTAGAAATTCAATTAGGACGTTGCTCAAAAATGTGCATCATTCAAAAAAGCTAGTTATTTTCTTTTAAAATATATACAAAATAAAATTTCACTAATGATGATTGGCTTCGTTGCCAAAACAGAAAATGGCGAAACAGTTTATATTCTTTAACCCAACTTGCTACTACAATTCCCCTTCACTAATGGGGCTTTACAGTCTACACGAAGAGTTATAAATGACCTCCAAACTCCCGCAGACGAAGAAGAAAAAAAAGAAAACAACACGGAAATCCAATTATTTGTAACGGGCTCGCGCCACTCTAATTTGTTTTTCCTTTGCATCAGGCAAATGAAGAAACAAAGTTTGACCGACAAATAGTTATTACTTTAGTTATAACATCTCAATTTATATTTTAACACTTTCAATGTAATGAAGATAGATCTAAATCTCCCTCTTTTAAATCATCTCAAGTCATCCACATAATAATAACCAAATGTACAAAAAAAATTCATATGACTGAAGAAAGTGGTTCATGCCAAGTCACGATCAGCAAATAATCGATGGATATTTATCTTACCTGGGAGCTGCACCGTGTTGGAACTGATGGTTCCGGTTCCTTTTTTATATATATATATTTTTTGTATATGTGTTAGCGTGAAAGAGAGAAAAACACAACACAAACGATGAATTATGGCGTATCGGAAGAAACACTCTCACACACACAATGGGGGCCGCATTTCACATCAATTTCCTTTCGAGTCAGTCGCTATAGCTACTCTCACGCTCGATGTGATAGTGCTGCCTCCGCATCGGAATCGATTACACCTTTTGAGCTCTCTCGAGAGACGTTCCGGTCATACTGATTGCCCGCAATTACTATCCTACAAAAGGCCTATACGTATTAGGCTACTGCATATATATATATACTGTCTCTCACTGACACAATTCTATTTCTGTGTGTATATAAAAGACATCTTTTTGACATTCTTTCAGGGGAGGATCGATCGTGACTAGTCCTCGTGCCTTCTCCGCCGAAATAACTTGAAAACTCCGTGTCTGTGTATATACTCTTGATGACATTGGTTCGGTGCATTGTGTCACAAGAGGCGCCTCTCTAAGCAAGCCATCAGCAGACTCTCATTATTATGCCAGAGAGAGCGTTGCCATCTTTGTTCGTTATTATTACCAGACGGATCGATCAATCGACTGGCTATTAGCGCCTCGTTCGGGAGCTAATCGAAACGCAAATTACCAATTAATATCGATTTTATCATTTCCGCGCGTGGCGGGCTCTCTCTCTCTAGCTGTAGACATAAAGTATTTTATGTCCTTACGGGAAACAATAAAACATCTTATTATATATTTTCTCCCAATATTTGGATGAGGGGAAAGCCTGACAGCATTACGTATTCAAGTGATAAAACATTCAGATTCTCAGAGTGCCATTATTCCACCACAAATGTTCACCTCGACTCTAACGGGACAGATCCACCGGGAAAGATTAGCTATGGCCACACCAGCAGGTTTTGAACTTGTTCCTTATCCAGCCTGATTATTTATGGAAGAGTGGCATCTCTCTTTATAAACAAAAACAGGGTCTGAGATCTCTTTTCTGCTTGTTTTTATCCCGTAGATTCTTGTCGCGTACTGCTGGTGCAAGTCTATGGACACGTTCATGATTCATGGCGTGAGTCGAGTGCATACACTATACTTTTTTTGGGAGGGGAAGACTCTCACGTTGATAGTCCACCTTGTCAATAATATATATAGAGAGAGAGAGAGAGGCATAAAGAAAGGAAGAACGGAGTCGTTCATTATTACCGTCTTCGTCGTCCAAGAGGGTCGACATGAGAAGCTGTTGCTGCTGAAAGTCGTCGTCGGAAGTGGGATCAGGAGCGGCGCGACATGCCATTAACGTCAAGACGAAGAGAAGGACTAGGATATTCGTCGACATGACTCCCGCCGGCTCACTCGTCATTCTCCCGCGGGATAGGCCGCCTCTCCCGCAGAGACCCAAGAGCATGACTTCTTGCTGTGTTATACTTTTTTTTCTTCTTCTTCTTTTTTTTTATTCACTAAGAGAGCGGAGCACAAAAGAATTGAAGAGGAAACCACTCTTCAACTGCGATCTACTACGCGAGTCGGTTAAGGTCCGCCGAAGGAATGATGATGTCAATGCTATTGTGCAGACGTCAGCAGTAGGAAAAGCACTGGTCCGGAAGAAACATTCTTCTTCCTTCCGAAAGACGTCCGTTTGAAATTCAATGGTCGATCCTGCATGAAAAGAAAAAGAAAATTGAATAGATTCTAGTAGTTTTTTCTTCAGCTCGTAAATGTGACCTAATTTGCCCCTATAATTAGTGTGCACGAGTAAACTTGACATTCCGGAATACCTCATCCATCATAGACGGATATTATTCTAACTGATCCCATAGGGCTTTCAAAACAGGAATACTATGTGGGATTGAAAATGTACTTTTCAAGAATGAAAGTCCTTGTTTCTTCAATCTTGGTGAAATTTTTTCTTCGATAGAGTCACTATGATTTGAAAATGTCTTTGGAGTAACTCGGACGAATCCCAGCCCGTACCCAACTTCAATAGAGAAAATAAAATTTCTGAAAGAATAGGAAAAGACAAATCCTTTTCCCAAAAGGATTGAAGAAACAAGAATTGATATATATATAGAAGAGAGTGAGATGGAGGGCCACCGGAATAGAATTCCGTCGCGTATGGCATACGTCATATATCCATCCCATTACTGCCGAACCCGTTCTCTTTCGCGCCATAGAGTGCCCTCGTGTGTCCAACTCTTGACTAGGATCGATCCACTTTCCCTCTCCGCCGTATGTTATATATATATATCTATATAACACACCCAAGGAAAGGAAAAAAAGAGATGGAGGAAACAGCTCCCAGGTGTGTCAGTGAACTGCGGGTGGAGGCAGATCGATTGGTGACTGGGTGGGCCAGCTTTGCCCGGTCACGGCGACGGAGGAAAAAGTTAGCGGGTTGGCACGCGACTCTTTTTTCCCCTTCTTCCTTTCGTCCCTTCTTTTATTTTTGATGATCCTACAGATGAAGAGAGAGGGGGAGGGATCTTTCTTTTTTGATGAGGACAACTCTCTATCGTTGATGAGCCCGAAAGAACGGGGGCCGGCAGAATCATATTCTTGATGAAGGAGCGTCGCGGGATGATGGCCGACAGGAAGTGATCCCTCCGGTTATTTGTCGTCAAAGGATCTCTTTCTGGATGGCGTTTGGGATAACGGATGTTGTAGCGAAAGGCAACTTTTTTTCTTTTTTTTATCGCCATCTTTTCTTTTATATTTATCAGTTTATACTTTTAATACTTAGTCCGGGGCTCAAAGGTTACTACACCTATTTTCGTTCCTAATTTAGCGTTTTGAATTACAGAGTTACACCAAGCCCAAAACTCTTGCGTGGAAATCGATTGCTGGAATGAATAAGGAATAAATGAGGATTTCACACAGTAAAGGAATTGATTGGATGCCTCCCTCTACCTTTTTACTTTTTCAGACCAGACATGCTAAGTTTCATTATAACTGAAATGATGCTCTTCTTCCCTAAAAGAGACCAGCCCTTTGTGCGATCATCACACAAGGAGCGTCCTATATATCCCTCTTCATTTCTGGTCTGCCCATAGTCGAATAAGGGTCGCAGCTCAAAAGATATATGAAGACATCAATACCTTGCTAGACATCATCAAAAATAGGAACTGGCGTCCCCCCTTCGAAAACTAATTGATATGGTACGGTGGACAATATCCTAGCATCGTAGATCGATAAGGAAAATAGTAAAAGTGCGTGCTTGCCAATCAAATAAAGAGAGTCATCTTTAGACACATGCAAAGTTGGCAAGTAATCACAATGGGTTCGCCTCAAGGGCTACCGATTCGATCGTTATTCCATTTTTGGCAAGATTTTTGAAAAATAACTTTGAATGGCATGAGATTACACCTACGGGGCAGTAACGCAGTCTACTATTTTGAATATACACTGTTTGGAAACAAATGATGATTTTATACACTGGTGTTGGAAATATTATCACACAAATAGGGCACGCTCGGAATGTTTTTTCTAGAATTGTGTTTGACCATTTTATTTTCCCCTTTGGTCGTTTTTAGATTCGTTGGTCCCGTCTGCGTTTTATGGGGCCAGCAGCAGCAGAGTTGCCGTATACGAATGATGGGTGTGGGAGGAGTAAAGGACAGAATCATCAAAAGCTTTCGGCTTTGACCAAGAAAAGAGGTAGTAGCTAGAAGACGACATTATATATATCAAAGAGAAACTCGGGGGCGACAGCTGATGAACCGGTAAACTTGATGGCCGCTCGAGAGCAAGCCTCAAAGAAGTTTGACATCATACATATATATATATAGCTATCCCTTTCCCTACTACTCTTATTTTTTGATCTTTCAATATAATCCGAGCAGTCATCTGTGTCAAGTTCACGATTCTGGCGAGAGAGACGATGAAGTTCTCTCTATCTCAAGAGTTTGCAGACAAATTCATCCATGCGAACCGCTCAGATGGAACGAGAGGGAGGAAAATGTTTCGTCATATTAAGATTTCCATTTGATTACTCGTCGAGCGCCTTATTTGACTCTCAAATTGATTCCCTATCAATTCTAAACCACGCCGAATCCCCATTAGTTTTTTTTTTTGCTCCTCAATCGATATTTATACTTGTATACGACGTCACAGAGCAGCCGGTCCCTTTTGGTCTCTCTTTCTCTCTTTTTAAGGTACAAGCAACGTATTAAAAAAAGTTAATAGTCTGATGTCGTTGTTTTTTCTACGACAAAGTTAAATAGCGAGCTATAAAACCTCTGCTAACAACAGCTTTTAAATAGCTGCTGCCTTTTTTTTTTAGCTCGAAAATAGCCCAGAGAAATAAAGTGATATTATGAGCTATTGAGATTCAATGTAGCACGTCAGGGCAGTAGCAGAAAGAGAAAGGGACTTTTTGTTGTTGTTGAAGTAGCCGCCCAATATGGGGGCTCTCTCGGCGTGAGTGAGCACAATGCTCACGCAGAGTTCGTCCATTTGAAGGCGCAGCCAGGATTCGCGCAACGGGACGTGTTGCATAATGGTGACGATGAGAGAGACGACTAGCTGACTGTTGCTGCTGACAAAATGGTAGTATCGCGCCCACCTCTTCTCTCTTATTCATTACATCCTGCACTGTCCAATGAATTGGCAATTTTAGTCTTTTTGAAATTCTTTTCGCCTTTTACGGCGATAGTCAGCGATCCTGAACGCTTTTGTAATGAGAGAAGAAAACCTTTTTTGTTCACACTGAAGTTGTTTTTATTTCAATTTCTTTTCGAGTCTCCTACTGGATTTTTTTCTTTATATTAGACGACGATTAATTCGTCCCAGGATTCCCAAATTTGGATAATAAAACAGGGAAACCGAGAAAAAAAGGGTATGGACGACAGTAGCGGCATATTTCAATGGGAAACCGGATTATATCTGATATGCAGAGAATTTGATGGAATAAATCATCCGCAAAGGGGCAGATTCCTTTCAGAGATTTCTTCTAAAACAAAGAAACAAGATCCGCTCCTCGTATCGACCTGATGGAATGGATTTTTTTATGTGCAATGCCCATTCGAGTTATGCTTATTAATGAATGATTAAAAGAAAACATGGGAGCCCACTCTTGCTGACTAAGTTGGAATAAAACACCATCATCAAAACGTTATAATTCATGCTTATCGAGTGTATAGTTATTTAATGTGAACGAATTTTGATTTTGATATCAAGAAAAACTGGAAGAAATAAAAAAATGGATGAAGAAAATGGGAATATAGAATATTAAAAATGAACGGTAGATTGCATTGTATCCATTGTACACGAAAGTACAAGAGATTACAAGAAAGTACGAAAGAGTACAAGAAAGTACGAAAGAGTACAAGAGAGTACGAAAGAGTACAAGAAAGTACGAAAGAGTACAAGAGAGTACGAGAGAGTACAAGAAGGTACAAGAGAGTACAAGAAAGTACAGGAAGGGGGAAATAAAGGTTTTCAGAGTCGCTCCAGAGGGGAGAAATAAGACGGTATAGAACCTTCGGTATCGAATAAATTCGATTCCATCAGGGACAAATAATATAATAGAGGGCAGCATCGATCCTTCCTTCGTGAAAGAAAAAGCATTATCGCGTGCTGCGATCATTATGCGACAATCATTCAACACACACAGAGCGGTGATCATTAGCAGCCTACATAACTGGGCATGTTTTACACACGATAAGGAGCAGAGTAGCTCTTAAGTGAGGTGTTTTGATTGCCCGTTGATTAGCCGTCTTATAGCGAAGAAGAAGCTTTACTCGCGCCTGTACCTCACGCCCTTCTCATGCTCTCAGGCGGGCACAATAACCGCACGCAAGCCCAGAGTTATACGGCTCTCTTATTTTCTTCTTCTTTTTCGTCTTCTTCTTCTTCCTCTCAGCACGCACATAAACTCCTCAAGGATTACAATACGGCATCTTACGTACTAGCCTATATAGAGCGAACCTTGAGGACGTGATGTCGGCCATTGTTTAGTTCCGTCCTGCCCGGCGCATGAAGTATACACATAAACAGGGCCTCGACCCAGAGAGAGAGAGACCACCCTGCTGCTGGATAGTATATATCGTTACACCATAAAGCGAAAAGGGAAGGCGCACATTACTTTTGTCAAGGGTCATTATACAAATAAGGATCGACGGAAAGGTGTATATATTATAGAAGGATTCGGGATCAACATCTACGACCACGGCGGCGGCGGTGAGAGGAATCAATGGCCCCCCTCTTAACGTGCTCACAATGCCGTGAATGCGGAGGAAATTACGTCGGTTGGAGGACGGACTATCGTCCCCCTTTGGATGATGAGGTGCAGTGACGAGCAAATGGAATTATTTCTTCCCTTTTGTCTTATTCCGCGTCAACCTATCTATAGAGAGATGATCCTTTATATAAAAATAGAATGGCCTATATCCTCGTGTCTCCATTTTTCTGCACGATCTGTGAGAAATGGAGGATTTTGTGCGTGCGAGAAAGTGAACTTTGTGTCTGTTTACAAATAGGGGAAAGATATCACGCTTGAGATCTCAATTTTTGAACCGGTTTCTTAGTAGGGAATCCTGACGCTCATTTCCCGTAGTATTATTACAACAAGAAGACTTATGTAACCCATGCACGCAAATAGGTATGATTGTGACGCGTAAAACGTTTCTTCCGGTGCTTAGATCGACATAGTAGAAAAATAATTGGCCTAGAGGTGCACGAATGTAATATTGATCCATTTCTCCTCTTCATCATCACCCTATTCCACGAAGCCGCACTCATCAGTTATATATTTTTCACGCTCCCGCGTTCAGTCAGGATTCTCTGTATAGGTGATGAAGGCGCTGATACTTTGCTCTCCTCCTTCCCAATTATTCAAAACATCTTTCCGGAGCTGACATCCGACGTAAAAAAAAAGAGGGAAAGGAGGCAAAAAGAGGAAAAAGATCCTTATGTAAATATTGGGACTTGGCCAACATTGATTTGTTGCTGTCATATAGAGGGTGTGAAGAATTTGTTCCAGAGGATCAGGAAAAAAAAAGAAAAACAATCCTTTCATTTTCTTGACCTTTTTGACATCCGGTTGGTTTTACTGCGGGAGCCCACTGAGTCACGCGGGAAAAATTCAAAACTTACCGATGATGGCGCGCTTTTTTTTTGTTTAGAAGTCGTCTTCTTCGTGTTTTGTATAATGTTCCAAAAGAAAGAGAGAGGGAGAAAAAATAAGTTACAAGCGGTATAACTTGAATGGGATGATTCGATGGCAAACACAAACACACACGTCTTTACTTGGGGGCTGACGGCACGCAACTGAAACTCTCTCTCTCCGCGACGCCCGACCAGGTGACTCGCGCTCTGCGGGTAGAGCAAGACTAGCAGCGCCACCGCTTAACCAATTCGAAATTTTCTCATCATTATTATTTTTTATTTTTTCTTCTAAACGAAGAATGTGGAATGAAGAAGAACAAAAAACAAATGTTATGCCCTCCCCTCTTAAATACACAGGAAGGATCCTCTCTGTGAGTGTAGAGCACGGAAGTTGCGTAACCCGATACGAGCGGTGCGCTCCTAAGCGTAACCTTCCTTATACTTTTCTGTGTCTCTAGAGAGCTGCACGTTCCAAGTGAAACCTTACGTAAAAGAGTAGAGAGGGGGTGCTACTGTGTTGCTGGACATGACAGCCAGAATTACGCACGGAAAAGAGAAGGGAAAGAAGAACTTTTAACAGATGTCGGCCTGTCAAATGATGTCTTCTCCGAGGATTTTTTTATTTCGTTTTCGTGGAGCGATATAATTCCAGCATGGGAATCTTTTTTTTTTATCTTTAAGATTTAGATTACATATATGTATAAGAGGATCATTTTTTTCCAGTGATTTTTTCGACAACCCTGTTATATAAGATAGATTTTTATGGAAATCGGAGATTAGAATATGTTTTTGGAAATATGCTGAAAAACGAATCAACAAGATGGTTGCGTATTTTTTACGTGCATTCGATGATTTATGGTCTAAAAGGCTACAAAATAAGTATTTTGCAAACAATACTAATATCCATTATTTCATGCCGATGTGTAAAGCTACCTACTTCATCATTATTACAAGCAATTTTCCCAACTACGTTCCCATTTCTATCTTATTTTCAAATCATGTAGAAGGCTCGCCAAAAGATTATGACAGCCGCTAACAAAATATATATAGATTTCTCTATTATTTTTCTTTCATCTTGTAACAAAATTTATGAGGAATCGTGACCTTGTGTGCGTTAATGAATGGGCGGCGTGAAGGTAACCGCGTCAACTCCCGCGCTTCCACACGATTTCTACTAAATTACGACCATTCCCGACACTACTATTTTCGATTCTGTTTTATTTTTTGTTAACAATATTAAGATGAGAATCTAGTTAAAAGTCAATAAAAACTATTATAGCAAATCCTGAATTATTTTTTTTTTTAGTGGAGATGAGGTTTTTCCCCACATGTTTTTATATGAGCCATTGTTGTTGGAATTATGTTCTCAATTTTCCTTCTTCATCTTAATTATAGATGTTTGATGCTCTAAAAAAAGAGAAAATCCTATTATGCAAAATCCTTGCTGCTGGCTTATTATAGAGAGGGTCTAGCTCTTATTACCGGCACCTTTGGGGAGGCGTTGGGTGAACTTTAGATGATTATGAGGAAGCGATGAATTTGGAGCGCATCAGACCCTAAGGCTGTTGAATCTAACAAGCTTATCCTTCTTATTATTTTAATTAGGAAATAATTTATTTAAGAAAGAAAAACAGGTTGATTTAAGATGTAAAAAATAATAAACATATTGTCACTCTTAGAAGTGACAGCCCCATCCCGAAATCGGATTTTCGGTGTGGTGTGTAAACGAAAGGCGGGAAATATGAA
Source organism: Chydorus sphaericus (assembly GCA_030141595.1). Taxonomy (NCBI): domain Eukaryota; kingdom Metazoa; phylum Arthropoda; class Branchiopoda; order Diplostraca; family Chydoridae; genus Chydorus; species Chydorus sphaericus. The sequence goes on along the minus strand of CM057932.1, from coordinate 13,518,310 downwards.
AAATTTTCAAATGTTTATCTTTTTTTTTTTGTTGAATAGAGAGAAAGACGACCCTTTCTGACGCCCTCCCACCCTGCTGTAAGGTGATGATTGTTACATTTTAGTCAAGAGGGTCGCGTCGCTGAACGTGAGGCAGCATTTTTTTAAACTTATGCTCTTATCTCTGTCTGTCCATCTTTGTCAACGCCTACGGACACGGATGGAGGGGAATATAGTAGCTCCTTCTGTGTTGTAGCTGGATCCCGGCCAAAATATGTGACGGTGAAGAGAGAGAGAGAAAAAAAATCAGGATCAATTAAAGGGAGCGCGCAGGGCGTTTGCTCTGCTAGCTGCTGAGCGACCACATCCAGCTGCTTTTTTAGAAGCGAGTCAACAGCGTACTCGACGAGCAACAAAAGGGATTTCTTTCTGTCCCCCTCCACCCTCTTATTGTTACATTGTTATTCCTCTTTATGATTCCATCCATCATACGATTATGTGTATGCTGTTTTTTCTTCTTCCTTCATCTGTTTCCATCATACGGCACGGAGCAAAAAGTAGAGTGCAAAGTATTCTTCTCGGGAATGAGATGCTTCTCTTTTGTACTACAAAATGTGTAGAGTGGATCGTCTCTCTCTCTCTCGATCCTTATTGTGTGTATATAACCAATAGGATTGAGCCTTTATAGTCCCACGAGAAACAAAGACAAGAACGTATATGTATACACCGCAGGCACTCCTTTTGCCGCACTTGTCCTGTTTCTCTTCTTCTTTTTTTAAAGTACAAAAGTGGTGAGATTGAAAGTTGTTGATGGATTCCACGAAATCCATTTAGTCTTTTGCATTATTATTTGCCAAGTTGATAACTTGAATGTTTGATGTGGTTAAAACTCCCCAATTGGATAGCGGTCAGTGGATGACAGCTAAGTAGGTATGATTCCATCGGATCGATACCCCCTGACCTTTGGTTGAATGTTCGATAGTTCGATCCTGTTCGATTCAGCAATTGGAGCTACTTTGATCCATCCAAAATTTACAGTACTGCTGGTACTATCAGTGGGCAACTATGCGAGTTCTGAAGTATGGCTGAATATTTTACTTTGAGCATTAGTTAAAGAGCTCTATTTTCTTTGTTTGGAATTCTATGAAAACTCACGTATAGCGGCCCTATATTTTGATAAGTATTCTTAAGAGACGGTGTCCCCATCATCATTCTTTAATGGTCACTTCAATAATTCGGGCTCTTGGCGCAACCATCTAGGTAAGCAGCATACCCACGCACTCAAATGTGAAATTTATGAATTTTTCAAGTGGAAAGATGCTGTGGTTCTGTTATGCATGATCCCCTTTTTTCTTTTTTCTAGTTGTGTATAACTCATTATGTAATGGAAGCTTTCAGTTCACCTTCATAAATTTAGAAACAATATGGTTTGAAGGGAGCCTGGAAAAGATTACAAATGCAATCCCATAGTCTACAGTGGTGGCATTGATTGCTTCAATATTGAAAAACTATTATACTCGTCCGTGAACTAGATTGAATAGTATTAATCAAATCTATTTGAAAAGTAACTATTTCATCAATAACAAAGAACTATGGTCTATTGTAAAAGGATTCCAGAATTCATTACGTGTGAATAAAGTTATTTCAAAAGATGTCTCTCTTTTTAGATCATCATTCCTGTCATCTTCATCATCATCCATGATTCATTATCCGATTTTACGCGGGAGTTGCCTTAGTGGTAAGCGGGAGCGACCTTGAATAGGGTCTATGCAGCTACGCCGTTCGTCTTTATACTGGGCCCTTGAAATTTTAATCCGAGAAAAGCAGACGGGTGAAAAGCAGCTGATTCCGTTCCCATTTCATCCGCAGGGCTGCGGATGAGTTTAACTATGGATAGTTTCGCAGCAGCATGATGATGATCAAGTCTCTTCCTCTCTTTTATAATCATCATTTACTTTAATTCTCTACTCCGTATCTTAACCATCATGATGAAAAGGGACGGCGGGAAATTTGAATCACAATAGAGTTCTCCCCCATCTCCTTTTTTCTAATGTTTTTCAGGGCGGTCCTCCTCCGGCGTCACCATAATCATTCCGCTTTGGGACTCATCTAGGCACGAGGTCAGATGAGTACTCTCTCGTCCTCACTTCCGGCAGAGTCATTCACAACCCTTTATCTGCTATATCGCGTTTAGGGTAAGCAGTCTCGGCGAGGCAAACCATAATGGCCGTATTGTTCGAGTGAGGGACGTGGCCGAGCAGCTGCTATATACCTACTACAAACTACTGTATACTGCGGATGGCGCCCGGTAGGGGGGGTCCCTTCCCCAAGTTGATGCCAACGTCAGCTAAATGAGGTTTGACAACTAACATAAGGTCCCTTTCCTTCCCTCCAGGTGTGCGGATTGTGACGTGTGACAAATCGTAATAGTAAAGTGACGTCACATTTGACCTATAATAATCATGTTATTTATAGACCGGAAGGAAGGAACAAGTTTATGTTTCCTTTTTGTCAGAGGATTAGCGTCAGTAATGGCCAATTTTCACAAGTATGAAAATAATTGAAGAAAATGAAATATAGAGGACGTTTATATAATTGGATGGGGGACAGGAAATGAAACGTCAATCAACTTGCCTGGCTTTGATTCCGCTTGATAAATTTTTAATCCACTCGTGCGTAATGCTGCCGGGCAATACGTGTTGGTTCCACAGTATTTGGATTCATATATCTTATATCGGTTTATCTGCTGAATTGAACGTCGCCCGGTGAAAAGTGAGTCGCAGTTTCGGATGAAAAAGATGATGAGTCTCCACCACGCAACAAATCGAATCCATCAAGACATATTCCGATTGGAAGAGACTAAAAGAGAGAACTGGGATCTTCAGAAAGAAAAGAAAGATTTCTCATTCGTTCAGTGTTCAGAGCGCGGCATTTATTGCTCAAGACTCGGCCTAAATCTAATAATGGAGCGTGATGCATCCGAGAGTCGAAAGGTAGGCAGAAGCACTCTTGAATTACATGGGCTCTACAGCAAGGATCCTTTTTCTCTATTGCACGACTCCTACGCGGAAGAAGGAATTGTACAAGATCTCTCTATCTATGATGGTACAAGACGGTATATATAAATCCAATAAAGAGACCGCATCATCTTACCAAAGAGATCCCTCACACGACGATGACGGCTCTCCCTTTTCTTTCTTACCCGCCAGCATCCGCGTGTAGACTGCTGGGAACGCGCGCACTTTGCAGGATTGAATTACTCATTCGCACTATGCATTGCTATATAGAAATATATATAGATGATAGAAGAAGTGAGAAAGAGAGCCAGGAATCTTTTATTTAGTTTGTCTCGAGTGTCACTCTCGCTTACTCCCAGTCAACTCTCCGGAAATCATCTTTTTGCAAATTTAGGATGGCACGAAGAGCTCTTTTAATAGTTAAACTTTATACCTTTTTTCTTAGGTGAAAATTAATTTTAAATTTAAATTTATTAAAAGGGGTTTTTTGGGAAAAAACTAGTTGGGCGGCTAATGGTTGTTATACTGGTACATTACCACAAACACCCCGTTTGAATGTTTAAAAGAGTTGAAATACGAGCCCGTCGTTATGCTCCAGGTGGTAAATCGACAGCAATAACTTTTCGTAATTGAATAACTCCACAAATTCTTTCTTTTATTTTGTATGAAACACTCAATATATAATCTAAAAGATATCGGTTGATGTCTAAATGCAATTAAGAATCATAACAAATAAGACATTTAAATGCTTTTCGTTGTTCATTCGGTTGTTATCACAAGTTTAGACTTTGTGAGATGAATTTATCATTTGAATTTTGAAAAGAAAAAGAAAAGAAAACAATTTTCTTATCTTTTCTTTTAAAAATATAAAGGATCGTTCAAGCCAAGTTAGAATGATGAAAATATAATGTATTTCACTCTAATAATTTTAACTTCAGGCTCGTTAATAGGTCTTTTCATGTTATAAAATTTAATCATAATCCACTTTTACAAAATAATAATAAAAAAAAATATTTAAATTGGCTTTTGTCGTTCAGGAAGTAGGACTAAAATATAAGATGAAGATAGGGGACACTCATGTCACATGTATTTTATTAAAATAAGTTGAAACTGTCTCTTTAAGTCTCAATTCTCAATAAAGAAGCTTTACCTTATTAGCATCATTAGTTTCGTTCTAAGTGCTCTTCGTATAATCCACTAGTACTGATGGAGCTCTTCTAGAAAGTCTTTTTTTACGCTTTAACTTTCATATACGAGCAAATTTGTATTGGATTGAATTATCATAATGCATTTTTTATCTCAAGACTGAGGAGGGTCTACACGAATACATTTAATATTCTCTCTGAGAAAGTATACAGCTGAATTGATGATTGAGATTCTGATTTATGGAGTGTCGGAATCATTTTTTTTGGCTTTTGTTTTATGGCTATTCAAATATCTTTGAAAAAATGGTATATTAAATTATTAACCAAACAAGGAATGATATGGTAAATCATTGCACTTACAGGTAGGTGGGCGGCTTTGAATAAGTTAAAAAGTCGATTGCGGTATCCAATTAAATTTAAAACTTTTTTTAATAAGATCATTTATTACATGTGCTGCGTGGTGCGTAGATAATGCATACAAAAAGAGAAAAGAGAGTGGGTGTTTCAAATGTCATAGTCTTATAGGAATTTACCGACTCTATTCTTTTTTTATTACTCTTGCAGTTTTGTAGCTGCAGGTAAAACGGCCGAGTAGGTTTACATTAAAAGGACGGTGGGCCCCTCGTAAAATAAAGCTGTTTTCCGTGTCCAAGTTTGCGAATATATAAAGTTGATGGTGATGCGCTTTTAGATTAAAAGATTCCCATCTAAGGAAGATACGGTACGGTACACACAACGTGTCCAAAAACACAAAACACTTTCCGCTATCGTTTTTTTTTCACTACCTTTTCTTTCTTTTTGACCGATAGATATTACGCAATGTCTATATAAAGTTAACAGATGTTTCTTTTTTCCTCCATTTAAAATTAAGAGCAGCCAAAATCGGAAATGTTAACAATGTTATATAAAAAGTAATAAATTTGTTAGCTCTAATAATTTATGGAGATAAATATATAAAGTAGAGCCGAGACCCTGATTAGATTTGTGTGGGAAGTTCCACATATAATTTTTTTATTGCTCGGAGATGCATTCACCTGATGAATTATAATGAGCTCTTTTTCGAACGAAAAATTCCTCCTTCTTGTGTTGACGTCCTAGGAGGTCTAATTAGCTCAGATTTCGATCAAGAGCCTTTTCCTGTTGGACGAAAATATGCCAGTGTCACGTCGGAACGGCTTACTTCTCCTAATATGGGTGCCAACAAGAATCGTGACTTAAGCAAAATAATGGGTAAAAAAAGTTGACTCACGAATTTAATAATTTTTTTTCTTCCCTCAAATTGGTTCATCCCTTGTAAGATATTCGAAAAGATGAGATTTAAGGGAAAAGGGGAAAAAGGCATCAGCGTGTGCACATTTTTTATCGATTGATCCTTGGGGGAGACGTGATAAATCATTCGTGAGTTCTCTCCCTCGTTCGTCCTTTCATAAAGAGAGAGAGAAAAAAGATTTTTATACATCTCTCCTGCAGACAATCTGCATTGGAATTCAGCCATATCATCGGTTTAAATAGACGAAAGGAAAGGGAGGGAGGAATTGGCACCCTCTAGAGGAGTAAATGTCAATTTCAGGATCGAGATGTCAACTCGAAGAAAGTGGAGGCCCCCGCTTTGGAAAAATCTTGGAAACTTTCTTTGGGTGAGAACGAAAACGTCGCCCCTTCTTGTAGTTGACAGCAGCTGAGCTATATAATATATCGTTCCTTACACAAGTTGGGGGTCACCACCAGGTAAACCCATGCTGAGCAAGAGCTGGTCCTGCCCGGATCACAATGGGACACTGTAGAATGCTGTCGCAACATTTGAACGCGCCGCGTTTTGTTGATGGGTTAAAAGGTCAATTGCTCGTCTTTTATTATTACAGAGAAGAAAAAAATGTCTCTTATGCTAGCCCACTTATGACCGATTGTTAACTTCACCCTTCCTAATTGAATGAGCGTTTGTTATTTACGGAATTTTCCTCTTTTTTATTATTAAAGAATCTAAAGCCCTCCATTTACGCCATGTAATTGATGGTTGAAAAGGAGTGTTTTCTTTGCGTGGGATACTATTTCTGGGAAACGTGTGGGAAGCATTCAAATTTATTAGTGATTGATTTTTACTTTCAGAATCATTTGTTAAGTGACGAGTTGAGACAGTTTTTTTCCCTCCAACAGTTTGAAAAATGAAGCCGTTTTTCAGTGTCACTACAATTCATTTCTTCTGTTTGTTTTCATCTACATGCTGTTGTATAATAAATGAAAAGAGTCGAGTATTGTACTGAATTGTTTGATGTTGTTTGTTTAAGAAAAATACTTTTTTCTAGAAAGTTCAATGTCATGTATGCTCCGATTCCCAAGTTTACTCGATATATGCTGAACTTTGTTTTCATCAAAATCCAATTCCGTATATATATATATAGGAGCGGGGAAGAAAACTTATTGCACTTACTTGACGAATCAAGTTAGCCGCTGTCAAATGTCGATCCAGTGTGCGGATGAACTTTCTCTTGATGTCGGTCTGATGGCAGTAGGCTAGTTGCGAAATTCATCGTCAAAGAAGACTAGCTGCGACGGGATTTTTTCATCGCACTGAAAGCATACGATTTTTCCACTCTTTGGTGGCAGCAGCACAAAAGACGTCCATAACTCTTAAAATTTAACTTTTTTCTCTTTCTTACTTCCTCTTCGTCTAGTGCTATCTTATCGATTGAAACATTTGAAGCTTTAAGACGAAAATCTTGTCCTTTTCTTTTCCAATGGTTTCTTTCATGATGAACGATCGAGTTTCTTTTCTCACTTATCTATGCTGTAGTTGGGGCTATTGAGCTGTAGTCAAGCAAGGACGGCAACATCAAGTTCCCTTTTCTGAGTCTAATGATTATGCACAAAAAAAAAGAAGGGCGAAAAAAGGGGAGCAGCTTCTGGAATTCTTATCTTGAGTACTACTTTTTTTTCTTTCTTGTTTACAGGGGACAAAGCGATGAAAAGAGAGACAAGGAGAAGAAAAAAAAAGTTTTGCGCACTGGCCACCATGAATCATTACTTGAGTCCGCGCCTACTTTTCTTTTTCACGAACAAAAAAAGTTCTCTATTCTTTGAGACTTTTGTGCGTGTATGCGAAATGACTTTAAAGTGGATTTTCATAGAATATCTTCTTCTCTGTCTCACTCGACTTTGGTCGTAGTCATCTAATTAAACCTTTTCTCTCTTTCAGAAATAAAATATGCGAATGACACGGCTTTTTACTTTTTTAGGTACGTTTTCTAGGGTATGTTAAATCTGAGACCTGGCAACCCTGCATTTTGTCAAATAATAGTTCTTGTTTCTGTCGCTAGTGAGCGGAAGCGTTAGCATCGTTCATTTGTGATCGTAGCTTGTGGAATCAGAAAGAGACGCTCATTGCATTGTATTGCTTCTCTACGTCCTGTTTCCGAATCCAACGAAATCTTCTGCCATCCTAGCTTCTCATCAGCATTTAACTTCATCTTCTATCCTGGTAGGTAATATACTTTGGTTTCAAATGAATGACTTGTTTATGGAGTTGAAAATTTAAAATCTTACAACTCGTTTTCATCCGGTGTTTGTAGATACCACGTCACACTGTCAGACATCATGGGAACCCGTGTCTACATTGGTGGACTACCATACCGTGTCAAGGAAAGAGACATTGAGCGTTTCTTCCGTGGTTATGGCAAACTGCGTGAAGTGCTCATCAAAAATGGCTACGGCTTTGTGGTAATACGATTTTAAAATATTGCTAGTCGATTTGTGGTATTTCATGGATTCTGACATTTCAGGAGTTTGAAGACTATCGTGATGCTGATGATGCAGTTTACGAGCTGAATGGAAAGGAACTATGTGGAGAACGGTAATTTTGGTTTACTTTTCCTTGTGGGCATATTTAGTATCAATTGCAGGTGGATGTGGAACTCAGCTTGGATTCCCTCGTACCCATACTGATGTTAACAATCACAATATGCTCTTTCTTCCATGTCCTGGGTCTTGGTTTATCTCATGATGTGTCTTATGGGCTATCAGAGTCAGTATTGAACATGCCAGGGGTTCTGGCCGTCGTGGTGGACGTGATGATCGCGATCGAGGCCGGGATTACGATCGTGATCGTGGAGGTCGACGTAATTGGAACGACAGGTTAGATTATTTTAACCATTTTCCCCTTTTATTTCATTAGAGTGACTGTGGAACGCGCCAAGGGGTCACCCCGAGCGAGAGGCCGTGACGGAGGCCGTGGAGGAGGCTCCGAAAACGGCCGTAGTCCTCGCAATGGCGGTGGTGGTGGACGTGACCGATTCCGTTCCCCTAGGCCCTCTGGCAGAGGTGGCGATAAGTAATAAGCGGCACATTCCCCTACAATTCTTTTAGAATTTAAGGCTAAAGTCTCTTTATGTAAATGCATGCCATGTTCACTCCTTTCCGAGAATTTATTCTTATTCTAGATGGCTTGCTGAAATTGTATTTTTCTTTACAGTGCTCCTCCCAGATATGGACCGCCTACCCGAACAGACTATCGTCTCATCGTGGAAAATTTGTCGAGTCGTGTCAGCTGGCAGGTAAGAAAGATGTTCACCTAGTATTATCTAATCAATTAAATGTGTGGAAAGGAAATTTTTTTCGTTTTGTGTGCGTGTCAGTGTTGGGTAATGTGACGGCCCTCAAGGTATACACCACACAATTTTCTTTCCTGTCATTGTCAAATTAACATGCTGGAATCGTTTGCTTTTATTATCAATTCCTCGAAGACGGCCGTGGCCCCCATCGCGCCCTACTGTTAAAGAGCGAGTGGCCCCTTGGTCGGTTATTGATGTCGCCCGATGGCCTTCCCCTTTCGCGATGTGCCTATCCAAAATCCGGGGTTTCGTCGCCAAAACAAAACCACCATACACACACATACAGACAAAATCCTGGTTGATGGTCCTCCAGCCCGCCTCAGACAAGAGCTTTGATGACTGACCACTACCAAACAGCCCCCGACTTGCGAGCCTTGCCGAGCAACGCGCTGCTATCCGCAACGATGAAATATCTGAACCTGGAATGCCTGTTGACCCAATCCCCTGAACCATTCCCTGCTTTTTACTGGAAAACCTCGCCCACATTTCCTCTTCTACCTTCTTTCCCTTTTCCAACATTCTCTTGCAGGTGGTTCAGACACGCTTTTGAGAGATTTCGGAGAGGGGTTGTGATGGCTCGGTTGATGGGGTGTGGACTCATCGCGATGACTAAGCGAGATGCGATGCGTAGTGTGGCCTCCACTTCTCTTCCCCCGTGTTTTGTGTTCTGGTGTTTGTGGTGGGCCATTCCCGGCGGCGCCTTTAAACTGCACAAAGTCTGCCTTGAGAAAGAACCCTGTGTGCCAATTTGAGTCTTCACAGGTAAACTTTGACTGAAGGAGAACAAATAAGCTTAGTTTCTTGAAAGAAGATCGTTTTTCTCAGTTTCCTAAGTTCTGGAAGATTTCAATAGTTTTCCTTAAAAGTAATCTTGTAAAATTCAAATAAAACAACCCACGAGGACCACTGGAAGAGCCTTACCTTTTGGATTTACACGTGCCGCCAACGCCCCCTTTACTACCGCCCAAACCAGGGATGTGATCGGAACCAAAAATGCTATGTCCCGCCTGGGATTTCCCTGACTATGTGCCGGAGACATGAATGTTTATTTTAATTATTTTTTTATCAGATTTGCTCATTTAGTGCTTGGATAATTAACACCTTTTTTCGAGCTGTACTGATTTAAGTTGTTTATAATGCTCAGGATTTGAAGGACTACATGCGCCAAGCCGGAGAAGTCACGTATGCCGACGCCCACAAGCAACACCGAAATGAAGGGTAAAGATTGATTTTCCAATATCTTAATCACATCGAATGCTAATATTTATTTTTTTCTTAGTGTGGTTGAGTTTGCATCTTACTCGGACTTGAAGACAGCCATCGAGAAACTGGATGGAACTGACCTGAATGGACGACGCATCAAATTGATCGAAGACAAGTCTAGGAGCTCTCGTCGTCGTTCTCGTTCCCGATCTTCTTCGCGTTCTCGCTCACGCTCACGATCCCGTCGTCGCTCCCGATCTCGTTCCAGGAGCAAGAGTCGCAGCCGTTCCAAGAGGTATTATTGGATCCAGTTTCAGTTTTCTTTAATTTGCTTATAGTGATGAAATTACTTCACATCTTTCGGGTCTGATTGTACTATGATTACGAATTTAGTTCTGACATCTATAACGTAAAACTTTTTTTTATGTATCAAGAATGGAATGTAATTAGTGTCCTTCTTTCAGGTCTGCATCCAAGAGCCGCAGTCGGTCCAAGTCCCGGTCGCCAAGGAAGTCGCGCTCCAAGTCAAGGTATATTTTACATTCTACTGTCTTTTAATATCCCGATCGCCACGCCTGGTTCTCCCTCAATGAGAATGAAGGTGCCAATTCTTATAAAGAAAGGGAAAAAGTTAAAAGTCCTGGTAGGAAGCATTCGTGATTTTACCTAATCTCGGATGTGCCTTTAAACCAAGGAAACATTCTTGTTTTAAAGCATGTTTGTTATTCGATGTTTTAATTGTCAATTCATTTTATAGATCCCGGGACAAGAGTGCTGATCGTGAACGATCGAAGTCACGCGAGAAATCAGTGGACAAGGCCCGTGACAGCCGAGATCGTGAAGCGTCCAAGTCACGCTCACGTTCCAAGTCGCCGGTCAAATCGGATGCTCGATCCCAATCCAGGAGCAAGTCAAGGTAATAATTCTAACTTGTTTGATAATAACTATACTTAATGATGCTTCATCTTTCGGGTCTGATTTGTACTTTGATGCCATTTATTTTTTACTGATAATTAATTCTACTTTAAATTACCTTTTTTATTATTATTTCTTTTACTTAATTCTATGATTTTTTTTTTCTCAGGGACAAGTCACGTTCTCGATCACGATCTATGTCTCGCAGCCGTAGCGTTAGCCCTCGCCGAGCAGATCACGACGATGATGATGAAAAGATGGGCAACGGAGATCGAAGCAGCCCGGAACATGATCGTGATGATTAAGAAGATGGGTTCCTTTTTTGCCTCGTTTTGCTTCTTACGAACCATTCTTTTCTTTTTTAATCCTAACCGAACATTGGAAATTGCTACCCCTTCATTCATTACCTCCCCACATGAGCCTCCCATTTGCATTCGGTGTACAACATTTTTCCTCCTGACGTTTATAACAATTAAATCGTAGCGCGTTCCGTTTCATCCATAATTTCACATTTCTCGTTTACGACGACGATTGAGAACAACACGCACCTCATTAACAGTCGCCTATGGGATTTATATATTTTTCTTCATTTTTTGTGTAATTTTTTTCTGTCGAAACACAACAAATACATTGGAACGGTGTAACTTTATCTTGGTTCTAGTTTATTCTGAGGCTTTAAAATAAATGCGCTTGCAAGTACAAATGTGATGTGTGTATCCGTTTGTGAAAAGTTATAAATAAGAAGGGGACAAAGGGTAAACAAACGGTGGTTTCTCGGGTGTGTTTGTCAACGCGTGACTGAATACCGTTTGAGGATGGCGTAATATAAGCTACGGAACGCGTAGATGCCTACTGCGATCAGCAGGAACAGAATGAAGCCTGAGAAAATATAAAATCAAACGGATTAGAATCATGGTAACCGTGTAACGCTATGGTCATTGCTAACCGAAAGTAAAGCTGAGCAAAGAGCCAGTGTCCATTGACGGTTTTTTGTTCTTTCCATCGTCATCGTCTTCTTCGATCTTAGCAGTGACTACTTCGTCCTCAACCAATTGTCTGAGAGAATGGATTCTTTGGCGGATTTCATCCACTGATTCCCTCTCTACATAAAGCAAATTTTAAATTAAAAATGACGATTGATTTTATAAGACAATGGAACGAAAAGATTTACCTCGTCGATCAATAGGCGGATTCATCTTGAGAAATAAGGCAAGAAACTGAGCTGAAATAGAACGGAATTGAGTTTTAAAAAGAGTACAGCGCTTGGTTGTGGAACCAAATGTTTTCACTCCAGGAGGAGACGCGTTTTCCAGGGAACTACGTGTACGTGTCACAACGTCCTGCTGGCCGCACCATATGGATTTTATCCCGAAAAGAAAGGGATGCTGAGCGTGGAGGGGGTTGCCATGATGACATGCTCGGCGAAGGGTGCGCTGTTCAGGCTGTCGCCGCCCGCACATGCGCGAAAACTATGCTTGTCATGGTCTACTTTATTTAACAATTTATTTACGGCACACAAATATGAAAAAATGTGATAATTTTTAAAGTTTAATTTACTAAATTAAAAATAATGAAATAATTACAAAATATTTTAGTTTAATTTGTGCGCGTTTATTAATGAATCAAAGTTTAAGCGAGGAACAAAAAAGTATTGCTTCAGCTAGCACACTCATTCAAGCAACAATTTTCTTCAAAGTCACTATGGCTTCAGCACAAGCTGTTATAACTTTGAGATAGGAGGTGACTCCATTAGGATCAACTTCAACCTCCAGGGCCGACCTGGCCCAGGCTAGCTTCTTTTGTACAACATCCAAGCACTTTGTAAATTCTTCATCAACTGGAGTTGACCTAGTGGATGTGGGCTTAATAGTGGTTGAGCTTGTAACAGTAGTGGTAGTAATAGCTTGAGCTAAGGACTGCTGCAAGTTGACAACTGAAACTGCTGACTGAGGTGTAGATGTCTTCAAAGAGTGATCAGGGTTCCTTTCAGTGACAAACTGATGTTCAGCCCTCTGACTAGAAGCAGCCTTTTCATTCAATGCTAATAAATGAGTTACAATCAGTTTGGAGACATTGATTTTGACTTTTAAAATGTTATAATACCAGGATTATCTTTTTGAATATCTGGATCAATTTCTTCACAGGCAACACAATATATCTTATTCCTCTTGTCCTCTAGCTCAATAGTCTGTAAGAATTGAAATGAAAGACAGGTTAATTTAGTCAAATTCAGAAAGTTGTGAGAGAAATCTTACCCCACATCGACTACACTCTGAGGCAAGCATCTTATAGCCCTATGAAATAAAAATATTATTAGTGAGTGAATGAATAAATGAATCAATTATCAGCATCAGATTAATACCTTGAGCAAGTAGCTTCCCATAATTTTAGAGATGCGATCCGACCTGTCCCTACGAGCCTGAATCACTTTCATCTCAGCTTCAGTCGGTGGCGTCCAGCTGAAGTCTTCAGTACTATCAATATCTTTCTCAGAGTATCCAGCCATTTAAATTCTTTTAGTTAAACCTTTTCAAGACTCAATTTTATTGGTAATAACGATAACTAAAGAAAAAGTGAACGACTGACAACCATGTGTTTTGTTTCTTTGCTTCTCAGGGAACAGCAGACGACGTGAAAAATTCATTTTGTTTTGTTATTAGTCTCAATAGATGGCGAAGATAGTACATGCAAACATCCCCGGTTAAAAAAAATTAAAGATCATTTTAAAATTACGCGCGAGTGTAGACCAAGTATGAAAGCGTACAGTAAAGTAAACTTGAGGTGTGAGATCCGCTTCAGAAATGTTATAGTAGGATTACTTCCTACATGATACTGTACAGTATTCACGGACTAGCGAATCCAGGATGAGTATATGTAACCAAAAGATGTTGTATATATATGCGCGGACAGTAAACTTTATAACTTAATGTTAATAATATCTTGTTACTGTTGGAACGGATGGGTATATATGACCAGAAAGCGCCATATGTATATGTATAGACCATCGTAGTCATCCTCAGGACGCAAGTGCCTGATGAGAGAAGAAAGGATGTCCCTACTCACTACGGACAGTGGTGATCTTCACTCTTCGCCAGCTTCACTTTCGGATACTGTAGTAAAGACCATATCGTTACGGTTAGGTACCATGATTCCCATCCGTTTGATTTTATATTTTCCCAGGCTTTATTCTTTTCCTGCTGATCGTAGTTGGTATCTACGCGTTTCGTAGCTTATATTACGCCATCCTTCAACGGTATTCGGTCACGCTTTGACGAACACGATTCAATTTTTACCAATAGCGATTACATGAGTCAAAAGTAAACGGGAATCTAGACCGGCATTGGGCAAGCGTGATTTTTTTTCGTCCAGAAAAGAGCAGACGACGTGAAAATTTTAATTAATTTTTCAAAGTCTCAACAGATGGCGAAGAGAGCACACGTGTATCAAGTTTTTTTCTGTAAAAAATCCTGTTTTCAGTTTGAATTTGACACCTTATTTGTTATCTGGTCTTGAACACCACGGTTAACCGCATCCTCCTACGTCACTAAATGAGCAAAGCGCGAATTGAGAGCTTTACAAACAATTTTAACTCCACGTCGAACCTTGTCAGATTTTGGCTACAGTTACAATATTCTCGACAACCTGTCACTTTAAAAACCATATGCGACGTGTCTTTACATAAGTGACCGCAGCATGATCAAGCCGGATGGAAACAATAAAAATAGTGCGAACTGCAAAGAGAGAGGAAACACAAGAGAGGGATGGGCAGCGCAGCTATTAATAGAGGTAGTGCGGCAACTCTGGTCACACACAAATCTATCCGCCTCGAGCGGTCTTCCTGAAAAAAAAGGAAAAAACCTTTTTTTCTCTCTGGTATTTTTTTTCGCCTAGTACATACAACACAAGTGTTCAGCACCGTGAGCGTTACACACGAACATAGCTTGGTGAAGTACACATCAGTGTATCGATAGCGTGTGAGCGGTCAGCATGTTTCGGCCGGTGACTCCCGTGTTGTTGCAGAAGCAACACCAATCGTGATTACTTTTTTTCAAAAAGAAGTCGGTCTTTTAAAAGAGGATGCCTTTCAGTCGTAAGAATCACTACAGCCACGTTCACCAAGACGAATTTGACCTTCGGATTCCGCTTCATCCTGAAGACTCTTTTCAGCATGGCATCACCTTCTACGCCAAAGTAAGTTTTCATTCCGGATATTCATAATCCATCATGTTAATTGAGTGGGCTAGTTGCCAACCTCAAGAGTCTGCTCCCCAAAGTTATGACAAAGAAGAACTTTAGGGAAAAGTGACCCCAGCGCGTTCCTCTTCTTGATGAGACCCCTTGGGCTAGAGAGGGGAAAATGCAGCTGCTGGATTTTACTAGTTGATGAACTCTCTCTAGCTAACAAAAAAGAGAGAGGGTGGTTTCGGCCTTTTGTATTGCCCGCTCCCTCTTTTGTAACAACCCCCCAAAACGACAACAACGGAAATTTCTCCTGGGCCGAAAGGCTGGATCTCATCAATACCTTTCTGACTGCGTGACAGTTATCGTTCTACACGAATGTGAGATCCCCTTTTGTTTATTTCCGTTCGTGTTATTGTTGCTGCCGACGACGACGGCGATGGAGTTGATGGACCGGATGCCGTAGGTGGAGGATGATACGGGGGCCACCCATGGTAACACCTAGGATACGCGTGCTCCCCCCCTCTGAGAACTATGGTCAAGTCACGCTACGTAGAAAAGTCGGTCATCGATACATGTTATACTCTAGAAGGGGTTAATAATCGTAGTAAACAACAAAGGTCCACCACCGTTCCGTTCCGTTAGTCGGGCAGCATGCGGTTGGAGACATCGGCAGAAATTTTTTCCCGTTGGGATTTTGTGGTTTTTTTGTTATTCCGGAATGAGGGATCGCATATGATGTGTCACACATTAACTTGTCGACAAGAGTTGACGAAGAGGGAGTGGTCCACGATGAAGAGATGCTCACACATCCGTAACGGCGCTCTAACTAGCCAATAGTCACACTATATACAAGGTTGATAACCTCTGATCACGACACTTTTTTTTTGCGGAAGTGGTGTGTAATCACGAATGAATTTATTTCATTCGGGAAAAAATTGACACACAAAGAAAATAAATTGGCCCTCAACTTAAGTGGTTATAGCCCTCTGGCGCCACCGTGAAACCCGCCGACCTTGATGCTTCTCTAGACACTGTAGAATAGAGCGTGCAGGTGCCGCCATAACCGCTCCTTCTAGTGTCTACACATGACGTCATTGGAAACTCATCATAATCTAGGAGTAAACAATTTATACGATTTGTTAAAATATGCGGAAACCTTGGAACTCGCAACCTGTCAAGGTTTACGGTGGATTCCCATATTTGAAAAAAAATGTATGTCGTCTAGAAATTCCGGAATATAAAATATTGTCTCGTTCGTATTTACAGTACATCGGGAGTCTGGACGTTCCACGGCCGAATAATAGAATGGAAATTGTGGCAGCAATGCGCCGCATTCGAGTAAGTTCATTGACTTTTATTTACTTAAAAAGACTTAACTAAAAAAACATTTTTTAAAAATTTCAGTACGAATTTAAAGCAAAAGGAATGAAGAAAAAGAAGGTCTCTTTTGAAATATCTGTGGACGGTGTTAAAGTGTCACTCGTGCGACGGAAATCCAAGGTGTTTACTCAGATTATTTACTTTTTTCTGGGTTTTTAGCAAAATTTATTTGCTCTTTTGAAACTCATACTTGTCTGTTTGATGATTCAGAAAAAAGAATGTCCGCCAGATGACAGCACGCTACTGCTAATGCAACACCCTGTTTACAGGTAAATAAGCCGGATGAATTTATGCTAATGTTCTCTCCTACATAGACTCGCTAATGGGATTTTCATGAGCTGTTACTCTTTGTCAGGCTTCTTCTTCCAAGCATCACTAAGCTAATTTGAATAGATATTACTATGAAATTTCATACGGGGTTTCCTTCCTAATTCATTTTTACTACTTTAGGATATTTTACGTATCTCACGATTCACAAGATTTGAAGATATTTAGTTATATCGCCCGGGATCCATCCAGTAATTTCTTCCGGTGCAACGTCTTCAAAACAAACAAAAAGGTGAATTTTCCTTTTTATTTTCATAACCTATTTTTTTTTCTCTCCAACTATTCTATAAATAGTGTGAGGCGTACTTGAGTGCTTACTTTTTTAAAATTTTTAATCCATCGTCGTATTTTTATAAAAAAAAAAAAACCGGGTTTCTTCTTTCGGGATCGGCTTGAAATATACCACGCACCTCATTTTTCTGGCAGAGAAGACGGACACCGATCCTTCTCTGTATATACCACTCAGTGACGTAGTCCTCCTTCCCTGGGTGGTTGTTGGCTCTTTTGTTATCCTATAAATAGAATCACAAGAAAAAAAAATGGCATCATAGTTTGGAGGGGAGTTTAAAAGGCAACAAGTGAGAGACGGACGGACGGGTCACGCGCTCTAAAATGGGCGGAGTCTTTCGGATGGTGGAAAAAAGGGAGAGATCTCAAGATGCCCAGTCCTTGGCCGTCTTGGCTTCCGTCTAGTCGCATTCGTCTCACAGGTGGAATCAGTGGCTCGTCTCAAAATCCATCCATCCGGAATTGAGAAGTGGGTGAACCGTATTCCTACATAAAACAGTTCTCAGTTATTGGCCGCACAAATGAAGATGCTCAAGCAGAGATTCCGTGAGCGTTCAGAGAGCTGGATGAGTTCTCATCCAGCGCCGGCTAGTCCATCTTTACACCACTCACATCGACATCATCATTCGAATTCAGCCATAGCGACTGCCGTGCTCGATCCTATACCTCACCCTCCGCCAGTGTCTATCTTGACGAGTCACTTGCCGACTCCAAGTGCTGTCCTTCCGGTTCAGCAACAGCAATTGAGTCCTCCAGTGAGCACAGAATCTCTCACCGGTGCCGTCCCATCCACAAGCGGGCAAGAACGGCCGAGAAAGAAGCTTTCCTTCCGAGATCCGGAAGTTATGAGTACTGGGGCCGGAAGCAATAAGGATGCCGTTGCATCTACTACACCAGTAACTCCACAACTCGCTCAGCTAAAGGATCAAGGTTTCTCTGACAGCATGGAGAACATGGATCTCGAGGTCCCTTTACGCAATCCTTGTTTATTGCCATAATCCACAGCGGATGTTTTAATTCTAAATTAACACTATTTTTTTTCTTTCTTGATTTATTGATAAACACAGAGCCAAGCGATGAAAATTGTGCGGACCGTCGGCCAGGCCTTTGAAGTGTGCCACAAATTCGCTAGCCCAGTATCCGCCAGTCCTTCTTCCGGCCTCGTCCGCCAGGATGAGGAAGACGAAGAAGCCGACGAAGAAGAAGAAGATGAGGAAGAAGAAGAAGAAGTCGACGTTGTGGATCGTCATTCTTCATTACTTGATATCAAACCCGCCATCACATCAGGTGAGCTTCTATATATATTTATATTTTAAAGATAGGATCATCCAGCCGTGCAGAAAAAAAGAAAAAAAAAAAGACAAAAGGCTTAGCTCTGATCATATAAATAGCACTAGAGCAGCAACAGGCACATTTCTGGCTGTCCGGACAACAACGATGGAGGGCGGAAGAAAATAGAGCTTCTGCCCCTCCCGCTCCGCAATCCATCACTGCAATTGAATCAAGGCCGCTTTTCTGTCCCACACAATCTATTTCTGAGACACTTGACTTTTTTTTTCTTAAGCATCTGGAAATGATCCGGTATCGTATCTCTAATGGGTTTAAAAGCCCGAAAGCATCTGGGACACTTTGGCGCTGGTTTCACTCTCGATGGACTGATCCTCCCTCAGTAGAGAAATCCTCTCCCGTAAAAAGTTTTTTTCATCTTAGTTGAACGACATGGGACATGTGTTTTAAGATCCCCTTTACTGCATGTTTATTGGACTCGCTCCGTCAAGGTCGGTGAGGAGAAGTCGTCGCATATTCTGGCAAAGCTTGAAGGTATGAGCGCAAATAACAAGTCGAGACGTCCTATTTTCGTGTTCCATTGTGTGCCCTGGATGATCTTGGCTTCCTATACCTCCTTTTTAATCATGAGTAGTCGTGATATTTTTATTATTTGGTCGGCGAGCCAGTGGTAGTGGAGAATATCTGTCATCTTTACATGGCAAAATGTCCATCAAGACTTGAATTAGTTGCGTCTCGTTAGGTTTGCCCTGTTTAGTCACGCGTGTCGTTCATCCCGACACTCGTGCTTTTTGCCCTTGTTTCTAAAATAGAGACTGAAAAAGTAGTGTCCTCGACATTTCAATCCGCAATCCAGGAGGAAAAAAGGTGCACGTAATAAGATGATATCGTCCCGCCAAGGAGGAGAGGTAGTAGCGGCATCGGGCCAGCGCCGGGCACCTTTCCAGAGACTTGTCAAAGGGCCGGCCAAGCGCACTACATGTACCCTCCTTTTTTTTTTGCTCAAGGCGTTAAAGGAAGGATCTATTTTTCGATGGAAAATCCCAAAACAACATCCCCCGTGTGTGACACTGTGCGGTTGATCCTGGCACCAGTTTTTTTTCTCTTGCTCGTCCGTCGGGATCGTGAAACTCTCGAAATAGTACACCACCACTATCTACTAGGACGGCCATGTTGTTTTTGCTTTCGCTCTCTCTGTTTGTATGTGTGCCATAACGGCCGTGTTGTTCCACAACGTCGTAAAAAATAGACTGAAAGGATCGAAGCGAATTTGTCGATGATCCTTTGCCATGTGTCAGGTGCAGTGCATTATTTTTTAACCTTTCTTTCATTTTTAGTGGACCACCCAGTGACAGGATCAGGATCGACGAGTGATCCTGCCGAAGCGACGGACGATTCAAATCATATTAAATCTGCAAGTCTTCAGTTGCTGGACACGTCTTCGTCCCTGCTGGCCAGCAACGCTCAACAGCTCCAGCAACAGCTTCAAATTTTACAGCAACAGCAGCAGAAGAACGGGAACGGAGCGGATGGTACTCCTCTAGCTCTCCAACATGAAGTCCTTCTCCTCCGGCAACAGGTGGAGCAGCAACAGCAGCAAACCCAAGCGGCAATGGCTCAAGTCAAGCTGCTCAAGGATCAGTTAGCCGCAGAGACAGCAGCGCGTCTCGAAGCTCAGGTATTATACAACCAATATTTTAGATTAATTTGAATTCAAATTTAAGTAGGATTTATTAATTTAGGCGCGAACGCACCAGTTACTCATACACAACAAGGAGCTGCTGGATCACATCCAGACTTTAGTTGTCCAAATGCAAGAGTTGGAGAACAAAGTACCGGCCTCTTCCATCGCTCAGCACTCGGCCATACCTCAGGTTTGTGAACAATATTTTATATTCTAGATCGCTTCTGCTTTGGTTTCTCTTTTTGGTGACGGTTGGGTTCCTTTTTTTTTTGTCTCTTGGTGGGATTTCACTCTAAACAGCAGATCATGTCCGTGGGACAACAGCAACGATTACCCACTCTTCGTGAAGTGGATTGTCAGCAAGAGCTGGTCAACATGGCCGCAGCCGTCCTCTCAGCGGCCGTTAATAACCACAATAATAGGGATCTCCAGCAGCAGCAACTCCAGCAGCAACAACAGCAATATGCGATCCTTCTAGCCCAAGCGGTTCAGCAGCAACAGCAGGCCGCCAATCTCTACTCCGGCTCCATGATGGCCAGTCACTACAATTCTCCTTCTCCAATCACCCCAAATCAGACATCCACGTCGACTTTCTTCCAGTTCCAGCATCCGCCAGCGAGTAGTCCGGCCATCTATCACCACTCTCCGACATCGAGCTACACTCAGCTCAACCCCATGCCGGGTTCCACTTCTTCTCCTTCTTCCCATCACCGAACAGCTGCACAATCTTCGCCTTTCATCCTTCCTTTAGCCGAACCATCGTCGAATCAGAGCGGATCTCACGATTCTGGATTGGGTTCCGGACAGTATCTTGGCAATGCTGCGGCTGCAGCTCAAGTCATCCGACGTCTTCAGCTCATTGGAGAAGCGCCGGATAGTAGCGGAGCAGGAGCAAGCATCAATTCTCTTCAGAGCTCCGATTCCGACCGGCAACGGATGGATTCGTCTTTAGAATCGATGGCAAGCGGCGGAGGTGGAGCTCGCCCATCTTTGCCAACGCTTCATCAGCAGTTGGAATACCTCCGACTGGGTAGTGAAGAATGTCGAACTCCTTCTGGAGGGACACTCCGCCGGAATGGACCCTTTATAACACGATCCACGAGCGAGAAGGTGCCACATAGGAATGAGATTCTTGCACAGGTCCAACGAACCGCTTGGGCCCGGCATACCACAAAATGATTTATTTTTACATTTATTTTTCCTCCCTTCATCCTACAAAATTAATAATTTTTTTTTAAAATAATTTTTATTTCTGGCTCTCTATAACTAACTTTTAGTCATAAAGAATGTGTGCTTTTTATCCTACCTTTTTTCATTTATTTTACAATCATATAGAAACAATTTTAATTAGTCCTTTGTATACCTGTTTGATATAATTGAAGAAGAAGAAGAAAAAATTTACAACGGAGTAAAAATTACACGGTTTTTTCTTTGTCAATCATTTTCTTGATTATTATTCTTGCTTGTGGATGGTTTGCGGGACATGCTTTGCTTCGTGCACTCTAAAACTAATCCATCTTCATTACACATTTTTTTAATTTTTATAATCCTTATGCATGATGTGTGTGCCTTCTTTTTAATTTGTTTACACAGTTGCCTCTAACCGCACGGATCATGGAATGGCTCCAGCTACAACCTATAAGCCGACAAGAGTCCGGTTTCGTTGAATCTGCCGCCGAGATCAACGAGGACGATCCTGATGAAGTTATGGACGAAGTGCGCCGGCGCTTTTATGACGTCGCCCGACGATCCCTCCCCACTTCGGTCCGGAGTAGACAAACTACGAACGGTCATCACCACGGCGGAGGCGGAAGCACCCGGTTCGGCCGGCGGTGGAAATTTCTCTCGCGGAAATCCAGCTGGCGATCCCTTTAATAATTAAAAATACGACAAAATAATGTGCAATATTTCCTCGTCGAAATTTAAAACGGCAACATTATTTTGTTTGCACTAACAAAAACTCTTCCGGCGGAGGCTGACGACCTTCTATCTAATGTTTTTTAGCGATAATAGCCTCTTGTGTGTGTGTTCTTTCTTTTATCTTGTAGACTTGTTTGTTGATTTGTGGTTCGTTGCATGTGCTCCGTGTGAATGTGTACGTCTCAACCGCGTGAGTGTCTGCGTGAGTGTAGTATCTTCCTTCTTACGTGTTTATCTCTCTCTATTCCTCGCTGATCATCGTCGTTGTCGTCGTCAGAGCGCCAAATAAAATACACCCACGTATACTGATGACGTAATAGTAGATGCACTGCTCCTACGCACTTGAGAGAGCAAGGACACAGTAATGTGATTATACACCGCAAACGAAATTTCACCTTTATTAGCAATCATAATTGAGCGAGGTCCTGGCATACTTATTTTTGAAACAATTTCGTAAAAGAGCTCAATCACGCAGGAAAATTTAGATGTTATGAAAACAAGTTGTCATTTAATTTACGACGTTTTTAAAAAGAAGAGAATCCTTGGGATAAATTATGTGAGACGGCCGTCACCATCATCTTAATAATAATAACCAAGCGCGTCCGAGGTTATTTTCGTGGAAAGTTATACGCAACGGTTCTGCTCTGCGGCGTAGAACAAAAGAGCCGAGGATCGCGTGAGTCACAGTTACATCTGGAAGGCACAACTAGACCTTGACACGCTTTACTAGTCCGGAGATTCCGCAAACATAACGCTTCATTCGTTCCTTTAAAAAATAAAAAGAAACATGAGCCGTTTTGGTTGAAATGAGACCATAGCCTTCCCCGTAGATGTATATATAAACCCCCTCCTGCTGTACGGTTTGGAAGAGAAGAGCAAACAGCTTGTGTTACGTGCGTGCGCTGCGAGACTATTTGGTCTGTCATCACAGGATCGTTTATATTACACGGATTCCCCATCCGCTCCGCACGAGTGCAGTACGTCAGCAAGGATGAAGCTTATTTGGGTAAGTTATGATCCTGCTGTGCAGTGTAACAGCAGTTGCGGTCATCTTTCGTTGAAACTATTGATGACTCTTGAGTTTGTAGCAGACATTTAAATATGAATAATGGGACAGTGCTGCTGGTTATGCAATTCTAGATATGAAATAAGGGTATAATTTGGCGCGAGTTTTAGCTTATGCTTTTATGTTTGTTTTTAAATAATATTTTTTGGCAGCTTGGTTTAATAGGATTGGCTTTAGTGGCGCTCCTAGAAGCTGTACCTGTTGCAAATGAAGGAGAAGAGACGCACGATCTTGAAACGGCAGAAATCATCTTAAAAATCATCGAACATAAGATCTACAAGCTTTACAAAGTACATTACAAAATCAAATAAATTTTAATTTATTTTACTATTATATTTTCCAATAGAAATGTTTGAAACTTGGTGGATGTCGACCAAACGAGTACACCTACGAATATGGTTACGACAATAGTTACTCATCGCCATCTTATTATTAAAACTCTCATGATTTGTCTTCTTATTTATTCATTGACCTCAGAACTAAAATACACAATACTCTGATTTCTAAATTATCCCCAAATTTATCAATCAAAGTACAAAAATACACTCGGGATCAGTGTGTTGTTGCTGTTTCATCACTTTTAAATCGGATTTAATTCAATTATGGGTTTTTAGTGTACCGAGCTACATCCTCCTTCAAACGATCGTTAGCAAAATTATAAAAGTTCACTTCAGGTGCGTATTTCTTCTTCATTTCTTCGAGTTGACCGTTATCAACAGCTGGAATAACCGGTTTGTTTTCGTCGTCCTTTGGCTTCAATTTGGCCTCTTCAACTGTAATTAAATTAATCAAAGTTGAATATAACCGAATAAATTTTTAAACCATTTTAATAACCTTTGGCGCGATAAATCTCCTTAATTCCTTGAAAGAACTGAGGTATTTTGGCCTCCAGCACGTCCAACGTATCATCAAGCTTCTCCAACGTCCCAATAACAGAAAAATCTGTGTTGACAATATTTTTCGCGTGGTCTAAATCCGCCGGAATTCCCAATTCCCTAATCATTAAAATTGAAGTTACGCCTTTGTCGCCCTTAACAAAGTTTTCTTTAAAAATCTTACTTGCAGTGATCAAACTCGCAGAATTGAGGAATAGTCCATTCCACTCTTCTAGGAAGCCAAGTCCGCCCGACATCCAGCATGGATGCATTTTTTATATCCTTGACTCCTTCATATTGGCATTCTCGATTGTCTTTCCCATCCATGCACTCTTTCAAGCTCTTTAAAATGTCATAAAAAGAGACAACGTCAATAAAAACAAAAGAGCGTGAAATTAAATTTGATTATAACCTGTCTCCACCATTTCGTAACGGAAATGGGAAAGTCTTCCTCCCAATTTCGGTAGTTGTGTCTCTCAGTGTAGAAGTGACGCAACTTTCGCTGGATTGGCTCGCATACGATGCTGACGTACACTGGATTCTTGAAGCCATGTCTATAAAATAATATATAGAATTTTTATTGCTAAAAAGCCAGACTATCTGCAATAAATAGACGGAACTAGGATTATTTGTTTATATACAAACCGAGTAAAGTTGATGTAATTGTGATCGTAAAGGTAAGCCGTTTTGATAGGGATGGTGCTAACAGCTTTTGCGATGACTTGGGCTCCTTTTTCGTCCACGAATCTTTATCATTTATTAATTATTATTATAAATCAGAAAATAGTAATTAAAAAAAAAAAGTTCATACCTGTAATTTTTGTGGTTGCCTCGAATGAACATGAATCCGTGAATATTGCCCAACTCGTGAAGTGCTTCTTCCAGCAGTGGATCGGTGCAATATGGAATAGTGTTCCAGACTAATTTATCCGGCTGCGTATTCTTACTCGGATCGTCTAAATTTTGAAAACCTTTAAAACACAATAAAAAATATATGTATATTATTTTTATTACCTGATGGTTTTTCAGGTAATTTAGGATCTGTAAGAAGGATCGGATTCAAGAGATCCTCTTCTTTTTCCAGTCGATAATAGAGACGATTTCGGAGGTGAGCAGAAGCTGCCTCAATTGTGGTCGGTATCCTATCATCAAGCATTGTAATATCTGCCTCTTCGGTCGGTCCTTTTGTCCAGAAGTAATAGTCGATGAATCGATTGTAGAGCATCTCTTCAAATGAAAAGATGTAATGCGGATTAGGAGGCTCCGGTTCCTCGAGTGGTATACCATTTTTAAGTTCAACGTAGGTAAATGGATCTAGTTTGTAATGGAAAGGCCGTAGATAGTACTCTCTATAATCAAACGAAAGCTCTTTATGACGTTCCGTCAATTTAGATTCGAGCACAAACAGAAATAGGAAACAGGAGCCCAAGAAAGCAAGTATCATAAACACTTGGATCCTTTTGGAATGCGGATGCTCGTACACTGTGGTAGGTTCACTCTGCTTTTTCTCCGAAAAAATCTCTTTTTCGTCACTCATTTTCAATTTAGAAAATTGGACGACGTGGCGATGATGTTCTTCGAACAAACGATAAGTAAACACTGAAATTTTGAAAGGGGTTCATACCTGAGGAGCAGAATACAGAGAGCGTGACAGAGCGGTCTTTTTCGTCTACGTGGCTCTTTCAAAACGAAGAAGCCAACGGGTAGATGTAGCCTCGGGCTCTGGATACGTAATAAGCGTTCGTGAAATTCACGTTTTCTGAGCATAAGACGAGAATATTATAGCCGGTCGTTCCACTCAAATTCTATAGATATCATTTTATAAAATCAGTATAAGAAAAAGTTTATGACAAGTTTTGATCGAGTTAAAAATATTCAATTATAATTAAACGTCATAAAAATGATTCGGAAGCTATTCGTTGGAATAAATATGCGTATAAATTAGTATTTCAATTTAGTATTTTTGCGACCTAAAATTTATAAATTTCAAAATAATAATCAATTACTAATTCATGATGATAGATGTCGTGAATTTAGAAAATCGCATATCGCCCCCTAGCTGTGCATAAAAAACGTCAAATTATTATTAGCAATCAAAATGTCGGTGGTAGAGAAGGACGCAACATACAAAATCCAGTGGCAAATCACTGGTAAAGATGTCAAATCTGACGAAATCCCGTTGGAAGGCAACAGCCAAATCTTGTGCCTCGGTGTCAAGTCTCATTCTTTTCATCAAGTTCTCTATTTAGTCGCAAAATCTGGCTACCCTTTTACTACAGAAATTGTTGAAGTCTTCTTCGACACGTGCTCTTCGTCGG
Source organism: Chydorus sphaericus (assembly GCA_030141595.1). Taxonomy (NCBI): domain Eukaryota; kingdom Metazoa; phylum Arthropoda; class Branchiopoda; order Diplostraca; family Chydoridae; genus Chydorus; species Chydorus sphaericus. The sequence goes on along the minus strand of CM057932.1, from coordinate 13,492,120 downwards.
CGCTGGACCAGCGGAAGCAGATGACCAGAGTAGCCGGCGATGAGGGACAAAATCATCAGGTCTTCTCCTACGAGATTATGACGGAATGGAAAACACCTCTCATGCTCACTTTATGGATCACTTTGCGCCAGTCCATTGATGAGTATTCATTCCAATTTGGTGACACTTTGTTGACAGATCAGCTCTGGTCAGCTGCTAAATCCCGAAATTTAACCGATATCGAAATTCGAGTACTGAAACCTGGTGGACTGTCTACATCTTCAGCAGATCGAGTGACATTTTACGCTCACCGATCCGTCTTGGCAGCCCGCAGTCCAGTCTTTGCTAAATTAATTGAGAAACCTCTCGTCTCTTCTGCAATCGATGTTGATCAAGTGGAGCCAGAAGTTTTCAAGAATTTGCTTCATTTTATCTATACGGGCCGATTGAGTACTCATTGCGGTTTGGCCGATTTACAAATTCTAGCAGATCGTTATCAAATTTCAACTCTTCAGAAAATGCTTCGTCGGCCGGCCGTTGAGATGAATGCATCCGTGTTGACCTCACTCATCATGTCTCTGCAGCATTCGTCTAACAAGTCTTTCTATCCGTCCATAACCAACAACAGGTTGTTGAAACAAGAAGCGTTGTCGAGCTGCTCTTCTGGTAATAATACAAACAACGGTCAATCACCTCTTTTGCTCTTCGGTGCTCCGGAAATTCATTCGACCGGTATCATCGCTTCGCCTGCTATCCAACAGGTTTTGTCATCCTTTTTTATTTCTTACCTCATGCCTGTTTTAAAATTTATTACGTATTTTTAGAGGACAACTACGAATCTCTTTGGTTTCAAAAATTCGAACAAGTTTAACTCATCAGCTGCTAGTCTACGTCTAGGTGAAGCCAACGGAAGAGTTCTAGAAGCTCCAAAGTCGGAACAATCCTTTGGACTACTACTGGTATACCTTTCCTGAAATAATAAACTCGTTTTTAGTTATAACATCCCTCCATTTTTTACAGCCTCTAGGAAGCGCTCCAGCAGCCACCAGCTCCAGTCAGGGAAATATATTCAACTTTAGTGGAGTGGATCCTCCAAAATTCACTTTCTGTGCTGCTTCTGGATCGGCTTCATCGACCACCAAAGGTGACGACCCGTCCACCTCATCCGCTACAAGTCCGGCACCGTGGACCGCGAACAACACGTCGCGAACATTCACGTTCATCAAGCCCGTTTCAACTGGAACTGATATCCTGCCGTCTACAAACTCAACTCTTGGACAAGACAAAGAAAACAAATGATGAGATTTAGAATTGCGGTTTATACTTGTAAACAAGTTGTATGTCATTAAGCTATAACTCCAACTGTTATTGTAGTTTTGGAAACATTGTGGTTAGTCTGAATCAACACTGCTTGTTTTTCTACATTTTTCACTTTGTCGAATTCGGCAGTTTTCTGCGTTATAAGCTGTTGACGTACGTCCAAGTATAAACAATAAAGCGCTTTAAAACCGTAGGCGGCAACAGTCGCGTCTACAAACATTCGTTTCCGGCATTACACCGCGTATCCTTGGCAAGTTACTAAAAAGAAGTCATCTGTTCATCATTATACGACTTCATTGACGTCATTAAAAAAAAATATTTTAAGATTTTGAAATCAATTTGGGACAAGTGCAAAATTTCCTAAAGCACAATATTATTTTTATGATGAACGTTTGAGGGAAGAAGCGCGATTCGCAAAACATTGTTGGCTTAAACGCGTAATCGTATGTAGTAGAAACAATATTAAATAAGAAAACCGGAATTCTTATTAATTCAAATAGAGAAATAGTTTAGTAAACAAAGTTTAATACTATAGTATGTATGATGATGTTAAGCTTCCTTTTACAAACTTGAAAGAATCATGGCTGACAAGAAAATTGAGAGACTTGAGATATAAATTAGAAAATTAGACATCCATGATCTTTTAAATTAATTAATTTCACACACACTCATTAATCGCGACTAGAAAGAGATATTATTTTTTTACGAATTTGTTCATCATTTATAATTTTGGCAGCAGTGGCAAAAGTTGCATAACTAGTGCGCTGGAAACCATTTTGTATTTTCAGTGCTGTTTAGCATCTACCTTCACCACCGCACTGTGGTTCTGGTTGCTGCTGTAGTGCACCATACACGAGGTTTGTCTATAAAATACTAGATATCCGACGTTTCATCAGTTATTTAAAGTTTTGCCTCATTTTTTTTAGAAATAACATTAACGTTGCTAATTTTGAATTAGAATAATGGCACAAAGTAAGTTAAATGATTTGGCTGGTCGTCTCGGCAACGGACCCAAAGGCTTGGGTACAGGACTCAAGTTGCTAGCCCTCGCTGGAGCCGCCGGTTATGGCATCTCCCAGTCAATGTATACGGGTAAGAATGTCTCTTGCTCACCTCATTTCTGATTTATGTAGTTTAAAATTATTGCATTCATTGGAATACATCTTGTACTTCATATTAATGCAATATGATGTACTTTTTTTAGTTGAGGGTGGTCATCGTGCCATCATTTTTAGCAGGCTTGGTGGCATCAAGTCCGAAACCTATTCTGAAGGACTTCACCTCAGAATGCCTTGGTTTCAATACCCCATCATCTATGATATCAGGTTATTCTTAACTTAAAATATAGTTACAATTTTTGGAACTAAGTTGTGTTCAACCTTTTTTCTTAAATAATTTTCTTAGGTCTCGTCCCAGGAAAATTTCTTCACCTACTGGTTCCAAAGATTTGCAGATGGTCAACATCACCCTTCGTGTCCTTTCCAGACCAGATGCAGACACTCTACCTGATGTCTACAAGTAAACTTTTAAGAATATAAACATTCCTCTAAATTGTAAAGCTAATCTTTTCTGGCTATAGAAACTTGGGTCTCGATTACGACGAGAAGGTTTTGCCATCCATTTGTAACGAGGTGTTGAAAAGTGTGGTGGCCAAGTTCAACGCGTCCCAGCTCATCACACAACGACAACAAGTCTCTCTTCTAGTCCGTCGAGAGCTGACTGAGCGTGCTAGGGACTTCAACATCATTCTTGACGACGTATCCATTACAGAGCTCAGCTTTAGCAAGGAATACGCTGCAGCCGTCGAAGCTAAACAGGTACAACTCATATTTACATTTTAAAGCTATGCAGATTCACTTATCTTTTCCTTCATCTGAATAGGTGGCCCAACAAGAAGCTCAAAGAGCAGCATTCTTTGTTGAGAAAGCCTACCAAGAGCGACAACAGAAAATCGTCCAAGCTGAGGGAGAAGCCGAAGCTGCCCGAATGATATCCTTTTTGAAATCAGTGATTACTTAACTTAAAGAACTAGTACCTCAATGATGAAATAAGGCCCTTAATGAAATTGTCTGAATCTTGGTGACACTGTCAAGAGTATTTAACAGGTCATTGTAAAGGCGGACATAGAATAACTCAAATCTTTTGAACTAGAATGTTTAAAAGTGGCTAGGGGAAATTTTACGAGATGCTTCTGAAAGAGTATCGAGCAGATCGTTTTCCTCTGCTGACAGTTTTTTTAATGAATTTTAACGAGTAAATGAAATGACGATTTAGTAATCAGAGAGGCCATCTTAAACTCAATAGAAACATTAATAATTTTCATGAAAGCATTTTCCATAACTTTTGTTTTACATGGGAATTGCCATCGGTATTAATCCAGGTTACTTGAAGCTGAGGAAAATCCGTGCTGCACAGAGCATTGCCCGAACGGTACAACTTTCTTTTAATAATTTAAGTATATTGTTTTTATTGGAAAATGAATGTCTCGATTGCTTTTACAGTTGGCTGCTTCCCAGAACCGCGTCTACCTGAACGCCGAGTCGCTCATGATCAACCTCACTGAATCATCTTTCGATGCTGGTATCCAGAAAATGACTGTTGACAAGAAAAAGTGACTGGATGATACGAAACCTCTCCTCCAATCTTCTATTCAATTGTGCGTTGATCATGTTTTCCCCGATGCCAATCCTGGTCCGATATCGTAGTCTTTAAACGAGCAGAAAAAATCCCTAAAGTTGTAAAGGGGCTGCTGGAAGTATGTTATTTTGGTAATGCCAACTCGCCCATCAATCTTTTGTCTCTTTAATGTTGATTTGGAGCGATATTGGGTCCAATACGGAAATGAAATGTTTCACCAGCTCCTTGTTAAAACATGTATTGAAGGAAATATACACTTAGTTGTCGCTTTTCTTTTTAAAACGAAAATTTCTCTTAATGCATTCTTGCTGGAAGGTTTCCATTTACACTTGCTAGTTAAATGAAGACTGGATGAACACGGCACAACTTTAAATTTCCATTTGTGAATTCTCTTTAGGATCTTAATTTGGTGCCCTGATGGGAAAAAAGATAAAAATTTATTTCAAAAAAATAATTTTATTACATATTTTGGATTAGGGCAGAGTTACATATTCCCTATAATTAATTACATTAAAAAGAAATCAGAAATTTTGCCGTTAGTCCGTGATAACTGATAATTGAAAAGTTCATGACACAGCGAGTCATGGGGCGTGAAATAAAATCGATATGGCAACAGCGAACTGCCACCAGAGGGCTCTTGTTTCTTCCCGCTCGTTTGAACGTTTCTGGTTGTTTTCCTAGCTGTCAGTTAGATTCAATGGCATCTTAACGGTTGTTAAACAAAACTTGAGTATTGTTTTGTTCAATCAATTCGTGTTTGTTTTTACACTACAAGCTGCAAGATGCATGCTATAGATTTCGTGATACCATTGAAGAAAGAGGATTTACAACAAATTGGATCACCAGGTCAATATGTTGTTGAGCAGATCACTAGCAAAAGTGAATTACCTGGAAAACTAAGAGGTGAGTTATCATAATAGATGTTAAATTTTGTTTTGTTTTGTGCAAAATAAAATCCTAAAAATTCAATTCTTATTCATATGTGAAGAAATAATAAAAATATGTGAATCCAAAATTTTAACTAAATACTATTAAAACATAACAATTCTTATTTTGCTGTACTTTCTAGATGCTTTTGTGTCCTTCTCCCGTCAAGGCCCTACTTTCATCATCCTACATTTTGATGTACTCTACAGCGCTTTACTCAAGTTTAGGGATCTTGCCCCAACACATCAAGCTGAGGCATGGAAAATTGTTTCTCAGGCCATTCAGCAACTCAATGCAGAACTAGATAAATATCTCACAGCTGAAGAGTATGATAAAGAACTCCAACAAGAGTTGGTTACCATCACCAAAATGACAGTCTATCTCCTTTGCTCCTTTCTGGAAGCACTGGAGACAATCAACCTTGCTGTTCCTGGGGCTGATGGCGGTAAGACGGGCCGCAAGAAAAAGCGCAATGAAACAGATTGCTGCGTTGACTTGGAAGCCGAAAGAAATTTTGCTTTAGTCAGCCTTGATGCACTTGTCCAAATGCCCATACATAAGCTATGGTCTCCACCTGTAGTTGAGCAAGATTTTGTCAATTTGGTATCAAATCTCTGCTACAAAGTCTTGGAGAACCCTGTCATCAGCCACGTTCGTATGAAGGGCACTCGAGAAGCTGTTTTCAGGGTATGTACTGTTAGATGCTTTGATCTGTTTATGTGTGTCTAAAATTATTTATTTTATTATATTGATTTTAGGTGATTGGAGCTTTAGTTAAGCGCTACAATCACGGCTTGAGCTGCACGCTAAAGATCATCCAGCTGTTGCAGCATTTTGATCACGCTGTTGCAGCCTGTGTCCACGGCTTGGTAACACTAGTCGGACAATTTAATTGTGGTGGAATGGTGGTGGATTTGGTCCGAGAGATCGGAAGAGTGGATCCCCGTGACTTGGCTCGTGACACTTCGTCTTCCCGAAACTACTCGTCCTTCCTCTCAGACTTGGCCGAGAAAGTTCCAGCTGCCTTTATACCTTGTGTCAGTCTCCTGTCTGTTCACTTGGAAGAGGAATCACATACTATGCGGAACTCGGTGCTCTCCATATTTGCCGAAATCGTTATTCAGGTATCCGTTTCTTACACATCTCGTTTTGATCGTCTTTTAATATCTGAATTTTTTTATTTGTCGATTTTAGGAACTAAGTGGTGAAGAATTAGATGAAAAGAAACGTGATCTTAGAGACCAACTTCTGGAACCGATTTTAGAACACCTTCATGATGTCCATTCGTTCGTGCGAAGTAAATGTCTTCAACTCTGGCATAAGCTTTGCTCCAAACAGGCTATTCCACTTAACCTACAGCACCGTGTTCTCAGCCTCACTGCTGGGCGACTAGTTGACAAAACCAGCACAGTAATAATAATTATTTCTAATACGGTTACTAATAAACTTGAACTTAATTCTAAATTTTGATTAAAAGGTGCGAAAGAATGCTGTTCAACTCCTTACAGCTTTGATGCAAGGCAACCCGTATGCTTCTCGTCTTCCGCTAAAACAGTTGGAGACTCAACTGCAAGTGGAACAGAAAAAGCTTGATGATCTAATTGCGCTCAGGTAAAAATAATAAAAATTTTGAGTTTCTTTCCCCCCCCCCCCCCCCCCCCCCCCTTTTTTTTTTTTGTTACTCATATGTAATTTCTTGTAGGGACAAGGACAAGCCGGCTAGACCAAAAATTGATCCCAAACATTGCGGTCCAACTCGAATGGAATTATGGAACGCAATGGAACCAGAAGTATTGGTGGCCATTCAGGAAGTCCTCGAGGAAGATCTGTCACCTGATCCTGAAAATGAATTGGAAGTCCACGAACCTCGTGTGCTTGAGCTCCTCAACGCCGCTAACTACAAATTACCCGCCAGGATGTTGATCCTTGCTACTTTGGCAGATACATACGCAGAAGACGACGATGATGAAGAAAAAGATGAAAAACCAGAAGCTGAAGACATTCTCGAAAAACTGCGAGTAATCTATGTTGGTGACGATGAAGCTGTCCAGGCAGAAGAGGAGAGGCAGCGTAAAATCCGAGATGCTGTGGAGGAAGACGTGCGCTCTCAAGAAAGTGACGAAGAAGCTCCCGCTGAAGAGGAAAGCAAAGAGATCTTACAGCAACGAGTTGTGGTCCTCTATCTAAAAGATTCACAGGTTAGACGACTAATTACAACAATTTGTAAATTCAATACTAATAAAAGTGTATGCTTTTAGGCATTTGCAAGTTCTGTTCACGCCGCCATCCCCGTCGTTTGTCAGCTGCTCTGTTCCAAGCAGACATCTGATATCCTCGAAGCCATCGACTTCTTCGTGACGGCATTCGAATTTGAAGTTTTAGACGCCATGGTGGGCGTCCGCCGGATGCTGAGCCTCGTCTGGTCTTCTGAACCAGATGTTAAGACTGCCGTAGTCAATGCTTACAAACGGCTTTATATGAACATGGAGAATCCATCCAAGAAGAAAGCGATCACAGTTGTTAGCAATCTAACAGCTCTCATCTCCTGTTCCACTCAGGGAGAACTTGCCTCTCTAGAGGAGTTAGTGGCGGTTTCCGTCAAATCCGGTGATCTCCCTAAGCTCTGTGTGCAGGTATAATTGTATAATTAAACCCATTCATTCATTCAACGAACTGCTCAATTTGAAACTTTTCCCAGGTCATGTGGGAGCGTTTTTCAATGACCCTACCTGATACGACAGAAGAAGAATCTCGCTCTGCTTTGATGCTTTTATCCATGGTCTCTTCCGCTCAAGTCCAAGTAGTAACAAGCAACGTCAACGTCCTAGTCCAGGTCGGACTGGGTGAGCGCGGTGCCCGCGATTTCAAGTTAGCCCATCTGACGTGTAACGTTCTTGCTAAAATGGCTCCCGGACGCGGAACGACTGCTCAGCAAAACCAAGATGCTGGTAATGCGGCACCGATGCGCTTCCCGCCTACTCACGAAATATTTGAACGGACCGTCAAGCTTCTTTTGGATGGCATATCGCGGGTGGAGGATACCAACTATTGTCAGTTTGCCGTATCAGCAGTGGCGCTGATCTACGCACTGGCTGAGCATCCGGATAACATTGTATGTGACGCTCTTAAAGCCATGTGCAAAATAGCTTACAAATCCAGCCAAGATCTTCCAGGTTTGTAAATTAGATTTGTTGTAAATCTTTATTCATTTATTCATGTTTATCTTATATTTAAAACAGGATCTGGAGAGAATGGGGAAATTGAAGTACCCTCTGCCATATTGACGCGCATCTTTGTATTTGCTGGGCAAGTAGCTATACGGCAGTTGGTCCACTTGGACGTGCACGTATATAGTGAACTGCGTCGTCGAGCTAGAATCCGCGAAGAGAAATTAGAAGAAGCCTCAACTCAGCGTAAACGAAATCAAATGGTTCAATCAGCATCCCGGCGACGGGCTTCTTCTGCACGACCACTCCAACAACAAAATACCGAGACGGACACCGGTGACGACGACGAACTAGTCGGTGCTGTGGCTGACGACGACGAAGCCGAATACGTCCGGAAGGTAAAATACTGAATTATAATATTTTCGTGGAGCTTATTTTAAATTCATATAATACATTAGATTTGTGAAACTGAAATCGTGACGGGGAATGCCAGCTTTCTATCTCTGATGGCTCCGCTAGTAGTGACGGTCAACTCTAATCCTGCTAAATATCCAAATCCTGCTCTGAGAGCTGCAGCTGCACTGTGTTTAGCAGAGTTTATGCTCGTCAGTCAGACTTTCTGCACGGATAACCTCCGTCTCCTCTTTACCGTGTTGGAAAAGAGTCCCGAAGAAGTGATTCGCTCCAATTTGGTCATCGCGTTGGGAGATCTCAACTTCCGTTTTCCGAACCAGATTGAGCCGTGGACACCTCATCTTTACGGAAGACTCCGGGACACTTCTCCTATGGTCAAGCGCACTACTCTTAACGTCCTCACTCATCTCATCCTCAACGACATGGTCAAAGTTAAAGGACAAATCTCTGATATTGCTCTTTGTATAATCGATCCTGATCCACGCATTTCAGGTAATTTTTTAAAACAGTTGTTCAAATGAATCATATCATAATCTAGTCTATTATTTTAGGAATGTCGCGAATGTTCTTTAGCGAATTTGCTCGCAAAGGAAACGCTCTGTACAACGTGATGCCCGACATCATTTCCCGGCTGTGTGATCCCGAAGCTAAGGTCGAAGAAGAAGATTTCTGCACTATCCTTAAGTGGATCATGGCACTCATCCAGAAAGAGAAACAGAGCGAATCTTTAGTTGAAAAGATCGTGTTGCGTTTGGGTGCGTCACGGACCGAGAGGCAATCCCGCGATTTGATCTTCTGTCTCTCTCTTCTTACTTTCAATGAGCGCTCCTTGCGCCGACTTTTGGAGCACTGGAACTGTCTCTCAGATAAAATCCACAACCCAGCGGTCGGTGATACTCTAAACGCCATTTTAGCCGGAGCCAAGAAGCTAGCCAAACCTGAAGTGCGTGCTCTTATCGAAGAAGTAGAAGCTAAAATCCAGGAGACGTTGGAAGCGGATGAAGATGAGCAGCAGGTGGTTCGTAAAGCGACTCAAGCCACTGCAACGGCTGCCAAGGGAAATGGTAGCAAAGGAAGGCGGAAACGGACTAAGGCAGTTTCAAGCGAGGAAGAAGACAACGAAGAGGATGACGACGTAGAAATGTCGGAAGAAGACGGAGAACCCAATGCACCACAGCCGGGAAAGAAGAAAGGATCTACTCGACCTGGCGTAGTCCATCCAGCACACGCAGAAAAAGGTACTCCTCTCAAGCCCCCCGCGCTGTTACAGTCGGAACAGAGAAAGAAGACCCAAGGGAGGAGGAAGAAGGCGTCTGATGCGGAAGAAGAAGAGGAGGAGGAACCCAATAGGACTCCGCCGCGTTCAACTCGAAGTAATACGTCAACGCGCCGTCGTGTCATTGAACCCAGCAGTGAAGAGGAAGAAGAGGAAGGGCAATTTAAGAAACCTGCTCCTAAAGGTAATTCATTACGATTTTTTAAATCAAATTATCTTAATTTCTAATAATTTTTTTTTAATACTTACAGGTGCATCTAAACCATTGGAGAAAACGCGTCAGACTCGAAGCCGTCGTTGATCATATTTTTCCTATGATTTTTGTTCCTGCAATATTTCTTCCAATTTGAACCGTACTTTCTCGATATGGCATACATGACTTCCAAGAACGACCACTCTCAGTTAGTTACAAATACCTTATCGTATGGTAAGAGACGAATTATTCTTTAAATTTCAATATGACAGGTGTATTTATGGGAATACATAAAATATAATGTGTTCACACCTAAAATACTATCTAATGTATTTAACATATTTCGGCTAAATTTGAAAATGCCTTTCAGGGGTTACAATATCCAAACATGATGGAAAGATTTAAAATTTTGTGCCATCGCGAGGGACTTATACGTAAAACTTATTAACCTAATAAATATTTCTATAGCCAAAGATTATATATATTTTATGTGTAAGATAGCAACGAGTACGGTAATAATTCTTTCGAATAGTGAATCTGTTTAAATTGTAGATTTTTAAAATTTATTTGTGTCGATTGTGTCGATTTCGACGTGGTAGGGATAGACTAGTCGTCTCTTTCTCAGTAGGTATTTGAAACAGCGGAAAATGAGAACGATGACTTCCAGTAAAGTTAGTAAGCTCGCTCCCATGTACAAAGACATATTGCTGCCGACATCACCTTTTCAAATAAATAATATTTTTAATGAATGGTATTTTTAAAAGCAAGGCAATTTAGTTAATCAAGGTAGATATAAAAATGATTACTTAGCCATTTAAGTAGACTTTGCGGGTGGTTTTTTATAATAGTGAAACTAAATGACGGGTAGAAGAAATGAATAGCACTGTGGACAACGTCGTCGCTTTGTTCACCATCCAGTAGAAACTCTTCTTCTTCGCTCAAAGTAAGTTGAGATGGTGTAGAGTACAAGTGATAGTCGTTGACGATGCAATCAATAGGACAACCTGAAATTTTAGTTCCTTAATATTATAAATCCTTTTAAATAATTAAAATCCTTAATAACAGATACAAACCCAAACAAAAAAAAAACTTGCTTTGATTATGTATCAAATGCAAAATACCATTAGATTGTTGTTTAATTTTCTGCGCCAGAGTCCTCGAATAGGCGTCAATCATTACATCAGGTTCACATGGAGTTACATTTCGTGCTGATGTGAAAGAAAAATATAAATGTTAGCGAATGATTAGAAGAAAGGAAAGTTTAAGTTACATGTCTTATGAAATCGGAATATGGTACAGTTGAATTTCCGTTCGAGAACCATGCGAGCGCTTGCGAAAATGCAATTTCGTTGACTGTAAATGTCATAGCTCGGCACCAAATGAAGATGATCTGTGGACCCAGCTGGGACGCAAGAATAGGGCGAGAGCAATCCCGATTGAAGCTCTGTATTATCCGTCTGCATATCATAAATATATTTTTAAATAATATTCTCATGAATTTAAACATAGAATAAACAGAGGCAGAGATCGATAGTCTCTTGACGTCACGAATCAGTTTAAAGCCTTTCTTTGAGAAAGTCTTTGTATTTTATACCCTGGTGAAGGAAATGGATACTCCCGCCCACTTTCCAGGTGCCATATAATGTCCAGCTGCTGATATGATGGGGTTGACGGCAGTTATAGGGTCGGACACAGCATAAAGAAGACCACGACGAGATGCTACATTACTGGAAATTATGGTTGGGTCGAATTCTATTCATTAAAAATGAAACAATTATTATGAACTCAGTTCTTTTACGGCTTTATACTGCGTTGATCAATAGTACCGAACCGATCGCGTGCATTGGTCTTCAAATAAACAGTGAGCCCGTAAACTTGTGAAGCAAAGATCTCTTCTAATGGTGGCTGTTTGCTCGTAGAAACGCACATGGTAGCCAAATCGGTGACATGTGACCGCCTACCAAACACGACCCTGCAACACTCTTTGCTGTCGTAAGTCATGACGTCATGGGTACAGCCCAAAATAATGTTTTCGCATCTGTTACATCATGACATTCATTGTAAAACATACAATCTCAAAAGTAGTTTCGTCTATTACTTGAGAGTAGCTTTCTCGTAGACTTGTTGAATGGTTCGGCCCTCCATTAATCGATTGAAATCGTGTTCTAGACGTTCGCGCAATGCAATGTTCTTTTTGAGGGAGCGGGAAGCTAGCATCGGAGAGAGAGTGAGAGCTAGGTAACTACCCATCGTCTTGTTGAATCCTAAACCTGTCATTTCAAATCTTTTTAGTAACTTTCGATATTTTCGAACAAAACTTTATTACTATTAAAACATAGAATATACGTTTTAAAAATATAAAACTATCGATATTTCATATTTCCACTTCTTTTATCCCTTGAGTGCGCTGAATGTCCCACCCATCGTATCATTTTGTTCAGTGCCCCGGCATTACCGTCCTCAAAGAGAGGTTCAATAAATGGATCGGCACTAGAAGGCCCAGAAGACTTATTAGGCAATTAAGACCATCTATAAATTTATTGCTGCTACAGTAGACGATACATTTTATAGGCCATCATTTCCTATATTATATTTGGTGATCACATAAAACCAACTATTCCCAAATAAAAATTGATCAAAGGGAAAATGAGTGACGAGAGATCCAGCTTATGATTACAACAGCATGAGACCAATCTTGGCTTGTACTAATAGGTATCGTCAGTAGCAAAAATATCTTTGATTGATATGGAGGTTAACCAACCAAAAAATAGGAACCCAATTTCTACGTAGCAGAAATCGATCCTTTTTCTATCCAAGCAAGCGAGCTGGATGTCTAGATTCGCCCAATGTGAGTTCAATCTCAATGCACAACTTATTATTACAGCAGCAGGAGTCCAATCTATAACTCGTATCCTGTTGCCAGAAGTACAAATGTAGGGTATAACCAACCGAAATTCTGAGACCTATTTTTCTCCTCTTTGATCACTAACTAGAAATCAATTTTTCATCTATTTACTGGAGAGAACTTCTGATTCAATCAATACAAGGCCATAAATTACATAACTTATACAACATCATTCATGGGTAAAAGTTTGATTAGTCCTGTTCCATAACTTTTATAAAAGTAAATTTTATGGTTGATCCGTAAGAAAAATCTCTTTCTATTTAGTTATGGCTGCGCATAGCCGTCATAGGCCATTGACCTCCGCATATAAGATCGTTGCGCCGGAGAGTCGCCACTATGATAGATCGATCCAAAGAATGGACGCGCTTGAATCTACAGGGCTGTAGCGGAATTGTTTATTCGCTCTTGACAAATAGCACTGAAGCTATATGATCGTTAAACAAAAAGCCATCAAACAAGCTAACCCGGGTAGCAAATTAGCTAATGGAAACATAACAATAGAAAGCTAAGTAATCAAAATTCAATATCTTTTCAATCTCACGCCTCCAGTGTTACGTACTGTGTTACGTAATTATCGCTTGTGTAATGCTTCAAGAATGACGGAAAGTCTGTTTTAATGAAATATAACTTATTGATTAAGATAGAAGAGGAAAGGAGCGCACAACAGACCTTGAAGGATGCTTCGATTGAAAAGAGATGTGTCGCAGATGTGAATATCTGGTAGGAGCATCGTATCGTTGTGTTGAATGATAAACTCCCGTTGAAGACCTTTGATGACCAATGACTCGTAGCTAATAAAGAATATTGCAGTGAAGAGCCCGATTCCTAAGAGGACGACCACTAGAACCCAGAAGATTCTCAGAAGAACGGGTTCATCACGATCCACCATCCGAGAGAAACCATGGCCTGTCGTCGTACGGGCGAATTTTTTCCAGGGCCCTTCATCTTTTTCTTCTGTAGCACTTTCAACAGTTACTGCCGGTTCTGATTGATATTTAAGAAACTGAAGGAACCGCCTCCATTCGCTTTCCGACGTCTCGTCCTTCAATGCCGTTGAATGTTGCTGAATTTCTTTTTCAACAGAGGCAGTTTCAAGACCCTTCACGATGAGGTGACTGTCCATGTCAGCTTTTGGATCCAAAATGACGTTCGTTTCTTGCAAATGAATGGGAATAAGCATGGCGGTAGCGAAGAACTATAGTTCAAATCATCTGCGATCCTGGTCACCAGCTGAGAATAAACTGCCAACTCCCGGTCCTGTCTCCTCTCTTGGGTCCGATCATGTTAACTCATAGTACGGGATGCTGATCTACACGTACGGTTCTCTCTATACGCATGTTCGGAGTGGAGAATAGTGTAAGGTAGAGTAGGCGCTTCCAAAGTTTGACTTACCAACGCCACGCTCCTTAAGACTTCTACGTCTTTCACAGTTATTTTTGTACTTCCATGATCAACTTTTTTAATATTGAAGATGTACTAATAATTTGGTATAGCCTATGCATCATCACGTGGACTCGATGGATCTAAACACGCTATTAAAATCAGCTTGTTCGAGATAAAGCACTGATGGTTTAACGTATCTTTTTGAGTGTACTATTCAGTTTCTAGACTTTTAGTATTTATTCATAAATGATTTTAAAAATCAATTCAATGTGTCTGTTTCTAAAGAGACGTTTCGAGCAGTTATTTTAATTATAAGAATTTAAAATCTGAGAAACCTAGTGCAACAACTTCCTTTACGCCCCAACTGGCACCTGCGCACTTCCGGTAGTCAGTGTGTTGCTACGTAACAATTTCTTTTTGCTACGCGGTTTTCCAGTTTCCTTATTCAAAATGTATTTCAAAGTCTTCACAAAGGATCAATACTATAAGGTGAGAACTTGAAGTGTTATGCTTTCGCTATTCAGTGCGAAAGTAAACTAAATATATATAGAAGGAATAGAAAAGTACTCCTGATGACGTCTCTTATGAGTGTCGAGGAAACTTTTCTATCCGTCAAGTTTTATATGATTGATTTATCTGCAATATTTATGACCATTTGAAAGTGCTACTGTCGATATAATACAAGATAAATCACTACGTTACAATTCCATAGCAATAACTTGTCGAGTGGTAAGAGAAGAAATATTTTATATTTCAGTATATATGGGGGTACATAAAAAGGAAATTTACGATTATCACATTAAAAATACTGCCGTATCTAATACAATAAATAACTGTCGAAAAAATGTGAACGCACCTTTGTAAGGAGACATTTCTTTAAAATTTTGAATGATGAAGTTGAAAATGAAGTATAAGCAAATCGTGTAATCTTAGAAGCGCAATCTAAGTTGAGAATTAGTACGGTAAGATATATCTTTAAACTCGATTAACGAGTTTTTTTAATGAATTGAGTGGACGTGTAGAATCACAAATATTATTCCTCTCGAATGTATAGTCTCAATGCATGATCTTGAACGTGTCTAGAAAATGAAAAAAAATGAATTAAAATTTATTTTTGTCATTTTCGGCACGATAAGGATGAACCAATCGCCTCTTTCGTAGAAGATATTTGAAACAGCGGAAGATAAGAACGATGACCTCTAGCAGAGTTAGTAAGCTCGCTCCCATATAAAGTGACATATTGCTGCCGACGTCACCTTTGAAAATTGAAAAATTATAAATAGTGTAAACGTAATGTTGGGAATAAAAATTATTACTTAGCCATTTAAGTAGACTTTGTGGGTGGTTTTTTATAATGGTGAAACTAAATGACGGGTAGAACAAATGAATAGCGCTGTGGACGACGTCGTCGCTTTTTTCATCATCCAAAAGAAATTCGTCCTGTTCACTCAAGGTTAGTTGAGATGGCGTAGAGTACAAGTGATAGTCATTGACGATGCAATCAATAGGGCAAACTGGCATAGAAAAACAAAATTACTGACCGTACGTAGTTATGATTCAATACTGAATAGTAATACCGCTAGATTGTTGTTTAATCTTCTGCGCAAGAGTCGTCGAATAGGCGTCAATCATGACGTCGGGTTCACATGCGGTTACATTACGTGCTAGCACAGGAGAACACTATAAATTGATGAATGATTAATAACGAAAGAAAAAGAATTACATGTCTTATGGAAACGGAAAATGGTGCAGTTGAATTTCCGTTCGAGAACCATCCGAGCGCTAGCGAAAATGCAGTTTTTTTGACTGTATACGTCGTAGCTGGGCACTAAATGAAGATAATCTGTTGAACCAACTGGGACGCAAGAGTAGGGCGATAGAAGTCCGGATAAGAGTTCCGTATTATCCGTCTGCTCAAAAAAATATACATATCTATAATTTTAAACCGCATTTCATAAATTTATATTGAGAATAAAGCTGTTTAATCTCTGGACGTATTTTGCTGTCTGATGACGGAATTATCCAGCGATGCAGTTTTTCTCAGAAAGGAATTTATTGTTTACCCTGGTGAAAGAAATGGATACGCCCGCCCACTTTCCAGGTGCCATATAATGCCCAGATGCTGATATGATGGGGTTGACGGCCGTTATAGGGTCAGACACAGCATAAAGAAGACCACGACGAGATGCTACATTACTGGAAATTATGGTTGGGTCGAATTCTACTTATCAAAAACATTTTTTTAAATGTATGGGCATAGTTCCTTTAGTGCTTTATTTTATTTTACGATTGTGTATAGTACCGAATCGATCGCGCGTGTTGGTCTTCAAATAAACAGTGAGCCCGTAAACTTGTGAAGCAAAGATCTCTTCTAATGGTGGCTGTTTGCTCGTAGAAACGCACATGGTAGCCAAATCGGTGACATGTGTCCGCCTACCAAACACGACCCTGCAACACTCTTTGCTGTCGTAAGTCATGACGTCATGAGTGCAGCCCAGAATTATGTTTTCGCATCTGTTACATAATCATGAAAAACATTGAAGAACATACAATCTCAATACTAATTTTGTCCAGTACTTGAGAGTAGCTTTCTCGTAGACTTGTTGAATGGTTCGGCCCTCCATTAATCGATTGAAATCGTGTTCTAGACGTTCGCGCAATGCGATGTTCTTTTTGAGGGAGCGGGAAGCTAGCATCGGAGAGAGAGTGAGAGCCAGGTAACTACCCATAGTCTTATTGAAACCTAAGCCTGTGAATACAAATAACACATTTGTGTCGAATGTACAAGCGCAAAAAAAAACTTTAAAATATAGTCCAAATTGATTCATATTCTCAGACAAACTAATTCATTTTTATTCCAGTAATTTATTTATTACCTAATCAAATGGTTAGCGCTTATATAGGGCAATTGGAATATTATAAATTCATTGGTATAGGTCAACAGTTTTACAGTTTTATATTAATCAAGTCGGGAAGTTAGACAGACGATAGACGTCATTCAGGTTATTATTATTACAGCAGCAGGAATCCAATCTAAATTGTTTGATTTATGTCAATGGGATTATGAGAGTATAAATGTTCCTACTGATATATTGAGGGCACACCATCCAAATCTAACGTCATCAAACAATCGTACGTTTTCTTCCATGTAAGTACCCGTCCTAGATTCGCTTAATATTAGCGCACCAGTAACTCTACCAGATCTTGTATCACACGTTATCATGTAGGACCATATTGGAAAAAGTTCTGTCGACTTTGTTCCATATCGCTTATTGAAAAAAAGAAGATATATCATGGGAATGCCCAAAGACAAAGTAACAAATACAAAGTTTCTATCTAAATACAAAGTTTCTATCTTCTTATTTCTGTTTTGAACAATAAAGATCATTCAGATTGTTTACTGACCTTGAAGAATGGTACGATTGAAAAGTGATGTATCGCAAATGTGAATATCCGGTAGAAGCATTGTATCGTTGTGTTGAACGATGAACTCCCGTTGAAGACCTTGTAGGACCAATGCCTCGTAAGTAAGAATGAAAATCGCAGTAAAGAGACCGATGCTTAAGAGGATGACTACGAGAACCCAGAAAATCCTTAGAAGTAGAGGCTCATCACGATCCACCATTCTTGAGAAACCGTGACCTGTCGTCGTGCGGGCAAACTTCTTCCAGGGTGATTCATTTCTTGGCAGCGGCTCAGCACTTTCCATACCAGACTCTATGGGTTCCGATTGATGCTCAATAAATTGAAGGAATCGCCCCCATTCAACTGTCGACGTCTCGTTCTTACTATTTACAGGTGGAAGCTGCTGGACGTCTTTTTCAGGAGCACCACCATCAATCCTGATTACTGTAGGACGACCGTCCATTTCCGCTTTTGGAGCTCGAATGACGTTTGTTTCTTGCAAATGAATGGGAATAAGCATGACGATAGCGCGGAACTATGGATCATCATCTGCGATTCCAGTCCCCGGCGGAAAGAAGACTGATCCTGTTCCCTCCCTTCAACGGAAAACTACGGCATTATACACGGTAAGACCCTGAGTGCGGGATGTTGTTCTTGTCCTCTATTCCCTACACGCATGTTCGAGCTGAAGAGACCAATAAGATATGTATGGTTCCATGGAAAGTGCCACCAGTATTATTACTCTTGACAAGATAAGACAACTTTTATACGCTTTTTATTATTCTGGTTATTATATCTGTATAGTTACAGCTTCTTATTGGAAATATATTGCAATAAGCTTGAGATGCATGATTATTAGACAAGCTTACACAAGTTCTCGAAGAAGAACGAGATTACCTATACATGTTTTTAATATTCGAATAGCTATAGACTGTAATACAGCCTGCTGTAGGAGTTTATAATACATAGTCCAGGGATTCAGGAGCATTATAGAATCGCTAGTCTCACCTTAATTAGTGTAATTTACAGCGTTATTCCAGCAACCATCCCAGCGTTCCTTGTAATAAGGATTCTTCGTACAATAATTGGAAATCTTAAGATGTAGAGAAGAACAATATAAGAATCATATTAAAATCCAGAAAATGTAGTGGCAATAACCTCCCTTAACTGGCATCTGCGCACTTATTGCTAGGTATTACTATGTAATTGTGTTGCCACGTGCTTGCGACGCAGCGGTTGCGGTAAAAAAGGAATTTAATCTTCTCAAAGGTTAAATCTCCTGATCTCCTCGGTTTAATTATAGAGCATGAATTTTGATCGAAACAACAAGTTTATGCAACCGAATGTATTAATGAAGCTAAGTAGTTCGGTCTTCGATGGCTTAAAATTTTAAAATATGAGGTACTTGCGAATCTTAAATATATTTAATTTGAAAAATAGCAAAAGAGGTTTGTATAGTTTTCTTTTTAAGCAGTTAGCACAGAATTTCACAAGTAACAAATGCGTTCAGCGCAATTTAGAATGAGTACAAAACCAGACCATAGTAATTTAGTATGCGGCCCCTTAATACAAAAAAAAAATAAAAAAAAATTAGTAATAAACTTTTGCAGTCATGTTAACCACGAACCATCTTATAAAATTTTGGAAGTTTGGCAGAATATAAAGAACCATTTATGGGTCTTTACATTCTGTCAGTACAGACGTACAGTTACCACGATTCAACAGTTCTCTTTTTTTCAAAGAATATATTGTAATACTGAATTATGTAATGAATCTTACTTTATGAGATGAAAAAGTTGAATTTTCATATACCTAATTAAGTAGCTTTGAGCATTAACCAATTAGCCTGCTCATTGCAGAACTCTTTATGGTTGCAATAAAATGAATTGCAATTTATACTTTATTACCCTGGTAAACGCGATAAAAAATGTGATACGTCAGATTGATATAACTTGAAATCATTCATGTAGGCCTAGTGTTACATATAGGTAGGCCTATCGCATTGAATTCATATACCGTACTTAATCACTTGTATGTTGTATCATGAATGGAACACCTTAATAGATTCATTTTATTGTGGAATCTAATACGTTCCAAGGCAAACCTCCTTGGACAGCCTGGGCTGGTAATTATTATTTTTTTTTTTTGTTTGGCACGAAATCATCATACACATATCTAATAATAACCCAACACTATTCGATCATCAAAATCCTTACTAAGGAAGTATTATTTTAATACCTTCATCACCCATCAGGATGACCCAAACCCGACAAGAGTGGGCGACCAACTAGTGACTTTTTAATCGCCCCTTTCCATAAAGACGAACGAAAAAAAAACGAATCGCTCTACGGAAGCCTCGATTTAACCCAACCTCTGGCCCTGTCACAGTCTTACCTACGACAGAGTCCATTACTACAATCTACTACACTCCTTACTAGTATTTTCTAGACTCGCTGGTACGTCTACCCAGTATCAAGCATCAGTCAAGCGATACACGTACCGGACTTCCCGCCTTCTGGTCAAATTAACTGATCGCACCCCCTTTTTTCCTGCGCTAAATAAATAGGTCATTAGTTAATAATAAGTCAAAAATAGCAAGGCTGAGCCGGCTGTTACCTCACCATAGCCTAGAAGCTTTATGAATACTCCGTAAATATATATACAGCACGTCAATCGAGATAGAAACTATGTCAACGTTACTTAACCAAAAGCCCTAATACCCTATAATCCTAACAATTGGTAACTTTGTCGGTTCTAATTTTTATCTCTCGTCCCATCTATCAGTCAGAATCATATTCAGTGTGATAAGAATAAGTAAAGAGCATGTAAAAAAAATTCTCGATCAGCATGTATCAATTATGATTTTTTAAAATTTTAGTATTTATTGACTGTTAAGTGATAACAGTATAACACTGATGATATAGTTGATGTTAACAGTAATTTTTTTCTAATACTGAAAAGAAAAAAAAGACTCATCAATAATGTTTCGATTACATATAGAAATATTAAATATAGTTTCTTGTTAATTTCATATGATGTCTCCAAATAATTCCATTAATAGACAGAAATGTAGACATTTAAGTACCGGTAGGTACTTTAACATTATTATGTGCCATTATCATTGAAATTTTTTTTTCATCAGATGATTAGGCAGCTCGTTGTCCTCCTGCTGAGAAGTAAGGAAGAACGAAGCGAATAATAAGCACAGCGAACTCGAGTAAAGTGACGAAACTTGCCCCGATAAATAAACTCATATTACCACCAATCTCGCCAAAACAATCAAACATATATAAAGTGATAGAAACATAAATTGTGAAATAAAAAAGATTAAGGCGAAGATTCTTACTGAGCCATTTGACACCTCTTTGCGGATGATTTTTGATGATGGTATACGAGAATGAAGGATAGAAGAAATGGATAGCGGTGTGAACGATGTTGTCGTCGTGTACCTTGTTCACGTGCATAACATCATGATCCCCCAAATGAAGATGAGTAGTCGATGAAGAAATGTGGTAATCATCAAAAATACAATCTTGAGGACAATTGTTCGTTTTCTCTTTGATCGCTGAGGCTAACTCAGGTGAATATACGTCTATCATTTCTCTCGGTTCACACGGAAGAAGATTCTCTGTTTTTGTTTTTAAGAAAAAAAGGGTTAATAATGAATTCTTTGAAGAAGGAGAAGCCGAGAAACCTTAACAGTTCTTAATATACTCATTTTATGGAAGCGAAAACGAGTTTTGCTTTCGAAAACAGTTGAGTTTGGCTTCCAAAACGGAGCGAGTGCTTGCAAACACGCAGTTACGCTCCGAATAAGCTTCGTAACTGGGCACCAAGTGCGGGCAAAATAGTGCGGGGAAAACTTCCCGTGCAGGGGCGGATCCAGACCTCGGTCTTGGGAGGGGCGTTTAACATTGGTCTTATGGAACTTCCGGAGGGGGCGATTTTACGTAATCCCTATCTCTCCCATGTTAATTTTCCCGTCTTGGGAGGGGCGATCGCCCCCGTCGCCCTCCCCCTGGATCCTCCACTGTTCCCGTGGGATGTCTCCAGTCATATAAACTTGGTTGAGTAGCGCTCTTAATCATTAACAAGATCCACTCAAACAACTGTAGATAATTCCCTTATACTCCGTATTGATGTTTAAACTGTTGGATGTTGCTGGTTTAACCCGCAATTCATCATCCGGGAGCTTCCTTTTCATCCTCCTAAGGATTCGCTCTCTGAATGAAAATTAAACAGAAGGACAGAACAAGAAAGAAAAGATATGAATTTCGCTAAGTCAAGTATCGTAAATATACATTAAAGCTAAACATATTTTCCCTCTTTTTCAATTATAAAAGGTAACACAAGATCTCGTCTATACCTAAATGAATATTGTTAACAGCTATATAGACCCAATGCATTATTCAAACAACTTTTTAAACAGTAAGTCGTATGAAGTTAAAGCGTTCATGCGACCGAAATGATAATGTGAAAAATAGATATCTTAGCGACGTTAGCGTACTGATTTTTGGATTAGAGTAAGTAAGAGATGATCGAATTCGGTATTC
Source organism: Chydorus sphaericus (assembly GCA_030141595.1). Classification (NCBI taxonomy): domain Eukaryota; kingdom Metazoa; phylum Arthropoda; class Branchiopoda; order Diplostraca; family Chydoridae; genus Chydorus; species Chydorus sphaericus. Next base: position 13,469,961 of record CM057932.1, on the reverse strand, counting down.
GAGTTAAACGTTGTTATTTATACAAAAGACTGAAACTCATGCACGATTAAAATACGAAGGACAATAATAAGACCTGAATTTTTCGCGTAGAAATACGATAAAAAGGAGCGAAAATGAGCGTGATGAGCCAATGGCGGGGAGACACAACGTACCGTAGCGAACCTTGATGACTCGACTCAACTACCTTACGCAAATAAGGGCGTGAAAACGAGTGAAAAGAGGGGGAAAGAGTTTGGAGAGCATGTGGAGCGGTAATTTAGGAATCGAGAGGCCCTTTCTCGCCGTCGATTTCATATGAAGGAAGAAAATAGGCCGACCAGACGGTTAAAACTTTACACAGATGATCTATGTATTCAGTTGCATACATGTGTTCGGATTAGGTCCAAGCGTAGACATTTTTGTACCTATAGATATTGTTTTGGGCGAGGATTCGTTGATCGTCTATCGCACAAGTAGGACTTATAATACTTAATGCGTCTCGAAGGAAATTGTACACTATGTAATGATTACCAAAATCCTTGCAACGCCATTTGTGCATAGGTACGTCTAGCTGGATACATAAAGGATGTAAAAAAAAATCTATTTAAAACTTCGTGTAGGGCCTACAATAGAACATGTATCCAGTTTGGCAGTTTTGTCGAATAAAAGTGATAAATGAGCCGAAGCTAGTACCATAATAAAAAAATACTACAAATGTAGTTTAAGGTGAACACGATCGAAGTGAAAGTTCCACAAACCTAATACGAGCAGAGTTCTAGCTTCACGTACGACTATAGAAGGTTCCTTCACTCTGGAAAACGCGAAAAAATATTTTGCGGATGAATGGTCGTAATCATGTCTGTATTAGCCAAATCGAAAATATAGCCCTGCATAACTTAGCCTCTTACATTTCATCTGAAAATAGTGAAAGACGCAAAATAATAAATCAATCTCGACTATCAAACATTTCCTTTCTTTACATAAAAAGGTTAGACATCAATTAGCTAGATAGGCGATTCGTAATGCCTCTATTGCTATTAAACGAATATTTATAGATACGAATAGACAAGTATTTCACAACATTAATTTACAACAATGCTATTGAAATCTAGTGTTTTTTAATAGTTCGTCCTCGCTCACGCGAAGTAGAAGCGAACAAAGCGAATAATGAGCACAGCAAATTCGATTAAAGTGACGAAACTTGCTCCGACGAATAAGCTCATGTTACCACCAATCTCACCTAACAATCAAACATATAGTAAATATTTTAAAAAAGGAAGGTGTAAAAGGGATAAAAAATGGTTCTTACTAAGCCATTTGACGACGCTTTGTGGGTGGTTTTTGATGATAGTAAACGAAAATGAAGGGTAGAAGAAATGAATTGCGGTATGAGCGATGCTGTCATCATGTACTGGTTCGTCTATATGCATATCATCATGATCCCCCAAATAAAGACGAGTAGTCGATGAAGAAACGTGGTAATCATCGAAAATACAATCTTGAGGGCAATTTTTCGTTTTCTCTTTAATCGCTGCGGCAAGTTCGAATGAGTTGGCGTCGATCATTACCTTCGGTTCACACGGAAGAAAAATCCCTGTTAAAAAAATGAGTGCACATTAATCAATTGAACACAAGGAAAAGTTGAAATCTGTTTGCACCCTTTTGATGGAGACGAAAACGAGAACAATTTATCTTGTCTTCGAAAACGGAGCGAGCACTTGCAAAGACGCAGTTGCGTTCCGAATAAACCTCATAACTGGGCACCAGAGAAAGATGGGAGCTAGAACTTGCTAAAGCGCAAGAATATGGTGAAAGTGCTCCATAGGCCAGCTCAGTATTGTCCGTCTATTATTAATTTTAAACCGTTTAAGAGGAATTTTTACATTGCTGGTCATTTCGGCACTATACAAAGATGTTTTTCTCACCCTGGTGAGGGAAATGGAGACGCTTGTCCAAGTCCCGGGACTGGTATAGTATCCCGAAGTAGAGATGGCAGGATTCACCGTCGTGATTCGATCCGACACTGCATAAATGATCCCTCGCCTTGATGCAACGTTGCTCGATATTATGGTAGGATCGAATTCTATATTAAGTTTAAAGCAAAAGGTTTACAAAATATTGTTCCCCAGTTCGGTCATCTCAATTATTTTATCAACCGAAACGAGAACGGGAATTAGTTTTTAGGTAGACGGTGAAGCCGTAGTTCTGAGAGACGAACAATTCCTCTAATGGAGGCTGATTGTGCGTCGAGATGCAAAGGGTAGCCAAATCGGTGACGTAGCGCCGGTTGCCAAAGAAACGGTTGCAGCACAGTTTGCTCGAGTAGGCGATTGTATTGTGAGTGCAACCCAGTATCAAGTCCTCGCATCTGGAGGGGTTTCAAAGTTTTATTTAGTTAATAAAATATCACTATGATCTCAAGTAAGTTAATGAATTAATATTAAATGAAGGGTCAGCGTGTACTTAAGAGCGGCTTGTTCGAAAACTTCTTGAATGGTCCTATGTTTCATGAGTCGACGGTAATCTAGCTCCAGCTCTTGCCGCCTACGAGTATCTTCTTGGAGTCCATGTGATGCTAGGTTGGGGGACAAAGCCAAAGCTATGTATGATCCATATGTGTTATTAAATCCCATTTCTGTGGAAATTAATGCAATACGAACGGAAAAAAAATTATGAAATTATGAAATGACTAATCATCAATATCAGAGATATGGTATATATCTATAGTAGAAAAAAAAAGTACGCTTGCCATTTAAAATGCCAATTTCCTATAATATTGCAACACAAATAAGTGAAAACACAACTTCACTTTATAGATAGAAATAAAAATGTTTCGAAAGTTTTTTTTAAATATATATTTACTAATCAATATATACCTACTTGTTTCATGTGAAAAAATATGCGTACATGCAAGCAAGTTATAACGATGTAACTTGATGGTCACACTACTGATACGATTTTGTAAAAGAATATGTCGTTTATTATTCAAGAAATAATAAGCAAACTCGTTCCCCCCCCCCCCCCCCCCCCCATCTTTTACCGTACAAAAAATATGTAGGTTTTATGGTTTCTCTTAGAATTGTGACGATACAGTTCCAATTAAGTGGATCAATGGCAAACTAGGTACTGTAGCCTACTATATATCAGTCCTGCTTCCATCTTCTTAAGACATGCATTCCCTCTTTCTTTTTACATGAATATAGAAAAGTAAAATAATTAGTAAGTAGACCTATAGTTACTCGTGAATTAAAAAAAAAATATCGTGTACCTTCCAAAATGGTGACATTGAAGAGTGAAGTGTCGCAGATATGAATTTCCGGAAGATTAAGACTCGAATTATGTTGAACGATAAACTCCCTACGCAATGCTTTTAGAACTAGCGCATCGTAACTGATGATGAAAACCGAAGTGAACAGTCCAACTGATAAAAGAATAACTGCGACTACCCAAAAGATCCTAAATTTCAACGGTTCATTCTTGTCTACCATGCGTGAAAATCCGTGCCCAGTGGTTGTCTGAGCAAACTTTTCCCACAAACCTACAGATATTTGACTGTTCTCTTCTAGTTGCACCTGTTCTCTTTCTACCCCTCCCTTTTTGAATCCGAAAAGCCAACCCTTCTTTTTCTTTTTAGTCGACTTTTTTTGACCAAAACCATTAGTTGAAGCCGATGTTTCTTGATTAGACCCTACCAAATCAACAGCAATCCAACCTTTATTCTGATTAACCACATTACTATTGTCAATAACATCCATCTAGAAATCTGTAGGACGAACTCAAGCACAACCAAGTGTTGACGTTGACTCCCAGCAACTGCCGTGTATTGAAGGTTCTATATCCTCTACAAGGAGTAGTGCAGCTGGGGTCTTATTGCGCAACAATACATTACTTCGATGAGGTTTTTCGTAGTTATTAAAAAGTTGAGCGCAAAAAAAATCTTGGGAGAGGAGGGCAGATAGGTATTTCTTAATTATAAGGTGATAACTTTTAGAAAAGATTTCTTGTCAAGGAGACCAGTAGAGTTGGAAAAAACTTCCGTAAGTTATCGTCTTCCATCTATACTTGGGTAAGCGCGCACTCAATCATCGACAAGATCAACTCGAGTATCTTTAAATGAAGACCCATTTAGGGTCACTTAGTCTCTCTTGTTTTGCTGTTTGACCCTTTTATGGTTCGTGCTGATAGAGGTTACTCATAACCAATCGCAAATCGCGTTCAAGAGGTTTCCCTTAAAGTCTTCACTGTTGCTAGCTGCGCTTTGTCCCGATTAAATGTTCCACGAACGAAAACAAATAGTAAAGAAGTAGGACAAGAAGGCAAAATAGGTGTATCAGATTTGATATAGAGTAACCACAACTGATGAATGATAAAAACTTCCGAGCCAATTTATAATAATTAACATTCAAGAATAAGCTTTTTCCAAACCTGCTGTGTGAAACATTTAACATTTATTTTACTCGATTACACACATTTAGGTTTAAGAAACATACATAGGTTATCAAATGGTTAAACCAATTAGTTAAGGAAAAGTAATAGACAGAACAAGACTCTTGTTATAAGCAACTGTAAACATACATAGACATGGTAGTCGCTAGAATGATATGTAGACCATATCCCCGAATGACACAAGCCTCGCGGACTTGTCGCAGTAGCCCCGAAAGCAAAGACATTGGCCTCACATAAAAAAATTATCTGTATATAAGTGTTACGAGTATAAAGCTAATCGCCGATGACGGCAGTCCTGGCCGGCTCGTACCCATCATATCAGGTTCAATGCTCGTAACCTAGCGCTCGCTTATTACTTTTTTTTTAATTTATACGCTACTATAACTGAAAAAAGACTTGTCACCTTGAGCAAATGAGCTTTCGTTAAGCGGCGTTCAGACTAGACAAAAAACGCCAGGCGTTTTGCAGGAGTTTGAAAATTTTCAAACTTTCCTGCAGAAAAACGCAAAAAAATGCGTTTTTTAGGCGTTTTATATGCGTTTTTTTGTCTAGTCTGAACGGGCCTTTAGACGAGCAGGACCCTATATTTCATCACTACTCCGTCCTCCTTTTTTAAAAAAGATAACTATTAATCCCATTTTACCCATGCTTACTCCATTAATTATAATATTAACCAAACACCTGTAAAAACTTTAACACCGGCTCTGGCCAATCAAACCTCATTTTGGCTCTCTAAAGCCCGTTGATCCGTCACCAGCTTAATTCAAACATGTTTAGTTCTACCCACTGGGACTTGTAAGCTACAGCTCATGGGGAGAAGAGTTTCGCCTCGCTGTATGAGGGTACGCAAGATAAATCAGATGGTCGTACCATATCAAATACGATTTTTTCTTTAAGTTAAGTTATCGTAGTGCCCTGCGCCCCTTCCGAAATTTCTTATGCGGGACTGTGTCTAATGTCTTTGATTTCGGGGCTACTGTCAACATACCGCTAAAGTATATAAAAATTAACATGTATTTTTGAAATGCAAGAGCATTAAAATCAGATATATCGGCGTCCTCCTGGAAAGTAGAGGCGAACAAAGTAAACAACGAGTACGACAAATTCAAGTAAAGTGACAAAACTTGCTCCGACAAACAAGCTCATCATATTACCGCCGACCTCACCTGAAATAAGAAAGGATTGAAAAATTACTAATATAGAGGATAGAAAGGAAGGTTCTTACTTAGCCATTTGACGACGCTTTGCGGATGATTTTTGATGATGGTAAAAGAATGAAGGGTAGAAGAAATGAATGGCGGTGTGAACGATACTGCCGTCGTGTTCCTCGTCCATCATATGCATATCATCATGATCCCCCAAATGAAGAGTAGTGCTCGATGATGTAACTTGGTAATCATCAAAAATACAATCTTGTGGGCAATTGCTCGTTTTCTTCTTAATCGCTGAAGCAAGCTCAAATGAGTAGGCGTCGATCATCACCTTTGGTTCACACGGAACGAAATTTCCTGAAAACGGACACAGTACATCAACATGTAAATTGATCACTCAAAGTAGACACTTTATATATTCATGTACGTTTCAAGGGAGTCTTTACGTAAACTGATACAACTTGCATTGATATGGAATCAAGAAAGGGACAATATATGAGATCCGACGTACCTTCTTTATGGAGGCGGAAACGAGAGAAATTTATTTTTGCCTTCAAAACAGAGCGAGCACTTGCAAAAGCGCAATTGCGTTTCGAGTAAATCCTGTAACTTGGCCCCAGAGAATGGTGCAAAGTAGAATTGGCTGGAGCACAGGAGTATGGTGACAGTAATCCGTGTGCAAGCTCAGTGTTGTCCGTCTATATGTATACATTTACATCCGTAAGCAAAATTTTATCATCACAGATCATATTACAGCAACATATTCGGTTTTGGTTTAAATCATCACCCGTGTGAGTGTTATAGAAACGCTTGTCCAAGTTCCAGGAGTAGTGTAGTATCCTGAAGTAGAGATCGCAGGATTCACCGTTGTAATCCGATTCGATAATGCGTAAATGATCCCTTTCCTCGATGCAACGTTGCTCGATATGATTGTAGAATCAAACTCTACAGTTGAAAATCTTCATACATAGCATTTGCTTTTTAAAATACTTGAATTTATAGTTACCGAAACGAGATTTTGAGCCGGTCTTGAGGTAAACTGTAAAACCGTAGATCTGAGAGACGAATAATTCCTCTAACGGAGGTTGATTGTGCGTCGAGATGCAAAGTGTAGCCAAATCGGTCACGTAGCGCTGATTGCCAAAAAAAATTTTGTAGCAAGGTTTGCTTGAGTAAGCGATGGTATTATGAGTGCAGCCCAGTATGATGTCCTCACATCTTTATGGTTGTCATATAGTATATAAGCGATTAGACTTTGAATAGTGAAGTAAAATATCTAATTCCTAATATATGTGGCTTGAAATACTTAAGAGAAGTTTTCTCGAATACTTCCTGGATAGTTCTATTTTTCATGAGACGATGGTATTCAATCTCCAAATCTTGTTGCATTCGATTGTTCTCTTGTAATCTATGCGATGCTAGGTGAGGAGACAGAGCCAAAGCAATCTACGACGCAAGCGAGTTACTAAATCCCATTTCTATTGAAGTTGATACAACATAGTCATTGGTGAGGTAAAAAAGAAAAGTTAAGCTACTCTCAGTTACAGAACAAAAAGGACCTAATAACGCTACACAAATCATATTTAATCAGACCTACCGGTATACCTAGTAATAGCATGAAATACCTTTAAGAATTGTGTCATTGAAGAGGGATGTATCGCAAATATGAATGTCCGGAAGATTGAGACTCGAATTATGCTGAACAATAAACTCCCTACGCAATTCTTTGAGAACCAACGCATCATAACTGATGATGAAAACAGAAGTGAAAAGCCCAATTGTTAAAAGAATAACCGCTACTACCCAAAAGATCCTAAATTTCAACGGTTCATTCTTGTCAATTATATACGAGCAAAACCATGTCCAGTAGTCGTCCGTGCAAATTTTTCCCATAAACTTTCGGATATTTTACTGTTCTCTTCTAGCTGTTCCTGTTTCCCTGATTCCCTCTTGATCCTTTCCTTTTAAAGCCAAATAGCCATCTCTTTTTCTCTATAGTTAGCTCTTTTTTAACACCAGTGTTTTCAATGGAGTATTCTTGATTAGACCCTACCAAAACAACAGCAATCCAACCTTTGTTCTGAGTAATTACATTAATATTCTCAATCGATTCCATTTCGAAAAGAGGAGCAAACCAACTGTTAACACAGGCTTCGAGCAACTGTCGCACATAAACTCTCTGATCCTTTTTATAAGGATTATAGCGGCCACGTCGCAATTTTTCTGGCGCAGTATTAGGCCCAAAGCATAGGGCCTATACATGGTTTCTAGTGTGTAGAGTGTAGACCTATCCACTTAGTAGCAAAAAAATAATTTCAAGTACCGTACCTAATAATAATAACAATAGATAATACGTTTTGGGATAGGTATGTATTAACTAAAAGGCTGCAATATCTATTGACATGAAAAGTTTTTTTGTTTTTTTCTGATGCTTTGAAAGACTGTCAATTATCTGAATTTATTTGTGACTCCATCGGTTGTTATCAATCATTCAGCAGGATACATTCATAAAAAACTTTGTAAATGACAAATATGCGGCACTTACTGTGAAATGGGTTGTCAACGTTAAATCCCGATATCCGATCGTTTTATATATCGTGGCTAAATGATCAATAGAATCGATGCCAATCGCCTGCTGCACTCTTTTTGATTGTTTAACCTGATCGTCTCAGTGCTACTACGATTGTTCTGAAAAAAAAAGGGTCAACTCTTTGAAAGTAAATATTAATTTACGAAGAGGAAGGAGACAAGAATACAAAATACGTTCAATAAACATGGATACCCGATACCCACTTCGCCCTGTCAAAGTAAGCGGAAAAAAGGGTTCTAGAATAAATATATAAGATCAATGAAAAAAAAATATGTATTTAGTGTATTAGGGTTGGATGTGATCTTGTATGGGAAATTGTTTTTTCATAATTTCAGTTTTTTCTTCTTTTCCATAATCTGAGCTTTTCTATTCCGCTATGCATTTCAAATAAAAACCGCCTTTTCGTAAACAGCTCAAAGTTTTCGGTACTCACATAGAATTTACAATGAAGCGGTGAAGATATATTATATACTTAAATGTGCATTGTAAAAATAGTATCTTAGTTAGTAGCTGGTTTGCAGAAATGAAAAAAATTAGCCAAGATCCGAGCATAGATTCGCTTTATTATCGCTATCATCCTTTTGATTTGAGGTGTCAAGATTAATAAATGATGAATTTCAACAACGATTACTGATGGCCACACACCCTGAAGAAGTTATGGCTCTAGCTCAATATAGACTTGGGATCACTAACGTGACAATGGTTATTGCTCTCTTAGGATATGGCTTTCTAAATGATAAACTGGGAAAATCAAAGATTACTTATAGCAGTATACGCATGTGTACGCTTTGATTATCATTTCAAATAGTTTTATATAAATTCATCGGTCGACGATAATATTAATTTTTTTTTCAATAAGTTTTTAATTGCAATAAGTGCCTGGACATAGTACATTGGGTTTCATCGATGCTATTGTCACGGCGAAAGGTTTTATCTAGAAGGATTATTGTTAAACTTCGTAAAATTCGAGGGACAGGGACGTTATGTCGTTTTTGAAAATGAAAAAATACATGCACGAAAATTCAAGAATGAAGCACATGTGATAGCTAGGCACGGATGAACACAATATAATTTGGCACTGTTTTATTACTTTATTGCTTAAGGTGCGTTCACACTAGAGGTTTTTACGTGCCGCTTTAAGCAAATTTAAGGAAACAGCTGAACCAATCACTTTCAAACTTGGTAGGCAATCTATCAATTATCTAAATAACCTGCCTACCAAGTTTGAAAGTGATTGGTTCAGCTGTTTCCTTAAAACATTGTGCTAAAACGTCTAGTGTGAACGCACCTTTATACAGCAATAAATCTTAATTTTTTTAATCCGTGGAGATGAAATCAAGTAAGGAAGAGCAGTCCTGTTATAGGTGTCGCCTTTCAGCTGAACGATAAGGTGAACGCACTCAATAATGAAAAATGGTGTGGTGCTTGATCGGATCGATAGAGATCACTTACACTTCTTTGCTTCTGTTTGAATCTGTTGCAGCTGGTGGCATATTGGCAATCGACCATAAGGTTTCCTTAGAAGTAGTTCGTTCCTTCGACCGATTGTTGCGTTGTTTCCACGGAAACGCTCTCGTCGGACCGGAAAAATCAGAGCCAAACAGAGAGCAGTAACAGAACGAGAAGGCCATTTGAAATTCAATTTGGCGGAAAAATTCGGACTTACCGGCCATTGATTTTCTTTTATAGGACGTTTCCGGTCAAAAGTAAATTTTACTATTTATTCTTTTCAAATATATTATTAAAAAAATTAAAAATAAGGTGACGCCGTGACGGGTTACAGAAGTGATTAACTATGTGCACACCAAGTAGCCAACTGCAGCAGTGCAGTTGAAATTTCCGTATTTTCTTTCATAATGTCTGAGTAATTTTATTCCGAATTTTTACTTTAGACACAAGAATTTTCTGACCCTCAATAGAAATAGGTCAAGAAGAATCTTATTCAAGATTTCTTTGGTTTTTTTCTAGAGTTCTTTTCACAGTAACGCACAGCTTGTTGACTGTCGACTCCGCTATGTACGATTGGCGCTCTGGCGGTTGAACAGAATCAACAGATGTGCCATGCGTTTTATCTAATTGAAAGATTCAAAAATACGTCTAGACAAGAATTTGTGCCTTGGATATCTAAGTAAATGCTCTTTGTTTTCATGGTGTTAAAAGTGTATGCATTAATGTTTTACTTTAGTGCTCGAATGAGTTAATTGCTCGATTCAAGAAGTATTCAGAAGGAATAAACAGCAGATTCTTTTAAAGTATGCAGCCCCAAAGACCTACCAAATTTGGAAGAGTATGATCACAGAATGATTCATAAATCAAAGTAGAAACAATTAATATATGTTTTATTTTCGTGTTTATAGCAAGAATATGGTGTTGAAGAACATCAGGCCTTGCAGTCAACTCTTAGACGACAGTTGGCTCCTGAAATGATATCAACAAGACATGGTCCTGGAGGACAGAAGCTTGCCTATGTTGAAGGCTGGAGATTGTTATCACTGGCTAATGAAGTATTTGGTTTCAATGGTTGGAGCCATTCAGTCACTCAACAAATCATTGGTATTTCCCACTATTTAAATCATTATAATAAAAGATGAATGTGTATATTTATTTGAGTTAAAAAAAATTCCTTAGATTTTATTGATCAAGTTGATGACAAATTCTATGTTGGTGTTTCTGCTACAGTAAGAGTTGAATTAAAAGATGGAGTGTTTCATGAAGATGTTGGCTACGGTGTTTGTGAAGGAATGAAGTCTAAAGCCTTGAGTCTTGAGAAAGCCAGAAAAGTATGTACATAATATATCATATCCACCAACTAGTTTTGTTCTAAAATTTATAATAAAACATTTTTGTGTGAAATATTATTTTTAGGAAGCTGCAACTGATGGGCTTAAAAGAGCTCTAAAGGCTTTTGGCAACGTCCTAGGCAACTGTTTAGGCGATAAAAACTACCTTCGCTGGGTCGCCAAGTTTCCTGTTCCCCAATCAACACCACCCCAGAAAAACGAAACTATTCATGAAGTACCCAACGCAGTCCACCAGGGCCGTTATAAAGCTATGGAGGAAGCAAAACAACGTGAAGCTGCCAAAATCCTTCCCGCTCCGCCAAAGTCAAATGCGCCTCCCAGTCGATCACCAACAAAGCCCAAAGATATGCCCAAAAACAGTGGTGATTCGCCGTTGGAGCCATTCATCGTTCGAACGCCACTAAAAATCCCGAATCGTTCCGAACCCACTGCTTCAGTGCTGACTGTAGAGCCCAATGTCTCCATTGAGCAACAGAATCAGGAACCTTTGGAAACACTCGGAAACTTGTCGGAAAGCGACCGGGCCAAATTGGAGCGCAAGCGGAGGCAGCAACAGAAGAAGGAAGAGTTTCTTCAGCAACTGAAACGACACAAGTCGGATGACAATGTCGATGCTGCTGCTGCTCCATCTAACAGAACTGATTCCTCATCTCCACCTCCTATCCCAGAAGGTAGATTTGATCATAATACATTAAACGCTTTTCTTATAAATGAATGTGTTCAATTAATTTTTTATTTGTTTTGCAGATGATACTGAGACTTGGATGCGTGACATTGATCAAGAAACATTCCGCCTAGTAAGCGAATCTGCTTGGGAGGAAGATGGTACTACGCTCAATCCTCAACCCACTATGAACAATAGCAATAGATCTGCGAGTTCCGCCAGCACTTCCTCGTTGTCGTCCAACGCTTCTTTCAGACCTCCACCGGCCCAGCCCAATAACTATAATGTTTCGAAGAACGGAAATGTCTACAAAAAGTAATATTCGTTTAATCTCTATTCGTCTCTTCTTATACTGGAAAAAGGAAGAAATTAGTTCATTTTTTGTCCTTTGTGTTCATATGAAATTTAAATAAATGCATACATAAATTCGAGTTGATAAAACCTTGGTGTGTCAACTACAACTATGGGAATTTTCAAACAATTTTTATTCACTTTCCAAAGCCATAAGGACGTCCACCGTAAAGAGCATAGCCGGACGGTCGTGTCCGCCATAGCCGAAACCCAGTCCGTAGACACCATCACAACCGTATATGAGCGATCGTAAGTCCGTAACTGAATCGGCGTGCGAAGGCGAGGGTCTCCAATTTGTCTTAAGGAGGAGATCATAGCGTGAGCGGTTCGTTAGTATTTTTGTTCAGAATGGTGCCCTAAAAGGCCAAGCAAGCATGAAGTAAATTTAAATTAATTTAAAGCCTCAAAGGAGGTTGATACAATTTTAAAATTCACTCAATGTTGTTAATATACATTAACTTGTAGTACTGACGCATTTTCTTGTGACGTCTTTTATTTTTTCTTGTGTCGCTAAAACGGTTTGACGCTTTAATTAAGAAAATATCTCTTGACAAATTTTATTATTATCTTATGACGCGTATATCATGTGGCGTTTGTTCCGATGACCGCTTTTAGTAGTGACGTTTTAATTATTTTATTTTTATTCTTTTCACTGTTATTTCATGAAATAAAGGACACAATTTATAAATTTTCTTAAAGTAAAATCTCCATTAAGTACACACAGTGATAAATCACAGAGGAGACAAACGTCGTTAACGTTGCAATAAATAAAAGTGTAATAGGAAGAAAATCACTCAAGAAGGGATCACTCTATCAAGGACTCAGTCTTTGATACTCAACATTTGGGTCCATCTTTGATGCGTAGAGCCCGCTCCTGATACCACGGATGATGTATTGTACAAAATCCCGGCTATCAGCCCTACTCTGCTGGGCAACCGCATCGAAAATATTTAAAGACAAATAAAAGAGAGATATTAACTAAGTCCACAATTGGAATGATTTTCAAAACGATTCGATTGAGAGTAAAGTAAGAACCCAGACTTTAAAGTAAAAAAGCGACCCTTGAAACCTTTTTATCAATTTTGAATGTCAATATTAATGTCAATCAATATAAAATTAATTAAATTAAATTAAATCATCAATATCAGTATTGAAATCATTTTTCTATTTAAAAAAAAACTTCTGACGGAGTTTTTTTAAATCATATTTTTCTATTTTAAACCTTCTGACGCATTATCATTCTGGCGGAATAATTCAGTCATTTTCAAACTTGTGACGTTTTTTAAAAATTCTATGACGTTCACATACCTCTGACGTTCGGTTTATTTTGAATTATCAAGAATTATTTTTTTCTCTCTTATTACTTACGACGCTGTGTGAATGTGACGTTTTGGACTTGTGACGTTAATTGCAATTATATGAAAAAACATAAAATAATAATTAGAATAAATTCTGCGACACAGTAAAATAACGTCACTAGATATTCTGCGTCACAAGATATTCTTACTTCTGACGCCCAAAACCTTCTGCGTACTCAAACTAAAGTCGTGCTCCACGGTATTTGAGATTAAATAATAAATGGCAAACGATAGAAATTATTTAAAAACCTTTTATCCTCCCATCAACTACTTACTCCCGTTTAAAACCAAAGTTAAAAGTAACATTTAGGTTTCAGGCCATACCGTAATGGCTGATCAATGCTAGAACTTTCGTCAAAAATACCTTTCCATCGATTCCTTAAAATACAGATGCCGTTTGAAATAGCAATTGCGACGAAGGAGACAAGCGTCACAAGCCAAACCATCACATATTATTGCCGCTTGTGCTAGTTTCCTCAGGGGGGGGGGGGGGGAGGGCATTTGAGCTCCATTCGAGCCAAATGATGCTCTGCTATGAGTCACCGATTAGTCAGACCCGTTATTATAGTGGCCTAGGCAATAGTTTTTTTTTCTTTTTTTCTTTTTTTTTTCTTTTTCCTTTTTTTTTTTTACTTTACTGATAAAAAAATGAATGATTAAAATTAACATTGATAAATATAATTAATTTTTAATAAAAAGACTTTTATGTTTAACATAATTTTGAGAACGATCTGTTTTTAATATTTGTCTTAACAACTAAAAATATAAATCGACATATATAAAATATATAGGTGCATCCAAATAAAGCAACATAATTGTATGCCTGATCATTAAAATGATTAGATAGCTTGTCGTCCTCCTGAAAAGTAGAGGCGAACACAGCGAATAATGAATACGGCCAACTCAAGTAAAGTTACAAAACTAGCTCCGACAAACAAACTCATGTTGCCACCAATCTCACCTGAATTGTAATACAAATTAAAAACAATTATATTGGCACTTGATTAGAAATAAAACTGATAAAACTTACTGAGCCATTTGACAACGCTCTGTGGATGATTTTTGATGACAGTGAACGTAAACGAAGGGTAAAAAAAGTGAATGGCGGAATGAAGGATTCTGTCGTCATGTTCTTCATCCATGTGCATATCATCGTGATCCCCCAAATGAAGAGTGGTGCTCGATGAAGTAACGTGGTAATCATCAAAAATACAATCTTGTGGGCAATAGCTCATTTTCTCTTTAATCGCAGCGGCAAGATCAAATGAGTATGCATCAATCATCACCTTTGGCTCACACGGAGGCAAATTTCCTGTCGAAAAAAAACCATCAGAAAGTTGATTGATGAGTGAAAGAAACCTTAAATGTTATACTAAAGAGAAACCTTATGTATTATTGTCTGTGCCAACCTTCTTTATGAAGACGGAAACGGGAGCAATTTAGTTTGGCTTCCAGAACAGAGCGTGCACTAGCAAAAGCGCAATTGCGTTCAGAGTAAACTCTGAAACTGGGCACAAGAGAAAGATGCGAGATAGAACTGGTTGGAGCACACGAGTAAGGAGACAATATTCCATGTGCAAGCTCAGAATTGTCCGTCTATACTCATTTATGCATATAGGCAGAATGAAATTAATATTATAGGTTAAATGTAACTGCAATAAAATATATTCATTTCTATCACCCGGGATAGTGATATAGAGACGCTCGTCCAAGTCCCGGGAGTGGTGTAATATCCCGATGTTGAGATGGCAGGATTCACCGTCGTGATCCGATCCGAAACTGCATAAATAATCCCGCGCCTTGATCCAACGTTACTCGATATGACGGTAGGATCGAATTCTATGAGAAGTTAAAAAATATATATGTAATGAAAAATCCTTAAAACTCAACGAGCTTCGCCCTTTCCAATTACCGAAACGAGAATGGGAGCTTGTCTTGAGATAGACAGTGAAGCCGTAGTTCTGTGACACGAACAACTCCTCTAACGGAGGCTGGCCATGAGTCGAGATGCAAAGGGTAGCCAAATCGGTTACGTACCGTCGGTTGCCAAAGAAACGGTTGCAGCAGGGTTTGCTCGAGTAGGCGATGGTATTGTGAGTACAACCTAGTATGATATCTTCGCATCTAAAAGGGTTCAAAAAATTATGTAATCGAATTGTAGACTCAAATATAATGAAAAAATATATATATGTATATATAATTTTTTAATTAGTAATAGGATTGAAATACTTGAGAGCCGCCTTTTCGAACACGTCCTGAATGGTCCTATTTTCCATGAGTCGGCGGTAATCTAACTCTAGGTTTTGTCGCATTAGATTATTTTCTTGTAATTTATGTGATGCCAGATGAGCAGATAGAGCCAGTGTTACATAGGATGCCAGGGAATTATTAAATCCCATTTCTGTGAATTTGATACTATTATAAAAGGTAATTTGCTGAAAATAAACATACAGCTCAGTTAACTACCAAAATCTAGATCTATAGAGCATCGTCATTATTTTGTCAACCTACCTATATTCGGTAGAAATTGCAAAAGGATTTTGTGCTAACATATTTCTAATGTAACATATTTGTTTTTGCGAAAAAAATGACCCGTTTTAAATCAGAAAAGAAGCAAGTAGTGGCCCAAATTAATATGCTCAAAATTTTACTTGTAATTTATTACCGTACTATGAAAATTTTCCTAAAGAGTGCAGATGATCAAATTCGTTATTTACCTTCAGCCAGCTCTATTCATTTTAGCAACATAAAATTAGTTATTTTGACATGAAATACCTTCCAGAATGGTGACATTGAAGAGAGATGTATCACAAATATGAATATCCGGAAGATTGAGACTCGAATTATGCTGAACAATAAACTCTCTCCGCAATTCTTTAACTACTAACGCATCGTAACTAATGATGAAAACAGAAATTAAAAGTCCAACTGTTAAGAAGAGGATTGCAACTTCCCAAAAAATTCTTAATTTCCACGGCTCGTTCTTGTCTACCATACGAGCAAAACCGTGTCCAGTAGTCGTACGCGCAAACTTTTCCCACAAACTTTCCCATCTCTTATTTACTTGTACTACTTCATTAAATTCTTTCTTAGAATCTGAGGACCCTAAAGACCACCACTCCTTAAACTTTAAAATTCGTTCTCTCCTATCATTATAAACGATTGAGTTATCTGTTCTAATCCCTGTCAAATCAATGGCAATCGACCCACTCTGGTTTAAAAAATTATCACTCTCAACTGAATGCATCTACGAATGATTTTTTTTTTCAAAGCCCTTTGTTCAGCAACCAACCCTCAACGCAGACTCCGAGCAACTGTCGCACAGAGACCATCCGATCCTTATAGAAAGGAATAGTACAACCCACATCACAGGATTTTCCGGCGCAGCATGACTTAAAGGCTACTACAGTACGTTTTCGCCTTTGGTTGAAAAAAAGTTAAGTACGGTATACAATTAAAATTGCAAAAAATTCTGGGAACATACTGGGGTATTTATGTATATAAAAAATATATATACATGTATTTATCTTTTAAAAAACGGAAGATGCCTTTCTCAACGCAATTGAGTTCATTTAAAAAGAGACTCCTGTTGAGTGTCACATTTCATCTAGACTTTTATATGACGCACTTAATCATTGGCGAGATCAGACCACTCGGCCATCTCTAAATAGAAAAGGGTGAGATACTACTTGATGAATTGACGTGTAACACCACCTACACTCTTTTTTATACTTGACCCAATTGGGACCACAATAAACTCACACCGAGCTACAGTTCACGTCATATAGCCTCGTCATCTCCACTTGTGCTATGGGATACCTTTGAGGTTACCCTTATTGTTCATATGTCTGCAATCGTTCCCAGGGATACACTCGCGGAAACCAATTGTTTTCAGATGAATTCATCGAGGGCTCAGCAGGGCAAGAAAAAAAATACGCAGTCAATAAGATCCAGCACGGTATTCAATCACAAAAAGAGATGAAAGGTTATAAATAATATTGGGATCTTTTTCGAAGCAATATTGTCAATATAAGAGAAAAATGCGCACTACATATGAGTAGTATCCTCCTTGCTCGCTCGGTCCCAGGGCAACCAATTGCATGCGAACGACATGACATACTTTTGAAAGAAACTATATAATTGCAAATTTCTAATGAATGTAGTAATGAACTTTTGAGACTCGCTCCAGAAAGCGGAGAGAAAAGAGGGAGAATAAGACGATGAAGAACCTCCGGTATCGAATAAATTTGATCCCATCCGGGATAACAACTTCAACCAACTGGTCAAGTACACAGGAACGAACCTTTTTATATATTACTTCAACTTCTAGCATAGAAGGCAAGGTTTACAGGTACCGTATTTCACACAATTATGGATCAAAAGGAAAACTAAAGGTATTAACGCGTCACTACTTGCGCCCTCCATATTAACAAATAAAGTCACAGCGGTGCACGAAGTCGACAACAATGTAGTTGATTAAATGGACAAGAGAAGGAACATACCCAGGAACGAACCTTTTTATATATTACTTCAACTTCTAGCATAGAAGGCAAGGTTTACAGGTACCGTATTTCACACAATTATGGATCAAAAGGAAAACTAAAGGTATTAACGCGTCACTGCTTGCGCCCTCCATATTAACAAATAAAGTCGCAGCGGTGCACGAAGTCGACAACAATGTAGTTGATTAAATGGACAAGAGAAGGAACATACTTGTGGTTGATGATGGTTTTATATCCGTTTTATATCAATTCAGAGCTATTTAACATTTAAAAAAAGGCCTTGATTCAATCATTTTATAGTGCTAAAAAAAAGAAAGAGAAAATTTATTCCACAGGGGCAAAGACAAGGAGTGGAATTGGAGATGAGGGGGTAAATAAGGATCACATATTTCTTATTGAAGTACAACAATGAGTTACACAACATTTCCCTATTCCATTCAAAAGAAAGATTCACATGGCGATTCGCTCTTTTT
The DNA here is from genome assembly GCA_030141595.1 of Chydorus sphaericus. Taxonomy (NCBI): domain Eukaryota; kingdom Metazoa; phylum Arthropoda; class Branchiopoda; order Diplostraca; family Chydoridae; genus Chydorus; species Chydorus sphaericus. Next base: position 13,451,646 of record CM057932.1, on the reverse strand, counting down.
TTCCAGAACCGGTTTTTTCCGAACAGGTAGAGTGGAGACGGAACATGTATGATGCAGGACATGGAGATTGAGGATTTTTGAATATTGTATCTCTATCGAGGGAGAGCAGCATCTCTCACTCATCTCTATTGTGACCTCAATGTACGGGTATATAGAAGATATGGATTTCACGTCCTTCTACTTTCTCATGCAAAATGGCACTTTGACTGTGGCCGATCCTAGTACTAGATTTGATTTGGCCTGGCCGCCAACTGCTGGTCAATTTCAATCCTCAAACAGAATATGGAATGAAGGCAAATTTTATTCTATACGTTAAAAGGTGGCGATATTTTTATACAATGGGATCCTGGCTTCCAGCCTATACCCGGGAAGCACGCAATATTGACATATATTATCAATCCAATATTATTTTTGACCGAAAATCCGAAAATTGAAAGTGCATATGACTTGAAAATTTATGCACTGTTGTTATCATATATTGAAATACCGATATAAAACCGTGTAGAGAACCATTTGAAAATAAACAAAATTTGAAAGAAAAAGAATTATAATAAATTGGTTGTATCATAATTTTTTTTTTAAGTTTTCTAAAAGATGCACAATACATGAACCTCTTCCACATCGCGCCACGGACTTCAAACAAAACAAGAATTGTATATGGTCAATGTGCTAGCAATTTGGCCGTGCTGAACGGCTAGTTCTATCCCCTCTTATCTCGTCAACAGGTCTCTTTCCACCCCATTTACACATAATATTGTGTGGGAAGCGATGTGCTATACATATTATAACTCTAGATACGGTAGTAGGTCTCCTTTAATAAGTGGGTGTTTGTTCATGTAAAACGTGTAGACTTGTCTTGGTTCGGCTCCAGAAATCCCTTCAAAACAATCAAATAGCCTTCAACCCCGCCAAAAACGCGACCATTAGCAGATAATATTCGTATAAATTTATATACGATCCCGCTTTCTCTCTCAAAAGCGTATAAAACACTTGATGATGATAATATAAATAACGACTTGATTGTTCTTTCTATTGAGTGAGAGAAACGAGAGAGGAGCTATGTGTGGGCTAGCTACTCGCCGTTGTTTTCTGCAAGCTAAAAACACATGAGAAGTAAAAAAAAATAATAATCGTTCATGTTGTTGTTGTGTAATAGGGTCGCACGAGCAGATAATATAGTTCCGCGTCCACCCATGTTTCAATCTCGACCATAGATAAATGGAACTGCGAGCTGCTATACCTAATGGATTTACACAATGATGGCAAATTAACAAGCTGGGATCATTACGTAAAAAAACGCTTTATTTTAAATTCCTTTCGTAATAATGAGCTTCCAACATACACGTTGGAGCAAGAATACGAAGAAAAAAACCGGTGAAGGGGAAAAAACCAGATACAAACATCAAGAAAGAACAGTACTAATCTGCTGTTTCCGCCGGATTGCGTGCCGCAGAATGCTGGGTTGTGTTACGACAGACGTGCCCGGGATTAGAGGACATGTGCAATCAGTCCGATGGATATTTTTACAGTCTTCAATCAATATTTAGAGCCTGTACACCAGCTGATATGAAAATGTATACTTTAAGACTACGACTAATCAAATGGCGCATCTCTCTTCGTCATTGTATAGCAGAAAATTGTCTTTATACAGCACTCGTCTGTTTTCCTTCCAACCGATCTTTTCTGTTAAATGCTGTCATAAACACGAGTCCGATTTTTCGAGTGACAATTTTATTTTAATTTTATCAAATGAAAACCACTGAGTGTCATGTAGAAATGAAAATGTTTATAAAAAAACCCTAAAGTCTTTTACAACAGTACGGTACGGTACCAGTCTCGCCTTTATCGAACTGAGGATGGAAGTCCTTCATTTCAAAGTGTACCATGAGGGTCAATAATAGACGACATTTTCGGTGCCTTGCTGCTTCTCTGGCTTCCTCTTCTCCCCGTGTTACCGTCTTGCCAGAGGTCTTAATATACATTGCGTTTTCCTCTTGTAATTTTTATTCTGGTAAGAGGCGATACCGTAGCCCGTATTCCTCCCTCGGATCATCCCCCTTTCCACCCTCTCAATCACCGGCTCTTTCGAGAGTTTTCTCTTAATACGCAGTGTTAATCAAACCCTCATCGAGAGAGAACGTCGCTCTCTTTTCTTTCGTTGTACGTGTCATCATCTTTCGTTTTAACACTCAATCAAGTGTCTTTCTCGTCGTTAACATTCACAGTGAAATACCCTAATTTTATGTGTGTATCATCGCCCCTTTCATCGTTCATCGCCATTACAAGTTAATCCCGAAAGATCTACTCTTTAATACGTAACGTCCCTTTTCTTTCGACTCCCGAGGAATTCAACATTCGTAACACCCCGGCTCCTTCGGGACAGAATAAAACCTTAACTTGGCCCCCTACCAATAAAATTTGACGAGCGTGCCAAGCAACACCAAACGTAGGATGGTTATTACGAGTGCTTATCGGCATTATGAAGATAATTGCTTAGGTTGACATCAGTTATGAACGATTCGTAATGAATGTATTGACATTAAACGAATCTATAAATATGTATAGACGAATAGACGATACAACTATTTCACAACATTAAAAACACCAATGTTAATATTGAAAACTCGTGATTTGAAATAGTTCATCGTCCTACTGGGACATATAGAAGAAAACAAAACGAATAATGAGCACAGCAAACTCGAGTAAAGTGACGAAACTTGCCCCGACAAATATGCTCATATTACCGCCGACCTCACCTATACAGTATAACAAATAATGGGGAAAAAATAAAATTAAACTAAATAAGTACAAATAAATATAGAAGGTTCTTACTGAGCCATTTGACGATGCTCTGTGGATGATTTTTGATGACGGTAAACGAGAATGAAGGATAGAAGAAATGAATCGCGGTGTGAACAATGTTGTCGTCATGTACTTCGTTTACGTGCATATCATCATGACCCCCCAAATGAAGAGTGGTGCTCGATGAAGTAACGTGGTAATCATCAAAAATACAATCTTGTGGGCAATTGATATTTTTCTCTTTTATCGTTGCAGCAAGTTCAAATGAATAGGCATCGATCATCACCTTTGGTTCACACGGAACGAAATTTCCTGTCACAATACATGAGTAAATATAACCCAATATAACTATAAGAAATATTTTTTGTTTGCACCCTTCTGATGAAAACGAAAGCGAGAGCAATTGTTATGGTCTTCGAGAACGGAGCGAGCACTGGCAAACATGCAGTTACGTTGCGAATAAGCTTCGTAACTGCTGTGCACCAGAGAAAGGTGGGAATTAGAGCTTTCTAAAGCGCAAGAATATGGTGAAAGTACTCCATTGGCCAGCTCAGTATTGTCCGTCTATGTAAGATTACACCCGTGTTAGACTAAATTTCATATTTTTTGGTTATGCCAACACAAGATATGGATTTGTTTCCCCACCCTAGTGAGCGTAATAGAGACACTCGTCCAAGTTCCGGGAGTTGTGTAATATCCGGAAGTAGAGATGGCAGGATTCACTGTCGTGATTCGATCCGATACAGCATAAATGATCCCTCGCCTTGATGCAACGTTGCTCGATATGATTGAAGGATCGAATTCTATGAGCAGTTGAAAACAAAAAGTATTTAAAAGATTATTGTCATTCAGTTTGACTATTTCTTTATAATTTGATCAACCGAAACGAGAGTTGGGGTTAGTCTTGAGGTAAACGGTGAAACCGTAGATCTGAGAGACAAACAATTCCTCTAACGGTGGCTGATTGTGCGTCGAGATGCAAAAGGTGGCCAAATCGGTTACGTAGCGCCGGTTGCCAAAGAAACGGTTGCAGCAGGGTTTGCTCGAGTAAGCAATGGTATTGTGAGTGCAGCCCAGTATGATATCCTCGCATCTATTTGCGTTTCAGAAAGATAAGTTTATACAACCAATATTACACGACAGTAATACTTGAACAAGTAGAAATGTAAGATATTTATTGGAAGGCATGAAGAGACATACTTGAGAGCGGCTTTTTCAAAAACTTCTTGGATGGTCTTATTTCCCATGAGTCGGCGGTAATCGATCTCTAGCTTTTGTTGCTTACGACTGTTTTGTTTGAATCCATGTGATGCTAGGTTAGGGGACAGAGCTAAGGCTATGTACGATCCATGCGTGTTATTAAATCCCATTTCTGTGAAAATCATTAAAAGATGATGATCATTGATCAATGATGAATCATCAAGGTTAGCGAAATATAAAAGTAAAAGATGTGATGCTGTAATAATTAGTATCATACGCCACACCGCCATGGATATTATAGGACTAATTTAATCAATCTTCCCTATATATGTTATATGTTATATGTTATATGTTATAAATTTATATTGAAGCTGTGCCGAAAACGAGCTGTCGAAACTGTTTTGTCGACGGAGGTCGTTATGCCTCGCAAGCCCATATACTATATGTAGGCTGCTTGTTATTAACGAAAAAGAAAAGGTAAGATATGAACGTGTCAACAAGTTATAACGAAGTAACTGGATAATGCAGCTGCTGCTGATAATTGGGATCTATTGTAAACTATAGGAACTGTATACATGAAGTACACTATACATATTTCCCTCATCAAGGTAGATGGAAAGCAAAATAATTAGTAGGTAGTAGCATATACTCGTATACGTAAAATACCTTTCAGAATGGTGAGATTAAATAGAGATGTGTCGCAGATATGAATATCCGGAAGATTTAAACTGGAATTATGCTGCACTATAAACTCTCTTCGCAATTCTTTGACAACTAACGCATCGTAACTAATGATGAAAACAGAAGTGAAAAGCCCAGCCGTTAAAAAGAGGATGGCAACTTCCCAAAAGATCCTAAATTTCAACGGCTCATTCTTGTCTGCCATTCGAGCAAAACCGTGTCCAGTCGTTGTCCGCGCAAACTGTTCCCACAAACCTTCAGATATTTCACGGTTTTTCTCTTCTACCTTTGCCTGATCTCTTTCCAGCCTATCCCTTTTAAATCCAAAAAGCCACCCACTCTTTTTCTTTGTAGCTAACTCTTTCATGACACCGCAATTTTCAGCCGATGTTTCTTGATTAGACCCTACCAAACCAACAGCATCTTTCCAACCTTTATTCTGGTTAACCAGATCACTACTGTCAATCGCATCCATCTAGAAATCTGAAGGACAACCGACTGTTAACGTAATCCCCGAGCAACTGTCGTGTAGAAACTCTTACAGATTCTCTTTAAGGAGCAGTACAACACTACAGCTAGGGTCTTATTGCGCACCAATACATCACTTCGCCGAGGTTTACCGCAGTTATTGAAAAGGTGAGCAAAAAAAAAAAAAAAAAAAAAAAAAAAATCATGGAAGAGGATGGAAGGTAGGTATTTATTAATCAAGACAATATCTTTCAAAAAATATTTCGTGTCAATCTAATAAGAGAGTGTTGGAAAAACTTCCATGAGTTGCGACGTCATTCATCTAGACTTATAGGGTTAGCGCGCTCCATTATTGACTAGATCCATTCGACCACTCATCGAGCAACTTCAAATGAAGATTGACATGTTACTTGGAAAAACAAGAATCGATATTAATCCCTTACTTCCCTTTTTTCTGTTGGATCCCATTGTGGATGATGGAGATCTCATTTTACTTCTTAATATTAAATCTTTTTAATTCATTTCCAGCTAAGCGATTAACATTTCTAATAAACTCTGATTAATAAAAGTTTTTAAAAAGTTGTGTATATAGTATTATGGACCTTTTAAAATTAATTTAAAAAATTTGGTGGAAACCCTATTCATCAGTACATTTTATACTGTGTCAACGCAGCAAAGTGAGTGAGCTGTAGGTAATGTAAGTTCTGATGGCCTCGGTTAAAAAAGGGACCGATTATTAGTAACTGTGTCAGTCTCCATCAGTAATTACAAGATACGCAGCAGCATATTACGCATGCTCCGAGGGAAAGAACCAGGCGGTCAGTTTATTTCCCTGCTTCTGCCCTCGTACCAATATAAACTGCTTCTGACAAAGAAAAATAGTGAAACAACACTTTTTTTTCTTTCAACTTTTTTATTCGAACACATAATAAGAGGAACTAGATAGCAAGTCCAGAATATATGAGTTCAAGATAAGATGGCAAAGAACGAATATAATAACTTTGGTGTAAATTATTACCACCTTGCTTAAAGATCCACATCCGTATAGAACCGAGGCCCGTGTTTAACCATTTCAGGTTAAACTACCTGCAGCGCCAAGGCTAGCACGACCTCACTTTGTATATAAAACTTGTCCGAATTGAATCAATGAACCATCGAACCACTAGTTCTTAAATTGAGGCGGCAATGTATAGGATTTTCACTGTCTCTAAATGCGTGTGTGTGTGGCATTTAGATTTTATAGACTTAATATGCATTAAGTTTCAGTAAACGCGAGAGTAAATGTATAGGTTATCAATATGTGATTAAATAGCTCGTCGTCTTCCTGGAAAGTTGATGAGTCGAACAAAGTGAACAAAGAGTACGACGAATTCAAGTAAAGTGACGAAACTTGCTCCGACAAACAAGCTCATGTTACCGCCAATCTCACCTGAAAAATAAAAAAAAGTATTAAATAATTAAAAGAACTGCGTTAAGTATAAAAGATCGTTCTTACTGAGCCATCTAACAACGCTCTGAGGATGATTTTTGATGACAGTAAATGTGAAGGAAGGATAGAAAAAATGAATGGCGGTATGAAGGATGCTGTCGTCGTATTTCTCGCCCATCATGTGCATATCATCATTATCGCCCAATTGAAGAGAGGTGCTCGATGAAGTCACTTGATAATCATCAAAAATGCAATCTTGAGGGCAATAACTCGTTTTCTCCTTAATAGCTGAAGCAAGTTCAAATGAATAGGCGTCAATCATCACCTTTGGCTCACATGCAGGAAAATTTCCTGTTGAATAAACATAAACATGTTAATCGATCTGTCAAAGAAGAAAATTTGGTAGATTTCATGCAGATTTTAACAGGGCTTTAAGGTACAACTTATGTTAATGCAAATATGCAATCGTGAAAGGGGACAAAACAGACCTACCGTCTTTATGAAGGCGGAAACGAGAGCAATTTAATTTAGCTTCCAAAACAGAGCGAGCGCTGGCAAAAGCGCAATTACGTTCCGAGTAAACCCTGAAACTTGGCACCAGAGAAAGATGTAGAGCAGAACTGGATGGAACACAGGAATATGGTGACAGTAATCCGTGTGCAAGCTCAGTGTTATCCGTCTATGTATATGTATATTAAAACCAGTAAGCAACGTGTTATACATCATCACAAGTCTTTAATTAAGTATTCGTTATTTTTTATCACCCGGGAAAGTGTTATAGAGACGCTCGTCCATGTTCCTGGAGTGGTGTAATATCCCGAAGTAGAAATAGCAGGATTTACCGTCGTGATCCGATCTGAAACTGCATAAATGATTCCGCGCCTCGATGCAACGTTACTTGATATTATGGTAGGATCGAACTCTATAGTTAAAAACATTTCGATGCAACATTTGTTTGATATACCTAAATTTCAATAGTTTTTTAAGTTACCAAAACGAGATTTTGAGCTGGTCTTGAGGTAAACTGTGAAGCCGTAGTTTTGCGACACGAACAGTTCCTTTAGTGGAGGGTGGTTGCGCGTCGAGATGCAAATGGTTGCCAAATCGGTCACGTAGCTCTGGTTGCCAAAGAAATTTTTACAGCAGGGTTTGCTCGAGTAAGCGATGGTGTTGTGAGTGCAGCCAAGTATGATATCCTCACATCTAAAGGATTTTAAAAAGAGTGATTTTATCAAGAGAATAAAATGAAAATTATTATAAAATTTTAAATGGGATGATTAAAATACTTAAGAGAAGCCTTCTTGAACACTTCTTGGATAGTTCGATTTTTCATTAGATGACGGTACTCAATCTCCAAATCTTGTCGCATCCGATTATTTTCTTGTAATCGATGTGATGCTAGGTGAGGAGACAAAGCCAAAGCAATGTACGACCCAAGCGAATCATTAAATCCCATGTCTGTGGAATTGTACCCAATAATAGGCAGTAATCAATCACTGCAGTTAAGGTATAATTATGTAAACCAATTCATTTAAGTCTTGTTAGATCGCTATTAGGTTACAATTATATAGAGTCTATGTATGTAGACCTCCTTGAAAGCTCAGGAATACTCGCAGCAATAATAGATGAAATACGGTACAGACTAATCGGCGGACGCGGACCGCGGACGCGGACCGCGGACGCGGACCGCCTAATCAGCGGACTTTTTGACTAAAACCGCGGACTTTTCCAGGTAGAAATTATTGGCGGACCAAGGGTGATCAGACTATTCGGCGGATTAGAATCGGCGGACCAATGAGTTCTCCGAGGGAATGATTAGCAGGTATAACAGGAGATCACCGGTCTAAAGTCCGATGAATTTAGTTCAAAATGGGGTTGTTATACCATGGTCAAAAAGAAGGGACGGGTACAAGCTAAGTAAGAGTAGGGCGATGGGCGGCGATGGGCGATGACGAGGGTGATGATGACCATCAGCAACTATACACATACGGTACTGGCAAGCGTTTAAAAATGATGCTGCGAGTTCAGACCCTAGCTAACTAGCCGGGTATGAGAGAACCCTTAGGTTGCTGTCTCTTGACAACAAATATTGCACCTTCGGATTTAAAAAAATCTTATAGAGGGGCCCTTACTCTATCCAACTTATCCATGGGCCTTAACTCCACTACCGAGTCTCTCCAATTCCAAAGTCTATCAATCAGTTTGTCTCAGACTCCGACGACTGTCCAGAACACCGACGATACCCGATGGCAGTCCAGTTCGAATCAAACTGTAACAAATTTATATATCCAGATGTATTAGGTACCAATAACCTCTAGCGATCGAGTTAGTGTTCTGTGTTCAACGACTTCTACTAGATGGGATCTACTTTGTTACTTGATGCCTCCTTCATTAAGTTTCATATTTTTAAAATCGCAATAAATAAATTTGTATTTGTTTAGTTTTACTACTTAATTTTTTCGCATCCAATAACGCATAAAAAAGGGGGAGCGTGACTCTAGTTGTTTTGGATAGGGGCCACTTTAACCCAAGAGTATTACATGAACTTAAATCACACTCACATACATGAACTTATACACGACTCTGATCATTCTCCAAAATAAGTGCAATATTTCAAAATGATAATCCATGGGCAAAGACAATAACTTAAATACGCGAAAAATAGTTTTCGCGTATTTATATAAAATAAAAATCTTAGCTCCTAATCGGCGGACTTTTGGTCCGCAGTTTTCGTCGAATGGTCCGCCGATTAGTCTGTACCATGAAATACCTTTCAGAATGGTGACATTGAAGAGTGAAGTGTCGCAGATATGAATATCCGGAAGATTAAGACTCGAATTATGCTGAACGATAAACTCCCTACGCAATTCTTTGAGAACTAGCGCATCGTAACTGATTATGAAAACAGAAGCGAACAGCCCAACCGTTAAAAGAATGACCACGAGTACCCAAAAAATCCTAAATTTCAAGGGCTCATTCTTATCTACCATACGAGCAAAACCGTGTCCAGTCGTTGTCCGTGCAAACTTTTCCCACAAGCCTTCAGATATTGTAAAATTTTCTTCTTCTAACTCTCCGCCGTCTAGTTCTCCTTTCGGTCCATCTTTTTTGTATCCGAAAAGCCACCCACTTTTTTTCTTTGTAGCCAACTCTTTCACAGCACCGCTATTTTCAGCCGATGTTTCTTGGTTGGACCCTACCAAATCAACAGCAATCCAACCATTAGTCTGCTGATTAAAAGTTTTGCTATTATCATTCGAATCCATCTAGAAATGATTTTTTAAAGCCCAAACCACGAAATGTTTGTTCAGCAACCGACCTTTAGCGCAGACTCAGAGCAACTGTCACGCAGATACTCTTTGATTCGTGTTATAAGGAGTAGCCACGTAGTATATAGCTGAACAGATGGCGACTTTTTTAGCGCAGTTCGTTGTCTATACTCCTATTACTCTTATACTCTTGGTACATTGTTATTGGAAGCACTCATGAGACAACTTTTTTTTTAAGCTGACAAGATTCTAGATTTTTTTTTTATTAAGATTTTATCTGACTAAACTCAAGATGTGATTTATTTTTATTTTTTAAACAGGGTCGATTCGAAGGTTTCAGACTTGGACTAAATTTAAATCTTACTTTTTCTATGTCTATTCTGCATTGCTTGTATGTTCTTGCATCATATTTTTTAAAATTTGCGATGGAAATAGGAAGGTTAAGTACGTTAAAATATAAAATAAGCGTTTCAATTACTCAAGACTATATTCAAATCGATTCACGGGCAGTAGACTAACTCAACTCGATTTCTTAGTTTAATGAGTTAACTTTACCACGTTTTACTTAAACAAATTCGTCTTTAGTTTGGGGATAAGGGGTTATGTTATATACTCTACTTGTGTTAGGTTCATAATATTGATATATAAAAGTTCCAAAAATTTTAGATGGTAGAAAAGAACGGATGTGCGAAGAACGTGTATAAATCGATTTTACACGAAGAGAGTGGGAGGACTAGGCAGGGAGAGAGAGAAAAGTTTTATGTCACATGCAAATGTTGAGCTTCGAGCTATGCTGCTGTGCATATATATGTATAAGAATGTACATTTCATAGCGGAAAGGTTTAAATTGAGTCAACCTTTCACTTTTTTTCGCTATAAACTGAAAGAGCTATCATCTCAGAATACAATAATAAGAGCCGTAAAAGCTTGAAGGTTTTACAAGGCATTTTAGATTCAAGCTTAGAAGAATAAGAAAAGCTTTTTTATATTAACATACCTTAATAATTAATTATTTGTTTTACTTACAACACTCTTTTTACTCTTCTCCTTTCTTCAATCGTAGCTCAACCATATTGTTCGAACTCTTTGCTAATGATTCAACCTGATTTTGTAGATGTTTTATGTGTATGTGTATGACTAAGCTCCCTTTTGGCCTCTCCCTCCGATCGTGAATTTAAATTTATAGTGTGCGTACATTTCCATTCGAAAGAGCAACACTCAATTTGAGTACGCTTAACGTAGTTAATAACCAATAATGCTTAATAGTTGTGTACTAACATGAATAAAATACGAATGTAGAGTAAAAAAAAAAATACCTTGATTGCCAATCTGTACGAGATCCTGAAGAAGTCGAGCTAGGAGATCAGCCTTCTGTCGGTGGGGCTCGAAAACGTTCGCCCTCAGAGGCACCGGCACCGATCTGTGCTGATGAGAATTGCAGAGCGATCCTAGATTTTCTGCCGTGATCCCGCTTATCTCCCCCAACAAATCCTCCTATGTATAACATATTATTCCCATTTTGTATGAATAAGAATTAAGTTATAAGTTATTGATATTAAGAACCTTTAGAGTAGAAGGCTGCGGTGGCTTTATAGAGGTGACGTCATCACGGATCCCCAAGTCAGCTCTTTCTAGATGCTGCCGTGCAACATCGATTGCTGCTACTGCTGTCGTCAGCCCAACGAAGAAGAAGAAAAACATAAACAGGAAGAAGACGGTAGAAGTCTAAGCGGTGGGTCTTCTTATTGGTCGTCGTAAGGTCGGGTAATGAGATTACTTCCTCTCTCTCTCTCTCCAATGAACCATCATGATGAGATTTCATCCCATTCATCTTTGATATCTTAGAAAAATCAGTTAAAAATGGTACTGCCTAAAAAGCAGAAACGGCAGAAGCAGAAACCCGTGCCTAAAAAGCAGAAATCATGCGCAGAAACAGGTTTCTAAAAGGCAGAAGGCGAATTCGGCAGAAACTTTTATTTTTTTTTATTTTTTTTATAATGCTCTCTGCCAAATCCGCCTTCTGCCTTTTAGGAACCTGTTTCTGCGCATGATTTCTGCTTTTTAGGCACGGGTTTCTGCTTCTGCCGTTTCTGCTTTTTAGGCAGTACCGTTAAAAATGAAATAAAACAAACATGTGATATGATTCTGTATAACACAGCGCTGTCATTTAATCAATATCATCGAATACTCTATGACCTTGTGCAGTCAACTTGTAGCCTATAGCGTGACTATACAAAATCGCTAATATAACCATGTGTGAATATTTTCGAAGTGATCCAGCCTAGCGATCTTTCCAAAAGGGAACGCTCACGGAAAGGAAATAATTAACTAAGAGCAGCAGAGCAAGACTTGTGTCTTATAAGATGGAGATCGACTACGGTACTCAATCTAAGAAAAAATTTGAAAGCGGTTATAAACTTGATTAGCTCGATCGCTTGCAGAATCTGTTTTTTTTTCTGTTATCAGGTTTGCACTTTAATAAGTATAAACGAAATATGATTCTGAATCAGCTCGATGAGCTGGAGTTCATCAGGCTGGAATTCGACTTCCTCTCTATGACATATGAATGCTTTTTTTCGTTTTCATGACCAAAAAAGTGTATGATTTTATGTTTCTACTTTAGATCCTATATAAGTTAATTTCTCTTTTATTCCTAAAAATTGGGGAGTGAAAAAAGAGCATATTGTTTTTAAGTGTTTAATTATTTATTCTTTTTTTCATGTCACCTTATACCAGAAAGATACAAAGAAATAGGCTTTCGGTTCATTCAACACATCATTTATGAAGATTATTTGTGTTCAAAATAAATGTATTCAGAAATTCGAGTTGATTAAGCCTTAGTGTATTCAGGTTTTTTGATCGTAAAGTAATACTGGAATTTTCAATCTTTTATTATTCACTTTCCAAAGCCATAAGGGCGTCCACCATAAGGACCATAGCCACCATAGGGACGGCCGTATCCGCCATAACCCAGACCACCTCCATAGGCACCACCGAAACCCGGTCCGTAGAGACCACCATAACCACCTAGGCCTCCGTAACCGTATGGGCGACCGTAACCAAATTGGCGTGCGAAGGCGAGAGTTTCCAATTCGTCTTGAGGAGGCATCATAGCGTGAGCGTTGAGTACGTTAGGGTTGTTGGCCATAAGTGGATTTGGAACTACAATCGTAGTTTTTAAGGGTGCGTTTGTTTCTTCCAGATTTGCTGCATTAGTATTGGCGACCAGAACGGTGCCCAAAACAGCCAAGCAAGAAAACTGTTAAGTAAATCAAAATCAAGTTAAAATAGAGTCCAATACAAGTTTTAAATCGAGTTTTAAATCAAAATATGTTCTTACCAGAGAGAGCTTCATGTTGAGTAGTTGTGGTTGGTGAGTAAGCTGAAGAGCTTGTGTGAAGATGGGTTGATTTCGCCATGTTTTTATACTCGCATTCGTCCCTCGTCTTCCTTTCTACCGGTCAGCGAGTTTTCGAACTCGTCAAGGTTAACTTGAAATCGACAACAAGGATGTAACCTTTCGTCCCCTAGCCCCTTTTCTTTGTACTTTTAAAAATAGATCGTACTAAGGTAGGGGCTGGTTCAACGACCGCATATTGAGTGGATTATTTTTGTTTTGAATACGATCGAATTTCATTGTTGGTTACAGATTTTTCAGAGATAGAAAAATGTAAAGAATATTTAAACGAAATATTTAAAAAACAAAATCCTAATTTGAAATCCTGTGTATTCTTGTTTGAAACATACAACAGCTTTCTAGATTTCATGAAATTTCAAAAAGAAATTGCTGTTACTTTCAATAAAACACTGGACGGCCATATCCTCCGTAACCCCACGGACGACCATATCCGCCGTAACCCCAAGGACGGCCATATCCGTAGTAGCTCCATGGACGGCCATATCCAGGATAGCTAAATCCTCCATAAACAAACTGACGAGCAGTAGGATCTTCCAATTCTTCATCAGGAACTATGGCGCTAGCGGGGGTCATCATCGCATTATGATTCTTGGTCAGAACTGGACTTGGATTTTTGTTGAGCAGGATTTCCTCACCCAGTGCTGGATAAAGAGTATTGGTAGCCAAAGCTACACCCAAGACGGCTAAATAGGAAAACTGGAAGAAAATCTTTAGTTGAATATATTTAAATTAATATTTGTGGAATCATTTTAACATTTTGATTTTTCTTACCAGAGAGAGCTTCATGTTGATTATTTGGGGTAGAAGAGGTAGTCTGATGTCCGGTACCATTTTGAGCGACTTTTATACCCGCCCCCGGCCCTCTTTCCAGTGCGCTGGTCAGTGTTTTGGAACTTTTGAAGGTTAACTTAAAGTCAATAACAAAAAATGTATAACCTTTCATCTTTTAACCCCTTTGCAGTTTTGTTAATTGACCAATCCAGGTATACAGCCCCTTTTTTCTATGCACTTTCAAATATAGGCACATTCTTTTGAAGGGAGCAACTCATCAAGATAAATAAATTTAGCTCTCAGCTAATTTTTTTTCAAGTTTAAATTTTAAACTCCATGTTCTATTGCTCTAACTTTAGGACATAAAGGCTGGTCTCTAGTTATTAAAAGTCAAACCTTGTTTATTTTAAAGGGAATCATTCTTTTTATTTTTCTCATTTTCCTAAATATTAGACTTAACTTCCGTATAATTTTGAGACTCTCAAGCCGAGTTTGATAGGCCTACTCATATTTTAGCTCAGCAGCTAAATATATTTTATTTTTTTTTCAAGTTTAAGTTTTCAAATTCCGTGTTCTATTGCTCTAACTCTAGGACTATGGTCACTAGTTATTCAAATTCAATTTTTTTTATTAGTATAAAGGGCATCATTGTCTTTATTCTCCTCATTTTGCTAAATACTTAACTATAGTTTTGAGATGCTCAAACCGAGTTTAATACTCATACTCAATTTATACACGTAGTGTTTCATCTGGTCCTGTTAGACTTGCAGACGTCTTCATATTTACTTATCAATAATATTCAAAATCAACAATAAAGCAGCATGATTGATGAACTTCCAGTGTATTCCGTTTCTAATAAATTAAGTTGATTTCAAATTTCTTTGAAATGTTAGAAACTTCATTTTCCGTAACCCCATGGACGGCCATATCCACCATAGCCCCACGGACGGCTGTATCCACCGTACCCCCATGGACGGCCGTATCCACCGTAACCCCATGGACGACCGTATCCGCCGTAGCCCCACGGACGTCCGTAAAACTGACGAGCAGTGGGATTTTCTAATTCGTCGTTTTCAGGAACCATTGGGATGGAATCCACCATCAAGCTGGGATTCTTTACCAAGCGTTGATCGGGAGCGATGTTTGAATCTTGGATGTTCGGAGTGGCTTCATCCAATGCTTCGTTAGTAGCCAAAGCGATGCCAAAAACGGCCAAGCAGAACAACTGAAAAACAGTGTGTCAAACATTAAAAATGTTTCACGGGAAAAAATTTCCTTGTCTTACCAGAGAGAGCTTATTCATGTTGATTGTTGAAGTCTTGAAGAATTGGTCTGATGTCCTCTGAAGAGTTTGAGCTCAATTTATACTTGCACATTGCTCTCTTTCTAGTGCGCAGGTCAGTGTTTTCAAACTGTTTCAAGGCTAACTTTAAAAATTCAATAACAAGGGCGTGACCTTTCGTCTTTTAGCCCTTTGTTGCTCCTGCTAAAACCGACTGATCCAGGTAATCCAAAATAGAGGGATGGTTCAACGGCCGTTTAAGTGTTATTGTTCTTGTTTTCGCTGTTTATCTGTTTTTAGAGCCGCATGTAAACTTGTTGAAAGTCATTCGAAGGTTACTTAAAAATAAATTATTTAATTTAGTTAAGAATATTTAGAATTTGAAAAAAATGCCACTATTTCTCTCTTAACGCGCGACAAAACATAGCTTTAAATATTTTGATGTATAAAAGTGTAGAACTGATTCTTATTGCACATCACGTTTATTTCCATTTTGTGTTTAAATAATTAAATAAATAAAAAATAATTATATCGGTTTTAACTATGTTTATTTTTATACTTTACTACATTACATGTGAGTTAATGCGTGTTTAGACGATGAGCAAAGTAATCATTTTTTGTAAGTTGGATAATCTACGGGATAAGCTCCATAGTAGCTAACAGGTTCTTGAAAACCCGACCCTGGACGACTGATATCATAAGGATTAACAAAGAGATAACGGCGAGCGTTGAAATTCTCCTCTTCGACGCTGCTTTCTTCCACATTTTCGGCGCTGTTTACGTCCTTGTTCTCTTTCGGTTTGTCCTCATCGGTCTCCTCTTCGGAGCCGAAGCTGAAATTTCTACGCCAACGACCGCCATAGCCCCCGCCACCGCCGTAATAGCCGCCGCCACCAAAGCCTCCATCGCTGAATCCACCACCACCGTAGCCTCCGCCGAATCCTCCGCCATAGCCGTGATGACGATGTCCACCGTGGTGATGATGATGATGATGATGACGGTTTTCTTCCGTTTGCTGATCCGGAGCAGCTGCCATGAGATTGTCAATAGCCTTAGTGATGAGATCGTGCGCAGTATCAGCATCAGGATCAGTGGGTGGTTCTTGTTGAATTTGAGGTACAACGAAATCCGGAACTTCTGGAATCGTTTCAATGCATGTATTATGGGCGACGTCTTGCGTTGTCATAGCATCAGAGCATAAAAGAGGGCTACCGTTGATCATCAAGGTAACGCTACCCAATGAAAGGAAACAGGCGATCTATACATTAAAGAATATAAAGTTGGGATTACTACGGTTAATTTTTAAATAGATTTTAATTTCACAACCAATATTTTTACCAAAGAAAGCTTCATTTCTGCTGGACAAAAACAAAATATGACCCAATGGCTGGAGTACTAGAGAGGAATGAATGCCCATGCAGCCCTTAAATAGATTTGTGGACAAGGGGAAAAGGAGTTTTGAGATGGCTGGACAAAGCCAATCCAGGTAACTTCTTCTACCTGAGGCTGATAAATGGTGCACGTATACTTTATCTCTTTACTTCCGCGTCAACGAAAATAAGAAAGTCTAGGTCAGTTACAATAATGCTGTTGTTTTGCTGAGTTATTTTTGTAGGTTTGTCCTTGGTTTTCGGTCGATGAACCGTCCACCCTACTTCATCCCTTTGAATAGTAAATGAGAGTAAATATGTTCCTAAAACCTAATAGCTTTTGGCTAAACATTTAGGAGCGTTCCGATCAGGCACGGAATAATGAGTCGTCGCTCTTCTTTTTTGTCTTTTTTATTCCTCGAACATTTCTTTCAAAGGCTCGAGAATTTCAGAGTTCAGTCCTACTGCTATTGCTTTAGGAAAAATATGTGAACATTGATAGATAGAGATTGTAAATATATTTATGCTGATACGATCAAGATAAAATAGGATGCCTTAACAAGATCCGCTCCTCGTATAATCGACCGGATGGGCCGGATTTTTTTTTCATGAATCATGTCCAATCGAGTTTAAGAATGTTGTTTAATGAATATTGATAAGAAAAAAAACATGAGAGCCCGCACATCCCTTGCCGGCAAATAAACCGATTAAATGAAAAATACAGCTAGATTGGGTGCTAGAAATAATGAAGCAAACATGGTTAGATACGTAGCCTAAATTTTTTGAATGGGTAAAGGCAAAATATTTTCTTTTGTAAGCAGAAGTGGCATTGATGCTATGCATTAAAAACGTTAGGATTTGTATTATTGGCGGACTGTTTCTGAATTTATGAAATGGAGAAAAAAATACTCATGGTACATGTTGCGCATGAATCAAAACTACTACCCGAGGGTATCAACTTGATTGATTAACTTTGATTGATCAACGAAAGTTTTGCTGTAATGAGACTCGTTCAAATTCATTTTCTAAAAAATAATAATAAAAAAATTTAAAGTAAAACATACACCTACCACTTGATACTAATAAAATTGACACTTTGGGGTATTGTAATCGGTAAACAAAAGCAAGATGTTATTTACAAATGTGTGTCAATAACTTCATGAATCGAATTGAAATACCACAAATAAACAATCATTTATCTACAGCATAAACTTGAAATTAATAAGTGACGCGCAGAACACTAGTATTTTCGCATTATCCGCCTTGGCCGCCTTTATTGCCTCAGCCCGTCAGCCGCCTTAAACGCCTCAGAAAAAGTGATAAAACGAAAAGATACGGACCAATCAGGAGAGGGCGAAATAAAGGTTTTGAGACTCGCTTCAGAAAGGAGGATAGACAGGTAAATAGGACGGTGAAGAACCTCTGGTATCGAATAGATTCTATCCCATCCGGGGCAACAAATGGTCTTCACTTATTACTAAAATTAGCTCAAATTTCCGTTAAATTTGATATTTAAATGATCCAAAATTTACATAATGGTAACGTCGTTTATTTTCAAGAAATGAAATAGCTGTGAGGAACGTCAATCCACATAGTTGGTGTTGCAATTCTAGTTGTTCTGTACATATTTGTTATTAAGCAACACAACATAATTATTTGTTAAGAAAACATCACACAATTTTACTCCGTCGCTCTCTAAAAACTTAAAATCATACCCTTTTCTTAGTAGAACGTAAGATTCTTGAACGATAAATAACATATTCGCCCATTTGTATAGCATACCGTACTTATATCATAATATGTTTACTTCACAGAATCACAGTATATAGCAAATATCAATTTAAGAAGACGGGTTCTTCCTTTCTTTTTGTTCTCACTTTTGAAAAAAGAGTGTATTATCCGATATAGTATACCGCTGCATCGCGAACAATCAATGTCTCAATTAAGCTGAAGGAAGTTCAATAGGCCAATAGCTAACATAACGTTCATCAATGCTTAAAATACTTTTAACTTATAAGTACTGAACAAAAAATTCAATTTGGATTTTTAAGTTGAAGTAAACTTATAATCCTAACTGAATTTTTTTGTTGAAATCTTTTCGATAGGTGGCGACTTTTTAGGGGCAGCGCCGCAGCGGTGCTAGAGCAACCTTCGGAATTTTCTGTTGGGGGCTGAGCCTCCCTAAAACCTAAATTCCTACTTCGGAATTTATATTTTTAGAAAAAAAATTTTTAATTGGTATCAAAACTGGTGAAAATTATAGATTTTTGCAATTATTTTCAACAAAGCAAAAAGGGAAAAGTAAATTGAGCTACATAATGCTGCAATCCTAATTAGCGCATTATATATTGTGTCCTTTTTTCCATTCAGTTCCCTTTAAAATTCGAAAGCGAAGTCGCCGCCTATGATCTTTCCATTTAGAGTGATTATTCATGCACTTCATCTTATTATATTTCTTCTAAAATTCTTCTTTTTACAAAAAAAAATCGTCCTTATGTATTCATACTATTCCACAAATAAAGGTGATGGAAACTACAAAGATGTGATAGGAGAATTTAAAACTCGAAATAAAAATTATTGATGCTCTCCATCGAGGGCTTCGAGGAAGCGTCCCTCGATTAGAAGAGGGATCAGTCGATGTCGGACGGGTAGAAGGAAGATAATTATGAGCGGGAAGGCCATCTTCATGTAGTACCAGGGAGCAAAGCCGAAGAGGCACAAGATTAACAGCTGCGTCACTTGGCAGCCAGTGAACTGATGAATCTTCCGCTGAGGAACTCGCCGGATGTAGTGATTTGGCGGATATGCAGCCTTTGAAAAAATTACTAATTTTTCTGAAAAGAAACATTAGGGACATTTTATGGAATACCTGTTCCGTGAAGAGAAGAATGATGCGCTCAAACATCTGATTGCCGTTGAGAGCTGTAACGGCCATGTAAAGGAAGAGTCCGTCTAGTACGGCCGTCGGGATATAAGCCAGTGGATAGGGTAATAGGAACAGGGACAAACCGATAAAGATGTGAGACATAATTCCCGTCAACCTAGTCTCCCGCACTTTCACGATTCTATTACATGTGAAATAGTAATTATTAGAATAGTGAATTGCTAAATTAATCTAATAATAAGTACATCTCATAAACGTGTCCTTGATCGACGCGCTCTTCCACGTCAGCCAAGCAGCGGACGTGCAGCGGAGAATGGGGCAGCGCGGCGTGCATCCAAGGAAGCCCAAAGATGGACAGAAAAGCCGTAACTAAAGCCACAACGAAGAGGTCCCAGTGGTAAGCTGGCCCTTTCTTCAACCTTGTGTAAAATACAATTGTTATTACTGTACGAAGATCTCTTCCTACTGTGTCTCAGTGAACGTGTTTTGTATTTACTTATTGCACGGGTTGTTGACCATGGCAGCCGAAATGTTCTGATCCACAAAGAAGAGGATTGAAAGAGCGAATCCCATCCCCATGGCCCCTATGATGGAGAGTAGAGAGAGTCGCTCTAATGGCGCTACGGTAAACATGTGCTTGTCGTCGTAATGGAACCGCTCCACTGCACGCGAATCCCACATGATTATTAAAAACGTGAGTGCTCCATCATCTAACCAGTACCTCAATGTTTACCTGTCACATCTTGAAAGAGGTAGGAACCGACGAAACTGAGAGTGATGACGGCCACTGGCAGCGAGTAATCCGCAAGGGCTTCCCGCATTCCTGCTTTTAAGTACGGCCTAAAACACAAATAGTTAATTTTTATTAACAACGACGTCTTTAATGAACTATATAATAATGATACGTTTTGTTGAAATTGTAGAGGGAGACGCCGATCCAGACGGTGCCAAACATGAGAAGCAGGAATAGGAGTGAACTGGCTCTATTGCATTCGATGAGCTCAGCGGCCGTTTCGTTCGCTTGGTTCAGAAGGTAAGCTACATCGGCGTTGGACGGAGACCGGATCAGACTCGCGTTGCCGTTGCCGACGTCCAGCAGGGTGCCGTTTTCCTTGCACGGTTCCGCATTGTAATTCTCTTGAAAGTCTGTATGAATGGTATAATAATGATTTATAAGCTGTAGCTGTACCATGCTGGTTCTTAAATGATTTATGACGGCCATAAATTGAGTAGTGGTTACGCTCAACTCAATCAAATTGGGCAAATAAGAGAAATAGGGAGGGAGGCGGGATCGATCTGTAAAAGACACGACATAAATATCTTATTCCCTAGCGAATATAATTTTACGTTCCCATGTCAGGCTAATTTTTTCTCTCCTTTCATTCTTATGATCTGGAGAACACAACTGATGCTTGAACAAGTCCAGTGAAGAATTGAAAAAAGTGGACATTCGATCGATGTTTTCTGCAGAAAAGAAAGAGTTCGGCAACCGACAAAAAAAATTTATTTATAGAAAAGTACAGACAAGGATGGTACACATCATAATCTGACTACGAGGCACTTAGTGTCGGCCCTTGAATTAGCATTTCGCCTTGCTAACTTTTTTTTCCACGTTCAATTCAAATAAAATGGTTAACTATTGAACGAAGATGGCAGGATCTGGTCTAATATTTCTCTTAACCACTTCCAGAACAGTCGGTAACTTATTTGAATGAACAAGCGCGCTGCCGAGTAAAAAGTTTTATTGGGATTACGTACTTTTGACGGTGTCGCGAAGGACGTCCACGCAGAAGGCGATGGAGATGAAGAGAGCGAAAATCTCTTCGGTGGACCTGGTGGACCAACGCATGAGCCGAGAAACGTCAAAGAGAGAGTAGAGAATGAGGAAGAAGGCGGACCAGAGGCCCACGCAGCCGTACATGGCGTAGAAATCCAGCTGGAAATCCTCGCAGATGCTAAAAATCACTACGACGATAAAGCGCAGAAAAAGATATGAATGTTACAAACATAAAGAAACCAAGAGATCGAACAAAAGAGAGGAGCATATGTCACATGAAAAAAAGACAGAAGAAGAACGAAACCTTTTATGTAGAGGGAAAGGGGTGCAGTGGTGAGCAGGATCAGGAGCGGTTGACCGCCAAAAACGAAGAAGAAGAGACCTCCAATCGTCTGACCGATGATGACTTTCTTGACATCTATTATACCAAGTAGAAAATCGGCTTATCAATTTCAAACTTGGTTTTTACATGATAAAGGTCGGCGACCAGTAGTCCCATTAAGGCAAAATTATTAGGAACCCTACTTTGACACAAAGTTTGAGCTACGTTTCAACGAAGGAAAACAAGACAACTTTATGTCCCGACAGTTTACCAAGAAGACATTTTATCGCTGCAAAGGATATAAAAACGTCACTCAAAGCTGGGATGAAAAAAAAACTTACCAATTTTTCCTCGAGTGTTCTGATAGTTTAAAACGCCGAAAGCAATCGCGGGTAATATGCAGGCAAAGTAGAGGAATAATGTCGTCGAGAGGACCTTTTGTGGCGTCTTGACGCCCGTTGCCCCGTCCTTGTAGTCGGAAATGTAGTGAGGAAGCCGCCTGGATAGATCCTCCCGAATGCCTTGCCCGAAACGGCACAGTCTCTTGTTCTCCTTTTCGATACGATATAATAACTTTGATTAAAACAAACAATAGCTATGAATAAGCAAGTCTATCAAAATCCCCAAGGCTTATATACACCACGTACCACCATGATAAAAGGTTTATTATATACTCTAGCTCCCTTCCCTCGAGTCTCGTAATGATTTTAACTCTGATAAAATTTACGAGACTATAGCGTTATACAAACTTAATTACTCCCACCAAAAATTCAATGTTTTTATTTGTTTAAGATTCCCATCAGTAAACCAGTGAAAGGAAAGTGATAAAATAGAAATGCGTTACTCACATTATTGTTGTCACCTTCTCTGGGAAGACGTTCAGGATTTGCCTGATCCACTTGGACGCTTGGCATAGCCTGCTCCTCAGCCAGTTCTTTAGTATGCTTCAAAAGGATCTGCTTGAATTCATCCTCAGTTCGTGCTTCAAGGAGATGCTGACGTAGGTCCACATCAGCTAAGAGCGTAGCGAATGTCCTTCCCGTCTCCAATGCATTCTTTGTCCCTTTCTGTCATCATGGAATTAAAGAGGAAGAAAAACCTTTTGTGGTTACAGATTCCTTCCTTTTCCATTTTTTTTTCGTGACAAAACCTAACACTCAGTCTTAAAGGACATCCGACAGGAAGGAGAAAGAAAATACATATCCGCCGGAATCGAAAGAAACTCAATAAAAATCAATAAAGGACTAGACAAGGTGAAGATATATATATATTTATTTGTTTTATCATTTTAATGATAAAAACAAATAAACACCAGTCTCTAAAGACTGTCATACTGATGTAGCACGCATCCAATTCAGGATCAGATTTCGATTCCTGAACGTAATGACTATCATCTATATGAATCGATTTCTAACGGTCAGCTAGTTCCATCCCAAATAAGCTGAATCCTTGTGTGTGACCCGATAAATTAAAAGTGACATAACACTAATAATAATATAATATCCTTTCCAGAAGGAAGAAAGAAAGAAAAAATAACAAGTCCCTCACGCCGATGGGGTACAAGACGGTAGAGTGGAGGGAAAGAGACAGACCGACAGACACACAAGTGGACCGTCTAACACCACAACCACATATATAAATATATAGAAGAGCTAAACAGAAAGAGAGAAAGAGCTCTCTCTGGGTAAGTGTTAAATTGCTCCTGCAGCAGAAACAGCGGGACAATCAGGACACACACACACATACACGATGACGAGCTGGAAAACGCCTGGGCGGTGCTCTATTGTGTTGTAAAATTGGAGAGGAAGCAGAGCGAGTGCGGGAAAGCCAATAACAATGTAGCAACAACACTTGTGCCCCTCTTGGCTTCTTCCAAACCCTAACTACATGCGCATTTTCACTGTAAGAAAAAAAGGATTGTGTGTATGTGAAAAAATACTGTTGCCAGCATCCTTTCTATAATCAATATCACGGCGGAATAAAGAAGAAGAGGCCGAGAGAGAGAGGTAACTTTTTTTCGTGACCTATTCCGGCCCCGTCTTCTTCAGACAGATTGATCGACTTCCCTATATATTAATAATGACTATTACATCGTGATGTATGGGTGATAAATGATGCAAAGTTAGAATACCACGTAATCTTAAGGCGTTAACGATTCCATTCAGGGCGCATTAGATCCTTGATGGATTTTTCGCTTTAAGATTTCTGATACTGTTTTGCCATTCGGTAGCGTTCTCACGGAGGGGTCTCAGTCTCAGAGCGTATCTTTCTTTCTTAAAATGCTAAAACTTAAGTCAGCAAAGCAGTAAATCCTTTTGATGAAGCCAAACAAGAGAGGCCGGGTGAAGGATTTGCGCACTTTATGGGTCAAAGATCTAATTTGAAACCTTAAACCAGGAAAAAGGGGAGGTAAAATCCTAGGGAATATTCCTTTCTCTTCCAGATGATGGCGCCCATCACTTGCATCCTTTCTTATATTGGCAATATAAATAAATAAATATATACATATCTAGAAAAACATGAATAGTTACTTAAACTGACCTCTTTGCTCGGACAAAGGACGAGGACGAAAAGACGGACTTCGTGACAAGTGTTGCCCATGTTGGCCGGGTGCTTGAGTCGCACAATTCCGACGTGTCGACGGGTCAGCGTCGGTAAATTGCACCTGAGAGTATTGAAGGAAGAAAAATCAAACATAACTCTTAGCCGTCTCACTTGTTGCGAAGATCACGAGACAGAAAGCGACTTACAGAGCGCAGATCCACGAGTGGTCGTAATCGAAGGTACCGTTATCGTTGGTGCAAGTAGCTTGAATCGTCCTCGCCAACATCGGAACTATATATATATATATATATAAAATAACACAGTAATATTACTGCAAATGATGGTTACGTTAAGAGCAGCAGCATCTTCTCCAAATACAAATAGAAAAGAAAAAAAGAAAGAAAGGTTGCACGCTCTTCAAGTCTCTAGTAGAGCACAAACGGACGGTCACGAGGAGTTAATACGCGGAGCAGTCCTCAATAGTCGAATCGTAAACAAAGTAAAAGAGAAACAAAGTAGTTTCTCTCGTGATTACTGTTGATTGCACGCTACTCGATAAAAGGGAATTAATGGGGGAAATTCATTTGAGAAGAAAAAAGACGAAGCAGTTAGTTTGATAACAGGAAATGATATAGAATCCTGAGTGAAATAACAAGATAACAATAGTTGAGTTAGACCAACTCAGAAAATAAAAATCATCGGAAAAAAGTCCAAAGCAAAAAACCGATGTGAGAGACAACAAGAAAGAGGAGGGAAAGAAACACACAAAAAAATGCTACCACGGTCCTTAATTACATTGCAATATGGCAGCATTCGACCGATACCTACATTCCTTGGGATCCTACAGCATTTTTTATTTTCATTTATTTTTTTTTCTTTCTGCGGCATCACATTTAGTCGGCTTCAATTAAATTGACTAACATTATTTTTCATACACATATTGCAAGCACACACAAAAAGAGAGTTTTCCAGATGGGTCTACTAGACCTTTAAAAGTCAGGATGAATAAATAGGCTAATCACAAGCGCCCTTAAGCATTACGGCTCACAAAAGGTCAACTCTTATCAAACTTGAATTTAATGTGGGTTAGAAAAAACGAACATGAATCGTACCTTTGTCATGAGTGAAGAGAATCATTTTGACCTCTTCCGCCACGCTGGGCACCATTTTTATTAGAAGGAGGTCCACCAGATCTAGCGGCGAGTTCTCCGTCACATCCAGGAGGAGAACGCTCTGCTCAAGGAACTGAGTTATGTCCAGGGCCGGCCTCACCTCCGCTCCAAAGTCTTTGAGAGGGAGCCTCTGTAAAGTGCACGTAATCAGATGCAGTTCCTCATCATCATCAATCCCTGTAGCCGGCAGGGGTCAAGGCGGACGTATCCGTCGCCGGAGTAGTCGCCGTTAATGCAAACTGCGGCGGATTAGTGGCGCTATTATAAGGAGTTTCGCCAGAAAGTTGATGACTACTGTCTCTCAAACAAGAGGAGACTATGGACGGACTAATATCATCCAGCTGGACACTACTAATCCCACCTCGCAGCGCTACTACTGCACCCCGTTATTGAACCGTTCCAGCATCAAGGATTTGGGAACTTTTGGACCGGCAGAAGAGACATCAGTAACCGCTGGATCTGCCAAAGACGTCTTAGTCTGTTCGCCTTCAGGCCGCTTCGGCGCCTCTGTTGCCCAGATGGAGGATTCAATCCTGGCGATGACACTAACAGAATTAGCTGGAACTACTAGGGCATTGTTTGCGAACATCTCCTCTTGAACATGGGCTGAGCAGCGAGAACCGGCTTAGTTTTAAGGCCCGATGCGTTGATCTCAACGACGCATTTGCTGTTGCAGAGAACAAAGAAGCTTCCAGATGACATGTAGCTACTTGCAACCATGAGTGGAACGGTGGAAGAAGCGGAAGAACTAACTCCATCTCAAAGAGCCGCTTGATGAAGTCTCTCCTTCCATCGCTTCGCTGCCCACTTTCCGGAAGGGATATACACCGCAATGTTCAAGACGTTTTCCGCTCCGTTGATGGATGCGGCTACCATCATCGGGACTCGCTCTGTACTGCTCCGTTCCGGTGTCGTCACCAGCTGACTATTAGCCGGTGAGTGCATGATGTGATTACGAGTGAAAAGACGGGACTGAGCTGTATCGATTCACGGACGGATCACTAAAACTTTATTGATGAACTAATGAGAAGACCCTGTGATGACACCCAACGAGCGAACGAGTAGTGATGACAAGCTAAAAACAACAAACAGGAATGCTTAGAGATCTTCAAACCATTCGAGAAGACAAAAAAAAGAGTGAATTTTTACAAAGAGAATGGAAAGGCGAATAAAAGGCAGGAGCCGGAGCGGGAGGTTAACATCGAACGTCTGAACTGTCTTCGCTTCTGCCAGCGACCCAAACCTAAGGCCGGACCACCCGCTAACCTTACAGGGGACTCGGGACCTAAGAGGGGGCTAAGCCCTTGTTTACCCCTTACGCTATGGCGCCGGCGCAATTGAAGAATCATACAACATCAGCGGAACAGCTACTCTGGACACACAACTGCTTAAAAAACCACTGGCAGGCCAAGAAGGTTGGCTCAATTAAAACATTACGTCATATTTACCTTCCCCACTTTTAAACAGGAATGACCTTTTCTCAATACAGCTGAAACCTCACACGTCGAAGTGGTCTACTAACGGCATTAAATAGGATGTCACAACTTTCAGGGTGCATCGTCCTTCTTTTAAAAAAAATGTAAAATGGGCGGTGGCCTGTGTCGCCTAAATATGTTTTCTACGATGACAGGGTTTCCTTCTCGGTAAGAGAGATAGAAATTGATCTGGTTCGTGACGTGGAGAAGAATTCCTACTAAAAGCGCGCACTAAAAACTAAAAGATCCGATGAAAGAAGAAGGATATATTTTTCTCACAACCGGAGCATTTTTTTTTCTCTGCATCTCCACGGAGCGCGTTCAAAGCCTCCGGATTGTGCATGAAGGACGAACCCATTTGTTTCCTCGTCGCCGGCAGCAGCAGTGGCAAGATCCGGTGCATCAACAACAAGCAAAAAAAAAAAAAAAAAAAAAGGAGAGAGAGAGAATTGATGGATCTTCTTTTCGTTACAAGCCCCGGATCGACGGCGACCGGCAGTAGGCTGCTTTCATGAATACTTCGAGCTAACTGCCCAGCACGACTCTGGCATCAATCTTTAAGGAAACTTGGGCCCTCCCTGATGGCACAGTGTGTGAGTTAGAAATTAACTTAAGAGCACACTCCAGCTTTATTCCTTCTGTAATAATAGTCTGTTAACTATAGGGATTCCAATGGACATCCGCCCAAAATCTAAAAAAATATTTAAAAAATAAGAAGAAACGTCCGAGCGGTAAAAAAAAAAAAATAATAAAAATTTAGAAGGGGATCTTTTTGTTGTCCCTTGAACATTTCGTTTGGATTTTGGATCAAATGGATTTTGGGATTTTCTTTTATTATATGTTTGTTTCCGTCAAATCCTGAATTCATTCTTGCATCATAAGAATTTTGAATATAATAGGGGTTTTCGTATCCAAGAGGATCGTCCTTGCGAATCTCAAGATTAGCAAACTGTAAGGATTCAACCTCACTTTTAAGGATTCTGCGGACAGTGAGTAATACGAAGATGCGCCAAAAAATCTATAACCAGGGGGGGGGGGGCACAGTTTTTCATCGACGTATCAGACTATAAAAGAAGAATGAAACTCACCTCGTGTTTGTTGTAGAGAAGACAGGCCTCGTCACCATCATCTGTGACGATAAATAATTGTTAATTTAGAGAAACACGTTTTAACCCATTGTGAAAGAGAAAGAGAAATTATGAAGTGACGTCATCCCAAATTATTTTTATTTCTCTTTCGGTTTATTGTTTCGGGCCATTTCTCCTCTGCGTTTGTATTAATTTATCATTCGCGGCATCATAATGATCATTAAGCCTAATAGCTAATAGCTGTCTTCCTGTGGCGGCTGTTTGTCTCCTTTTTTTCTCTCTTTCTGTCGGTATTGATGCTGATTCAAGATTGGACCACGCACAGTTAGTCTTTAGAATAGCAAATATCAACCCATGAACTCGGTCCATACCAATGATTAATTCGTTGCGGCAACTCGATAAGATGCTGAGCTACGTCGTCGCGGAATGTCAGCAACTTTACCTCATTTTTAAGCAACTCTACTGCATAATTTATAGAACGCTTTTAATGACATTTTAAAAGACATCACGCAATTACTTGTCCTTTAATTTTAATCGAGTGCCTTTTTCAATTGTGTTTCCGTTGACGGTAATGCCTATTAGAGACATCTAGGATGCGATCCTGAGAGCAGCAGGAGAACAAAAAGACAACGCGGCTGCGCGAATAGTCGATTCCAAACCAATGTGACGTGCAAGACACGTGTTCACCTTGAAGAACACTTTTTTTAAAATATAAACGACGTACTTTGTATGAAAGAAGAAAAGCGGAAAATTTTGGTTGCGCTTCTGTTGTAGAAATTTATAATTAAGAGTTTGTAGTGCACGAATTGATTGGCGGAAACAGCACTTATACGCAAATTACTACTTCGGAAATCAACATACTAATTATTAAGGCACATGTGTGTACTGTGTACATGTTAAAATTTTACTAGTTTTCACATCACATCCCTAGTATGGGTATTACTTGCGTTCAGGTAACACATAAACACATGTTATATTTTACCTAAAGCGCCATACTCACTTTAATTTGAAAGAACGTCTTGTTTTGCATACTTCAAGACATCCATCTGGGCATATTTACAGTTCTCTCCGTCCACTTAGCGTATTCTTGCTGACAGGGAACGCAGTTTTCGGAATATAGAGCATGGTGTATGCAGCATCGATGGTTTTATACAGCGTTCGACTACAGTTTTTTCGCTTAAGTTTGCACGCGATAATGCAACAGAACGATCGCAGTCTAAAGCACGTACGGTGCGAAGGAATTTCCATTAATTCAAGGAAAATTTTCAACTAAATATGTAAGCATTACTTAAAAATGCATCGAACGGTTGGCTAGTAGGTTTTTCGATTAAAAACTGTATAATCAAAAATGAAAATTCCCTATTCAATGCCACGCTCGCCTTTACATAATGGGTATCTGCCTAACCAGAGCGGGACTAAGGTCTCTTCGAGTCATCATCACGCATTATGCTTTCATAAAAAAAAAAAAAACTTGGCAGCACCAGCCTTTTATTATGTCTCAGGTTCATATGGAGTGGATAAAAAAAAATTAAACAATTTCAAGTGAAGGATGAGGTTGACTCCCGTGGACTCTTTCAGAATCGTCAGGGAGAAATACTCCACCAACGCTCAAAAACACTACAGAATAAAAAAAGGGAGCTTTTCTGATTCCCTTACGAGCTCCAAGTTTCATTACTTTTTTTCTAGCGGAAAGATGCTGTCGTCTAGCTAAGTAAATTACACACTACACAGCAGAGAGTCGCAAGGGAGTGTACGTTGACCGGACCTAAGAATAAGTCCGGCAGTTATTTCCAGTTTCTTGTTGACAGATAATATATAGTCTCTCATTTCTTGAACCGAGTTTAACAAAAGATGCCAAGTCCAAAAGGATTTAAATATATATATACTGGAAGAATAACAACTTACCAAAGATGAGATGCCATTCATTATCATGAAAGATCCAAGCAGAATTTCGAACAGGTTTAGTTGGATCTCCGCTATCAAAACGCCTTAACGAACTCCGATACGATCCTTTAACTCGGCGGACACTCATCTTCTCGAGTTACTAGTAAAAACAGGATTTCAACTAGTGCTGTCGAGTTAACTCGAATACTGAAATGTCGCGCGGTTGACCCGAGATTACGGCTATAATAGACTGGGGACAGTAGACGTGAAACAGGGCTTTATTAGATTCATGGACAGGGGCTTATTAGTTGCATTGAATCAACCATTAATTGATCCCGGCATCACAAAGTTACAGAATAAAAATGCTTGACATGTTACCTGGTGGACAGTAGACGTGAAAGGTCAGCCTAGTCAGCCAGAGATAGAGTAGATGTATTAACAAGGCAGATAGGGGACATGTAGTCTGCTCGAAAGTTGTTTACAGAAAACTTTTACTTGCCGTTTTCACACATATTAATATTTTGCACCAATAGTATGTTTACATTTACTATTTAGCACAAGAATAATTAAATATTAATAATATAGGTTGAAATAAAGTAGATTAATTTTTTTTAATGAACTTGAGTGACGGCAACACCGTATAGAATCGCTCTGCAGTATCCTTAAATTTAAAAAGTAAATATATATACATCTACTAATACACCGCCATCTACCACTCAATCTGGAGAAAAAATCGAGAGCTGTGAAGCACACTACAACCAATACCAAACGACCAAAGCGGCTACGCTTTGGAGACGTTCCCGAAGTAATGCGTTTCACGATTGAAAATCTGCAATTGTTAAGCTCACTTGATTGAAATGACAACTCGGAAAACTTTTTATTCAATATATAATTTTGATTTATTTTGTTGTGCTGATGCATTCAGTATCACTATAATGGTAGTTTGATATTATTTAATTAAATGAAAAAATTTATACATAAATCAATAAGGATGTTACGTGTTAGCAGAATAAAAGATTATAATATTTTCTATCATTTAATGATTCTTTTTTTTTTAATTTTCTTTTAATTTGTGTTTTGTTGCATACATAAGTAGAAATTTTAAACACATAGCTATAACTAACGTCAGTCGATTCAAGCGAACCCGAATAGAAATTATCCGGATAACTTACGAAACGTTTTTAAATCTTTGTTTATTCGTAGGGAAAGTAAAAGTTTATGTAGCGTACTTTTAAAACAAAAAAGGCCTAGAACCGACGACTAACCGACGATTAACCAATTTAAAATAACACTCCGTTCCTCATATAAATCTTTAGGTCTAGAAAACGCTGTTTTCCTTATAGTGATTTTAAATTCTATGGCGCCAAAATGATGAAAGCAAATGCTTTTGCTTTTATCTGTAGTGGTCCTATTAAGAAAATGAGAACCCTCATTTTCACCTCCTAAATCTCTTCGGGAAACACATATTATTTCTTGCATTATCCCATATTTTTATGGAACGCCGTTTTCGCCACTGTTTTGGTGGTGTTTTTTTTAAAATTCAAAGTTATATTCAAGAGAATCTTTGAAAAAAAAAAGTTATACGAAAAAATGTTTCGTTTTGGTGGAAAAAAAATCACTCATGATAAAAGTAACGCCATCTAGCGGTAGAAAAATTATACTATTTTCCCCCTGGACTCAGAGTGGGTCCGCCCGTCGCCCGAACCGAGTCCAAGCGGCCGAAGGCCCGCCTAGGTCGGCGACGGCGCCCGGCTAATAGACAGGCGTGCGCGCGCAAGTAAAGTCCAAGTCCACGGAGTTGCCACGGACTTGATCCGCTAATTAATCGGTCCGTTATTACAAAGAAAAAAAAAGGAAAAATAGAATTTCTGCCGAATCCGCCGTATGCCTTTTAGGGCCCTGTTTCTGCCGCATAATTTCTGTCTTTTAGCAGTAGTCTCTGCTTCTGCCGTTTCTGCTATTTAGACGGTTCCTTTTGCATCACCAGATGTCAAATTCAAACAAAACAGATTTTTTTTCATATTGTTTAGACTTTAAGATATTGATACACGTTATAAACACCACGTATAACTGCAACAAATAACGATACACTCAATTAATACCTAAACCTATTGTAAATTAGTTGAAACCTTTCAAATAAAACAGCTTTCGGGATTTTTCTAACACGACAGTCAGTGACAACCTTTACAGCGCTTTCTTTGACTGTTTTCAACTAAACCATAGTTCAATCGTCTCCAATTAGAAAAACCTTGGCGCATACCCTACTTTGTGCATAAATTAAGTCTACTACTATGGCTTCATGAAAAAATATTTTTAACTCCCTTTTCTTGAGGTTGGCATGAAACATCACAAGTTGCTGCGGATTATTCATATAGAAGCATAGATGATTAGCTTTCAAAACTACTAACGGCTATCAAAACATTTCTTACGATCTCCCGATGACCACTCTGAAACAACTAGAATTGAAGCAAACACTTGCTATAATCGATTAACAGGAAGCTAGAGACATCTCCAGGCCTCGCATAATGTGCGATACCTGAAGGTTAGGGCGAAATCAACGGTTAGTGCCGTCAATTTTATTCGTATATTTTAAAAAAAATGGCCTTAGAAGTACCATTTTGACACATTCATATTATGATTGATATGTTCCGTTATTGACATTAAGCAGTTAACGAAAACGAATGAATATACGTAGAGTTTTTAGTAAAAAAGCTCTTATAGCAACTATGAGCATAGCACCTCATTTATGGCGTACACGCGGACCCAGAGTAAACGCGCTTCAACAAGAGTGAGGAACAAGTACCAAGGAGGCTTCGCGGTAGAAATAAAAAGATTTAAAAATTCATCCCAACATCGCAATAGCCCGCGCTAAGCTAATATACATTACAACAAAATTTTTAAAAACAAAACAAAAAAAGTAGTTTTAGGCGTCTACTTAATGAAGCGGGTGCGAGAAAGAAAATAGAAGGCGGATCGTTCCCTCAAGGTGATGTACATTAATTATCGCTATAAATGCATTATGCTTCCAATCCTGCAGTAAACACTAACGGCTTTCTTTGATAACAAATATTTTCTTTGATACATTTATTTCTCGGAAGAAAACATCTCCTTAAAATTACCCCATCAATAAATTTTGACAGCGAATATAAACCCCGTTCAGCTAGCTGAGCTCATTCAACTATTCATAACTCGATGTACGACAGATTTGCTTCGTTGTGAAGATCCCTGCACCAAACTATGACTTTGGGATGTGCTGACGTGTAACAATAAATTCGAGAGCTGCTCAAATTCCGCTCTTAATTGCAGTGTTGTTCCGTTAAAAATCAATAGTTTCAATTTGACGTTTTCTTGCAATATTTAATTGTCGGTCCGAACCGACTCTTTATCGGTAAAACAAGTATTTTTGTTTGCGTTGGTACAACGAAAATATGGGGGGATAAAGAAAAAACCAACAATAGGGCATCAATAAAGACGGGTTTTTGAAAGGAAAAGAAAAATCAACGATCATTACATGATTTTTAAAAAGGGAAAAGTAGGAAGCATTGTATAAAAAATAAAGAGAAAAACTAAAGGCTATTTGGGATGTGCGCGCGTATATACCACAATTGGGAGTCGAAACAAATAGAACATGATTACATGATTACACAATTTCACAATACAATCAATACTGTGCAAGAGAAAAAAGGGACATTAAACCACTCGTTTCAATGCCAGATTACAAATTGAAAAAAAAGTTATTAATCCAAAATAGACAACATACAAGGGCATAGTGGTAAAATTTTGGCAATTTTTTCTTTTTACATCAAATCAAGTTTACACTTTTTTTTTAGTCTTTCAAATGACTTGTCATATCTTTTAGCAGCTGGCTTCAAAATGCTGCAGTATCACCGCACACAAGGAAAAACAAATAAGGACCAAATTTCCTAACAAAATAACGACTACTAAATTGTTTGCAAGTTTGCTACCATGCATCGTGTTGAGCAATAACGCTTTTCATTCTTTCAATGCACATTCAAAGACAAATTCTATCATGGAGGATAGATCTATCAGGAGGAGGAAGAAGAAAAAGAGTGAGGGAGTTGGCACGCACACACAACACGAAGAAAATACAAACGTAATAATTATCAATATATATTTATACGATGAATGGTGTCATCAGGATAGTGGGGTTCCTTGTCCACCTACATGGAGCGGTAGGGACCTTGCATTTTGAGGAACTGGATGACCAGGGAAGGCCCGCCGGCCACAATTTCTGCGGGGATCTGCGAGAGCGGACAGTTCTCGATGCTCATAATCTGTAGAGAAGAGCAGAGAGCCAGTTCAAAGGGTAGATTGTGTAGGTTCAGGTTGTCATTGAGATAGAGGGATTCAAGGGCCTCGAGCGTTCCGATCTCTTCCGGTATGTAGGACAAGTTGTTTTCGCCAACGCTCAGATACGTCAAACTGGACAGGTGTCCCAGGGCTCGAGGTAAAGATGTGAGCTGATTCGACTGGACGACTAATTTACGGAGATCCCGCAAGAATCCAATCTCATTGGGGAGCTGTTCCAGCTTGTTTTCCTCTAAATCTAGGACGCGCAATTTTCGCAAGTTCCCGATACTGTTCGGAATCCTCTTCAGATTATTATTCGACAGGATCAGCACCTACATTTCAAACATATTATAGACTATGTTAAGCAAACAGAATAAAAGAAAATCAATTTACCTCGAGGGACTGAAGGAGAGCTACATCGTCAGGGACTTTAGCCAGCTGATTGGTACCCAGATTGAGTTCCACCATATTTGTCCAGGTCCCGATGTCAAGAGGGAGCGATGTGAGTAAATTTTCCTTCATGTTCAACTTGGTTAGGTGCTTGGCCCTCGAAAAAATCCCGTAAGGGATCTTATCCACTTGATTATGCTCTAGGTTGAGGCTCTGAACGTTGATGAACTGGGACGGACCGCCGGAAGGATAGGCGGTGAAAGCGTTACGGGAGAAAGTGATGGATGTTAACTGACTCAACGAAGAGAGTAACCCGTCCGGAAGGTGGGAGATGGCATTTCCCTCCACGTTGAATTCGTCCATGTGGATACAGTTGCTTAGAGAGCGAGGAACGGAAGTCAGCCGATTGTATCGTAGTCCCAGCCGAGTTAGCGCTCTCAACTGACCTATTGAGACCAAAATAATAGTTTATAAACAATACAATCCGAATAAAGATTGAAAAAAATATTAAATATTACCTAAGCTTTCTGGGATGTCGAGGAGCTCGTTGTGCTGGAGATCGAGGGAAGAGAGCTGAACACAGAAGCCGATCTCTTCCGGTAGATGCTCGAGGTGATTGTGCGAAACATCGAAGGTAACGAGAGCCGTCAATCGACCGATCCCCGCTGGCAGCTCTCGGATCTTATTCTCACGAAGACTCAACATGGTGAGCAGAGTCAGATTGCGAATCTCATCTCCAACCACTCTTATCCGGTTAAAACGAAGGAAGAGGGTAGTGAGGGAACGGAGTTGATAGACTACATCAGGAATCTCGTGAAGTTTGTTATGCCGTAGATCCAGCACTCGTAGACTCCGCAAGTTAGAGAGCGTGTCCGGAAGACCCGTCAAAGAGTTCTCACTCAGCGCCAGAGTTTGCAAGTTTACTAAACATCCAATCTCATTTGGAAGGCTTGCCAACTTATTCCCGTAAAGGTAAAATTCTGTTAGATGCGTCAGCTCACGAACCGATGAGGGCAATAGAGTCACGCTCGATTTAGAAAGATCCAGTCGCGATTTCCCTGTACAGTACCATAAATAGATCCATTAGTATTCCTGAAAATAAATATAATCAAAGCGCTAACTATACCTTCTTCTTTACAGCGGTTGAACTCTTTGGCTACATCCAAATCTGCCTGGATCGGCTTATTCTTCTTCACAGTGGGCTTGGGTTTGTTCGATTCAGGGTGCTTGACCGTAACCACTTTCGGCCGAGCTCCATCGCAGTTTCCCGAACCCAGAGATCCGGATGACAATTTCTTCTCCTATAAAAAAAAGTTTCGTATGTTAACATAAAAATTGTCATAGAAGGAATCGAAAGCCAAAGAAAAAGAGTAGCATGCAATAAATATTTTAAAGAGCAATCAGGCATCCATAAGAGCAAATCATTCATTATATATTTAGCATGTCGGATAATGGTCAGCATTAATAAAATGTTGGTGATGGTGTTAATTATACGTGATAGTCAGATAATAATAGTAATAACTACTACTACGTGCGTTCGGTTTCAAGCTGATAGGATTGGTCATCTTCATAAAAAAAGAAATGAAATTGAAAAGGGCTACTGAAGGGTAATAAAGGATTTATGTGTGATGATAGCAGCGACGATATCGTGGATATCGGGCTCATAAAAGGAAAGTCTGGAATCAGTTTTCGTGTTTCATATTACACTTACAATGACTCTTGGCTGACTTTGAGCCGCTGGGGGCTTGCTATTGAAGCCCGTCTGCCAAAAAAATAAAATAAAATAAATGCATCACTCGATAGTATAAGGATTAGTATACTATCCGGATTCATTTTCCAAGCATGAACACTTAATTGCGTACATCTTTGAAGCTGACAAAAACATTTATTAAGTCAGTGAAAATTGTGTCTAAAACTTACCTTTGAACTGGCACTACCCTGGGAAGAACTGGGTGGGTTATTACTGGGGCTTTCATTGACTTCAGGCATATTTTCAGTAGAAGGGTCTGTTTCAAGAAGTGTTTGGCTGTACAAGCCTTTATCTACAAATTTGAAAAGTTTGAATTAATGCATCATCAGAATATTTCTGTGCAAATTGTTGTAAACTCACCTTTGTAATCAGCCAACCTCTCAGCTGCAGCGGCAGGAACAGGTAGGGGGTAATCAGAGGTTGTACGATTCTTGGTGACAGTTTTTCTCATAATGTGAACTCCATGTGAGCCTGAGAAAAAAAATGTGAATAAATCAAAAATGTAAAATGAAAGCATTTTCTTGATTAATTCACCTTGCTTCACTGATCTATTTTCACAAAGGTAGTTGTTGCTTGATTTTTGGACAAAATATGTGTCAGTTAAAGTGACAGTTAGCTAAGGCTATCAAATTATCTTTTGATCCTTGTACTGAACAACAATATTCGTAAAAATTATTTAGAACTTCTCGTTTACGAGCGCCTTCAAGTAAAAAAAAAATTCAACTACAATACAGATTAAGGATGCTAAATATGGCTGAGATATTCCACTAGAAGATAGAACACAGCAAAGTCGAAATTGAAGTTCTTGATTTCGACTATTTGACAAACGAACAAACGATTTCGGCGTATTATGATAATAATAATAATAAAAACAACAAACTATATAATAGGAGCCCCTTGAATTCGTAGACCAAGCCCCTCTGATCTTTTTTTCCTCTCCAGTCAGCCAATGCTCAGTCTCTGTGGTGTTTGAGCGGTGGCGCTACTCATTTCGAATCGAACAACCTTTTCAACTGTTTTCAACATAGCCGCTCTGACGGCAGGCTCTGGGCTGGGAAAAGACCAGTCAGCCAATCCCTGATGCTGATTGAGTCCTAAAATAGTGTAATCAAGCTACTGTAACCGCTATATACCACTTCCTGCATATTTTATTTTTAGTAGATTCATTCAATAATAATTAAAATATTCGTAAAAAGAAAGTTATACTCAATAGCTTCCGTCTATTCATCGAGGAAACATCAACATATGCAATTGTCAAACCAGAAAATGTGTATACACGTATACCAGTCACCACATGCATTCATCCTTCATGTTATGTATAGGTTTACAGTTCAATGATCCTGGTCCTCAAATCTCGATAATGACGTCTCCATCAGCAATAATCTCGTAAGAGATGTGCTCTCCAGCTTCTCCGTCCATTTCTTCCTCGCCTTCTCCGCCTACAATATGCAGGACAGCGGACTCTCCTTCATCAGCTCCTTCCAGCGGGATCTCCATGGTATGCTCCACCTCGTCCTCATTAGTTGGGAGAATTTGGACGAGGGCCACAGACTGCTGCTTTTTCCGACCTCTCTTTTTGGTATTGGATAAGATGTTGATTGGATTCAGAACACCTTCCTCAGCAGGGGCTGCGACTTCAATCTTCTGCTGCTGTCTCAAATGGATGGCTTTATGTTTCGTCAAATTAGACGACTGCGTGAACTTTTTCGAGCAGAACTCGCACTCGAAATTCTTTTGACCCAGATGAATGGCCCGATGCTTATTTAGATTTCCCGATGAGGTGAACGTTCGGTCACAAAAGTCGCAACCGTAAGGGCGCTCTCCAGTGTGAACAAGCATGTGTCGGCGGAGGTGATGAGTCTTACGGAATTTAGACGGACATAAAGAGCATACGTGCGGCTTGATTCCCGAATGTACCATCTGGTGCGCTTTGAGAGAAGACGCCTGGCTGAACGTTTTCCCGCACGTTTCACACTAAATAAAATAGAGACAAATAAAGCAAAATGCACGAGGTGCCTTGATAAGAGTAAATTACACACCTGGTGATCTTTATTATCCTTGACAACAGGTGGCACTTTGATAGCAATGGATCGGTGAGTTTTACTGTGCTGCATGAGAGACGCCTCATCCGAAAAAGTCTTTTGGCAAACTCCACAGACGTGAACTACCGTTTCCCCTTCAACCATTTCATCAGGGAGTGAGATGGGATCGGCAGGGACGGGATTTGAGTCCTCTTGAGAACCATCTTGTAACTGGTCAAAGCAGTTTTCATCTGGTAAAACGACCAATAGGCCGTCTTCTGCTTTATTCTTCTTTTTGGTTGGCTCAGATTCCGAGCCAGTCTTGTTATTGGTCTTCTGTTCGTGATCCCTAGCGACGTGAGACCGTACATCACTCTTAGAGGCCAACTCTACACCACAAAAAGGGCAAGGGTAAAGGCGACCTTTATCTTTGGCATTATCCGCAGTGTGAGTAAGCATATGCCGCTTCATATTTGCCACCTAAAATTTTAAAGAATTTTATTTTAAAACTTATGGTTTAAAATTCAAATTAGTAAAAGTAAATTACTTGAGTGAAAGTTTTTCCACAATGTGTGCAGAGAAAAGGTTTATCACCCGTATGAATTCTTCGATGACGCCTCATCGAAGTATGGTCCCGGAAGCGTTTAGGGCAGAACTCGCAAGCAAAAGGTCTCTCACCAGTATGAAGTCTCTGGTGAGCCACAAGGCCCGTTTTGAGCGAAAAAGTTTTGCCTGAAATCGAAAACATGAAATTAGTATTGGATAAAATAGTAAAGATTTATTATTCATACCACAAGTGTCGCACTGGAAGGCTTTCTCTTTTGTATGAGTGGTTAAATGCTTTCGCATATCAGATAACTGGGAACATCGGTGCGGACAATATGGACACATGGCCGGTTTCTCACCAGTGTGAGTCCTCATATGCTGACGGAGATTAGAACGGTCATAGAAGCGCCTCTCGCAAACTTCACACTGTAAAGGCTTGATTCCTTGATGCTTGATAGCCTGTGAAAGGGAG
Source organism: Chydorus sphaericus (assembly GCA_030141595.1). Classification (NCBI taxonomy): domain Eukaryota; kingdom Metazoa; phylum Arthropoda; class Branchiopoda; order Diplostraca; family Chydoridae; genus Chydorus; species Chydorus sphaericus. The sequence goes on along the minus strand of CM057932.1, from coordinate 13,412,320 downwards.
AAAAAAAATCAGAGATAGAAATCAGAGATAAGAATTAGGTAATACGTGAAGCCGTAGATAATCGGATCGCAGGAAAGCCTTCCCACAGACATCACAGGTATAGGGTTTGGTCCCATTATGGATATTCATATGTCGGACCTGAAAAAATAACAGGACAATTGACAATATGATTCATTCAAAGAAATTAAAAATAATGATTTAATTACCAGGTCATTCTTATGGTGGAAAGATTTAGAACAATCTTTACATTCATAGCGTGGCAAGCCCAGAGGAGGTGATTCCTCCAATTCTTCCTGCAGAAATGACTCTTGTTAATGAAAAATTTGGTTACATAGTAAAAAAAATAACTTGCTCTACATCAGAAAAGGCCTCATCCCAATCAGCATCCTCAGGATCCAACTGCTCCTGACCAACTTCTTCTTCTTCTTCATCCACTTCAGGGTCTTGAGCTACTTCAGGGGACATAACAGGGTCCTCGATCTTGGGCTCTTCAGACACAATGACATAGTCAGGGTCAGTTTTCTTTTTGCCTAAAAATTAAAATAAATAAATGATTACATGTTAAATTGTAATTAACCAAGTATTTACTGAGTCCAAGTTACCTTTTCGTTGTGAGCGCCGAACAGGGGTTGGAGGGCTTTCAGCCAATTTAACTGCTGGTTCTGATGGGGTGGTTCTTCTTGTTACTTTACTCATGGTTGTTGATGTTGTTACACTAAGACTGGATAAGTTTATCCCTGTCTAATTAGCAAATTAAGGAGCTTCTGCAATGGCACAATGCAAAATATTCTAGTACGAAGTTGCTCTTAACGAATAACGTCGTCAAAGTGTCATGGCTTAGTATACGATAAAATGCTTACATCTCCATCATCCAGAAGTACAGCTACTGTATTCTTATCATGTCAATATTGTGGAACTTTGTAATCACCAACCACAACTAAAATAATGGTGAAGTTGTAGAAAAGAGAATCTGTTTTTCGATATTTTTTTCCTGTTTTCACTTTTCAAGCGACATTGATGAAACCGATGACAGCGCCATCAAAGCTAAAGCGGTGCATTTTCCAGAAAGAGATTTTTTACTTTACACCTAGGTGTCACTATCAATCGTCAGAAAAAAAAACCGGGAAATTTGAAAAAAAAATTAAAATGTCTATACATGTGAATGTGAAAATGTGATTATACATTTTGTCTTTTTGAAAATTTGTTCATTCTTAAAGATAGTTTTTTTTAAAGGTGATTTTATTTGTTATGAGGACCATGTTGGTTGAACTGATCAGTCATGGACTGGTAATTTGATTGGAATGATGTTCTGAATTGTTTTGTTTGATTTAATTAAAAAATACTACTGTACAAGTGGCCTTTGTATTGAACGTATCTCAGTCTTCTGTTATTTACTAAAATAAGTCTCTCAACAATTAAAAAAATATTACAGAGAATCTTACGTATATCACACATCCAAATACAAATGAATTGACAAAAAATGTGCCCCCTGGCAGAATTGAACTGTCGACCCCTAGTTTACAAGACTAGTGCTCTACCACTGAGCTAAGAGGGCTTAGTACTAAGCGATTCAAAAACATTTATATACCTGTATTTTCCTTAAATTAACTCATAAAACTTTAAAAATTTGTCTATATGATAAAACTGAACCTTATGATTAAGATTTTTTTTCGATAAATGTATTCATGCTTGAGACTATGAAGAGCAGCGTAACCGCTGATAATCTTACACCATCATTACACAATACATTCATTTAAAAGCAATGAAGACGGGTGAGATTCGGTCTTACATGCTTATTATGGGGTCTTCAGTTAGCCCACTTGGTGCGGAATGCCGGAAACTTCCACAAATCTGGCTGGCCAAAATGGGGAACACTATCTTTAAAGTCTACACGACTCCATTGAAATGGTGGGAGAGGATCGTAGGTTGGCCCACTGACGGCAATAAAATCGAGTTTCGGGATCAAGGCGGAAGATGTGGCTTTGCAGTCGATGGCACCATAAATCCGTGGATTTGTAGGCCAAACTGAAAAGAAAGTACTGTTGATGGGATTCAAGTCATTGCGAGAAGCAATGGCATTCTCGGCTGAGATTACTAAAGGACAGTCACTGCATCGGGAAAGCGGATCCTTATAAAAATTTTAATCACAAGTATGAAATAAGACAATACGAAAATCAATTCATGGTCTAAATACTTTGCGATAATTATTTGAACGCATCAATTTAATCATGGAGTTGATATCAGTGACATTTCCTTGATCCCGACGGAAGATGCGAGCGCGAGGGGATCGATCATAAGAGAAATAGCTTCCATATGCATCCACCATGTCACCATGTCCAGATAATTTGGAGACAGCTGGGAAATAAGGAACGTTGTAGGAGGGCCAATACAATTGTGAACGAAGGACTTTGGTCATGTCACGGGCCTCGACGTAAGAAGGGAGCTGTTCTAGAACCCATAGAAGCCCATCTGATAAAGGTTTTCCAGGTTTAAATTTCTTGTAGTCTACAATCATCCACTGGTTGTTATAAGTTCCGCTGTTGTTCGAACGAAAAATGTCGGTCCATTCCTTGCCTAGTAAATAGTAATACATTTTTAAGAAATATATTATTTAAAATCTATTAAGCTACATGTGTAATTACCACTATTTGCTAGCCTGTTTGCAGCAACCGATCGAATACCTGTAAATATCTGACCGGTTGGCTTAATAAACTTGAATAAATTGTCATCTAATTCATCAATAAGATAAAAAGTTAATATAAGGATACTTCAAACTAACGGGCTATTTCGGATTTTATATCCTACTGTAAATATCGATGGTTGTTTCCAAAGACACCAGACCCGAAGATATAACATTAAAATCATCTAATGAATAGAGTAAACCGGGGTATGAGGAAAAGGACATGTTATAGCCGGGAATTATCGGAGTCCCAGCACGGGTCGTAGTGTGCACTTTCAGGCTATACTTTTTCAAGATACGAATCATACAGCCATAACTATTCCACGTCACTTGCGAAGTGAGAATGTCGGACAAGTTTGGCAAGACTTTGATCAAGCCAGAACAGGACGGTCTACCACGACGACGTTGACGAGTTTCACCAGCTGATCTTTTATTCCCACTGAGCAGTGTATCGAGTTCACCGAGGTCGCCAATAATGTTTAGCCACCTTACAGCAATAAAAAAAAGAGAATCTTTTGTAAGTAAAATTGAAAAATTCATCAAATAATTGTTAAAATAATTTACATAAAGCTGAAATTTCCAAGTGAGTTTCCAGAAGTTTGTGCAGCTTTGTTCCATCCCACAGTCATTCCATTCAACTGTTCATAAAATAGTCCCACCTGTAATTACGGTTCAGTAGACAAATCATCAGCGTCTGAATTATTTGAAATTAATGAATTCAAAAAGGAGTGGTCGCACCTGGTGCCAGAAAGGATCGATATTTCGTAATTTTGTGTACATATCCTTTGCATACTTAGTATTGGTTGCTATCCAAGAATTTACATTATTACAATAATAGACTTCGTCTCCTACACAGGTTTCATCAAGCGTGTTAAGATAATTCAAGTAAATCAGATCGTGAGAGAGGTAGCCTTCAAGGAATCCAGCCGCTCGAACTTGAATAGAATCAGAAAAGCTTCCATTTGTGGAAACTTCAAAAGTCGCCCATCTCGAATAATAATTTTCATCCATTCAGCAATAATTAATAAAAATAGTTAGGGTTAAACACAAATAGTTACCCTATATCTTTAATCGCATTGGAAAAGATTGCATAAGCAGCATAACCATTTTTAGGTTTGCTAGAAGAGAGGATGAAATTGTCGGCTTTTGCATCGTAAACGGCGTAAGCTGTTTGCGGCAAAGCTGAACTTCCAGTCATCAATTGTAATAGCATAAAACATATGGAAACGATTTTTTTCATTGTGTGTCCTGGTTGCAACTTGGTTTGAAACTGACGACGAATTGCTTTACAGAAATAAACTAATAACGCCCGCTAATTATAGATTGAATTTAAGCGGACCAATTAACTGCGCTGTACACGTAAAATAATTTCAGCGCGTGCCACCTAGTAACATTCGACATAAGTTTAAAAAGCAATATGAATGGATTCTAAATAACTGAGAACATATAGTCAAATAGCCTATCTTTAACGAAGAAGAGTTCACAATTAACAATTTGCGTGATATTTGGATTTATTCGTGGCTGAATAATCTTACATGAATTGAACTGGCTAACTGCGATCGCAACTATTTTAAAAAGACAAGTTTTCAAATTTTTCTTCTTTGGCTGACGACAAAGTTGGCAATCACCTTGACTCCTTCCCACACTTCCAAGTTGTTAGGAAGGATTTGCCTAGTTAAAAACAGTTTAAATTAAATTATATAGATAAGTACTAAAAATAGAGAGAAAAGAAACTTACTCGGGAGGCAGGCGGAATCCATAAGTACCATCATCGCGCATCTCCACCGTATAGGAATACTTAATTCCTGCACCACCCTTAGCCCAATCATCCGATCCACCCGAGGAAACATCTACGATACAGCCTCATAATATTGATAAAGGCTACATAAATATATTACCAGATTTAACTCACAGAGCACATTAGTTGCGCTACCAACATCGTACATTGTACCAAATACGGTTTCTATGGCATCAGCAGCTTCTTGGCCAAGACTTCTCAACTCCTCGTAGTCCTCGGGTAGTTCGACGGTATAGCTCCACGGGGTTAGCCAGTGCTCACCGTATGAATGGAAGCTCAGGTAGACGAGAGTATCAGCCGCAACACTAAGAATAGCGTCGCGCACAACTTGCGATTCAATCTGTTACAAAATATTTGTTTTCCTTAGTAATGGTAAAGATTATTTTGCAATTTGTTATACCTCACTAAAAGGTGCGCCACCATTGTAAATGCCGGTGCAAGGGGAATCAGTGCTGCCTCCTTCGTCCCAGTGGAAACCAAAATTCCTTCAAGATTTCATTGATAGTTTTATAATTTCAGCTAAACTATTTAAAATAAAAGTATTTGAACCTGTTCATATCTGTTTGAACAAGAAAATGTAATAGTTAAAAATAAAATAGAACAACGAAAGTGTATAATTAATTACCTGTTCCGGTGCAATTATCAAAGCCTGGGTTAGGTCTACGGTTCTTTCGCCACAAACGGTCCTGATGACAAAATAATACAAAAATTATTATAGTTATTATTATTTAATATTAGTTAGTAATATAGTTAAAATATAGTAATATAATAATATAGTAATATAGTTATTAATATTAGTTAGTATTATTTAAGTTAAATACAAAAATTAAAGAGTACCAATCAGATATCTGATTGGTACTAATAACTATAAATACGTACATCGATTCGGGAGAATTCGTAACCATCTGGATTGATAACAGGCATGATGTACCTTTTTCAAAAGTAACGTAAAAAATAAATTAAAGAGCAACGTAAATAAAACGACTAGAAATAGTCTATTACCAATCCACATTGTCGACCAATTCTGTATGGTTAGAGTAGTTGACGACCAGTTCGTGAATGAGCCAGGTAGTAAATGCAGGTGATATCCACTCACGAGCGTGAATCCCGCCATCAACGAAGATGGCTTTTTTCTTATTGCTATTAGATGAGATCTTAAGCATCGGCATTCTACGTCCTTCATAGCTTCTACCTCTCCTATAATTAAATTCATAATTTATTTTCATCACAATTTTGGACATCAAACTTTATTCATTTTATATATACTCGACAACGGTAACTAGTTGAGGAAATTCGGCCGCTATTTCGTCGACAAAAGCCATAATCTGTTAATCGTTATCAAATGAAAATATAATAGAAGTTATAAAATATGGACTACAAAAAAATTGTCTCATTTTAGATTTTACCGCAGAGTGTTCGTAGTATTGATCCCATGTTACAGAGTAACGAGGAGATGCATCCTTTCCGTGGTTATTAGCAGCGTCTTCCTTACTCTCCTCAATCCAACTGAGTAATATATTTTTAATATGATAAAATTGATCTTTGAACGGATTCTAATGGAAGAATTACGCTTGGACGTCGGAGATTTTGATTGTGTGCTGAATGTTTGAGCCATCAAGGACTCCGACGAAGTGAGAAGTAAAGGCCGGTGGAACCATAATGTCTATAGAATGATCCATACCACGGGGCACCGTCCAAAAGTCATAGTTGCTGCTCTCAGTGGCGATCTTTACAAGAGTTTTGTAGCCGGCTTCATTTTTTGCCTTGACTTCATATACTTGGTAACTAATAGAGCGCAAGTTAAAAAGAATGTATTAGCCGTCCGGAAATGTCTTGTGCGAATAAAAATTCGATCAAATTTTTTTGTTTTAGTTTAACGTTACCCATCATAGCGCCTTTGGGTCGCCAAAGTCACAGCGGAAAGAGCTGACAAAAGGATTAAAATTTTCATTGGTACTATGTCTATGACGGAAAGCAACCGCACATACGACGTATTACCACTGTCGTAGATCACTCCGTTACCTCTGAACGAAAATAGGTTTACATCCTTACGAATCGGACTAACCGATCAGGGAATATAATCAATATTGTAATGTTTGCTTTAGCCTATTCAACTTGATCCCCCTTGCTTAAATAATAGGCCAGACGTTCAGAGCCAGTTTGTTGCTTATCTGGGGGTTTGTTGATTACCTGGCGCCGATCAAACGAGAATTTATGACGGAACTAGGTATGCTTCTATCATAGCTCTACAAGATAAACCAGCATTTTTTTTAGGATTCAAAATATTGATATTATTCTTTCCTCTGCTGGTTAGAATAATATAAAATATTGGGATGAACAATCCCTGCGATTGTGCAATACTAGCATAGCAATATTTCTTTAAAATTTACTTAGGTGGATAAGCTAATAAGAGAATTAAACAAATACGAAGTGTTTTTTTTTTTGCAAAGGATATCACAGAGTGATGCCCATTTGTGCAATGCTCCCTGGTGAAGAGCAATGGGTGCAATGCCTTTATTTATTGAATCGTAATGGATAACGTACTGAGATGTCAACGCTATAGAAAGAAAAAGTTAATTTGCAGTCAAATCATTTCTTTGCGAAAGAAATCTTCATGGCGTGTGTGGGAGTAATCTTGAAGCCCTGAAGAGATTCCCGGGCACCAGCCGATTGCACTTCGTTCTCGAACTCGACGAAAGCAATATCGTGACGACCAGGAACCAGACGAACTTCTTTGAAACCGGGGAATCTGTTAAAAAATAAAACCGTAAGTTTAAATTTAAAGATTGCATAAATTGATTGAATTCTTACTGAGTGAATAGCATCTGCAACATCATTTCATTCGTCTCTTCAGGCAAGTTGGTCAAGAACAAGATTTGATTAGGAGGCTGCTCAGGCACGCCGGCTCCACTGCCAGCAGCCGGATAGCCGTAGCCAGGTGCACCACTGAAGCCTGCAGCAGGAGCAGCAGCCAATTGCTTGTTTTCCTTCTTCTTCTTCTTTTTAGGCTCACCTTCAGCCTTGGGTTTCTTGGGGCGCTCAGTAAAGGTTCCCTTCATCTTGGCAATCACATCAGAATCAGCTTTGGCATATTGGATTCTCTGAAGGAAAGCCCAAACTAGCATTAATAAAATATACAAGAACAAGGATAGCATCATTTTCATTTTATCTAAGCCCTCAGCCCCCTGAATTGCAAAACGAGCTAATTCAGGGGGAGCCAGTTTTGATCGGCATTTGTTTCAAGAAACATGAGAGAGCAAGGATGGTAATCATCATAGGGCTAACTTACAATTTGTATATTACTTAAAGCAAAAAAAAATTTCTCACCATGGGCTTGTCATAGAAGGGGAAGCCCTGCATCCCTCTTAATGCATTGGTGGCTGAGGTAACCTCCTTGAAGATGACAAAGGCTTGTCCCCTCATTTTTAGAGTCTTCAGAGCCACTATGTCCATGATTTGCCCAAACTGGGAAAAGATGGCATAGAGAGACTTCTTCAATTCTGCAGAAACGAGATACAACATACAATTTTTACAGATAAAAACATGTAAAATACGTCGACATACAAGGCAAAGAAGTGCATCTTAAAGAGATATTCTTACCTTCTTTTTTAACCTTTTCATTTAGATTATTTATGTAAATCGTACAATTGGGTCTGACATCCATTTCTGATCAAGAAATCTAGGAGAAAATGATTCGAAATAGAAACTCTTGCTGTCAGTTGTGCCCACGCCGGTAGCCGTAAAGCTTGAACAGATTTTACTAGTGCTTGGCTGCTTGTAATCTTGGATTAATTCCCTGACTTGAGCTTGCGACAATGCCATATTGCTGAAAAAGGTGCAAGAATTAAAACATATTTTTTCAAAATAAATTTAAAAGTAATATTAAAAATAGATATCATTTAAATAATTTATATAAAAAAAATAAAATTAGTTCTGATACAGTTGTAAAACAATATTTTGAAGATTTTGTTAAAATATTGAATTACTAAACTAGACAACCATGTTTATTGTTGTTTACGAGAGTACAAGACGCTCATCACTCAGCAAACGCCTTCTACATTTGATTGCTCATGTATAAATCTTTAAACTTTTAAATCTTTGTTCAAAATTTATTGTAGCATAGTCTAATCTTTGCTCTATCTTTTGGGGTTCATTTTACCAATCCAGTTCTCCTTCTTCACACCATAATCTTTTGTCATGGGCAAACGCAAAAGCAAGAGGAAGGCTCCGACGAAACGCAAGGCCATCGAGCCTTTGGATACACAGTTCAATTGCCCATTTTGTAACCACGAAAAATCATGTGATGTGAAAATGTGAGTCAAGACAGCTAATTAAACATTCCTTGGTTTGTTTTTTAAATTTCTTTTTGTCATCCAATAGGGACAAAACCCGGAACACTGGAAGGATCACTTGCAGGGTGTGCCTGGAAGATTTCCAAACAACCATCAATTTCCTGTCAGAAGCTGTGGATGTCTACAATGATTGGATTGATGCTTGTGAGACGGCTAACTGAAAACCCTGGTGGCTTTTCTTTTCCAGCACAGAAGACACAGATAACTGTTTAAATTCCTTCTCTCCCATGTATTTCACCTCATCCTGTTATCACTTTCCTAAATACAAGATTACAAAACAGAAACCAACAAATTGTTATTAGAAGAGGGCCACAACATGTTTAGCACACTCTCCCACTTTGCCAAAAACATTGTGGAGGTGATCCAAGGAAGTGTTCAACTGCAAGGAGCGGGCAAGAGCAACAGATTCTGCATCACCCAGAAGGGTCCCTGTTGCCACTAGGATTCTGAAAAGGGCCTCTTCCTCTTGTAGCTTGGGAATGACAGCACTGATGGTCTGCAGAAGTTGGGATTTTGCTTCCAATGTAGCAGAAGCAGGCACAGAGTGCATCAAGGCAGCATAATTGACAAGGATTGTGGAGGCAGCAACCTGGACATTCTTCCACTGTGGCTGCTTTTCAAAGGATGAGTCTGTTCCAGTGAGAATGGATGCCACAGAGCCAAGAATAGCATCACGACTGTCCAACATTCTCGACTGACCCTTGGGTGAAGCGTGCGCAACGCAATGGGCAATTACACGGTAAATTAACATGCAATTGGGTAACGATGACATGGCAAGTCCCAGTAAAGTATCTGGCATGTCCTCACGTCGTGCAAGGAATTGGTTAATACTTGGTCTACGGGAGGCGAGACGTAGGATATCCAAAACTGGAATCAGCAACTCTGTCATTAAAAATAATTATCAATCTCATCAAATGATGTTAAAAACATTTATTTATGTATTTACCACTGGGCCATTGGAGAAGTGTATCGAGATGGATCATGTCTCCTGCAGCTTTGGAACCAAGATCGGCAGATTGAACAAAATTAGCTAGATTCTCATCGGAAAGACGAAGCTCAGGCTCAACTTTGCCATTAAATTCTTTCAACTTGTCTGTAAAAAAAAAGAATATATTAAAAATAGAATAAGATAACGACAACGTAACTCATCTTACTCGTTATGGCCTCCAAATTAGCCTGATCAAAACGAAGGAAATCTCGGACAGGGAAGAAAGATTGCGCCGGCTTCGAGGCTACTGGAGCGGATTGGGATTGTGGAACATATCTACCAGCTCCCGTGAACGGATCGACAGCCGGAGAGTCAGAAACGGGTGCCGGGTTTCCAGAGGAGGGAACGTAGCGGGAACCGCCAGTAAAGGGATCCGTATACGTGGTCCCATTGGTAGGTGGAACTGCAGCTGACTGACCGGCCGCACCTTTGCTATTGGTGATTATAAAGTTGGCGACTGTATCTAGGTAATACTGGCTGAGATCGTTGGCATGGATGAACTTTTGAGCGGCCTGCCAAGGGTCTTCCGACACGTTGTAAGGAAGTTTGAGCGGAGGCTGGCCTTCAGCGATGTCCACACTGAAGACAAAGTCGTATTCCTTCCCTTCGTGGAGCGTTTTCGTAGAGTCCGACTGACCCGCAGCTCCGACCACGTCACCCACTTTGACCCACTGATTCTCACCAGATGACCAACTGTAACAAGCAACCGACTGTCCTTGTCGCACCATTTTGGTCTGGCCTTCTTTTGTGCCTGGTTCAAAAAGGCTTTCAGGACCTGGCAAACTATAATGATAATATTTATCAATTATTTTAATTTAGATTAAGTTAAATAATTTGTTTGGTTTACTCGGAAGCTTTGATTCCACCAAGTTCCAATTGAGCACTCAACGACGTAACGCCCAACTCTGCTTCATAAGCTTGTAGGACATCAGGATCAGCAACCCGCTCGGGCGAGTTGGTGAAAACTCTTACGAGCCCATCGCTGCTACCTGTCACGATATCATGATTTTTCATTACAGCCACGGTCCAAACACTCTGAGCTGGGAGGAAGACAGTTTGCTGACATTCGTCCGGCACTTCTAGTTTCCATATGCGGACGGAACGGTCCTCTCCGCAACTGGCAAAATCAGTACTGCCCGGCATAATCGCCAACCTAAGATACAAATAAATAAGTAATTGTTTTAAAACGATTTAGTTTTAAAAGTGTTTTCTACCCATAAATGTAGTTTGTGTGGCCATAATAAGTAGCAAGGCATTCACCACTGGTGATCCAGAGTCTTATTGTAGCGTCATTAGCGGCGGAGAGGAATCGTTGCTCGTCAACAACAGCTAAAGCTCGAACACAATCGGTGTGACCTTTAAAAAGCTGCAGAGGTGTATCACCTTGCCATAGCTTGATTGTTTTATCGGCCGAACCGGTGAGGTAGAGGGCTTGTTCAGACGAAGGAAGCATTTCCACGGCCCATATAGCCGCCAAGTGGCCCGAGAGCGTCAACAGAGGAGTGATATCCCCTGATTTCCAGATTTTGGCAGTTTTGTCCCAGGAGCCACTCAAGAGGAATTCTCCATGAATTACAAGAGCACAGACTGGAAATACAAATATAAAAATAAGAGTATTTAATAATTATTTTTAATTAAAAAAAAATAAAATCTCACCAGTATCAGTGTGACCAGACAATGTAGAAACTGGATTGGGTGTTCCTGGATTGTAGATCCTTATCTTCCCATCTTGACATCCTGTAATGACTTGACCCAAAGGCTGGGACTCATTGGGTTTGCCAATAGCAACTGATGACACATATCCTTCACTGCCTCCGTAAGTCTGATGGCAGAGATAACCTGAGCTAAAAAGTAAAGTATAATTGATGAGACTGTTGACAACAACCTACTTTAAAATTTCAATATATTCGGGATTAATTACCCTTCTGGAGCCCACAGTTTAGCCGTCTTATCCCGGCTACCGGACACAATACATTCGTCGCCGGAAAGCACTCCAGCAGTCACGCACCGGACGTCTTTCGAGTGCCCCGGTAAAGAGCATCTCAATTTGTACGCTTTGCTGGTCATTTTGTTTTATCGATATTAATCCAGCCAGCTAAAATTTAACTTCAAAAATAATAATTTACGAAAATTTGCTTTCACCACAAATGCCGAAAGAATTATCCGAATATTACAAAAAGAACTTCTCGATTCTTGAAATATGACAGCCGAAAAGTACGTCTTTGTCATGCGGCATTGGCAGATTTCAATCATAAACATACACTGATGACAGTTTTAACAAATTTATTTCTAAAAAATGTACTATAATTCTTTTTTAATAATAAAATATTCAAGTGAAAGAAATAACGTTTAATGAGTTGATTTATAGATGCATAATTTCTGTATAAACCACACCAAAAAACAAATGTAAAAACCAATCGAAAGCATGGAAGAAAAAGTCACCACTAGGGGGTCTGGTAAACATGGGAGCCGCCTTGCTTTCTGCGACTAGAGAAAGAGAAGAAAAAGTTGGCGAGCCTTGAAAGGGTAATATCGTATACGATTCGTGTTCGTACTGCACGTATATAGACACCGCCGTTTAATTAGATGCTCTTTTGTATTTAACAAGTAATCACTTGAATATCTAGGGGAGAAATTGTTGTGAAAGTACAAATTTGTAATTTACCCATCTATTCTCTTACGAATTCTATTTTATAACCTCCGTTTAATGGAGAACGTTGAAGTTTTAGTCGATAGTAGAAAGAAGAAAGCACATCGACGTCGCAAGGCCGGTGGCAAGAGGAAGAAAGAGAACAAAATGATGAACTGTAGCCACGATCGGTCTCTGGAAACGATGAGTGACGAGGCCGTTGTTGAAGCCTCAGCATCGATACCGTCAGCACCAGTCGCATCTTCATCACAGCACGCTGATGAACTGAGGGAAGAAGGTGAGCCCCCCAGGAAGCATGTCAAGATGATGCCAAATCCCAGACATCCACTTCTCCGGTCTCACAGGAGAGTTGGCCCACACCATACCACCAGGAGGCTATTACGACCTGCCACAGTCCCCAAAGCTCCACAGAACAGCACTCAGTTCATCATAGGTATGTATTATAATTATTTATTTTGTAAACACTTTCACTTGTCTAACAATATTTTCTTTGTTTACCAGATGACCATGAAAATTCTGCCTACTTCATTGATTTTGAAAGAGGTTTCACATCACCTGGAAATCGTGATGATGTTGGCTGGTCACCCTATTTCCAACAGGACTTTGAAAATGTGTACCAAACTGCCAGGGAATCTGTTAATACGGATTGGACTCATGAAGTGCTAGTTGACAAAATCTCAAGCCTAGAGGAGAGAGTGAAGACTTTGGAGCAGCAACTCTCCATGTGTGATCCTAGTATTTATATGTCCCAGCAGCTTCAACACCGAATCGTGTGTACGACAACTCCCAGTGCAGACGGTAGCTCTCGACTCACAAAAGAATTCCGCGTCTGGTGTCCTATGCACGGGAAAAAGGTAATGAAATGCATCTTTGTATACTTATATTAAAGATAGATGTTTAATTTTTATATTTATTCATAGGTCCGACTTCGAAATCCTTCCTCTGAAACATCCAGCGAAGATTGCTCCAGCTCATCCGACAGCCAATCTAATGACGAAGAGATACGTCAAAATGGAACAGAGACAGATTCAAGCGAAGATACGTCAAGTTCAGGGGGAGAAGATGCACCACCAGACGGGCCTACAGGAGGATCTAGCAGCAGAATCCCTCCTGAAGATGATCCCGTCACCGTTAACAATCATAATGATGAAAGTGCAGTGAGGAACGTTCCGATCGGAGAGAAGATGGGAAGCGAGCCAGGTATCCAGTCAAGTGGAGACGTTGTCCGCTCGGAAGCACTGTGAAGAAAAGGTTCGGGCGTATCCTTCATGTTTTTATGTGAAAAGAATATCCGTATAATACTGCACAACGTTTATTTTGTGTCTTTTTTTTTTGCCGTTCTTTTTCGGTGTGTGTGTGTGTTCGCGCGCGGGTGTCTCAAAATTAAATAAAATTGCGAGAGAACGGTCTTGTTTAACTAACTGTATTTACTACTATTTCTATAAAAAATTTTTAAAGAAATCCTTTTCAACGTTTTATACTTGGTTTATTTGATATCATTTGGACACGAATATGAGTGAAATAAAGAGATACAAATGAGTTTCTTCTGCTGATGACTCGCCTACATTTTGGCGTCAAGAGGATAAATTAAATGATAGGGGCACTTTGTTGCCTTGGCACACGCAGCCTTTCCTCGTACAAGTTAATTTCCACATTTTTATTGATTTTTACAGCTTTCTTCTTTACATATACAAAGGGCTGCTGGGAAAGAAGGGGAAGATATATATCATTCATACAGCGCGTCTACATGATATGCCTAGTTGGGGATATATAACATTTACATTATATAGCTGCCTTAACTCATCGGAATTATGCAGGAGAAGCAACACACAAAAGATGGGTTACAACGAATCCGGAAGCACCCACGATGTGGAGAAATAAGGTTAACGTTAAAAAAAAAAGATGTATTAATTATCATGCAGGTGCAAATTAGGGAGTGATGGTCATCAGCTTTAAAAATAAAAATAATTTCAGTGAGGAATAAACGACTAGATGTGGCAATTCAGAACATAATTTTGAATATAAAAATTAAAAGTACGATGGGCCGCTTGTTCAGTTTCAGACGCCCATGTGGAGCATGACACCGCCGGCTGCGGATGAAGCCGGCCCGGAAGATCCTTCATCTGCTGAAGCTGTTGTGGTGGCTACAGCAGTAGGATTTAAACCAACGGGACCTATAAAGCACAATATGTTAAAAAAAATAAATATTAAGATTACAATAAATCAGAAAGAGAAACGACGATCGTATCAGCCATGGACGAGGACTTCAATTTTGCAATAACGGACATTCTCTTTCATAAACGGAAGCGACTAACGAGCATTTCCTTTAGATTATTTTCTAGGACGAAACGCATTTTTTGAGAGAAAAGCTTTTTTAAAGATTAAGTATCCAAGCAGCACGCTGAACAGTTGAGCTGTATTCCACCGGAACAGAGAGTGAGAGTTAGTTCCAAGTAAACCTGACAGTGAACCACCCATCATGCTGCTCAACAGGATCTCAAAGTCATCAAGCTCCCTCTCCAATGCATTCGGTAGTAGAACGTGCTGCTGCTCTGAATACGGAGGAGAGGAACAGGGATGGTTGAGCTCATGCAGCATCGTTAAGGCGGATGTAGAACCCACCTTGGCCGCCCCAGCGTCAGTGCTGCTG
Organism: Chydorus sphaericus; assembly: GCA_030141595.1. Taxonomy (NCBI): domain Eukaryota; kingdom Metazoa; phylum Arthropoda; class Branchiopoda; order Diplostraca; family Chydoridae; genus Chydorus; species Chydorus sphaericus. Next base: position 13,397,202 of record CM057932.1, on the reverse strand, counting down.
CTGTTTGTAATCTGAATCTTATCTTTAGAGATGGTTATGCCGAATTTGACTCCCTGGGGGATCGACTCCACTGCAGGTGGATTCGAATCGCATTCCGGGAGCGTCGTTAAAATTCGGGAGTGACCCCCGTAAGATATTACAACCGGAAAGGAGCAGGAAGGAGTGTTTGAAATCTGACCTGTGCCGGATCCTTGAACGGATCCTCCACCTGATTTCTTCGGGGGGATGACGGGTTTGTTGGGTGGCACAGGTGGCGGGACTCCTCTAGTTGCGATTGAGTTAATGCCTACAACAGTCTTCTTAGGCGTAGGGGGCTGCTGAGGAAGTGTGCCGGAGGTGCCGGATGCTGGAGGGAGTGTGGCGCTTGTCGTGACATGGAATGTCACTTTCCCGTCCGTGTTGGTCGTAGTGAAGACTTTGGTCCCGGCGGAAGCAGACACGGCCACCCGTGGAGAAGTACCGGAAGTGACGGGTGCGTTAGAAGGTCCTCTTCCGGTCTACAACAAAAATCGATAGTCAGGCAAGTACCAAAACAACCAAACGTTTGGTTATACCGTAGCTAGATCGGAAGAAGAGTCCGTTGGTGCTGGCGGAAGAGTTCGGCCGGATACCGTAGGTGTTGAAACACCAGATGTTACACCTCCCAAAGTGTACTGAACATTACGGATTCCTCCAGCGGTTGTGGCAGGACTAACGGCCCTAGCTATTCCAGTGGCTGAAAATAAAAATTAAGTTTATACATAAATCATTATAGCGTCATAAAAGAAACTATACAATAGAACGTACTTGGAGCTTGGACGGGTGTGCTGCTGACCATCGTCACAGGTTGAATAGGTTTACTAGATGTTCCCAGCACTACAAGTCCAGTGGCCGAGTTCAAAGGTGCTGATGAAGGGCTGGCCCTTGGAGAACTAACTGTCGTCGTGCTGGACGATCTCGGAGGAGTTTGAGGTGGTGCTCCAGTCGTCGTCTTGATTGCTGGTCCCGAAGAAGATAAACTAGTATTCCGTACAACCGTGCTAGTAGAAGACGAGATTCGGTTCGCAGGGCTCTGATGAACAAGGCCAGCCTGGAACATGGCTACCTGATGGGCTTCTGCTTGTTGCTTCTTTAAATGGTCCACTTCAGCGTGTAATTTCTCAACAATCGCTTCCATCTCTTTAGCTCTTTTCTCTTCTCGTTGGAGCTGGGCTCGAAGACCTGCTCGCTCTGCATCAAAGAGAGCCAACTGTTTCTCAAGTTCAGCTTCCATTTGTAAAGCTTTCCGGCTCTCCTCTTCCAAACCGTCAGCCATCGAATCTACACGACCCTTTTCTTCACTTAAGATGTGAGCTAAATCCTCGGCTTTGTTCCTCTCCTCTACGTATTTGCAAATGAGTTTCTTTCGCTCAGCTAAAAGGAGAAGTACAATCTGCTTCTGCCTCGCCCGCTCTTCTTCCAACGTCTCTTGTATTTTCTTCAATTCCTTGTCCACCTTTTTTCTTCCTTGTTTCTCAATTTCTAATTCCTAGATTTAAAAAATATTCATCCATCAAACAAGAATCCCAAAGATAGAGAGAATAAAAACAAAAATATTGTGGGTGAAAGCACTACAAATACGACAAGTTGTACCTCCCGCAGTCTGGTGCGTTCTTTTTCCAGTCCATAAGTTATGTCATCTCCCTGGGCAGTATCATGCTCATGCTTCCGTCTCTCGTCCTCTAATTCACCAAGAACCTAAAGGTGGGGGTTTTTGTGTCAATGTGGGGTCGTGCGAGCCTGTCTTTTGGTGCTTTGGGGAAACTTTAGAATCATGCTTGTTACCTTAATGTGTCGAGCTTCCGCATCTTGCATGGCTTGAATGAGTTTCACGTGTGAGTTTCGGTGCTGAGTTACCACGGCTTCAAGAGCCGCCATGGGACCTTCGGTGACGGCTTTGAGTAAAGCAGCATCGTCCGCTGAAGAAGATGAGGTGGTCGAAGTACCCAGCAGGGTGGCGGAACGCGAATCCCGTTGCAGAGCAGCAAAAGGATCGTTGACGGGCAAGAGTCGACCATAACGGGCGTGACTGACCATCTGTTTTACTCGATCAGTCTGGTAGAGATGGAAAAAAACCGCAAATATTTATGTTATCTTATATTACAACCCATTTGGGGGTTCGGATGTGTACCTTAAGTGTGGCAATGACTACATCCCTTGCTTGGAGTTCTCCCTCAAGGTATCCCAGCAGGCGGAGCAGATCTGTTTTACTCAACTCTGCCTTAGGGTTTTTCTGCATGATATTGTCAAGTTAATTTACATAAATTATTTTATGACAACACAAATTCTCACCTTGACTGTGCAATTTATCATATGCTGTAGTTGTTCAAGGTCCATAGTTCCAGGTTCTTTCTCTTTAGAAGATACAAATGAGGTGGTGGCTTTGTTCAAGTGCCCTACAGTGTGGTTTGAATTGCTAGTTGCCATTACGAATATCAGAGAGGCTGGTATCTGTCAACAGAAGTGAGTATATCCAAGTGAAGAGGCACCCTATCTGATTGTCACTGTGACATAGTCTGTAGAGAAATTTGTTAAAGTTCACGAAATAAAACCCAACTAATTCTGCGGGTCCGACGAAATATGTAAACCAATCGCACACAAAGTGTGAAACATGAATGAAGAGAAACAAAGCTTCGTTTCTCCCGTCACTATCGAGGGGCAAACGTGCCAATCACAGATTACACTTTACTGTAAACAACAGTAGTCGTTGAATTTTACCAGTCAAGTAAAACGATGCGTCTCCACACGCGTGTGTTTTTTAAATCATAAACAAGAGGGGGATATATGAGCTCCTTGTGTCAGGCGGCCATCATGGATCCACAGAAATCCCCATTCTCGAAAAAAAGAAAGAAAAATTCGTTGAGAAAAGTTGAGTGCTGCCATCTGTCCGGGAATACAAAGCTTAATAGTATTTTGTTTTCACATATGTTGTTCGCGAGTTGCGCGTTTTATTGATCGAAGCCCTTCTCTCATGAAGAAGTTATTATTATTATATTCGCTTTAAAAGAGATGCCGTAAAATGTCATTTCATATGTTGTCCCAAATAATTTGATATTAAAATCCCCACGTGTATTATAATAGAGGCTAGAATCAATCAAGATACAATGGTAAGTAAATCATTTTTTTATGCTTATATGTGTTTTAAAAACAACAACAAAACTGAATCTACATAATAATAATGTTATTAATTTTCATTATTTGCCGCATCTCTTTTTTTAAATCATGAATGTGAAAAAAAGAGAAAGAAAAAGTGGTTTGGCACGATCCAGAAAGGCGGAAGAGCAGCTCACGCGCGCGTAAATTTTTTTTTTTTATGTTTTTGCCATGTTCGATGATGAGTAAGGAGGGAATTAATAATATTTCAGTGAAAATACAAAAGAAAGAGAAAAGGCCAAAATGGTATATAATAGGAGCACCAAGTTATGAAGGTTAGGCATCCGCCATTTTCAAGCCCGGAGAGACGGATCAAAGAGGAGATGTAATATTAATGGGCGAGCAACTCGATAGAAACGAAAAAAAGTCTTTCATCATTGCCCCCCTTGGCAGTGGTTTGTGTGGTTGATGTCTGTTCTAGAAATCCAGCTCCACCACTGCATATTTACTGGTACCAAGGGCTGCGCCTGGACCAATGCATGCGGATCCCGGCATCCGTTCTCAGTTTGATAGATGCAGCCTCTGCGGCCCTCACCGTCTCCTTAACAGACTGCATGAGGTTCTGGGCGTTGCCCACCAACATGTCGGTAGCTTCCAAGTCTTCCTCCGTCCCTTGAGCACCCAACATAGTCGCCTTCACTGTTGAAAGAATCTTGAGTTGACATCCAATGGTCGGAATCCGTTCGCAAACTTGCAGAAGAGCCTTTATCAAAACGAAGAGAAAATTAAAATGGATTCAATAATACAAATTTTGAAGTAGGGGTACCGTTCGCATCCGCTTGTCAGTGCATTGACGGGCGAGTTCTTTGGCTAATCGAGTCACTTCCTCAGAAGCCTCGGCGATGGCTTTGGCGCATGCAATTAGGTCCCGCTTGTTACCGCCTTCTCCGCGAACGAGCTGAGAGAGACGAGCCATGAGCATGGCCATCCGCTTGGCTGCGGCAATGATCTCGTTATCCTTGGAGGACCACTGTCGCACCTCTTGATGAAGGCTGTGAGCCGCCATCTGTAATAAAAAAAATCGGATCAATTATTTAAAAAAGCAATAAAGAAATTAACCAATTAAAGAGACGGACCAAAATAGGCTGGTTCGATTGTGGAGCACGTCGGAACATTTCATCTTCGTCGTCCGTCTCGGGAGGTGGCGGCCTTGGGGGCGGGTGATCTCCTCCAGGGAGAGGCGGACGAGGCGGGGCGTCTGAAAAAAAAAAAGAAATGCATAATTAATTAGTATCAGCATTGTTATGATGAAATGAATAATGTATCTAAAACTTACTTAAGTTGAGACCGGACATATCCGGAGGAGGCTCTGGGCCAGCGACAGCTTTCCTGACTTTGCCAACAGAATCCAACAGCTTTTGGTTCGAGTCGCGCCACTTTTTGATGGCTCCTTGATCTCGAATGTTGCCGGCGACTGCCTTGGCATCTTGTACCATTGGAGTCACATCTGCAATGCGGGAAAATAGTTGAATAATACTTTTAAAGTTTGAAATATACAATAACAAATCATTTAAATGGAAACAAACATACTAGCTTGGAGGAGGTTAGCAGCTCCAGTGACGTTCCCGATGAACTTGGGATCTTCAGAGTTATCCGCCTCCTGCTTGGCCACCATGAGGACCCGGTTAGCTAGACGAGCAATCTGGGATGTTCCGTCCACCAGCCGCTGAGGTTCTCCGCGGGCGATAGCGTCTTCGCACTCGGCCGTGCAACGCCGCATCATTTCCTCTGACTGCTGGATGAAAGCGGCCGAGTCGATGGCCTCATCGCAGAGCTGTCGGGTGCGAGCCACAGCGTCGGCGTACTGCTTCCGCAGGTTTTCAAAGTGCTCGTCCGCAGCCTTGTTGGTCGGATAAGTCATTCGAATGCGACCAGCGTTCACTAGCTGTGGAGTAAGGCTCTCCACCTGTCCGGCAGAATTGAGCAGAGCTTCAGACAACTTTTTGTTGCCGTTGCTACCACCGGCAGCCACCATTCGTGCAGTCTGAGCGGCTCGGGCCGAAAAGTTCTTCAAGTTTGCAGCCTTATCTTTAAAGTTCTCCTCGCGTCCGGGAGTTCCTTCCGGTGCCAAAACAGCGTCCACGAACTGTTTCAACGGCGTGTTGATATCCACGAAATCTTCCACGACGCGGTCCACCAGAGCCCCCTGGATTTTGTTCTTGAGTTCGTCCAGCTTTTGCGACAACAACCTAAATATCCATAGAATAAAATAATGAAAATTAATATCTATTCTTTTTTTAAAAAAAGAATAGAAAATAGAAAAAAGGACATACTTGGCAACAGCTTGGGCTTGAGGAGAATTGCCCTGTCCAGAACGGCACAGATCACCAAGTTGACGAGACAGTGAATCCACTTGGTTACAAAGAGCCAAGATCTCAGCACGCTGCTCACCCTGAAGTCCTTGGGCCACTTTCCGACCTTCCTCTACAATAAGGGCGATAGCAGCCTGGCCAAGACCACGGTCATCCACGCTCGGATTGGCGAGCCAACGGCGGGCTTGTTCCAATCGGCCGGCAACAGTGTGAGCCGGCTGCTGAAGTCCGTACTTTTCTGCATTCGATACGGCTGTCTGGACCATGTTGTTGAGCTCGCCCAGCTTCTGACGGATGCTGCGAGCCAGTCCTTCAGCCTGTGGAGTCGCGCCTTGTCCATCTGCACGCAACTCAACCAGAGCGTCCGTTAGGGCGGTAAGCTCAGAGCAGAGCTTTCGCAGGGCTCTCTGGTCGTCCGGAAGAGAGTGTTCAGCCACTCGTTCAGCCAGTTCGATGATCTGGCGAATAGATTTTTCTCCAATGCCTCCTCCACGTGCGTGCGGATCCTCGAGCCAGTCGATGGCGGCCTGAAGCTTGCTGTCCAAGGCCTGGCAGGCCCGTTTCATGGCCGTCAACTGATCAGCGTCCCATTCATCCTCGTCGTAGGTAGTCAACTGGAGGACACGGATAATTTCGTTGATTTCGTCCGTCATCCGAGAAGCAAGATAGTTGCGATTCTCGGCCGCTTCCGCATTCCCTTTGCCACCTGAATTGGTTTATATTATTATTATTTGATTTGAAACTGGATCAAAAATAGTTTTAGGAAAATACCTTGAGAGACTATTTGGATGAAAATTTTCATAGAGCAAATGAGGATCGGTGCCAGAGTCTTGACCTGCTCCAAACAACGGATGAGAATGTCCCGGTGAACTTGGTGAGTCAACTCCTTTTGGCGGGCGTCCACCTCACGAGAGACACGCGTGAGGCATGGGCTGAGATCCTTGACAAATTGGACCAGATCCTCCATGCTCTCAATGACCTCAGCAACGGCTAAGTAATCCAGTACTTTTTTGCATTCGCGAATGATTTTGCGAACCTCGGATTCGTCAAAACAGAGGAGTAGAGAGGAAGTTCCCTGCAGGATACCGCGGGATCCCTCAATCAATTTCCTACGGGCCGGCCCAGAGTAAGGATCAGCTTTTAGCATGGACGAAGCCTCTTCCAGTAGCCTTGAAGCTCCTTCAACACGATGGAGCGAGGCTGGCATATCCTGCTTCAAGATTGCGTCATCGCTGCTGTGAATAGTCTCTTTTCCAACCTGCGGGATATTATGAATAATAATTAATATATTAAAATATGTATGATGGATGGCTTAATATACCTTGACGAGATTGGTGACGGCCACAGAGACGGCATGAACAGGCCGCTCCAGATCCGGCATGGCGTTGCCATCTTCCGCTTCTTCATGAAGGATCACCAGCCTCTCAACCTGTTCCAAAACAAGACAAAAAAGGTGGGCGAAATTTTAGCTACAAGTCATCTCCATAGAAGGTGCTAGAGCGAGAGAAAACGTTTCAATGGGCCGACACCTAATAGCTCGGAGCGAACTACAGTGTTGTTTTGTTTTGCCTCCCACGTCATTTCTAACTTTTCGGTCCACGTCCCCCCTACCAAAAACGATCACTCCCATTCTTCACTCTCGTTCAAATTTGGTGGACCAAAAAAAAAGTCAGGAAGAAGTTATCTCTGGACGGTTGCAACGTTTTCCTTTTGGCGTTCATCAAAACAAGGCAACACGACCTTGACCATATATGGTCATACTTGTATACGCTCTCAGGAAGGCGCGCGTGAGTCGGGAGAGAGAAAACACACTTATACGGTGGGACTCATGTTGAAGTAGGAGCACATTCTGTTGCATATTTCCAATTTCTTGACGCCAAGATGGTCCGGGACAACGCCCCAAACTATGTGGTTACCTCCTACCACCTGGAAATCATCCCTTGTGTAAAGTTGGAACCCGGAATTTTGCCAATTTCCAAAAGCAAAAGACAACAAATCTTTTCCCCTCTTCAGACGTTTAAAGCCCCCTTTTCCACGTTTTAAATATAGCCGGAGGTGAGGTAGAGAGAAGATGGGATAAAAATAGGCAATGTATATAGACAGGGAACCCAAGTTCAGTCAGGGGGAAAAAGAGATGAGAGGCAAAAAAACTAATCAATGAAATAGTTCCGACTGAAACGAAAATTGTAATGATAAACATGGCCAAACCTTTAAACTCATGTATACTAAACATTGTTACTTTCTCGCAATAAATACCTGAGAAGCGACGGGCTCGAGAATACTCTCGATCGTTTTCGTGTGAAACACGGGCATTGTTGTTGCTATACGGGGCTTTAAAGGCCTCTGTACTCTCTCTCAAGTTACACAATTGAAACCGATTCAACCAGAATCGAATTTTTCAGATTACAACTGGTGATGTGTCACTCGACGCGTCTTTACCTTCTCAACGACGAGACACCACTGACTTTTCTACACACAACACACTGTTCCCATAACTTTAGGGCAACATTAGCAGACGAAAAGTTTTTAAGCCCCGCCCTATTTTACCTCATAAAACTCCCGAACATGTACATGTCCATACTCTGATCCCTTTATTTTTACGGTTCTACTGCGAATCTTTTTTATCACATTCCATTGATACTAGATTTGGCAATGACCTCATCCAGCAATTAACTTGTTTAACATGACGCGTTTCATCCTTTTTGGCTCAGGGTTCTTATGAAATTTACTCCTGTTCCCCAAACCGACCGAGTTCGTTCGTCAGTTAGTCCGCCCACCGTTTGGAGCTGAAAATAACACAGAGGCCGGATGAACGACCGCGTGTATGAGTCACTCGGTAAACAATAGAGGATGCTTAATGAGTGCCAGTCTCGTTCCTTCGCACGTACGAATCTCATCAACAACAAAAGGGAGCCGGGCCCTAGTAGCCAATAATTTTGTTGGCACTCGCAACCAGTTGACACAAATCAACACGAAAGTCTGAGAGACCCCTATATCATGCAACGACACGGACTCTTTGTGTAGTAATGAGAGATCCGGCGTGCATTATCAAAACAACAATCGCTTCTCGGTCTTTTCGACTTGCATGTTTTTTTTTTATTACAAAGAAAAAGTGTAGTAACGACATCCAGGTAGCATAATATCCATTTGTATATATGTACCATTGTGATTAACTCATTGGCTCGTCCTCCTCTTCTTCCTCCATTTCTTGTCCTGTAAAATAAAAACATTCTCGCAATTGATAATTATGAGTGATTTAAAAGGCTTTCAAATTTTAAATTACCGTTTGTCTTGCCATTCTTGGCGGGAGCCTTGCCAGGGACAATGCCGGCTCTCAACATCTGATTGAGGCGCTCCACTTCTTCAAGAGTAGAGGCGTTGGCAACGGCTTCTCGGATAGCACGTGCTTCTTCTGCCGATGGACCACCTATTACAACACCAAATAATGTCATGTTACTGAATGTAAATAAACAGTTGACAATAGGGGTTCATTACCGATCTGTGTTTTGGCGAGGTCAACACTCAAATCTTTCGTCTTTTGTCCAAGCTCCTTGGCAAGTTCCTTGCCCTTTTTCGATTTAAACATGATACGAGCCTCATCTTTCTCCTAGGAAGTTTTATTAAGTTATTGATTGAACAAAATAATAATAATAATAATAGAAAAAAGTGATATACCTTTTGTTTGACCTTGCGGAAATCTAGTACTCTAAGACTTGGGATTTTGTGGATAACATAGAAGCGATAGTGCTGCTTGTTGGCAACTGGATTACTGAGGAGACTCAGAGATGTCAATTTTGTAAATTCAGCCAGGGGATCCAAATCACCCAATTCTTGGAGGTGATTGTTGGTGAGAACCAATGATTCAAGATTGGGAATAACTTCACCAAGTCCATCGGCAATTCGCCTAGAGATAAGAAAACACAATTAATTGAAAATCTTAAAGTTAGAAGTAACAACATACATTATCCTGTTGTTGTTAAGAAGAAGGCTTTTGATACGCCTCAAAAGTGGGAATCCATCCAACTTCCGAATATCATTGTCAGAGAAATCAATTGTATCAAATTGGTCCTAAAAATAAAAATAAAGTAATAACAGTGTATCAAAGGGAAACCATAATGCATATTCTATCTATACCAATGTTGCTCCGAGGTTCTCAATGACTGGAATTTTATAACCTGAAATGGACAAAATATTTTTCAAGTATGATTTCATAGAACTTTTTTAAACACTTCAAACAGACGGTTTTATTCATAGTTTACGAGTTTTTCTAGTAAACCTCGTGCTTCAAGCTTTTGCCGGCTTTAAAATTGATGTTACCTCTTAGATCCAACTCGCGTTCCTTGATGGCATTAGTATACTGATGGCTGGAATGTATGACTTCAGCATTTAACTTAACCATTTTCTAGACAATCGTACAAAACTTTCTATAATTGACACCAAATTTGTTTAGAGAAAGCTATCAATATTGTAAAAACACTACAGTACAACGACTTTTCAATGCTTTTAGATAGTCGTTAGACGCGGCCATGGGCAGTGTTGCCGCTTTTATTTAAATAAGATGAAATGGAATGAATTTAATAAGATGAAGATGGAGTCTGATTAAATAAATTACTTTACCAAAAGATATACACGCATGATTAAAGTTTTGGCGAGCATCGAACACTTCTACGATTACATATTAATTTTTTAAATCTTGCCCTAACAAAGAATGGAACTGCAAAAATATAAGAAAGCAATCATTTTCCGTTCACTGTGGTTCATTTTTCACTACTCTTTCTCGGGTTATCTTTCTGCATTTGTTTTTTTTTTATATTTTTGATGAAAAAATTGTAAATTAACATTATTTTAATTGGATAAATATTTTGAATCTAAAATAATGGGCATATTTTCCATCGACAAAAAAAATAGTTTGCTTTTCTTGTTGCTGACTTGCCGCAGACAGCTAACCCGCTAGAGCACCCACCAGCGCTAGCTCCGCATCAACACAAGCAGTCGCCCTGCTCGCCCATCGCCACTCGGTGTTCTGTAGTGAGCCTGTAAAGTAATGTTGTGTGTGCACTGTGTGGTCGTGTATGCCATCGCCCGTCTTGGAATCTGGGCTACCCTCTTTAAGTTTTAACCTCGTTATCACAGAAATTTTCTCCTTTGTTAACACCGTCCTTGGCTTTAATTACAATTCTTCACTAGTAAAAATATGGTTCCATGATTATAATAAAGATTGAAGTCCTTTTGAGATTAAACTTCTTCTGAAAGTGAAAACTCCTGTAAGTATCACAACAACAGTTTTTTTAGATCTTGACCTCCTTTAATTATTTTGTCATACTTTTTATTTATTCCCTGTAGCAGGTTTACATCAATTATGGACTTCTCCAATCTTGTTCAAGGGACTCGTCAGTTTTTCCAAGGACATCCCGGCAGATCAGAGAGAACTGGAAGTGGCCCAGCTCCTGCATTGTATGGAGCACATCATGAAGAAGCTAGAACACACCAAATAGACACTGGGCCAACTTCATCATCACAATTATCATATGACAAATGGGCTCCAAGGAGTATAGAATCTGCTGTTATTCCTTCTCAACAGGAAACAACCCACTACCGTCTACCAGGCCCCTCCATGCAAAACATGCAGCAATATGAGTATGCAAAGAACAGTGGTCCTTCAGCCCCTTCCCCTCTTCCAGATTCATTGAAGCATTATCCCCCTGAACCAAGGATGAGAAGGCCAGGAGAGGGGACACCTCTTGATTTGTCAGTCAGGAATACTCCTGACCATTTGCAACCATCTACAGAGGCTACTAACCCCAATACTCAACTAAAGCATAAACCTCATGAATATTGGCCTCATCAACAACCTTACCATGCTATTGCCCAATCAAACAATTACAACAGTCTCCCTTCTGATCCTCAGATTCATCATAATATGCAGGTTCACAGTCACAATGCTTCTTCTAGACCAAATATTCCAGGTCCAGTGAAAAGTGAAATTGCCTATCAGCACTCGACCGTCATCGTACAACCTACTGGGAGTCGAGGCTATAGCTCTAACAATCTTGATCAGCGCCCTGTCAACCTTCCAAACCATCAGCAGATGAAACAACCTACACAATATCAACAGAGCCCCTCTCAGGTATCACGGCCAGATCACCATCACCCTGGAACGAAGTCATCCATAATCAAGTACTCTCCTGCAATTGAAACTGGATCTATGACGTGTCCTCCACTTGCACCAATTCCCCCAGTTCATCATCAACATCAAGGGATGTTGCGTGTCAATCCCCATCACGAGAGGTCTATTCCATCACAACCAAACGGAAGAGACGATCAATATAAAGACAGGCCATTACGAATGGATGCACCATCGTACGAAATGATGAGAAATGTTCATCATCAGCAATACTATCAAAGGATGCAAGAAACAACGATGGCGACTAGTAGACCAAACACTTATTTAGATGCATCTAGGGGAAATCTTCCAATTGTCCAACAGGCGAAACCTATCGTATCGTCTCCTTCCTATGCTACTTCACACGTTGTAGCACCTACGCAACTCAACGAATACCCACATCAAAAGGTCCCTTCAACAATAAATGGGCCCGCTCAGGTCATGAGGCCACATTCTAATGGATACGGCGATCCTGTTCATCAGTACAAACATGTAGAGAGGCAAATGAGCTCTTCTGTTGAGCGTCAGCATCAAGTAACACAACGGCAAGCTGGCGATGTCGTTCGAAATTTTGTGCCGATCTCGAATAACGAATCGCCCATCCACCCTTACAGAGCACCAAATCCATCCATGAGTCATTTCCAAGTCGTACCGCAGAGACAACCTTCGTTCTCATCTCAAGGCATGGCGACACAATACCCTACTTCTGGTGGGCACGTTTCAGTTCAACAGCACCATTACCTGCCTCAACGACCAGCTTATAATCACCAACCAGTCATTCAGCAGCAGCACAACCATCAACCGCCGCAACCCCGTTTGGTTCCTCAGGCTCCTTTGAACGAGCCGTACAGAGCATCACCACTTGAAATAGGATCGAGTGCTTCCGGTCGTATCCATTCGTCAGCTCCTCTATCTGTGATCAAAGGGCCTCTTGATGGACGTGCTCCTCCCGGATCCAACTACCAGAGAGCCACACCGGTTGCTGCAGTTAGTGCTACTGTGAGGAACATGAGCGCACCTTATCCAGCTTCCTCGGATCATTTAAGAATCACGTATCGGCCTAACAAGAGTAACGAACTTCATCCGGTCATGAGCACTCCCCGAACTGCTGGAGCCTTCGGTCCTGCTCCGTTCCAGCGTCCGGTTGTGAGCAATGTTTACATGGATGATCAGAGAAGGCGAGAACAAGGCATCCAAAAACCAGTAGGCGTTGCTTTAGTGAGCTTCAAAAATACTGGATCAACTCCGCCATCCCAGGATTCGAAACCGTTCTTGCCCATCATCCGTGACACATTGAAGCCAAACCTCAATCTTTCTAGCCACCCTTTCCCTCATCTTGCTGCGGCGGCAGCAGCCGCGACGAAATCCACTACCACCCCGGCTTTGCCCATGAAATTCCGGACGAAGGCTGAGTTGAAGCAGATGTCCACCTGTCCTCCAGCTCCCCGTGTTCCAACTCCACCACCTGACCCCGTCATCTCGGATGAAAAATGGCTAGAATGGGGATCTTCTTTCAGTGAGTGGGACTCTTTTGTCAAAGAGTTAGCCGCTTCGGACAACATCAAACGTGTTTGCAGGTATATCACAAATACTAAATTCTAACCTACTCTTTAAAAAAAATTTACTATTGACAGAGTGACGAAACCTCCGGCGAAAAAAGGCAAGCAAAACAGAGGAGCCGTTACTTCAACATCCGTTGTCAACGACGCCATTGCGCCCCCTCGCAAAGTTTCTAAGAAACTTGAAGATTATTCCTCAGATGAGGACGTTCCTCTCAGCTTGAGACAGAAGGCTCAGCAAGCCCAAATGAGAGCAGAGCGGTTGAAACGTCGCAAACAATTACTTCGTGGCTATTCCAGCAGTGAGTCAAGTAGTGACTTGGAATCAAGTGAAACGATTGTGGATCGTCTCCGTCATCGTCGGCGTGCTGCTCGTCCATCTACATTCGCGGAATCTTCGCCTCCACCAAAGTACTTTAAATTCATAATCGTTCTCTTCAATTCTTGAAATCTTTTTTTCAATGTAGATCCTCTCCATTGCCATCTGGATGGGAGGGAGAAGTTATTGACTTTAAAAAGCAACTCCGTATTCCCGCTCAACTCATTAACGCCTCTCGCCCGAGAGATTACATTAGTCCTGATGAAGAAGAAAAAGGGAAAATCGAACCATCTATTCCCCAATCCACCGTCAAGACCCATCATCCTCCCAAACGAACACGTTCTAAGATTAAGTCTAAATCTGCTCTGTCTTGGACGACTCGTTGGGAGCGCTGTGTCTTCCGAAATAGTATGCTCTTCAAATCCGCCGCTGCTGCTCGTCGAAAACGAGTTAATGGATCTCGTAATAAGCTTAAAAGCCGACGTCCAGTCAAAATCTCGAAACCTTCTATCCAAAAACCAGAGAAAAAGAAGAAAAGAAAAGGTTTTCGTCGCCGCTTCCGTTCTGGATTCGATTACTTGCGAAAGAAGAAAAAGTCATCAAACAAAATTACAAAGCGCTCCAAGGTTGTATAATCTTTTACTTAAATTTTCGAACCCTTTTTAAATTGGTTTTATACAAAATAGGCTCCTAATAAGGAATACCATTTGATTGGGTCAACTTTGGATGCTGGTACTGAGATGCGATCTTGGGTTATCAACAAATGTCTAGGTGAAACATTACTGCATCGAGCAGCGAAACTCGGTTACTTGGTATGAACTATTCTATTTCTTTTTTCTTTAATTCGTGTGACTCATGTTCGATTATTTCAAACATCTAGGAAGGTGTGGAACATCTTTTAGGACGTCCCGAGACTCAAGTTTCTGCCCAAGATAACGCTGGTTACACTGCACTCCACGTTGCCTGCGCCAAAGGACATTTGAAGGTGGCCAAACTTCTTTTACAGCACGGCGCCAATGAGAGCTGTAGCGCCAAAGGTGGTGTCAGGTAAAAGAAAATTACTAAAAATTAACCATTTTAAAAATGAAACCTTGATAATTTTTTGGAAAGGCCTTTACTTGAGGCCGTAGAAAATGATCATATAGAAGTTGTAAGACTACTTCTCAGCTTTGGAGCCGATCCTACGTTAGCTACTTATGGGGGACAGACTCCTCTATCATTGAGTACTTCAGCGGACATGAAAGAATTTTTAAAGACGTACATCAACGACCTCCAAGGTGTAGACGATCATCGACCATGGAATTTCCATGGATCCGGCTTTCTTATGGGTATTCGCATATTCTTAGTCTAGCATTAAGATGTTTGATTATTTAATCATTTGTTTCTGTCATAGATGACAAACGAATTGGGTTTGACCCGCTTGACTCTTCGATCCTCTACGATTTTGAACGCGAAATCACAATGGATTGTAGTCCATCATTACCCACTGTTAGACTTCCTCTCTATCAAGTGTTGGACCAAAGTTTGAATCCCTGGGTTCTGTACAATGACGTAGCGGAGCTTTTGGGAGTTCCTCATTCTGGCGGTCCCGTTGAGCAGTTCGCTGACGCTCCGCAATTGAATCTGACTAGGCAGCAGTTTGCGCACATCGCTGTGCCCATCTCGAAGGCTTCCCCATTGGAATCGAGCTGCAACGATAATGTTCTGCTGGTTCACTACAGCGAACGTTTAAAAGAGCTCCTCAACGTGGAGCAGATTTCCGTTTCCGCATAAACGGCAAGACAAATTATAATGAAATCTCTTGACTCACTTAACGTTTAACCTATCGTGTCTTAAAGCTTTTAATATGCTTATTAATAATCTTAACACGAACTTAGACGTTTTCCTCTTATTCATCTTGACGCTTAATCGTTGTATAGTTTTACCATGCTCTTTTATATTATTTTAATCAATAATGGCTCGAAGGTATCAAATTTTACCTCTTAGTGTTTTTACTATGTTTAAGTGATTCATTATCACCCCTCAAAATGACAGAAACGACTCATTGATTGTTAATGAATTAAGTGTAACATAATGTTAGATATATTGTTTAAATCATGTACCGGTATCGATTATTTCTATGTGCAATAAATGATTAAAATCTACCGTTCGAAGAAAGTTGATAATACGTTTAGTATTTAAAAAAAAAAGTATTGTCTTTCATGTGTTTTTTAACAGTAACAAAAAACGAGAATTATGATTATCACTTTTGTTAAAATTTTTACCTTATCTACTTTTCGGCTAACCTCCATGTATTTTTATTCGGAAATAATCAAGAGGAAATAGCTGAACAAGACACGGAATGTAAGAATTATCGTGACTGTTTTGAGGGGGAAATCAAAGAATATTTCCTATCAACCAAATGCGGAAATGAAACTAGGAATATCACCCCAACGTTAGCGGGTGGGCTGGGCTGTATCACAGTATCAACTCGATCCAAAAAAAACTTAATTTTGGGAAAGAAATCCTTGTGTCTATACGTGTAGAAAAGCTCCTGAACCGACTTCCACGACCTGTTACTTGGATAATCCTGTAAGACAGTATTTTAATATGACAGTGTAAATAAAATTTGACTTTTAAGTATACTATTAGAACTAGTATTTTCGTGTCAGGCCCTCAAATTCTCAATGACTCAATCCTGATTGCCTCAGATTTTGATTTTTGTCTCTGTTTTTTTTTTTACGCCGTTGCCGCAATATGCTTGCTAATGCTAATTCATTCAATCCCGAATCAGCACGATCCAATAATTCGAATAATTAAAATCTGAACATTTTTTTAACGTTTTTTTAAAGCAATTATTTGTTCATTATTTAAATGGCTTAAAAAATTAATTTAAAAAGATGTTACAATTTCTTAAGTCTGGCAACGCTCCATTAAAAAAAATCAGAATGCAGAAGCAAAACCCAGTAAACAAACCATTTCCAATTTTCATACAACTGGTGTTACTGGTCTGATGCTTGGCTCTGATTCTCAATTACTTACAATTAGATTTATTAAATCAAATTTTTAAAAGTATTATGATTATTGCTGTCGAAGGATGTGCTCACGGAGAGCTGGACAGAATATACCAGTCTGTCGAGTATCTTGCGAGGCAAAGAAACGTTCGAGTTGACCTGCTGATCTGCTGTGGAGACTTTCAAGCCGTTCGAAATGAGTCAGATCTCATGTGCATGGCAGTCCCTCAAAAATTTAAAGATATCTGCAGCTTTTACAAGTAACTATTGTTAATAAATCCCTTTTTAAAGCATTTTCTGTATGATTTTATTTTTTCTTCTCACATAGATATTACAGTGGTGAGCTTACAGCTCCCATTCTTACCATATTCATTGGAGGAAATCATGAAGCCTCCAACTACCTACAGGAATTGTCCTATGGAGGCTGGGTTGCTCCAAACATTTACTATCTTGGAAATGCAGGTGTTGTCAAAGTTGGTGGCATTAGGATAGCAGGTCTTTCTGGTATTTTCAAAGGCAGAGATTATCTCAAAGGACATTATGAAATTTCTCCCTATTCTGGAGACACTATGAGATCAGTCTATCATGTCCGTAACTTGGAATCTTTTCGTTTGAAGCAGGTAAAAATTAATAATGCTTAAAAGTTGGTTATTGAACATACATTTTATGATGAATTGTACTTTTCCTAGTTGAAAGAGAACATTGATGTTTTCCTCTCCCACGACTGGCCTAGGGGAGTTTACAACTATGCGGACACAACGGAACTTTTGCGTTGGAAACCTTTCTTCAGGTAACAAATTTAAGTCTATATAATATTAAAAATTCATTTTATAACATCATGTTTAATATTTAAGGGACGAAATTGCTCAAAATTCGCTTGGTAGTCAAGTTGGAGAGACGTTACTTCATGATCTGAAACCCAAGCACTGGTTTTCCGCTCATCTCCATTGCCGCTTCAGCGCCACTATCCATCACAACGAGTCACAATCAACTCAATTTCTAGCGTTGGACAAGTGCCTTCCTAAACGAAAATACCTGGAAATAATCGAGATTCCTCACGATCCGAATCAGAGTTTAGAGCTCTCATACGACCCCCAGTGGTTAGCCATTCTCCGGTCCACGAATCACCTTCTCAACGTTCGACCAACTACTTCATACATGCCAGGTCCTGGAGCACCGAATGCAGATAGATGGAACTTCTTTCCAACCGAAGAAGAGCTTGAGAGTGTCACAAAAATCTTCAACAATGACTTCAAGATTCCTTTAAACTTCACTCCTACGGCCGAACCTTTCAAACCTCGTCCACATTACCTGAGGGGTGCCGTTCAACCCAAACAGCAAATCAATCCTCAAACGAGTAAACTTTGTGAAAAGCTCGGTATCGACGATCCTGTCGCATTGCTCATCGGAAAGCCTGTTATTCTGGCTGCTCCGGTTGTCAACCCGGATGAAATAGATCTCGACGATGATGTAGAAGATGATGCAGAAGAAGAAAAAGACCATCAGCCAATAGTAGAAAGCAATGACCTCTTTTTTGTCGATGCAAAACCGCAGAGGAGTAAATTGTGTTTACCTCAACCTGTGTTGGAAAAAGAAGATCCTGCTGTGATTGAGACTCCTCCCGATTTACCTGCATCAATTCCTGCTGATGCGGATACAGTTCCTCAAGAAGGAAATACAGCCGAAGGAGATCAACCGGTAGTAAAAAAGTTTAGGAGAAGAAACCAGGAAATCTACGCAGACGATCAAGATGCTAACGAATAATTCTTGGAATAAAATGATTTTTGTACGAAAGCCGTGACATTAAACGAATCTTGGTTTAGAATATATGAATTTATTTCAAATTCACTAGATAATAGGATACACAAGTAGGAAAAAGCGTGCAGCGATAAATTTGTAGGTGATTGTAGGAGCTAAATGTGTAGTTTAGGCTGTAGTAGATTCTGGAGTGGTAAAACGACCCATGAAATGTACCATTTTAGTTTGGCTATCTCTAATGAAGAAGACGAACGGGCGATTGATCTTGAATCGGCGGTAGGTTGGAGTTCTTGCGCTCCTGGCTGCGATCATTATAACTTAATTTGGAAACGAAAATTAAAATGTTATGCATCAATGTGGTTTCACAAAATAAAATTTAATCACCAGAAGCTGCAGCTGCCTCTGTTCCTTCTTCGTTGACGTTTATGTAAGCCCGTTGAAAGGCATCACTGACGTAAAGGTTTTTCGAGCCATCCATGCCGGATAGATCCGCTACGCCACGACTAAATAGATCTGTTACGCCCATGTTTTTAAGATTTCTTACAAGATCTAGCCGAGTTTCCATTGTGAATTTGGGCATAGAGAGATCTAGAGCAGTTCGGGTAGTTCTATCTTCCATAGCATCCAACAGAACGCTCTGGAATCCAGCTTCCAGGCGGGCTAAACCATCTTTTTTATTCGGTAACAGGATGATCATACTCGTTCGGTTATCCTATTTTAATTGTAAAGTCAAGTAGCTTTAAAATAATTTGATTCAAAATATGATATTACGGAATAAGGTAATTCGAGCGCAGTGGCATCAACTTCGGGATAATCAGCCATCCTAAAGAATCCGCGGGTTCTCATGGTTGTTGTGTTTACCCGACCGGATGGGGAGTAAAACGAACGCGATTGCAGCCGATTTGGATCAAACTTTTGCTTCCACGTCCCTTTGAAGTAAACTACGTTCATCAGAACCACTCGAGTCAGAGTATTGAAGTTATCTTTTTTAAAAGATAAAAATTAAAAAATCAATTTTATGAAAACAATTTGATTTCTGGCTTTCTGCACAAATAATCACCAGGACTAAACAGATTCTTTATGTTGTTGTTGGTTAAAGATTCCACCCGTTCATTAAGGATTCTAGGAGTCTGGTCAGATGTGAAGTCTATGTTTTCAACTTGAGCGCCAAAGTACTTCGAAACTGTCGAGATGAAAGTCGGTTTCAACGAGAATCCAGCAGCAACGAGCACTTGATTAATGCTCTGAAGAACGCTCGATTGCTTTTTTTTCAATTGGAAACCGGTTATCTTATTTTTGAAAGTAAATCAAGTGCTAAAATTTATTTTGCAATACTTGGTCACTTCGGGTCAATTGACCAATTGCGCAAATAGGATCCTTGAAACTGGTTACTTGAAGGGCACTCTTGATTTGTGCGGACGTGCTACTTTTAGATCCGGCTAAGGTCATGCTCAGAACGGCAGATACACCGGACGGTGAAAGAATCATATTCTTCGTGTTGCTTTTTGGTACAGCCGTCTACAAGTTTTTGTAAAATTAAAAAGATTAAACGTCATTCTGAATAAATAATGATTTATTAACCTGATAGAAAGAAGCTGAGAATTTTGTTAATGCAGTTTGCGCATCTTCAGTGCAAGCGCTTCCTCCATTAACTGCACAGTTGATGATGCCCATCAGCACCACTGCTACTACAAATCGGCTTGCTACTTTTGTATTTGATTGCATTTTTTCAGAGGGAAAATAGAACAACACTTGTGAACACGACGAACGTCCACTTGAAACTGACAATCGCTAGAAGCTTCAAAGCTGCAGCATATATACTACTGGGTTTCTGTGATTTCTTATCGTTTGTGGGTTTTCCCGGAAAAGCTTATAGTGATTTTTTTTAATGTGTAGTAACTAGCTGGAATTGAATATTTCGTCAGCGTTGCGAATGTGCGCGCTGCTCGTTGGTGAAGCTGATGGATCGATCTCTCCTATCGTGCAGATTTGTTAGCTTTGGGGTATCGTACTGGCGTCATCGCTTTAATTTCCACTTCGTTCGTTCAGGTTTCATTGCCAGCACTTGGGAATATGCTATTCTAGAAATGAAAAAATAGAAAGATGATACTTTCTACGAATTGCACGGCGGATGTTGAGGTAATTACTGTTAAAGCACGAACTTCTGATTCATCGTTTCAAGAGAGGAGATGGCTAAACTTGATGCGGTTTTGTCGTAGTAAGGAAATCTTGCGTGCATGCAAATAAAATTCAAAATGAAAGGTGCGTGATACATTAACCTTCGTTTCATGTTTATGTTTGTTAGTTATTGTTTCTGATGCAAGTATTTTCGTTGGGGATTTGGTTTGCTTTCTGCTAGGAACATTACGTACTTATTTGACAAAGCAATCAACAAAGCAATCTTTTGTAACTTTAAATAACAAGGGAAAGAAGTAAAAAGCAATTCCAAATGTAGTACAATGGAGCGATTAGTGATTTCGTAATAGCGTCGTCACTATGACTCAATTTATCAATCTACTAAAAAAAAAAAAAATTTAATCATAGGAAATAAGATAAAAACTGATGAGGTGATGAGCTAACGTATTGCCACTGATATAGCAACCATCACCATTTCCGTTTAACCGGTAAAGATGTCGGTCCTTATTCACCACGCATCTTTTTATTTTTTTTTACGAAATCGTTTCCTGATTATTCATCTGTGGCAGATATGCGTAAATTTTAATCTTTTTTACTACCATCATTATCAAGCCTGATTAATTGGTTCGCTTATTTCATAATTCACTTACAATTTTTAATACATTTTTAAACTGTCGAATCCATAACCTCAAAATTTTGAATAAATAAAAAAATCACATTAACTCATAAGTCGGAGGGTAATACTTCCCCGACGACCTATTTCTTCTTTTCGTTTACTTCGTACTCACGTTTACTGCGTAAACCGTAGGCAAGCTCCTTACAGGCAAGCCGAACATTTTTTTTTCACTGCAATCATTATCAAGCTTGGTTTTCTTATTTCATAATTCCCATCTAATTGTTAATACAATTCAAATTGTCGATCCTATCAAAATTATACACTCTTATACAATTTTTAATAATTGAAAATTCGCATTCAAGGAGGATAATGCTTTTCAATGAGTAAACGACAAAGTCAGGAATGACAATTTTAAGATTTTTTAAAATTTTTATTGGAGTCACAATTGAACTATTTCTTCTTTTCGCTTACTGCGCACTCGTAATCAAGTTCCGATTACGCAGTCGATCGGCAGGTACCTTGCGGACGTTGATTTAAAAAAAGAAAAAGACAGCTAACCCCACATAACACAGATGGCGCCATGTTTTGAACTTGAGCTTGACCGGTAGATGGCCTACATAATTTTCATAAAAAAGCATGGATGGCAAACTGGCAACTCTGGAGCAGTGCTGGTGTCATGGACGCCATTCGTCAGTGTTGACTAAAACTGTGTTCTCTACGTTTGTGTTTTATTGGATATTTCCACTGTTTTTCATAACATCCTACCATCCAAGCTATTATTCATATGTCACCCCAATTTCCAGCATCAATTCGGAACAGTTTAGGTACGTCCTACTCGACCTCAAACGTTATAGTGATCATTAGAAGCACGGGCTGTTTCGTCAGTCTTTTTACCCGCGCTTTCATCAGAAAGGATTGAAACAGCTCGGTTTGCCGACTGCCAACGGCACCAAGTATTTTCCTCAATTTTGTAGTGATTGTCAGGGAAATTTCCTATCCTTTTCTCTCTATTGTTTTTGTTTCTTTCCCACCCAATGAAGTGATTGACAACATTTACTTATACTTTTCCCCTATGATTTATATAAATCTTAAAACTCAATACCACAACTCTGCATTGCTCTGACTCACATGTTTCTCCTGATTTTGCAGTGCTGTATGTGGCAGTATGAATTCTGCCATAGAAGTCAAGGACACCCCATCAGAGGACTTACCTCTAGATGATGAGGACTACCTTGGTTAGTGAAAACCTGAATATTTTTTTTAATTCCTTAATTTTTATAATTTATCATTGTAATTTTCAGGAGTTGATTTTAATATTGAAGCTACCGACGAATTGGGGAGTGAAACTCCGCGAGGATACTTAGATGAACACCTCGGTGCCGTTGCCAACGAATTGGGAAGTCGATGCGAGACACCGCCGCCAGAAACGACCAGTGCAAATGAAGCCGAGGGAGCGCACACCAGTGTCAATGGTGGGCCCAACATAACTACCCCTCCGTCCCTTAAGAAAAAGAGACCATACGTCCGGAAATCTGTTTCAAAAGGAGAAGCTGGGCCTGTAGTGAAACTCATGAAGCTCTCGCCCAACACGATCGCTCGACATACTAACGGCGAGGTGAAGACGGTCCTGCCCGTCTCTCCCTTGGCGGCCCCTGTATCGCTGAGTTCTAAAAGACGCGTTAATGGTCCTGGATTCACCCGGAGTAAGCAAGGTGTCAAGAAGAAGGCGGTCAAATCCAAAGAAGCGTATCGCAATTCTCTTGTCAGGAACAGAGGCAACTCAGAGTTGGGCATCACTCCACTGGATTCGACTAAAGAGGGGAAGGTTGAGTGCATCAAATGCTCTATGGTAGTGAACATTGCCTCCGCTAGGCACCATCTTACGGTCTGCACCGGTCAAATGCCTCAAGAAGTGATAGAACAGCCAATTCCAGCCGTAGTTCCTTTGGGTCCTCCACCATCTCCTGCATCTCCAATCAAGGGTAGCCGAGGAAGCTATGGAACAAGGGCTAGCTCAATCCGTTCTGTCCAGTCAACTTATGGAGCGGATGCTTGCGGCTTGTGCGGTGCCAGAGGCTTGAGCGATGGTGTCTCCCGGTACCTACACGCGCACGTCCACCACCAACGCTACGCCTGTCTCGTCTGTGGTTCTATGCACGCTAGAGTGACAGCTTTGGTGAAACATTTACAGGCCGCTCACGGCAAAGACGATGCGTAATTATATTACTCTGTATGAAAAAATTTAATCTTTTGATGTTAACATTTTTTATCAATTGATAGCTATCGACTACCAACGGGATTGGGTAGTGCCCAGATCTTGGTGTGCACCGAGTGCGGAATAGCCATTCACGTGATGGACGCAGAGGCGCACAGCTTAAACTGCAAGGCAACACCCAGATTCCCTCTTCCCAGTCAGGTGGGCTACCATTCCGACGGACAGGACGCTTCCCCCTCTTCGCACCGACAACCTTTAGCCATCACCTATCCGTCACCTCCCCCCGTGCCCAGCCCGATGGAAGCGGTTAAGGCGACTCCCGCTTCCCCCACTGGACCAAGATCCGGTCAGAAGAAGGTGCGGTATAAAAGGAGAATCAAAGCAGAGCCTCCGGATATAAAACCCAAAATCGAACCCTGTTCGGATGCGGAGGAATCCATGGTGATATCGCCTATTAAAAACCTCGACCCTGTCTCCGACCTGGAAACAACGCAGAACATTATTCCGACCGATCCTCAGCCCATTAAGAAAAAGGCCAAGGTGATGCTTCCATCTCTGGATGCTCCTAGAGGTGTCCGTACACTCTTACCAGGTAATTATTTTTTTAATTTCTAAAAAGTATTCAACGGTCACATAGATTAATGAACTCCTTTTAATTAATAGGGAGTCGAGGACCGCCACCGACGCCACCTAAGCGTATTCGACCACCTGGAATGGCCCGACCGATGCTCTCCCCTTTGATGACGAATAATTCTGATTCGAACTCGTCCGCGGATCCAAAAAACTTGCTTCGCGGTGCGGAGGAGGAGGTCGAGGAGAAGGCTCTGACAGACTCTGAATGCGAATATAACAATGAATTCGCCGAGAACCAGCAAGCCGCCTCCGAACAGACGCCGGAAGAGTCTGTTGAAGCGACCCGAGAAACCTCCCCCGCACCGCTCCCGCCCAAGCCCCCTACCCCTCTCCCTCCTCGGGACAAGACGGATTGGAAGGCCCAGCTCGAGCCACTACTCTACAAGCTTTTACTAAGGATAAAGAAAGCCCTCCGCAAGATTCAGCAACTTCACTGTCCCGTCTGCATTCGCTACGAGACGCACGAATCCCGCCTGGAAGAAATTCTTATTCACCTCCGTTCCGCCCACAGCAATCACCTCCTCCGTGGGCTCGGAGAGGACACGCAAAATCTTCTCTTCACCGAAGTGAGCCACATCTTCATGGAAGATATCTCAAACGAAGAAGCGGACGAATACGAAGTGGCGACCGAATTGGCAGCCCGGAAAGTGCACCACAAGTTTTGTGTGGAACCCCTAGACAAAACGTACTCCTGCGACTTGTGTAACGTGAGCGACCTCTCTGTCAAGGAAATGGTGCAACACCTTCGTGGAGCTCATGGATTTCGCATGTATCCTTGCCTCGAGTGTGGTCAGCAGTTCAAAACATACGGCTACTTCATCTCCCACCTTGTATCTACCGGTAAAGAATCCATCTACGGGTGCCGTCTTTGTGGTATCGTCGGCATGGTGAGCCTATACATGCTCCAGTCCCATTTAAGGACACATTCTCTCTGCGATATTTGTCACACGTGTTTCGAGAGTCAAATTGCCCTCCGAAAGCACATGTTTAATCACCAGCAAGACAGCCCCTACGCCTGTACAGTATGTCAGGTATGTTTTTTGCTTGTACGATTTTTTTAATACTTTGATTTGATTTTAAATATCATTTAGGTTTCTTACAAAAACTACGAGTCGCTGGAAATGCACCTGCTCTGGAAACATGGTACTGAAAGCAAACCTTGTCCAATCTGCCAAGAAAAGACGTGGCTTTGCACGTATCACTTTTGTGCCGGAGCTCCAGCGAGTGAAGCCGAGGTGGTGGACAATCCTTGCATCTGCACAGTCTGTCGGCTAGAATTCAGCAAGGCATCCATGCTCAAGGTTCATACACGTTTACACACGGGCGAGCGGCCGCACAGATGCTACCAGCATTGGAGCTGCAAGAAGAGTTTCATCTCGAAAAAGCTTCTGGCCAAGCACGTTGCAATGAAGCACAGCGAAGAAGCCGTTCATCAAGCAGCTGTGGCCCAGGCGGCGGCGGATGAGATCAAATCTACTTTGGAACGAAGCGGCCTCAAACCACGGAAAGTTCAACAGGAGCTATTGAAGCTTATCGGACAGCAAAACGCGGCTAAGCGATCTGCAGCTTCCTCCCGCCGCCCTTCTCTAAGTGCGGAAGATGAACAACCAAGTCCCATCGAACCCCTTCCAGTCGTGCCTGATGAAAGTCAAAAAGAGCCTCCCGTCGCTCCAAAGTTCAGTCTGTCGGACGACGATGATTCCTCGAGTGATGAAGAGGCTGTCGGAGCTCCACCTAGTCGAGTCGGTTGCTCTATTTTTGACATTGAAGAGGACGATCCGAATAAGACTCCTTTAGCCGATGCCGGACCAAAAGAAGAAGGAAAGAGTGACGAGCAGCATATCCAACCTGATCCATTAGTTTCAGTCAAGGAAGAAGGCTCTACATCCCCGAAGATAGAAGACGTCAAACCTTCAGAGGAGGAAACGAACCTACTGGATCTACTTGCTTCCGCTGCAACCACTCATCAGGCGGAGATATCGGCAGGTGCCGTGGTCCCACCAAAAGAGGAGCCAGTTGTCCCAGTCGTTTTACCTGCTTTAATGGATCACGATTATTGCACGTTGGACGATCCGCCTCCCGACTACTTCAACTCATTGGGTAAAAATCATCGGCACAAGAAGAAGCATCACCGGCCCAAGAAGAAGGAGCCTCGCTACGTTCTCGATTTGAGTAGTAGTAGCAGTAGCGACGAAGACAACGACGCGGAGGGCAAAGTAAACGGGAAACCAAGACCCGTTAAGGTTGCCCGGCTGAGTGAGAGCGACGATGATTCGAGTTGCTGTCCCTCAAACTGCAGCTGCTCAAGTCGCTCCAGTAGCTCTAGTAGTTCGAGCAGTGATAGTGACTCTTCTAGTTCGAGTAGTTCCAGCAGCAGTTCCAGCGATGAGGAAGATAATGACACTCGTAAGAAGGTTCCTGCAATAACCGCTCCGGTGGAAGGAGACGAGGGCGTCGATGTGGACGTGGAGAATAATACAGGGGATGAAGCAGCTCCTTCTGTCGTTGAATCCTCTTCCGATTCTGACAATGGAGTTCCCGGCGACGACGAATCTGATGCCGACATCAGCGTCCACGAATCAGACCTTGAGACGAGCGACTCGGATTCCGAGAACAAGAAGAAGCTTCGCCTAAAAGCAGCCTCCAAGAGTCGGAGTTCATCATCCAAAAAGCGCAAGAAAAAGAAGAAGAAAAGGCGGAGGGACGAAGGTAAGCCATTACAATAATTTAAATGACTCGAAGATTAAAAGTTTATTAATTCCGGTCTTATTTCGAACAGCTTTGTTGCCATCAACCGGGAACACTTTGGATGATGTTATTAACGCAGTGGCGAGCGGCTTCTTTCGGAGCTCTTCCAGTAAAAGGAAGATTAAGTCAAGTGACTCTTCAAGAAAAGCTGTACTTCCAGCCCTCCAAACCGTGGACTTGTTACCTGTCTTTACTCCTCCGGCTCCCCTCACTCCCGCCGTGGAGCTATCCGAGTCGAAGCGTGGTAGAGGCCGGCGCAAGCGGGCGGATGAAGCCTTCTGGTACGAAGGGGAAGCCTCAGTGGAGGAACCTAAAACCCCTTCCTCTAGATCAAGAGGGAACAAGCCTGGCAGTAGTAGCAAACGAGCTGCTAGTCGGACAACGGCCAAGTTAAAGTTCACTCATAACTATGACGCTCCTCCATCAGTGGCAAGCCCTGCATTACCAGTCATTCCATCTAAGATTCATCCACCCAAGAACGCGGCGCATGCAGTCCCGTCTTTTGAAGATCCGGATCGACTCTACTGTTATTGCCGCTGCCCTTACGACGAAGTCTCTCAAATGATCGGCTGCGACGCCTCCGATTGTCCCTACGAGTGGTTCCACTTTGAGTGCGTTGGCATCTCAGAGGCACCGGAAGGCACCTACTATTGTCCCGAGTGCCGGCTCCGGCCAAAGTACAGAGCTATGTTTGATGAGCCCTTTTTCCACCCGCAGCCGCCACCTCAGCAGATTATTTAGACTCTCTTGTTCTTTTTCCCTCTCCCGAAATGTGAACATCATTCTAAGATCCTACACCCATTTATACCGGAGAAAAAGACTTAAAAATGATTTGGGTTTTTTCTTTTCTTTCGGGCGCGTCGTCAACTATACAAAAAAAAAATTTGAAATACACGTCTCTCATAAAGATTAATAATTCATTATTGATATTATTTTCGATCAATTTGGTTCGGCTCAACTACAAGACGGAGGCGGACTTCGCACCGGAAAAGGTTGCGTAGTTTCTGTTCTGTCTCCCGAGCAATTTGCATTATTGTTCGTCCTCCCGTGCCCACCACAAGACGGGCAGTGAAGGCCTTCCGACAGTCTATATTCATCACAATGTTCAAAGTTCCTGGAAATAAAAGTAATTTAGAACTCAATAACTCGCTTGTTGTTTTTAAGTCTTTATTACCGAGAGAGTCAACGTCCCACATCCTGATGGAGACTTGAATCGTGTACGGAAGTTCATCCGTAAGAAAATCGAGCAATTTTTCACGCACGGTAGCGATGGCCATCTCGTGTGGGTTTTGATCCGTCACAACGGATGAATTATAGATCCAATTTCCGGGTCGGGCGGCATTTAGTAAATGTTCCTTTGTATATATGTAAAACGTTAATTATTGAAAGAAGGGTTTTTGTGAAATTATCTGGTAATAACTTACAGACACTTCTGAAACTCCATCACCATCCAGTGCCGATATAAAGAAGACCTTGGAGAAGTGAGGCCATCCTATTTTGTCTTTAATAGCCGCAGCCACTTGACTCTCTGATAGCGGTGCAAGGTTCTTCATGACGTGTTGAAGAGGCGCTGCATTTTGCGGAGGGGTATTTAAAGGAAATTCAGTGATACTTTTTGACAGAGTAGTTTTGGGTTTTGTAGGAGTGAGAGCAATTCTCTGTCCGTCGACTATCCCTTCAGTTAATTGACTAACAAGATTGAGAAGAAGAGCTTTTTCTCTAACACAGTCTACTTTGTTTAGGGCAAGGATAGACTCTTTATCTGGGTAGAGGTGAAGGAGCCGGAGGATTTTGGGGCTCAGGCTACTCCTGGTCCATTTGTTACTGGCATCGTGCAAAACCAGGAGCAAGTCTGCCTGTGCCATGGCTTTTTCTGGATCAGTTAAGAAAGATGTTTCCAGATTGTGCCTGTAAAAATAAAGTAAAATAAAAACTGTGCTGTTTTTAATGCTTATTTAAATTAAGTTACCAACTTTTTAGATTCAGATGGAACTGTAAGTCCTGGAGTGTCCAGAAAAATAATTTGTGTTGCTCCTTCAATTAACACAGTCTGTGACATCTTTCTCGTGGTGTGGACCTTCTTTGATACAGAGCAGGTTGCCCATCCCGACAATTGGTTTGTCAACGTACTCTTCCCTGCATTCGGCTCGCCAAGGATGGCCACCTTGAGGAGACGAGAGTCTGGTATTTTCTCGGCGGGTTTTCGGATTAGTTCCTTCTGTAGGTCAGGCAAGGCAGGTATTCTTCTTCTAGCCGATTCATCACTGTAAAGACGGAATTGAATACAAAATCTCCGAGGAAATAAAAGAAAAACTGGTGAAAAACGACTAGAAATAAGCATTTCCCAATTAAACACGTGCTAAACGTCAAGCTGAGTTGAGAGCTCATAGGTTCCTAGCAGACGAATTTCTTTTTAATAATAATAAAGAAATCGATTCTTGAGAATGTAATCAATCGATTTACTTTTTATTTTATTTTTTTCGATCATAACATTCCAGCTCCACTCAAGTGTCAAAACAACCATGGCCAGCTGCAAGAAAGGAGGTAAAGGAATGTGCAATCTGTGTTTTCTTTTCCAAATTTGAGGCTCGTCATTTAATGGGATCGTGATGAATGGGGTGTCAAATCAAGTGCAACTCTTTAATTTGTTCGAATGTGCCGCTCGTGTGCGGTAAACATTTATGACGTCTTCCCGGATCGACTCGGTGATGTAACGCATAATCCCGTTGACGATACAATCACGAACAGGGAAATGGGTTGGGATTTGAGAGGGTACAAAGGGCATTCTTCTAATTCATTAATGCATGGGAGTTTGTTGTGCTTGTTATACTGATGTTTTTGCATGACCAATGTTTTTCAGTTAACTTTTTGTTGTGTTTAGATGTGGAAAGGGTCTCTACTTGTGCTGCTTGCCTCAATGTCATTCGTGATGATGAACATTTGGAAGCCCTGAATAAAGGATGGCATGTGGATTGTTTCAGGTTTGGAACATATTGTTAACTGTGTTTTAATTTTCCTAGTGCCTATTAGAACCTTTTATCTGTTGTATAGTTTAAAATATCAAAATATTCATGAATTAACACCATATAATTTTTACAGGTGCTCAGTTTGTGATGAGATGTTATGTGACTGGTACTTTGAGAAGAATGATATTCTCTTTTGTCGGAAGCATTACTGGGCAAAGTATGGCCAAGCCTGTCAGCAATGCTCTCAAGTAGGGTCTCAGTTAATGCCTCCAATTTTTCTTACTGTTATTTTAATTTTTATCCACAGTTGATAACTGGCGGTCCCGTTATGGTCGCTGGAGATCACAAGTTCCATCCGGAATGTTTCCAGTGCTCCTCCTGCCGCTCTTTTATTGGTGACGGTGACTCTTATGCCCTCATTGAACGCTCGAAGCTTTACTGGTAAATTAAATCTTCAAATATCATTATAATAATAATTAATCATATTTGGAATTTATTTTTGGAAATCAGTGGAGCCTGTTATAAAAATCAAATGAAACCACTGAGTCAAATCAAGATGCCTGGTTCGGCAACCGGAAGGAAACCGCATTCCATCCAGTTGGTTGCCTTGGCACCAGTCGCTGATACCGGGCAGCAACGTCACATCAAACTGGCCGTTACCGATGACGTCAGCGGTCCCATTTCCGATGTATATCGAGGGCTACGAATATCCGAGTATACTATTTTAATCTTATTCGAGATAGAAAATTGAGTTCTAATTCAAGTCATTAATATCAGGCTGGATGCAAGTAGCGATCTCATGTCTTTGCACATAGGAGACCGACTTCTAGAGGTCAACGGCCAGCCGGTCAAAGATGAGCCACTCGAGAAAATAGAAAACCTTTTAAGAGCACCCAGTTCGACTCTACAGGTTGATACATTCTACAAATACTTTGCTTTCTTCACCGTTATTTTTAGGCTATTCATGATGTCAAAATCCCTCTCAGCATCCTGTGTGGGCGGGTTTTTCCGATAAAACAACTCTTATCAAGTTTCGGATGTGTGATATGGCATATAGTGACTCTTTTTTCCATTTTTCTACTGCTAGTTGACTATTGAACACGAACCGGACATGAACGCGTCTCGACAGAGGCGGCAGAGTGCTCCACCTCTCCAAATTGGCGGACGAGGGTGCGCGGAAATTATCTCTCAAAAGCTGGCCGCCACTTTCCCGCGGGATAACAAGATGGCCAGGGATAAAGAGCGCATGGAGCGCATGTTCAAATTAGCCACAGTCGGTCGGACGAGGCAGAGACTTAGGTCCCGTGGTGGTGGAGCAAGAGAGAGGGCTTCATCCATGCCGAGACTCCCGCTGGATGGATCTCTTTTAGATCCATCAAATCACTCATCTTCCGCTCTTCGTGAACCGGATCTTGAGGACTGTGAGGCTCTTTCCCGTACTCAATCCTTCCGTGTGGAGCCCCGTAGTCGGCGGAACACTCAGCAACAGAAGATCTTCCGTGCTTCTGATCTCGTTCAAGGCGACCTATTGGGCTCGGGTTTCTTCGGCAGAGTTTTTCGAGTGACTCACAGACAGACAAATCAGGTCTACGTCCTTAAAGAACTCTATCGAGTGGATGAAGAAGCTCAGAACAATTTTCTCAAAGAGGTTTGTAAACTATTTGTTAAAAGATATATTTGATGGTTAAAATAAAATTGCCGAACGTTGTAATAGGTGGCAGTTATGAGAACACTAAGCCATCCCAATGTTTTGCGCTTCATTGGAGTCCTCTACAAAGAGAAGAGACTTCATTTAGTCACGGAGTTTGTGGCCGGCGGAACCCTCAAAGCCCTTTTGCACGACTCGAACGAACCCCTACCTTGGGAATACAGTATGACCTAAAATAGGTTTTTCTTATTCAAAATTTTGTGACTGATGGTGGTTTTCTTCTTAGGAATTTCGTTTGCCAAAGACATTGCCTCGGGATTAGCTTATCTTCACGGACGAAGCATCATCCATCGGGATCTCAATTCAAACAACTGCCTCGTTAGAGAGGTATCTATATCTATACAATCTTTTTTAACATCTTATGTATGGAATTATTAATACACTTTTTTTTTTAATTTAAGGATCAATCTGTGGTAGTGGCGGATTTTGGGTTAGCCAGAATTATGAGAGCGGACAGTCCCTCAAGAACCCTTTTATCGAGCAACGGAGGCTTGTTGGGATGCCGAGGAAACTCGTCAACTCCGGCAGGTATCCGCCGACCCCGCAAATACGAACGTAAAAAGCGCTACACTGTTGTCGGCAATCCCTACTGGATGGGTATAACTTAAATAAATTCTGTGCTAATTAAATCAAATAATTATAAGACCTCCATTTTTTTACAGCACCTGAAATGTTGACGGGCAAAAAATACGATGAAAAAGTGGACGTTTTTAGTTTTGGAATCGTTCTCTGTGAAGTACTACAAATCTTTTGTATATAAAAATATAAAAATATTTTTAAAACAATGAATGGATTGTAACAAACAGATAATCGGTCGAGTGGAAGCGGATCCAGATTACCTTCCTCGTTCAGGGGATTTCGGTCTCAATCAGGTTGCTTTCAGAGAGAAATTTTGCGCCCTTTGTCCGGAGCCCTTTTACCGCATCGCTTTCCTCTGCTGTGATTTGAATCCCGATCGACGCCCACCTTGCGAAGTCATTGAAGTTTGGTTAGAAAGTCTTGGTGGTATGTTCTTTAACATATTCTAATCATCTTGATGGTATTCAAATTTTAACAATTTGTATGCTACTAATTTTACAGCTCATCTAGCAGTTGGTGCGGCACCACCCAAGGATCTTCTTAACGACATCTATACCTATACAGGTAATATATCTCAAATTAATAGATATTCTTATTTAATATTCTTATTTATTTTAATCAATTTTTATATTTTCATTTAGGGAGGAGTGCTAGCTCTTCGGGATCATCCACACCGACGGAAGCTACGACACCAGAGATTAATAGGCCGTCGCCCGTCTTAATCACAGGTCCGCTCTCACCTCCCTTAAGAACCATTTGTGAAGCAACTAGTGATCTTTCTTTGGTGCTTGAGAGCCCACCTGCTTCACCAAGTCCTTTTGATACAACTAACTTGTAATTACCATCTGGGTCTGACCCTACTATGAATCATTGTGATGCTAATCAAATTCTCTTATTTTTGCGTGCTTTCCTCTCAATATTCCTATTTTACTTTGTAAACTTTTTACGATCAAGATAATGTTACATTTTGTCCCTATCATAATTTTATATTGTTATGCACTTAAGATTTCAAACTATACACCAGCGCAGTTGTATATTTAGTGTGATGTCTTGTGTCAGATCTTTTTTGGGCATTTTATGCTGTTGCATGAAGGAGATGGATATGAGTGCTCACTGTCAGCCATTGGGTGTTGCTTTAGCTCTTTCAAGTCAAGAATGAATTGGGTAAGACTTTCTCGACGAAACATAAGAAAGCAAATTTAAAAGAACTCTACTCGTTTCAAGTGGACGGTACTTAAACGCACGTGATATTTATCAGTAGACAGCAGCAGTGCCTTTTAGGTCATCCAACTTCTTGTCTTCTAAAGTCGAAACTTTATTGAATCCCCAACACTTTTAAAGTCCATAAAACTCTTGTTTTGAAAAAAAAGGAGTTATATTCTCAATGAATAAATTTCGTTTAGAAATAACCATTACGACGAATCGGCAACGTTGCTTTGATCCCCTATCTTTTTTTTTGTTTTCTTCTTCAAAAAGTCATGCAGTGACCCATTCAATTGAATTCGTGACTCGTGTTTCCATCCAATGTCCAATTTATTAGGGTGTGGCCATCACTGCCCATCAGTCTTACAGAATCATGCCCGCTCTTCTTCTCTTTATCAATTTGTACAAAGATGGCTCGAGGAAACGAAATGTGAGATGTACCCAGTTCTTGATACGCAACACTGAACTCGGTGCTGCCATTGAGATGCAAATTCTAACAAGGTCATACCAACTTTTCCTGCCATATGTTGAAACCAAGCACTTGGCTGTTGTTAAACTGTCCAAGAACATAATTTTTTTCTCTCCCCTCTGTGTTCCTTTCTTTTTACGACTGTTTGATTGTCCGCCTGTTTGCAAACCAAAGAGAGCTAGACTGAAAGGACGACGACGCTCCAAAGTAAATAGAAGGGCTCGCTCTCGGCTATTCAGTTACTCAGTCGACTCGCTCCAGTCCAGTAGTGGTGCACCTCCGACACTTGTTTCATCACTACTACTCATTCCTATGTGATTACATTCAATTTTAAACTCTGAGGGACTCAATTAGCGACACACTAAAAAGTAAGTACAAGTCCATTTCTTATTTATTTTTTAAAAAGTCACTCCAAAGTTGCGTTTTTCCGAATGTTCAAGTTTACAGATAGAGACATGTGTTTTTGAAATGAAAATTATCATGGGTTCAAATTCCCTTAGAGTGTGGTTCAATAACTGTGTGCGTTTTCATCGTGACATTTCGGGAGAGTTGGGTTGATATATTTTTCCAAGAGTAAAAAATTTTGCTGCGCGAACCAAGGTCGTATTAAATCCCGGACCTTCTCCTGCTGGTTAATGATTTGTTTCAACTCGATGAATCAAGGATGCTGCATCATCAGCATCTGAGATGTCATCTACATACGGTGCAGAGAGCAGCAGGGGGTTTACGTCGTGCGGTCTTCTGATTACATCGTCCTCTGCTGATGCCGTTTGTCATTTTCTTTTTTTGACATCATAATCTGGTCAAGGACTGCGCATTCCTTCACGCCTTTCTCATTAGCGTATATAAGTAAAAGATAAACAATGTGGTCAAAAACTTCCCCGATTTTATAGAATATTTGATCTTCAATGATCCCGGGAATCCGGGAATCCCGGTACATATTTTTTTCAATCATTCATCTTTTTCTGATTTGAATCGAACGAGATCGTGAGGAAAAATAAATAATAAATTCAAAGGGAAAAAAAAGTAGACGACCCGGATCTGCCTTAGGTTGTTTATTACCACATTGTGTTCATCTCATCATGATTCCTTATTTTTCAAAATAAGAAACTAACAATAATGGGGTATCATGCGTGAATCTGAATTTGGGAGTTGATGTTCTTGGACTATCTTATTCTAAATTTACGAGTGATTCTTCTGATGATGATGGAGATAATCCTTATTTGAAAGTGAAGATTAGCGTCTTGTTAACAACATGATACCATCTCCCGTCGAGACGAAAACTTGTAATTTCACCTTGCATAATGTGTAGAGAAAATTCTATTCTTTATAATGGGATTTTATGAAATCAGCTGCTATTTGCATAATTGCGCTTAGCGGGAGCCAGACTGTCTCTGACTGAATTGAGTGATATCACGAAGGTTATCCCGATATTCAAACTCTTCCAATGAGATCATATTCTAGTCAGCCAAAAAATGTATCAATTACTCTGTTTTCTCTTTAACAAATTAGGTGGAATGTCAATCTAAAATTCCAGAAAAGAATAAAAATCGAATAAAAAAGGATGTGCGAGTGCAGTAAAAGGCATCGGAACACTAACGGCCCTCAGCTGCTCCATCAGCCGGCGGAAGGCGGAGGTGGACCGGCCGTTCAAGGTTACATTAAGCACATTCTTCGTCACCACAGGGGACGTGGAGGATCATCTACGGCCGTCACCAAGACTCCCGCAGTCTCGGCTAAACGTGAGGTAAGATTTTCTTTAAAAAAAGAAGTGGATTAAATTTGGCGGAAACCGGAGGCGGAAAACGCAGAGCTCCACTCCTTCCTGTTGTCCATAATTAAGAGAATATCGAATTGTTCACTCCTAATTGAAATATAATCGGTTTATATCCGGTGTCTTCAACTGTGAAATTCTAAACTATTCTCTAAGTAAGAGTTGATATGGGGAGCGATCCTGAAGTTTATTCAAATTTATATGATTACGGCCAAAATCCGGTTTACGTGCAGGTAATGAATAATGATTTTTGAAAACACCTGCCGCATACCTCAAGAAACGTTTCCGTTTCGTTTTTGGCATGCAAATCACGACTATTATTACGAAGAACCTTGTATAAGAAAAATATCTCATCGTTATCAATCTTTTTCTTTTCTTTTTTAATATACACTTTAAAATTGAAGAGGAATAATTTTATGTAAAAAGGCAAACCATCTCTTGAAAACAATAGGCAGCGGATTTTTATTTTTTAAAGTCAATTTATTTACTAAAGAAAACCGAAATAAGGTGCGGCGCTTTTTATAGGTGTTTTGCCAGAAGGATCTTTTCTACGGATAAGATCGACCTTCCACTCATAATATTCATATACTCATATCATCTACATTCATCAAGCTTGCTTTGATGGTTAAAAATATTTGCAACTTTAACATTACCAATTTAATTAACCTAAACCTAACTGTTTTTAATAACTAAAGGATTGGTTTTAAATTAAGTTAAATGATGATGATGATTCGGTTGTTTAATGTCAGCTGCGTGGGATGACTCGTTAAAAAGGGGTGCCCATCCGGCCCCTTCCGTCCTCTCTCCTCCGTACAAGGTAAAAAGTGAGATAGGCAAAGAGAATAGCAGCACCTGCATTCATCGCTTAAGCCAGCGACTAACTTTTAGTGTCCGGCATCACTTCGTCCTTGGTGCAGACAGTCGACAGAATCTCTCTCTCTCGAAACCTTTATTCCCCCTTTGGTTTTTTTTTTATTATTGAAAAGAGTTACGTTGTTCTCTACAAAATCGAAAGGTTCTCTTTTGAAAAATCATCAAAAACTGCTAGTGCTCTGTAATTAGGAATGTCGCGAATCATAGCCGACTCAACAGTTCGTGAATTCTCATTTATTATTCAAGGCTAAAGTCGTCTGTGTCATTTGAATTAGATTTTCCTTTTATATTTTTTAAAAAGCTGTGTATATTTTTACCATCTAACGGACAGCATGGGAACTGTTTGTTGTGCTCTACCTCGGCCTTTCGAATCACCTTCGGAGGTAAGGCTCTATAGCTTATCATTGGTTATACATAATAATCAATTTTTGCCCTTCTTTTTACCACCGCCACCATTTTTGGGCGCTTTCTTGCCCGTCTTGATGGGTTTCTTCGTTTTCTTCTTTCCCTTTGATTTTCCACCATCTTCACCGCTATTATTTCCAGGATTGTTACAATCCCCATCATCCCATTGATCTAGGATGCTCTGAACGGCTTCTTCGATCCCTTTTCTTAGGATGTTAGCCATCAGATCCATCTCTAATCGATCCAGGATTCCGAAGCAATCCAAACATTCATTAGGACTCTGAGTCGTTGTTGTTGTCGTTCTTGTAGGTCGTTTTGTAGTCTTATTGTTTGTTGGCTTTCGAGTCGTACCACTATGATGTGGTGGTCGTTTATCTCTGCGCTTCTTCAGTACGTCTTCGAGGAATCGGACGAGTTCTTTTAGGGCCGCAGTGCACTGAACGTGGCTGCCCCTTTGAGCCTTTCGCTCAATGCTCGCCAAAGAACTTCTCTCTTCGGCAGTTAATTGGAACAAGTTGGCATCATCATCAGAATAATGTCTAGGTTCTGCCGATTCGCAGGATCCAGCATCAAGGAGCTCACTACGACTACGCTGGATCGCTTCGCGGATTCTCTTCGTCAGTTTTAATTCGAGAGTTGTTCGTAGAATCCTTCCGACTTCTTCCTTTTCCGCATTGCACGATCCTGAAGGATCGGTCGGGTTTTCCACGTTCTCTTCACTGCTGGCTATCTTCTCGCTGGATTTCCTCTTTCTGGCGGAAGGAGCCGGAATGAGTCGAGGAGAATCTTCTTTTATTAAAGGGGCATCTGATTTTTGATTGGAATCTGATTTCTGGAATCCTGGACGACTTCCTAATATCATTAAAATAGCTTAGATTTGAATGTAATTGATTACAGATTGAAATACCTGTGACTGTGATTGAGATTTTCGCCGTTAGGGCTTGGAATTGGCTGCGGATGACACAGGCGTATCGACCTTGTAGGCCTTTATGAGCGGAGCGGGAGAAAAGGGTTCCGTTGCCGAACATTTTCAGTTCAGCTTTTTGAGTTGATGGACCCTGGTTCGAGCTTGAATCCGAAGGAGTATCAATTGGCGTCATTGATGCCGAAGATCCTATTAATTTTTAACGGATTATATTTTTATGCATTTTAAAAATTAATTTTTAAAAAATACCTGAAGCGTTATTGATTCGATACCAATTGGTTCTCAAATGGACGGCTTTTTGGCCTACGCCCGAACCGCCCACACCGGCCTGGCAGTTTACTAGCAAGGGCCGGCCGATGAGAACCCGCACACTCACAGGCTCAGATATCCAATAGAGGGCCGGTGATGGAAATACTCTTTTTGCTTTTGGAATGGCTGGAAGGAGCTCTTCTTCCACTTTCAAAGGTTCCTCAGTATCCGCACGAATATTTTCAGTGCAGTAAAATAATAATATTAAAATAATCAGGAGACGAAATTGCCGAATCTATGATGATTATATTATTATAAAAATTGAATTATTTATATTTTTTTAAGTGAGTAACAAACCCCATTTTCAATCGGCATGATGAGCGCCTCCAATTCTTTCTTTTTTCCTATAAGAAAATACTAATTTAAAATGAGAAACAGATTGGTTTAACCCTTCAAATAACGAACTTACGGAGCGAAAGTTTACTGATCCGTTAACGATGCTCTTCAGAGAGAGATTGCTGGTTCAGGATGCTCACAGTACTAAAGGATCCATCCGGATATTTGGGAAAAGTTTAGTCGAGGCCATAGCATCGAAAGAATAACAAACTGTAAATATCCATCGCCAGCTTCTTTCCTAGATGCTTCCTAAGCTTATATGTTTATTAATCTTGGAACAACCCCCCCACTGCTCCTTCCTTCCGCATGATCAACGCCATCTATATCTATCGTAATATCAGATCCAGCTAACCGAACAATTACTAAAGTTTATAATAATAAAAAGGAAAAAAAGCTATATATTTTCATTGGTTGATGTCATTGGGGAAGTTAATTGCTATACAATCTATTCTCGGTAAGGAAGGAAGGAAGATACACTAATTAAAAGGGAAACTGTTTACAAACTGTTAGGTGATGTATGACCAAAATATCCGGCAATTAACCAATTACGAAATTTCTTACTTTCGTTCAAATTTTTTTCCTCATCTTATTATTTTTTATTGGTCAGAATAATTTTTAGAAAATTAATAATTTTAGAGAAAATATAAAAATATTTCTAGTTTTCTTTACTCAACGAAGCACTCCATTTTTTCGATCAAATAAAAATGGTCTATTTCAGAGAGCCGGACCTGAGTTGCAACCTCCAAATGTTTAGACTTGTGAACGATATCGTTTGTTATCTCAGAAACAGTTTACTCTAGAAAACACGTTTCTTTTAAAACTTTGTTTCCCTTAATAGCAGGTTTTTCCAAGAAGCGAATCAAATCCGCAATCACCTTGTTAAAGCTGTTACATAATTAAAAAAGAAATAATATCCTTTTGATGAAAATAAATTTGTTCATGTTTCGTAATTGCATAAGGCCATAAGCCTCTTACGCACTTTTTTAAATTTTAGTATTTATGATGACCATTGCTTTTCTAAAATTTAGTTACCAATTTTCATTTATTTCAAAAATGGAAATTCATAATTTTAAGTTGGGCATTACGTAACTGTTTTTGTTTGGATTTTTTTGGGGTGTTTCGATTTTCAAACTTGTAGGACCATCTAGCGTTCGAAAATAAAATCGTTTGAACCGTATTAAGAACCAAAAAGAAAAAAAAATAGAATAGTTGCTCTCGGTCGTCCCTCATCGGGTCTGTGCAT
Organism: Chydorus sphaericus; assembly: GCA_030141595.1. Classification (NCBI taxonomy): domain Eukaryota; kingdom Metazoa; phylum Arthropoda; class Branchiopoda; order Diplostraca; family Chydoridae; genus Chydorus; species Chydorus sphaericus. Next base: position 13,357,789 of record CM057932.1, on the reverse strand, counting down.
TTATTCTGCCCCATTAGCCCGGAGGAATAGAAAAATTTGAATATGACGAAGGTGTTTCTTTTTTCCTACATCGTGACTGCGATAAATGAATCACGCACCATGGTGTTGTTTTTTCTTTAATATATATTTTTTCTTGTAAGTCTCACGCGGTATCGCCATTAATAAATTATATTCAGTGTGGGAGGGCGGCATATTGACCCTTCATAATTAGTCCCGGCCTATTCCCGACATCGTCCCTTTCATATCCAGCTCGATAAAAGAGTTTTTAATGACTCACATTTTCTTTTGAAAAAAATATACTTAGTTTTTTCTCTACTTTAAATAAAGATTAAATCTAAAAGACATAAAGAACCTTTCAACTCATCACACTTTTTTTATTCGCTGATCTCTCCTCTTTTGATGTGAAAGAAAAAATTTGCCTTGTCTAAACGGAATTGATTTACGACGTCCAACTCGAAAAAGGGAAAATTATACGAGCTCAGAGTGCGGCTGATCTTCTTATACATTTCTCTGAGCGTGAGCATGTGGACTCCACCCTTGAAATAGACGTAGGGGAAAGAGAAATATACCGAAGGGATCCATTAGTCTACTGAGCGTGAAAAAAGAAGAAACAAGTCTTTTTTTTTTCTTTTAGAATTCTTAATTTTTGAAGGCGTCGACATAGACAACGCCCTCTTCCACACATTTTAAAAAAGAAAATAACTTAAATATTGCGACTTTGAGATTTAAAATATTTTTAAAAAATTGGCAGTGGTGTTGAGGATCATAATTTGTTTGGTGTTGTTGGCTGATTGCCCGGTTGGTGAATCCGGAAAGGTCGCACCATCTGGCATCTCTGCACTGCCAGGGCTAACATAGACCACTGTAAATATATACAATCCCTCCTTCTATACTGCTGAGAAGAAGTTGTTGAGACTCGGAAAACAAGTCAGTCGACTCTGCGGATGCCGAGCTGGATGGTCGTGTCTTTTATTTTGGTTTCTTCTTTATATTGTGTTGGCTTTACAACAACGTTGCCAAATGAACTTCTGGATTTAAGTAACTCAAGTAGAAGTAGGTAAAGATGGCAGATGGTTATCAGTCATCTTCTACTCCGGCTTTCTATCAGAGAAGTCAATCTCTGATGATGTCCGGTCGGGAGCAGCAGCAGCATCATAAGAATCCTGCAAGACTTGTATCCGTTCAGGAGCAGCAACCGAATCCTTTTGCCGAATGGACTGCTGCTGGTCCTTCTGTTCCTAATCGCCGAAATATCTTCAGACGAAGGGTATATAATGTATTCGTGATGGGCGTTATCTAAGAGATTTCTTAGAGAGAGAGGAAAAAAATATTGATTTTATTAGCATTTTGGGATTGAAATCCTTTTAGGGAAAGAGGATCTGATGATTGGTACATTTTTTTTTATTACACTAGGATGAATCGTCTATTTTTTCCGAATGATAATTTAATTTGATGGTTCTTTTAAAAAATATAAAAATCTTGTATTTGAATAAGATTATCATTTAAATGCTGAATGATTCTTAAAGCTTTGACCGTAAAATCCTGTTCTAGCACTTAACAATTTAGATTTTTAAATGAGATGGGATATCAATTTCTTTAGTAAGAAAAAAAATCTTTTATTCTATCTCGTACATTTTGCAACAACCGAATTTGAATTTCGCGCCAATTTTGAATGAAAATCGATTAATATTTTTTCAACAAAACCCAATTTTGTTCGGCTTAATGAACGGCCCAAAAAGAATAGTTAGAGGGCGTTGTCCCTCATTTTCTTGTCATAATTAAGGGCGTATACCCGAAAAGATAAGGGCCTTGGCGCATCTATTGCAAAAAAAAAAAAAAAATCCTTCGTCAACTTGCCTTACAAGATTTTGTTTTTCTATTTCGGATGAAGATGGGAGAGAAAATATGCATTGTTATCGTTTAAAATCATGCTGTTCGTGATTCACGCACGAAAGAGCGGATTATGTAGTTCCAATAGGTAGAAGGGTTTTAATTACACGTTTTTTGTTGGATAAATTTAAAAACAGGATTTTTGATTGTTATCAACAATGTCCAATTTTGACTAACTGCGATATTACATTGTGTGTAATTGATTAATTACCAAGTGTTGGAAGACTTGACAATATTTAACTAAATTTAGTAATATATTTTTAGAAAACGTCTATATTACGAAGCACAGATTATGAAATTCAAATTGAGAGCGTGATTTATCATCAGTTTTTCCCATTTGTGGAATAATTTTATTTCTTATTTATAACGGCCTGAGCAGAAAACAAAAAAGGGGCGTTGAGGTACAAATGTGAGTCATCTCCACTTTCCTTAATGCCCTGAGTAGTAGAGAGATTTGGCATACTTATTTTGTCGAGAAATAAATATTTTTCTGGCTGATTCTGAGCATCCCTTTTAAGGAATCGAAATGTTTCTCAGCTCTTTCGTAATGAATTAAGAAGAAACACGACTTTTTATTTATTTAAAAAATAAATAAATTCTCAATTTCTACGAAACCATTCAACCGAGATTACATAACTCGTGCCTCATAATAATATTTCAAAAATTCCATAAAGGAAAATTTAGTGATAATGGCCCCATCATCTGTAATAGGATCTTTTTAAAGGAATGCGACCTCAATTTATTATTATTGTTTGCCGCAAAGTAGCAGGATCTAGAAATCTAAAAATAATAGCTCTCTCATATTTTTCAAAAAAAGAGAAGAAAAACATTTTTCCCGTAAGTGCCGCGGCGGTTCGAAAATAACTGGCGCTGTTGCGGTCGAGTGAAAAAGGCAGTCAGAGATGACTCAGTCCTTAACCGCTCTAAGGGCGTTCACTAATTCCTTTTCTTTCGTGAATCACCGCCAAATCCTTTTATTTCTTTCTTTCTAGACGAAAACAATTTCGGGATTCCCTTTGGCGAACATCCTTTAGGGGAAAATATATCACGCGGTTTGATGATTTATGTTTTTATTGATAGTCGTTCTGCTCGTGACCTTTATAGCACGAGTTATCACTTGAAATGTTTGATTCATTCCAGCTGAGAGAAAAGAAATGAGATCCGAGCGTTACCAAGGCAATTTATTTTATACTATGCGTGAAAAATAAGGAATAAGCAATGAATAAAATTAAATGTGATGGATAGAAACGCATCAACATTCATATTCTATATATTCCCGCGGGACACGCGGTGCGTCTCGACTCCTCCTGTCGTCACGAAGACTTTTCTTTCTGTCTTTGGCAAGGTCAATTAAAAAAAGAAACCAATTAGGACTTTGGCTCAAGGATTTTTTTTCTTTCTCTCCTGTCTTCCTTATTATCCTAATTTAATGCCTTATTGATTTAGAATGAAATAAAAATTTCCAAATTAAAGAAATCCCGGTGGCCTTGGTAATAATATAGAAGTAACACTTTTACCAAGTTCACATTCCAAATGCTGATGAATTTACGTTGTTTTAAAGAAAGTGGATAGTCAACACGGAACTGCCAGTGTGTTCGACGCAACAGAAATGACAGAGCAGAATTATTTCTTTATATTTGTTTTGTAAAGCTGGGTGCCAAAATTTTTTTGTCAATAAGAGTGTGTATATTGTGCCTTTAGTTTTTGCATGATTGAACAGCTGTTTGAATTCTTTTTTTTTTTAAGAATTAAAAATTATTTAAGAAAATGACGACTTTGGGTAGGAAATAGTTTTTAATTTTTGAGCGATAACAAGCGTCGTTTTAGGATTATCATTTCCGTGCCATATCTACCGAGATGAGCTCACCAAGCATCTTCATACATCATCATCTATTCAATCATGTTTTATCCGGATTCTTACCGACTGAAATCATCTTTAATCGTAACGATTCTCTAATAACCCGGATTTTAGATAACATTCTTTATCAACTTGAGTGCAATTAAAAGTTATGTAATAACTTGAGGCTCTTTTTTAAATTGATAAATAATTTGATCGAAAGCCGTGCCTCTCACTGTGAGGTACGAAAAAAGAGGAGAGGTGTATCTCATTACATAACGATTAATTTCGCATTGCGCCTTTTTATGTATGTATAAGAGTTCCGGCTGTTTGGAGGTGGGAATTTCATCATCCACCCGCTTTATCCGTCATCTCTTCTTCCTTTTCATATATAATTTTTTTTTCTTTCATGATGAATCACTCTAAATGAATCAGCTACAAAATATAATAATAATCTCTTCAACTATTTTTATTTTAAAAAATAAATGTCAAATTTGTCAACGGATAATGTATTTGACATTTACCATTACACCGTTTAATCATTTCACATTCCATTCACCTTAAAAGGCGGCATTTTAACATTTAAAAAAATTCTGGCAGCGCTGCTGAGTGCCCGCCAAATTAAGGACATTTGAAACCACATAAGAGTTTAAGCTTGTGTAATCAGATAAAAAAAAGGTATTTACTACGAGATAAGGAAGGATTTAATAGCGCTCCACATTTACGTAGTTCGTCAACAGTTGCCCAACAGAGCACACGTGTAATCAGCCATTTTCTTTCCCGCGTTCAAAATTCCCGCTGTAAGTTTTTTGAACTTTTTCACGAAAATCTATAAATAATTCAGAGAAAAAAGAGCATCTTGAAGCTCAAATTGAGAGGATGATGCTTTTTACTGCTGGGGATTCCGGGCATCCTGCCAGAAAACGAGTCACGATCGTCTCTTTTCCGAGAAAATCCCGGCGCCTGAAATTATTCATCACACTTCCGCTCCGGCGCCTTCTATTCTTTTTTCTTATCCGATTTTTGGGAATCTACCTAGAAGGTGATGTCATCAAAGAAATACGATGATGTCATCCTTTCCCCTTTAATTATCATCATTAAAACCGCCGTCACTATATTTTTTTGAAAGATGATGAGCGTGATTTTTCTTTTCAAACTTAAGGCAGAGCCATCTATCAATTTTTAATATAATGTCTTCCTCCAACAAGATAAAACCTTGAAATTAAATTAAATTTTTTTTTTTTCTGAGATCCTAAAACTCTTTTAAAGATGTCAGACAATTTTAAGGAAGGAAACAATATGTTTCATTATTTTTTCTAGAAATTTCAAGTTGGTCTCTGTCTGTCCTCATCAGCATTCCTGTGATCCATCCATCTGGCGGCGGTCAACCGCCTACGTGTTGCGCGTGTGATGACGTCACACGCTCCGCCCCTTCCTCCGCCCTTTGTGTGATGAACATTCGGCTTTTCAAAAAAAAAAATTTATTCTCTCTCTATCTATCCCCTTCCTTTCTTAAATCCCGCCGAGGCAACAAGGACAAACGCTCAGTCCCAACTCTGCTCTCGAAGCAAACTCACGCTCCCGACAAAAAAAAAACCTTTCGTGATAACACAAAAAAATACGGAGGGAAGTGCACTGGCCTTGGAAAATATACTTTTGAAAAAGAAAAAAGTGCGATAAATTTTAAGTAGAAAATAGTTTTCAGATAGTTAGAATCCATGCCGGGATTTCTGAGTTTCGGTAGTGGGATGTCGAACCGTAGTAGCAGCATGGATGCCAACAGGAACCGAGTCAACAGCAACTTAATGTCCACCGCCGGTTTCAGAGGCAATGCCACTAGGGTTCGTGATCAGTGCATATTTTTTCGTTTTCTTGTTTGCCAAACTGTATTTTTTGTCCCTTAAATCTGTTTAAATATTTACATTCGTTCTAGAACTTTTATACATTTTGAAATATCGATAATTAATTTCTATAATCGATTATGTTTTTTAAAAACTGAATTCGTTTGAAACAGGATGAAGTGCAATAAAATAGGAATATCTAAATTGCCAATTTGCATGTTGACAGTATGAAGTCACTTGATGGTTATATTACCGTACCCTTTTTTTTTTTTTAACACAAATATTTCTTATCCAGTTATAATTTACCTTCACTTTTCCTTGTGTACCAATCTGTCTAGCTCTCACTTTAAGCCGAAAGGAAGTGGAAGTGTTTTATCTATTACTTTCTTGTTTAAAATAGGTGATAAAACACACAATGGGCTTTTAAATTAATTGTTACGCAATGAGCTGGTTATGGGCAGATGAACCGAGAAGAGGAAAGTGCGGCCTCAATTCATTGTTCCACCGTCTCAAATTTCTCTAATCGATTACGTCAACTTCATTCCTAATTTTCTACTTTTTTTTCAAATAGATGTCCGAATTTCCTGGCGAGAGCGAAATGGGCGGTGCTGTCCAGCCGGAAGTGACCGGAAGCGACGGAAATTCCTCTCCTCCACTCGTTATAACAAGGACAATCCAGCAGACGGACAATAAGAATAAGAAAACTTCGTCCGTCCTCTTAAATAGGCTGAATAATTCCGGGCCGTCTTCTCCATCGGTCGTCAGCCTTCCGTCCGGATCTGCCTCGCCCGTCTCACCCGGAAGCCTCATTTACAGTAATCATCCGGCGGCTGGAGCCGGACAAAGCCGGACGGAACTCTCCAGCTCCGTATCCAGCAGCGTGAAACGCTCTCAGGTTTTTATTTTTATAAATCTAAAAAGAAAAAAAGATTTTTTTTTTCTTGGTAAAGATTGAGAAATGTATGTCTGCTTGTTGAATGTGCCAATTGACGAGAATTAGTAGTGAAAGGCCAAGATTCCGGGTACTCAGCTGTTCTTATTTTTTAAAAGGAGATCCCTATGCACTGTTGCCGACTCCATCTATTTAAAAATAAAATTAAAAGAAATAGAAGACGAAGCGTGATTCTAAATATTTTCCAGTTGGACAGGAGCCCAAAGGTTGCCTGTTGCTGGGCCGCTAGGCTTTGTTGCCAAACTCTTTTTTTCTTTTTTTTGAGACGGAATAAGGCATCCAGCCAGGGCACCCCAGTCGAGTTGGATACTTTATCCGCTTCGGTTCTCTGTTAATTTTTTTTTTTTTGCTTTGTGTTCAAAACATTCATAACCAAGTTCCGGGCTATTCTTCTTCTTCTTCTTTTGAATCGTTTCCAAAAAGGACTTTGTGTTTTTCAGTGGAAAAGATAAAAAATAATAAGAATATGTGAGTCATCCTCTTTTCAAAGAACTCTTAATAAAAATTTTCGCAATACTTAATTGGTTAGGTGATGCACCACGTGTCCTCTACAAGCAGCGAGCGATCCTCGAGCAGTAAATCCACGATGAGTACACAGGAATTGAAATCCAATTTATCAGAGCTGAAATCGAGCATGTCCGAGATGAAATCCAGCCTGTCCTCCCACCTAGTGGCGGCCGCTGCAGCCGCATCCGCCGGACCCAAATTCTCTTCCGCTGCAGGACTTCTCAAAGGTTGGGCTATATCTTTTAAAAACTAAAGAATAAATGGATTTGACCTTGACAGAATCGTGAGCGGAAAATTTGAATTGACCTTAATTGAATCCAACTCAGGATTCGGTTTCCAAGGATACTTGTATAACATATTTTTTGTCATTCTTTATGTAGGATCCTTGGAGAGGTTAAATATGGTGAACAACGGTGACGGATCCGAGCTGGATATAACAGAGCTGGACGACTTTGATGTCGTTCCAACCTCATCTTCCGGCAACGTTGTTCAAAGCATCTCCTCGGGCAACTCCTCACCGAATGTCATCTCCTCCGCCGGAATCAAACTGATGAATAATAGTAAAGGACCTCTTCCTCCGGGAGAAGTGAAATTTGAGGAGAAGCGAATGGCTTCCGCCACATCAACTAAAATCCGGCACGGTGACAATTTCAGCAGCGAAGAAGCGACGGCGAATGCGTCCCATTCGAGGCGGGTCCAAGGACCGGATGGGCTCTCTTATCAAGAGTCTGGTCAGGCGAATTCCATGAAGGCTAGACTCGAGGTCGACGGAGTAGTCGGAGAGAAAGCCGCCACCGTCAAACAGGTCCGTTTTTATCTAAAATTAGTTTAGGGATTTTCCCAAAATGTTTTCAATTGTTTTTTGTTAAGATTAGATCCTACCCGTATGACACGAATTCTTTGATATCAACCGCACGAAATTTGTTTTTATTTAAAAAAAGATAAAGATCTAAACTGGAAAGGGTTTTTCCTGTTATTAGGAAGACTTGCTAAACTTTTGAGTGTCTCGTTTGAGCTGTGCCAAACAGGTCTAGGCCGTTCCGGCAGCTGCTTGTCGAGCCTTTTTGAGAGACGGCCAAGATTCACTCTGCACTTGTTATTATTAGGGCAAAAACAAACTTTTTCTTTTTTTCTTTCAGCTCAATTATATAGAAAAAGAAAGAAGAAAAACGAGGCTAACTGAAATGAGCAGCAAGGTCTTTTGATTATTGTGTATATAAATAGTCATGACCTTCACTGTTTACACGAAAAACCAATTTCCTCTTCATGTCTAAAATAAAATCATGTAAATTTTGGGGGAATGAATCTTGCTTAATCAAGTTCACGTGGTTTCCTCGGTCTACTACATGGATATTCTCGGTAATATTATTGTTATTCAACCGCAGATTTTCCAATACGTCACTCTCATACTGCGTACACAATGTAAACAAATATTATTTTTTCCCACATCAACCGGAACTCTAGCGGTAAATCAACAAAGCTCTTCCGTTCTCATTGTATTATTAGCAAATAATGGGTAAAAAAATCACTCTTTTAAGGGAATTTCCCTTACAGCTTATTATTTGCGAATCATGCAAAATAAAAAAGGGGTTTTTCCATATAAGAGCGCCAGATGGCGTAGAATGTGCAAAACACGCGTAGTAGGGGGGAAAAACGAGTTATAGAAAGAGCAGACCGGATGCAACCAGTTGCTGTTTAGTAGTCATCTGAGCAAGATGGTCGTGCCCGGGCAAGTAGTAAGCCCCTCCCCTAACCACGCCAAATATGGTGTGTTGGGAATTTCCCAACAATTTCTTTTACGTTGTTCCTCGCATTCTTCCATCTGGTTAGAAGAGCCATTCACATTTCAGTCGTTCCCGAGTGATGAGTCACGTTTGTTGTGTCCTACATTAAGTGCTCAACGTGGTTGCCCTTTCAAACTATTACGTCATTATTGAAAAACAGTTCTAATTAATTGGATAATATGGTAGTGGCAAGTTTTGGACAGTGTCCGAGATGCCATCAAAGATTGGCAGATGCCCAAAAATTGGAGCAAAAACTATTTTTCTGCCTGGTTGAATATGGGGGGCGCTCCATACTCTTCCGGCCGTCATCGGTGTGTGAAGATCCTTCTTTTTAGTGTTTTTTTCTAAATGTTAATTGGTGTGTCTTATTGTATACTACAGGAGCAGAGATCTCTGAAAGCTGGTGATGTGTCTCAACAGGAAAGCAGGAGCTCTGCAGTGGCTAGTATGAAACTCACAACAGCCGACGGGTTTAGTGCAGAAAAAGTAGCGAGAGCGGCGCAGGAGCAGCGGGAAACGGTCACTCCGGCCGGCCGGTTTAATCAGGCTGCCGCCGCTTCTCAATCCAAGCTGACGATCAACGCTGCAAACGGTGTACAGCAGACGACAACAAAATCGGCTGTCCGAAAATCAGAGCTCTCCGTCATATCTTCATCACAGGTCAGTGAGACAAATTTTGAAAAGAAAAAGTTGCTTTTCGGCACTTTGATTTATGACGTCTCGAGTGATTATCTATTCCCTTGTCATGTAAACACGGATGCTCTTATCCGGCATCTTCTCTTTTGAATTGCCTTCACATAGCATTGCCCAAACCCATTCAAGGCTAAATGAAAGTAACCATTTTCTATTATTGTAAAACAAAACAGACGAATGCCGGAGCACTAGTATCCGCAGAAGATGCAGATCTGATGGCATCCTTACCTTCCCTGGATGATCTTGATCTCCTCGATTCCTCCTCGGATGAAGCGGATGTGGAGCAAGCTAAAATCAAGTATACCGGCGTCATGTCAGACTGCGTGGCGCGACTTAAAGAACGGAGCCGCAAGCCCGGAATTAGTAGCCGGATGATGGCCGTCTATTTAGAGAGGGTAAGCCAGATGGTCCAGCGGGCCTGGGGCGTTCCGGCTCCTCATGGCCAATCCATCGCCTCTTCCCTGTGCAACGTTCTCCGCCTGGATGGAGGACTCGACTTTCTCATTGACAACTGCGTCGCGGATGACGGGGAGCTCCAGCTCTCCAGCGCCCGTCTCCTGGAACAGTGCCTCACTCAAGAGAACCGCGAATACGTCGTCCAATGTGGACTCGATAAGGTAAATAAATTTTTTAAACAATTTCAATTCCGGCAGGAATTCTTGATAATTTATTATGTAATGTAGGTGGTTTCACTGGCGTGCGGATGCACCGAGCCGTCCGCTAATGTGGAACAATCCCGTGTTGGAACCGGTCTCCTGGAACACCTCTTCCAACACAACGAAGTGACGTGTTCTGACGTTGTCAAACTTGGTGGCTTAGACGCTGTAGTGCGCGAGTGTCGGCGATCCGATGTTGAGATCCTTCGGCACTGCGCCGGAGCACTCGCCAACCTTTCCCTCTACGGGGGTGTTGAGAATCAAGAGGCTATGATCAAGCGACAAGTTCCCATGTGGCTCTTCCCCCTCGCCTTCCACTCGGACGACAATATTAAATATTTCGCCTGTTTGGCCATCGCTGTTTTGGTCGCCAATCAGGTAAATAATTAACTTAAATCCTAATTCAGTTGCAAGTTTGTATAAATTTATTTATTATTTTACAGGAAATTGATGCTTCTGTGCTTCAATCTGTGACGCTCAAATTAGTTGGGCCTTTCGTCTCTCAACACAATCCTTTTGAGTTTGCCAATACGGTTGCCGGAGTTCGGCGAGGGCTGGATCAGTCCAAGAACTGGCTTCAAAGGCTCGTTCCGGTTCTCAATTCTAAACGAGAAGAAGCCCGCAATTTAGCCGCCTTCCATTTCTGTATTTAAAATTTATTTATTTCTTAAGTGTATTTTAGTAAATTAATTTTTCACTCTTTGATTACAAAAGGTATGGAGGCTGGAATCATCCAGAAAAGCCGAGGAAGTACGGATATTTTCAGCCAGATTGGTGCTGTTGAGCCGCTCAAGTCTCTGGCCTCTTCTCCTAACGCCATCGCCTCAAAATACGCTGCCCAAACTCTCCGGCTCATCGGGGAAGAAGTTCCGCACAAATTGAGCCAGCAGGTGCCATTGTGGTCTGTCCAGGACGTAAAAGAGTGGGTCCGCCAGATCGGCTTCCCGAATCACTGCGAAAGTTTTGCTGAGGTTTGCAAAGTTGACGGAGATCTCCTACTCCAGTTGACGGAAGAGATGCTCCGGGATGATATTGGCATGCGGAATGCTATCCTCCGGAAGCGTTTCATGAGAGAGCTCGCCCTCCTTAAAAAGATGGTAACGATTTCCTTTATTATTAAGATTAAATTGGATTTTTTCTAATAAGATTTTCTTTTGAAACATAGGCGGACTATAGTAGCTGTGACAAATCCCGTCTCAACGAGTTCCTACAGTCTCTAGATCCTTCTGCTTCTTTTTGCACGTACACGTACTCGATGCTCAACGCCGGCGTTGATAGCCGGAACCTCAACGCGCTGTCGGAAGAGCAACTGCTCATTGAATGCGGTAACTAAATTGTTTTGTGAATAAAGATATAGTGAGCAACTCTTTTTAATATTTTAATTAATCCTTTCAGGAGTGACGAATTCCATCCACCGGCAGCGAATCTTCGAGGCCATCCACGGCGGATCAAACTTCTACGAGATGGGGGATAACAAACCGCTGGATGCCTTCATCAGTTACAGACGATCCAGTGGATCTCAACTCGCCAGTCTCCTTAAAGGTATTTTTTTTTCTCTATTTTCAAATCGAGCTATTCAAATTAACATGTTCTATGTTATTTCCGCAGTTCATTTACAGCTAAGAGGGTTCACCGTCTTCATCGACGTGGAGCGGCTGGAAGCCGGAAAGTTTGACAACAATCTTTTACAGAGCATCAGCCAGGCCAAATACTTTTTACTTGTCCTCACTCCTGGTGCTCTGGATCGGTGCATGGGCGATGACGAATCCAAAGATTGGGTTCACAGAGAAATCGTAGCCGCACTGGATTCCGATTGCAAGATTATCCCCATCATTGATAATTTCCAGTGGCCTCTTCCGGAAGATTTACCGGAAGACATGAGGGCTGTCTGCTACTTCAACGGCGTCCGCTGGGTCCATGACTATCAGGTATTTAATTCAATTCATTTAATACTTTGAAAAGTAGTGCTTAATTTAAATTTATTTTTATAGGATGCCTGTGTGGACAAGCTGGACAAGTTTATGCGAAGCGAAGTGATCAAAGAGCACCCTAATGGCAATTTAGGGCACGGCGCTAACGGCCGAACGAGTGGCGGAAAGCACATGGACAACGGCGGCTACATGACTCCTACGAGCACGCCCGGCTCGACCCACCCGGGAGCTAGCGGATTGATGATGACGTCTCCTGCCAGCCGGGCTGGTACCAACCCGATCGGCACACCAGCCTTCCACCGAGAAAACAGCACCGACTCGACCGGCAAAGGGAGCTTCTCCTCTGATAAGGATATCGTCGTCTGCAACGGCGGAGGAGGCGGCGGTGGCGGTAGAGTGAGAGATTGACTAGACGGCCCCGCCTCGTCCGTACCTAATAAACAAAGGTAGCCCAATCATCCGCAGTCCGTCACATGTGCGTTTAAAATGCTTCTCCTTCTTCTATCCTCTGTAAATTTCGTTCGATTGAATTTAATTCTTTAAAAAATTAATGAAATATCTTCTTTTAAAAATAGGATTATAAATCGGAATTGCTCGCCCAGTAGCCAGTTGCGTAGAAGTCCGAGCCCATCTCCTCAACCTTGGCTCAGTCGCGAAAGCAAGTGGCGTCTTTTACGGGGAGAGCCGAGATCCTCCAGCCCTACTCGATCCATCTCACCTAGGCCGATGCCCATCAGTCCGCTCGTCTCACGCCGGAGGGTCTCAGCCGGAATCTCTCCAGTGAACGCTCCATTTGTCAGCCGCAGAGCCTGGGTAACTCCCATCGGCGTTCGAAGGGATTCCTGGATCGCAGATGCTGAAGGATTCCGGCGCTCTAGAAGCCTTGATACGGGACTGGGCGATGACAGCAAGCTGGATGAGGACGTGAGCGGGGAAATGGATTGCACTGGTGCGGCTGCTGGGACGAGCGAAGAAGATGAAGTTGATGCTCCACCTCCGCCAAGACCGAGGACTCCTAGTCCGGAAGCTTCTGGAGGAGTAGGATCGTCATCTCATCAGCGACTGAGCCGTAAAGATTCTTCAAGCAACAAAGAACGGTCGCAACAGCAATCCGGTGGAACAAGCAGCAATCTCCTTTCGAGAACCAAAGCGGCCCAGACGATTGTGGCAGCCATTGGTCGGAATAATAAGAATCCTATTAGTAATAGTAGACGAGCCAGCGATAGTAGTAATAATGAAGACAACGGCGAGGCGGGTGCTATATAAAATTTAAATTTGATGATGATGATGCAGCTGATACTTTTTTATTTATTATTACGAAATAATTATTCATGTGTCTCTTGGAGGCATATTTGTCTCTTTCAAGTGCCTATTATTCTATATACCATGTATAAATTGTTTTTCTGCCTTTTTATTTGTCTCTTTTTTTCGTGATGAAAGTTTATCATTATTATAATGTGAGTGCCAATTGATGCCTTTAATTAGAGCTATACTCTGAATACTATCTATACATATATAAGAAGAGTGGCTCGAAAATACACGTCTCACAAGACTTGTTTGAATTTTGAAATTATTCTCTTCATTTTCTATTCTTATTCGTCGTTCATTGGACTAGTTACATGTTGGACCAAGGTGCAGACAAGGTCATGTAGCATTAAAAAAACTTGTTTCAGATGAGTTTTTCATCCTCACTTTTCTGGTTATTCGACACGTGGCGTATTTTTTTCTGATTCCCTCAGTCACATTGCTTCTGTGTTGAAATGTGCTTGACGATAAGTTGTAGCTGAAGTCTATTTTCAGTTTTTAACAATGGAATTGGGACAAAAATGGTGTAATCCAACAACTGGAAGATGGTTTATCATACTCCTAAATAGGCCCAATATAAATGGTAAATAATTTTTAAAAGAAAAAAAAATGGATTTTCGAGAGAAACCCGAAAAATTTGAGGAAAAATTGCTTTTCAGGTTTTTTTAAGGGTCTAGTTTCTGTTTGCTTACTGATATTTGTCACATTATTGATGGTGAATCATGGCATTCAAATTCCGTCATCTATAATTTACAATACATTGCTGGATACTTCAAAGACCTACACTCCAGGTGTTGTAACTTCTTACCATCGGTATATTATGCGTTAATATTTTTTAAATTTTACTCTTTAAAATTATCGTCACACAGGCTCCCTCTTTGTACTGAAGGAATCCTGAATAAACGGATTATGAATTACGATCCTTGGCGCGCTTATCGGGATCTGATACCTCTAACTCACAAGAATGGTTGTCGACTTCACTTCTATTCCCAGTCAGACATGGTTACTTGCTTCGAAGCCCTTACTGCTGCTGATAATAATAATGAAAGTTCTTATGTGAATACCCAATTCGATAATAATGGAACGAATATAAAGCTTCATGTGGCTTTCGTTGGGGACTCAAGAATCCGCCAAATATTTGCCAACTTTGTTTTGCAGGTGATTTACAAGTCATAATTATTGAAGTGAGAATATAGTTAAAATGTTTATCAGTTGTTGCCGTTTCTCGAGATCAACTGTTTGAAAGAGAAGCGGGATAATAGTAGTGATGCATGTTTTGAGAGCTCCCTGATGAATGCATACGTCTCATTCCAGTCGATACCAAAGTACACCGACACTTATTTAGATGCAGTTAAGGAATGGACGGACGGAAGGAGCATTCCACCAGATTACCTCATAATTGGTAATTATCCACATTCTTTTCAATTATTACTATAAAATCAAGTTTTTTTGGTTGAGAAGGTAGCACGGCTCATCATGTTAGAGAGCGAAACTTCGGAGGAATTGATTTCAGAGCATTTGAGGGGAATATCACTCTATTGGCAGGCCGTCTTACTAAATTAGCAGAGCGTTACGGCACAAGGATCGTTTGGTGGAATGACGACCTTCCACCCGTAGAGGCTTTTAATATCGAAGCAAAATATATCAAACTCAACGACATCGCTCGCCAAGTTTTCAAGTTGACAAAATAATTATAATCAAGCAATCAAAAGTATATCTATATTAAAATGTGCTTTGGTAAACATAGGAAAAATAGAGTTCCTATTGAAATGTGGGATTCAACCAACGACATGATTATGATGTACATCAAGACGTGTAGACTAGGCATAGGTCGACGAGCTCCAAAAATTGGTACACCTTTCGTATCTCATCCCAACAGCTGGCAAAATTGCGTCACTGATAAATTTCACGCGCCACAAGCCTACTCAATAGTTCATTCACAACTACTTGCCAACTATATTTGTAACAGTGTAATTTCGACATGATTTACTATCAATGTAAATATTAATCTTTTTATTACACGTGTGATAGATGCCTATTTATACGATAGAAACAATTTGTTCTTGAAATATAAATTGACCATTTTCACTATTATTGCGTTATTACTTACTAAAATACTTTCTTCTTTTTTTTACAATATTGTACTTTTAAATATGTTATAGAAAATCTAACACGACATGTTGATTTCGGATGGAATTCCCGCAAGTGCAAACGCGGGCAACCTGTTCTTCCGGTTTTCCAAGTTCAAAGCGCATTTTCTAGTTTACGTGGCGCTTTAGAATCTGGATGTATTCTTTGCTTCTTTGAGCGTTTATTATTGTTCTGATGTTGAAACTGGATGCAAACGCATAATAATATAAGTGTTGTGTATATCCCTATTATTTACCTCTAAGCTACCTTAATTTTGATTAAACCTTTTTCATTTCTCACAAGAAGTTAACTAGCCAGCATGAAAATCCGCATTCTTCACTTTTACAAGTATTCTGATACTTTTAATTTTTTCATAAAATTCAGATAAATATTTTCATATTCTTGCAGATGCATCACTTCTAAAAGACCGTTGCCCGTTCGACAGATAGTACTTGCTTTGCTATTACCATTGACTATTGTTATGTCATCTCTATTTAGCAATAATAACCCGCATTACGTGGTATATTATTGTCTATTACATAGTGCTTTTTATTTAATTTTATAAATGAAGGAAACTGTTTTTAATATTGATTCTATGCGTTTACTGAAGACAAAATACCATTTTTCTCAAATGCATGAAAGTCCTTTATGCACGGAAGGAATTTTGAAGAAGGAAAATATCATTCCGTGGCAAAAAATCACTCAAACGATACCTCTTATTCATAAAGATAGTCGGTGTCGACTTCACTTCTACAACAAATCTGATATGGTCACTTGTATCGAGGCTCTGACGAGTAATGTCATCACCATTGCTCCTAGAAATACCTCAACGATTCATCTAACATTCGTCGGTGACTCGACAATCCATCAAATTTACATGAATTTTCTGCTGTTGGTAAACATAACTGTTTTTGTCTTTGAGACTTTACATCTCATAATGTTAAATGTACAGACGGTTCCGTTTATTGAAGATCGTACCCCGGATGACATTGACGACAAGCCTTACAGATACGACAAGTACGCAGAGACTCCTCTGATGGATGCATACTTCTCGTACCGTTCGTTGCCCACATACGACGACCGATATATTGAAACAGTCAAAAGTTGGGTCGACGGGAAAAGTATGGTTCCTAACTATCTCATAATTGGTAATAATTTTACATTTATAATTATCTCAGTATAACTATAATTGAATCCTTATTTGATTGAATATTGTGTACAGGTAGCACTGCTCATCATGTTTATCCTGTAGATCGAGTATTATCAGATTTTGAAGGAAATATTACCCAACTGGCACTTCTATTCAATGAGCTTTCGGATCGTTACGGCACAAGAATGGTCTGGTGGCATGACGACGTAACCCCTATTTCTTTCGATATAGAGACTCCGATGATGGAACTCAATAACATAGCCTTTCGCATATTTCAGTGCGGAATATTTCCTACTACTAAATTGATGTAAATATTCACTCGACTAACTAATTTTAATATCTGTATACAGGGAAAATCAAGTTCCTATAGAAATATGGGACTCGTCAAACAATTTGTTCATGGCATTCATCCAAACGTGTGATATGGATTCTAGTCGAAAAGCTCAGTGGATTACCCCTCCATTTATCGGGCATCCCAACAGTTGGATCAATTGCCATGATCCTGCACACGCACCGCAAGCCTACGCAACCATCCAATCACAGCTATTTGCGAATTATCTTTGCAATCGTGTTATGTCACTATGATTTTTTAAACTGTGCTAATTTGATATTATTGAGAATTGATGGATAAAACTAGAAAATGAAAAAAAATTAATAATGTATTATTGTAAGATTTTTCATTGTTAGTGAAACTGCGATTACAGATTTAACAAAACCAAAAGATGTTCCGTAATTAAATACAATTATGTGTTTGGTTTTCTTTTAGTTTGTCAAGTTTAATGTACCGTACTTGCTCGGTTGTTGTTTCGTTACCTTATTATTTACTATTCGTAATTGAGCACGGCATGGAAAATTAGATTAGTTCGTGGTGATTTACAACGTTTCGGTCTTTTTATATTCATTACATCATTACTTATTTTATATATATGACTGGTTTCGTGTTAAGCTCTACAAGAAAAATAAAGCTCCTATTGAAACATGGGATTACGATTTGGTCATGGTATTTACCCGAACATATTGTGAAATGGATTCTGAAAGGTAAGCTTCATGATGGATTACTCCAAATTATATCGCGCATGTGGATCAGTTGCAAAGATCCAGCGCACGCACCGCAAGCCTATGCAACTCCCTAAGCGCACCTGATTAAAATCACCTTTGAAAACCGTGTCAATAATATGATCATGCACCTTGTACAATCATTGGTGAAAACAAACAAGTCCTTGTAATGTTTATTATTTTCATATTTGTCACTATTTGTGGCACTGATACAGTCCTAACAAAAACAAAGGATTATAACGAAAGATTCAACACGTAAATCAATTAACAACAATAATAATTAGAGCAAAAGACGGCCAAAGATGAATGAGAGAATCATAGCTGGCAGAAAACCGCCACTTGGATTACCAGAATTATTGGAAAATAACGGAGATTCCTGACAATTTGTTTTATTCATCACAGTTTCCGTGAAGCCCCGAATGAGTCCGTTGATATCGTTGCCCACACAATTTTCAAAATTTTTGGCGATGCAATCATCACTTTGAGAGTGAATCGTTCTAAAATACGTAAAATGTATTTGAATTTTTCATTAATTAATTTAAGCGACAATTTAAAACCTGCAGTTAGTTGGAGAGAAGATTGAATGGTTTAATTCCCACTGTTCCAAAACGGGCACTACACGTTTCTGGAATATGCAATCCGTCCACAAGGTCTGACTCAGACATTTGGATCCATCTTTTTTTAAGAATTCTGAAATAAAATCGATCAAGTTACATAGAAACTTGATCTATTTAGAAACTAAAAAGATACTGTAATATACCGATAATTTGCTCTCCGTTGTTGTGGCAGATATATTCTAAAGCTGCACGGCTAGCGGAATAGATAACGTCTAAATCCTGATCTCCAGCTCCATCAGTACATCCCTTAAAGGTCGTCAAGGATTCGCGCATGCAAGTCTCAATCTTTAAGACATCTCTAAAAGTTTAAACTCTTTTACATAAGAATCACAAGTAAAAAAATATATGCTTTCAATACCTTTTACAGAAAAGAGAAATGACGTCATTGAAACTGTTGGCGTCTTCGTTCTCCTCTAATACGTTTTCCTCTAATAAAAACTCGTACATGGAATTACTAGTCAGAATTCGTTCCTCACGATTGTTGATAAAGCGAAGACGACGCTGATTGCTAGAAAAAATGGGCTCCAAACAGGTTTGCGCTTGCACCAAAGAGATCTGAAATGCATTATAAATCTATGACATCTCTTTGGTAATTAAGTTTTGAAATATAGCTTTCCTAACCTTAATAGCATCCACTTTGCCAGGTCCGTGCTTCAGAGAACAGCTGTGGAAGAAACGTTGGAAAGCAGCTGATACTTGATCATCAGCTTGTCTGCCACTCTTGCCCATCAAAGACGACTTCCAATCTCCAAGCTGTTTTTCAAGTAATCTGGATTGGTCATTTTCTGAGATTACAATAATATTTTAATTATATAACGTGACTTCAAAATAGGGTGGCATTTAATTGAATAATATCGATATATACATAACCCGATTTCCTGCAAAACAACTCATTTTTAATTGAGATTTTAGTGTGCACCATTCAGAGAAAATATTTTAGCAAATTTAGAAAAAGTAAAATTAAAAAAATTAAAAAAGACAACAGAATGTTGAAATACCTATTAAGACTCCCTTATCACTGCTGCTGTCATTAATATTAAGAAATATGGGTGATGCAGTGATTACATCACCAGCCAGCACTTGATGCATGAGAGCTAAACAGGCCATCACACTACAAATCCACAAATAATGGAAAGTTCTTTTGGAGCTGATGACCGGCAAACGACGAGAAACTGCCATGTTATTATTTCAGTTGTAAAATACTATTTGAGTAATTCCTGAGTTAGTCAACACTTTCTATTCTCAGTAATAGCAACTTGATTAGATTTTTAGCATAAATGAGTGGCTGTCACTCTCGTGTCGGATCCTAATTGCAAACTGACACTTGTGAAACAAAATATGCCGTGGTAAGCCCCTAGGCAAAACAGGGTGAAGAAATATGAATGAAATGTGGCGCCCACTTCCGACTCGATAATTTCAAAAAATACCCAAAGAAACGGATATCACTGTGATGAAAGAGTAATAATGGCCTACATTAATTCTCATCCGTTAGAAAATATGGAAGTTTCAAGTTGCGTGATAAATTACGAAAGAAGTAATAAATATAATTTTTCATATTTGTAGAGAAAACAAATTTATTTCGAATCGTTAAATCATATTATTCATATTATTTTTTTGCTTCCTTAAAAACAAGAATGATTGCGGTACACAAACAAAAAAATGGCCAGAGAACATTACACAATGTGTAGTTGCACATAGAAATAAGCAGAACAACTGTTTTTAAATGTTTAAAGTAGTGTTACACATTTATTTATATAATAATATAATATAATTGAACAGTCATCAATAACAAATAATTATGGATTGAGATGATGTCTGGCATGCAAAATGAAAAGAAAAAGGTGATGATGTTACAAAAATTGTGTTGGGATTTGATCATGTATGTATGTGTGTGTATGTGTGGATTACAACATGTTTTATTAATATCATGACGCAAAATACAGTGAAATGTTGAAAGAAAAAAAAAAGAAAAGCTGCCTGGATTCTTAATTAAAGGATTTTTATAAAAAGCTGCTTGATACTTTTCAGGAGGATCCTTGGAGTCGGTGATGGCATCGCTGGATGGCGCATTCAACAGCTTCCTTGATCTCGTCAAAGACGGGTACTCCTTCCCTGTTGGCCAGATCCGATAGGTAATTCCGTCCTCGGTTGTAGTCCTTCAGCGCAGAGGCTGTCAACTTTTCGATTCAATTTATATTAGTTTTTAATGTAAAATATGGATTGATTTATAATGTGATTTACTTTTTCGCCTCTAATTTCCGTATTTTCCGTCACTTGCTGGATGCAGAGAACGACGTTGCAGCCAAGACCGACATAATGAGCCGCAAGGGCCATGGAGGACAAGGACCTTGTTTCCCTTGAAATGACGAAGAGGAGAACCCGGGAAGCGTCCATGGCGGCCGCCTCGATCGGGATGAATCGACGGGACCATCCGCCCGTCTGCGGATTAAAGTAAGTAAGGCCGCTTTTCCTATTCATTTGTAGGTAAATTAATTTTAATCCATTGTAAAGTATTTGCAAATCAGGACTTTACTTGAGTAAAGGGATGGCGATCGTTTCTCGCCAAGTAGTGCTGCCGCAGGATCCACCAAGATAAACGTCCCGAGCACCCCCTACCGTTACTTCCGGCGAGGAACTGTCGGAGCGTGCAATAACGGCACCTCCATTGGTAGAAGAGGAGGAGGAAGAGGGCCGACAAAAGAGGATCCGAGAAACAGGCGAGATAATCGAGTGGATCAGAGCGGCCGCCTTGCTCACCAGTACGTCCCACAAGCGCTCCTGATTCTCAGCCGGAAGATGCCGAAATTCTGTCAGAATGCAGCAAAATTGGTCAAA
Organism: Chydorus sphaericus; assembly: GCA_030141595.1. Classification (NCBI taxonomy): domain Eukaryota; kingdom Metazoa; phylum Arthropoda; class Branchiopoda; order Diplostraca; family Chydoridae; genus Chydorus; species Chydorus sphaericus. Next base: position 13,336,605 of record CM057932.1, on the reverse strand, counting down.
TGTCACAGACGCTTCCTCTGAAAAGAAGTAATTGAATTATTTAGTTAAATATTTCAAGAAAGAAAAAATATGAATAGAATACCGGTGCTGTTGGCAACGATACTCTTAAGATCCTCCACGGAGAGATCCCGATTCGTGAGTATCCGGAATGCCATACAAACCTGCAATATTGAATAATTTTTCTGATTTTTTATACATACAAATATATTCAAATTTAGGAAAAAGTTTACTTACATCTGCCATACTCAATTCACCGGAACTTGTCGTATCGAGAGCGTTGAAAGCTTCTCTTAATTTCCTAGATTTTTAAATAATAATTATCATTATTTTCGAGCACATAAAAAAGTGAAGAGCTTACAATAGTTTATCGCCGATTGGGTAGTGAGAGTTCTTGACCGGGTTGACCCCATCACTCAAGTCTAGATCCTGGACTCGTATTCGCTCCCGTAGGATCTATTTTACCCCACCATTTAAAAAAATGTTAACAACATTTCTTTTCTAACAACATTTATATCATCATCGCAACCTTTGCAGTGCATTTGAGCGCGGTGTGGACGTTGTCAAAAACAGGGATTCCCAATCTCTCGACCATATCCTGCAGGACGAGCTGGCCATTTGTAAGATCCTCGTATTCCCTATTTAGATAATAAATTGATTCCACAATAGAAAAAAGCCAGAAAATATTATTTACTGTTCTGTCATGGGTTCCCCCTGGATAAGTTGTCCAGGCCCTTCAAAAGGATGGACAACGAGGACAAAAGTTTTTTGAGCCGCCGTATAATAGGCCGCCTCAATGATGGTCGCCACGGAACGGGTCTGTTTGTCTACGACGAAGAAGAGAACATCTGCCGTCTGTTTGGCGTGATGCTCTTTTTCGATGAGCTCAGGACCCCATTGCGTCACTTGCTAAATTTGAAAATATATTTGAATTTGCCAAAAAAAAGGTGTTGGTACAAAAACGAACCGGATTGAAGTAGGTGATGCCCCAATTTTTGAGGGCCGGAATGGCAATGTCGTGACGCCAAGTTGTAGGATTGCACGACCCACCCAAAAACACCTGGTACGTCGATTCTATGAATCCAAAATTAATTTATTTTCAACTTTTTGATAAGTTGAAATATATGATTTAATAAAGTAAATGAGCCTACTGTTGGATGAGATCTTCCGGTCGGAATTCTTCTTGTCTCCACAATTCCCTTTCCTCGAATGATTGTCTGATGCTGTTGCCGCTGCAGAGGAGGTGGACGGATTGGTCGACGTCGACGTCCCAGCCGCCGCTTCCGTCCTCGCTTTCTTCAAGGCTGAAAGTTGTGTCGGTTTCGGGATCCTACATTTTTAAAACACAATAAATAGACTCTTGCTAATAAGACCATCGTAAATCAAGACAAAGGGCCTGTCAAATTTTCAAATGGGAGTGTTAAAAAAGAGAGAGATTTATTATGTATTTTTCAAAACGAAGGACAACATCTTGTCTATCATCAATCAAGTGAAGCTTGTTATTCAATCATTGTTTGACAAGTCACTAATCACCTTTGCTCTTGTCAACAATCGCGATAAGCAAAATCTAAGAGACATTATCTCATCCATCAATTTTAATTAGTCAATCAGGACTCACTCTCGTTCGTAGCATTTTCTCAGTTCATTTGCAAAGAGGCAAAACTCTCCAAAAGTGAGAAAATTTCTTTGTTGTTGCTGCTGCTCTTCGACGGTCACTTGTTCTCCGTCGATTGGCGGAGAGGATTCCGGCGACTCCACAGGATTCGGCTCAACAATGGCTGCTACCTCTGATGCTCTTTCTCTGGCGCAGTGGATCATCTCGAGGATTTGAGACTGGGACGGATAGAGGGCTATTCGGTGGAAGAGCGGCTGAAGCTCCGACTGGTTCACTCTCTCTCGGAAAACTGGACCTCCGCCGCCTTCTCTTCCGGATTCCGTCGACCTCAGTGAACTGCACCAAACATGGTGCAACTCCCTGTAAAACAATTATTTGCGAATTCATTAACTTGTAAACTCGGTACACCGTTTGAAATTTAATAAGAGTCTTGGAAAGACCTTCAAAATATAAATAAATAAACGTGCGAACTTTGAAGATCCCTCTCTACAAATAAAAAGCGACTTTTGTTTGAGTGGACTACGCGCTAACCGTTCAAGGAGAGAATGTGCGCGCAAAATAAACCCCCGTACTTTCTTGTACTTCCAGCACGGACGGCGTTCCAAAAGCGACTGACAATCGAACCACAACAAACAACTCAAGAAATACCAGTTTTTTTTCATCCCTCTTTCTTACTCTCTTCCAATAATCAGGAGCATAATACAAATAATTTCTATATTTGAAAAAAATTAAATTAGGCTCCTCCTCCTGAACATTTCTCTTTAAAAAATTGCAAAATTTTCAAAAAGAAGTAATTTATCAGAAAAATGGCGGCTTAAAAAAAGAAAAGAAAAGATGACGTGATCATCCGACTGCGCGCGCTGAAGTCATCGCCGCCGCCGGGCGAGAAGCCACGGCTGAGGCCGGCAAGGCCATTGCCTTCTCCTAATTCTCTCTCTATTTTGCCCAGGCGTAGCAAGAGATTACGTCATCATCTCCTGGCCGGCCACTACAAACACTCTACTCAACAACAACGAGAAGGAAAAAGAAAGATAATAAATCTCAGCCCAGAGGCAAGGACTCTTTGCCTCAATCGTTTACCATTTAGTTCCCTTTTTACAAGTCTTCGATTTATAAAATATATATAAATCTTCTAGATCGAATTTTAAACATGGATTGAATGAAAAAATAGGCCTACAATTTATAATTCTTTGTTTATTTATGATTTGGATAAATCTAAGATATTACAATTTACAATAGTGACGAAATCATGATCTCATCTTATTGTCAATTAAAGAATGAGTTCACATCCCAATTTTTAAAAAGTCACCCACACCTGTTGAGCTAACAAAAAAAATTATCGAAGAAAAGGATGAGTTCACTTCTAAACGGTTTTCAATGACATAAACTTAGTGATCTCATGAGCTACAAATATCCATTAATCATTTAAAATCATGTACTTCTAGCTAATCTATGAGTTCACCTACAATTATTTAAAAAAATTATGCCATGATCCCTAAATATTTTTAAATACCTATATTTTAAAAAATTACATTTTGTTGCCAACGAACCAAGACGAGTTTTTCTCAAGGATGTATAACGTAGACAATAAAATACAAGAAAAAGGGAGAAAAAAACTAGACTGTTATCCATCTTTTATCCGGTTTAGATTCGAGTTCGATCGTCCAACTATTATTTTGTCTTGTTCTAAAAAAAGTTACCTTCTATGGAGGAAGAAGAAAATTATTCGAGGGCAAATAAAAAATGTGGAGGGCCGCCCCAAAAATGGTAAAAGAAAACGATGAAATGATTTATGATCGTTAAAAAAAAAGTACAAAGAGATTCTTTTTTCTGATAGGGTTGTAGTACTACGACCAAGTTGTACTACTCGTGCCGGTTACTCTTTCAAGTCCATCCAATGTCATTCCACATTTCTTTTTTAAAAATGACGCAGTAGCAAAATATAAAAATAAAGAATTCCTTTAGTATTTCTTAACTCGCTTTTTTTAAGAAACTACTTCAGATATTTGTAATACTAAAGATGCTGGCATCATGATGTCAAGCATAAATTATTTCCAATCTTCTGATAAGATCTAAAAAAAGACCATGTCAAGCAGTTTTTAAATTAAGAAAGAATAAAGGCTCAAAACTTAAAACATTTTTTTTTTTCGAAATTGATTCTCAAGAGCCACACAACGCCCCATGATCTCATCATCCTTTTATGTTGGTCAATCTGATTATTAATATTATTTTGGAATGCTGACGTAAGATGCATTATTAACTTTACTCTCTCGATTTTATGGACTCGTTTCTAGTGGCCATCTGTTTGTTGCTGCAACGGTAAAATTTGTCAATGACGACATCCCTCTTTATGGTTTAAATATAAATTTTTTTTTGGTAATAGATTAAAAATTATATTATGGTTCTCTAAAATTGTGTAATCCTTTTATTTCGATCCGTGAAAAGGGATTTTCTATTGAGAAAAAAAGTGTCACCAAAATGTTAAGAAATTAAATCCTTCATGTGATCGATGGAGGCGGATCAGATCTTATATCCGCACAACCTTGGGAGCATGATTCACGATTTTCTTACATTTAAAAAGAAAAATGTTTTAATCCCAACTTGGCAACGACGAAAAAAAAAATTCAATTTTGTTTACAATTTTTCCTCAATTTCATATTTTTAGACTGTCGTCGTTTCTGTTGGCTGAATCCCGAAACGTTTCCGGCCGACCGAAATTGAGGGAGCGTTGAGAGTTTCTCCATGCCCCATTACTATCATCCTTCCTCTAAAAATAAACGGCAACAATAATAACGGATCCTAGCGGCCGCTTGGGGAAAACAAGAGTGTTCACGTGAGCTTGTCGTCTCGTGACCAAGATTCATCAATAAAACAAAACTCGAAAATTTTATTTCGATTTTTAAATATTTTATTTAGGTAGAATTTATATAATTTCGTTTTAACACGACAAAGTTTTACGAGTGACCTTGTCCCACTTGAGGGTCAGTAAAAAAAAAGATGATATCATCTTCCCCAAATAAATTCTATAAAAAGGAATTAACATAAATAACAATAAATTTCTTTAATCAGCATATTTCCCAGACTTTTCCTGCCTTCTTTATTAATTCAATTCACTGGCGGTTCCTTTTTTCTTTCTATTTAAAATATCGTGAGTGACCTCCGTGAGCTCACACGAACGGAAAAGCATAAAATAAATAAATCCTTGGCACCGATGTGCGGGCCAATTTTTCCTTCTAGACAGATCCCGACTCGTTCTATCCGCCTTCCGGTTCGATAGTCTCCCGATATTTTCAATGTCAACATTTTAAAAGGGGATCTTCTGCCACCATATGGAAACTGGCGCTCAAATCGCTCCGCGAAAAGCTAAGTATGTCGATGACGTGAGCCACGGTCCGTCCTCTTTAGAGAGACCATTTTTGTTGTTGTTCGCCACCTTTTTCCTCTTCGTGAAGATGCTGGCATCATCCAAATGGTGATGCGATCATACGGGTGGGATTACTTTAATTATTGTCAGACTGGTGACATCAACACCATGACGCAATCCCCCGAAATACATTCAAAAGGTGAGAGTTGATCACGATAAAATAAAAAAAGTGGAAAGTTGTCTACCAAAAAGGTAATCTGTTGAATTAATGGAGATGCTAGCATCATGATTTTTAAAAAATGTTTACGAAAAGAGAGACGCAATACATCCGAACGTAATTCCGAAAGGAAAGGTGTTTACGATAACCCGAATCACGCCGTTACGTAATAATCCCTTAGAGAGCGAGTAAACACAGCTGGGATCTCTTCTAATCATCACAAGTTTAAAAAAAAAGAGTGGGATTAGGAATTAGGTGTCCTCCATAAAGAGAATTCCTTAATGGGCTTACGTCACCGCCGCCTTTAAGGCTCTTTTCCAGCGGCACGCACATCATCATCACAAAAAATTGAGAATGTCAGAATGCCGAGAATCCGTGACATCACCCACCTGATGTCATGAAATCACGCCCCGTCGCTGGAAACAAAAGCTGCTTTCTATTCCGTCATTCAAACTTTTTATTGTCGTCGAGAGAAATTTTTCTAAAAATTTATATTTAAACATTAAACTCATATTTTTTTTGATAACCCAAAAGCTCGTCATAAAAAGAGATGCGCTGCCTTCTTTGGCTGGCGCTAAGCTATTGATAGAAACAAAAGTGACGTGAGCGCCTATTTCCGTACGTACCTCGTAATGGCTCCGTAGACCAAGTCGAGGCCAGCCGTGCACTGCGCACTCATGGAAATCTTCTTCTTCTTCTTCAAGTGTAATTCGTTATCTATAATCTTCCGCTTCTTCTTGAGCTTGGCGCTGAAACTGTGAGACTCTAGAAAATCCCGCAATCCCCTTGGAAGGACGTTTCTGTGACGGCGGCGGACGACCAGGGGTTCGCCGGCCCTGGCGGAAGCCACCATGCCGCCGCCATGGCCGCCGCCGAGCTCCCCGTAACGCACTCCCGAACCTTCAGAATTGGATGAGGCGAATAGAGGCCAGGAACTGGATGGATTGCTTCCGTCGCTCGTGCTACTCCGGCGAGGATTAGGTGCCAGCCTGTCACTCTCTTTCCGCCCGATCCTTTTTCAAATCTACTCTACAAAAACACAGAAAATGGGAAAATAGATTAAAATCAAAAGAAATTTCTGGATATTCCTTGAGAAATCCGTAAAGAATATTAATTGTTTAAAAATAAACGTAACACACAAACAAGGAGGCAAAGTGACCCGAGAGAGAAGGACGTAAAGCCGCGTGTTCTATCTAATCAACACACACACAACGTTTTTTTCTGCTGGGGGGGCTGCTAGGATGAGATCACTCACTTATTTTAGAACCATGTGAAAAATGGGGCTCCCTTCTTCTTCTCTTTTACGACACCAGTTGTCCTACGCACTCGCTACGAAACTTGAATCACCAGAGTGAGATAATAGACGGATTTGTAACGAATACAGTGTAACGAGTTTCGATTGCAGTGGCTAATGTTTGGGTAATAACAGCACGCGTAAGGAATTCAAAGGTAAGGCGAAATTCACGCGGGACTCGTACTCCCGCTGGACAGGCATCGACTGTACAATGAGCAGAACGAATACACTGAAAAGCCAAATCTCGAATTCTCGTCTGCACTGCCCACAGGCGATAAAGAGCCATATCTTTTCTCCACCTAGCGCTCATATTTAAAACTAGTTGCTACTTTCCCATTGAACGTGATCGAAATGGTTTAGGATTTTCTATATGACTAAAAATCGTGTTTAAATTGAATAATCATCTTTCATAATTATATTTTTTATTTTAATTTATTATTTTTCAAGTATTCAGATTGTTTATAACATTTAAATCCTTTCAATAATACCGTGATTAAAAGTAGCAATTTTGAAATCGAAAAATTTGGTGTGTTTAGGGATCGACTACACCAGATGTCCAGAATGTTACTTGTCCTGATTTCCTTTAATGGCCTTTCATATTGCCGAAGCTGAAAGGTATGGTTCTATTGCACGCTGGAAAGCCAGTAAGATGATTAATTTTTTCATTTATCTTTCAGGCACTGAAAAGGTTCAAAGACCGAAAAAATGTCATCCTCTCACCTTCAGTGGCTAATCACTCGCAAGACGAGTTCCTTCATCATCAGGAAGCGAAACGTCAAGCAGCCCTTCAGCACGGTAACTAATGGCTTACTTTAAGAGCATTATTGTCACCAACTGAGGCTGGTTCATGCCACGTTTTGCATTGATAAAACAATGTGAACGATGATGTGAATCCGTTTAAGTTGAAATTTTTCTGTCATGATGCTCTTCCACCAAGATCGCTGAAATACTGTGTCGACAAAACCGGACTCTGAACATAATTTGATGTCTTGCTCATCCATGATTCTTTTTTTATTCATGCCTAAAGCCCTATTTATTCTGTATTTTCAGGAGCCCCTCCATCTGACAAACAGGCACTGTTACAAGTACAACACGCTCATCCACAAGAATGTTATTGGCATTGAACCTGCCAAGGACAAGAATGGATTTGTCGTTGTCCAGAGGAAGAAGGGAAAGATTGTGAGTAACTTACTTAAATAGTCCTCGAGTAGATATTAGAGGTTGAATGTGCTACTTATGATGAATTATTCAACCCAGCTCGCTTAGATCTAATGCTGACAGCCTTGAATACTGATCTCTGTATTAGCTTATATCTAAAGCTTTGAGTTGTTTGGTTTCACATATTAACATTTTTCTATTTCTGCAATTCTAGTTCAAGCCTAAGCAGTCCATGCTGAGGACCCAGATCAAGTCTGGCCCCCGCCACACATTGGCCAAGCTCCGTAACATCGTGAAGAAGGGTAACTACCGCCGGGATTGCCGGTCAGCTGCCCTGAAGAAGGCATCGGCCATCATTCGCTCTGAGAAGACCCGAGCCACCAAGAAGGCCCCCGTGTCTAAAACGGTCAAGAAAACCGATTAAGAAATTTCGTGTACCCAAATCAGAAATAAAATGTGATTTTGTGGCACTCGGAAATATTGTTTCTTTTTCTCATTTATTAATTAAATGGTTTTCGTATTCAGTAACTTAGATCTGATTGATCTATTATTTTTTAAACGATTGTGCCTGTTATGAGTTAATAGTTAGGCTGACAATGTGTCGGTCGCATCACCTGGTTGCAACCTATTCGAACTAGGGATGTGCTCACGATGTTGTATACCCAAGTCATTGTCTCAAAATTAAGTGAAGATATTGGGAAGCAAGTACCCTCGGCACAGGAAAAGAAGCATTCAACATAGAATCTTGAAATTTGAAGATAGTTGCATCTAGATTACTCTTTTATTTCCAATTCTAGTGCCCCATAAAGTGAGCGGCGAATGAGAAGTCGGCCGGGTACTCAATGTTTCGGTTTCCCAACTATTATTACCACCCATCTGTTAATCTATTTTCGAATTCGTCCCAAAGTAGATAGTGAATACCCCCAAAGTTGTTCCATTTGCACGTATGAAGAAATTTTATCGTTTGAAACGATCGTTTAAGTGCGTCAACCATCAAAGACGGTCAATTATGACAGAACTGGTTCTCTTCCCAAACAGTGATAGCTGGTCTTGGGTGGCTTCTTTTCGAATTGCCACTAGTAAAAAAATAAAACAGGAATAGTCAACTTGAACAGGCAGGCTGAGAAGTCGACTGATAGGTCGGTAGTAATTGAGGTTTTCTTTTTAGAAAAGTGAATTGGTTCACTGACCTTTGGAGTTTCTGTGAAAAAAGACTTTTAATAAATTGTTGATAATGAAAATGAATGCGGAAATCATAAAAGGCACTAAAATCAAAAGTGAGGGTTTATTAATTTCGTTTCTTATAAAAAGAAAAGTTTTCCGCGGTTTTTTAAAGTAGCACAAAAGAATATAAAAAGTAGACGAGTTGGTCACCGTATTTCAGTGGGTAGAATCATTCCAACTCGAAAGCATCATCTCTCAGGTAAGAGCCCAAAAGTTAACATTTTCTATCTCAGTAATACCTACGAATCATGTTGCAATTCGTTGTATCCTTCTTAACATTCACGAGCATCCTGAAAGTGAATGAAGCGGTTGCTACTGATATTCAATTCTCTATGCCGATGAATGAGATGCTGATGAGAATCAGGGGAATTCCCCAAGACAGTCCTTTGATGTTAATGCAGCAGCCACCATCTGATGGTGATGGCGATTATTACGCTGCTGAGGGTCGCCGAAAGACGTCTCATCAATCACCGGATGGGAGATTCTTACTCAACAAATTCCTGTCCGGCTTTATGCTCCCCTTCACCTTGACGACCACTGTGACTTTCATCTCGACGTTCGAATGTACCAAGTCGACGACGGCTTGTGCGGGACGTCGCCGTCGCCACTCTATCGAGAATCAGGAAAGAATCGAAGCTAATAATCCTAGGTAAATATAGTAATCAATGTGATGCCTTCTTAAATATTTCAAAATAATTATAATTCTATTGAATTTATCAGAATTGAGGTGACATCCGTCCAAATGGATTCGGCACCATCCATTGATGTCTTGGACACCCAGCATCTTTATGATGAAATTAAGCGACAGAGTCGCCTCTTTCAGCATAAACCCAGCAATCCATTTGAAGGTTTTGATCTTGCTCGGCATGCGATACTGATGCAGCAACCGGAACTGGAACCATCGGTGCATTATTATTTCAACGACGATTGGTCGGGTAGTTTCAATGGGGCATTGCAGCAGCATCAAAGCATCAATAGAGAGAATGAAAAGAAAATGATACTGTCCAGGCCAACGGTAACCAGGACTGCCATTGTATCTATTGTTAAGACCCTGACATCGACCGTGTCTTGCTCCACAGCGGGCATCTTACCTCAATGTCAATTGATTGGTTTCGGAAGCTAATTATAATATCATGATGCTTTTAAACATTCAATATATATTATGCTTTTTAAAACGTAGCTCCGCCTTAAATTCATCAACTATGTTAAAAACTTTATTTACTTCTATGTAATCAAGGGTGAACCAATAAAGCATCTTTGATTTTGGAAAGTATTCCTAATAATATATATATTTTTTTAAACCTTTTCTAAAGAATTGTATGGCAAAAATTGTTATGTTTAAAAACATGATCCTATCAGAGTCCAATATTCGAACCTATTTTTGGTCAAATACATTTTAAAGAGGTACCTTCTGATGAATAATGATGATCTACGGTACTAGTTTCGTCTTTTTAAACACGCAGGTCCTTCTAGTGGTAAAATTGTAATGTGTTTTCGATTTTCCATCTCATTCGTAAAATACATTTTTAAGAGGTACCCTTCTGATGAATACCGTAATGATGAGTCCTACTTGATTCGCCTTTTTAAACACGCAGGTCCTTCTAGACGGTATTGTAATGTGTTTTCGATTTTCCGTGTCTATGCTATGCGCTAAGCGTTTTACCTTTATGGTAAATCAGTCTCTGCGCTTCCATCCAGTTACTTAGGAAATCTATCCGTCACAGAGGTTCATTTCTTTTATCATTCATTTCTTCCAATTGGTTGTTTGATATGGGATGCCATACGACAACTCGGTTTTCACCATTGTTGAAAATTATTTTACGGTAAAATAATGTTTTCAAAAATACTGAATAAATAAATAATTTAAATTTAATTTTACCAGATTTTCGTCGTTACTTAAATAAGTATGATGTTATTCGCCTATTCGGTTAAAAAAAATACAGTTTAAAACTATTCGTATAATATGGAACTAAAAGTTATTATTTGTTTACCTCTGTTCGATATATCTAAGGAATGTATAAATGAATGTCATTTTCAATATGGTAATGCCATAAGCTTATTGATGATAAGTACGGTATGCCGCTCACATTACGTTCGGGTCACTTCGGTCCATTAGATAAGTTCGCCAATGAATGATTTGATCAGGTGGAATGTAGATAAAATTTTAATCTTGTTTCTTACATAGAAAATAAGAGCTATGGTTTTTGAACGTCAAAACCAACCGATTCAATCATTAATTAAAGAGAGAGAGGCTTGCTAGCAAGCCTGTATTACAGCATTCTTTTCCAATTAGAAAAGACTACTCCACCTTCCTGATTCCAAGCGCCACTTGCAATAAAATCTGCGGCGAACCAAAATTATTCCAAAGGAATAGAAAACCGATCAAGGATGACGATGAAGATTTCATTGATGGGTCCTCTATAGTGCTGGAGGAATAAGGATCTATTTTGCTCTTGTAGAAGACGACGTCAGGAATTTCCTTAAGGAAAGATGTGAGGAATTTCTTGAGATGTCTTCTGATGCTTCCTCACTTTAAGAAACACCACCACTATCGTCTGGTACCGCTAACAACCTTATTTCATCGGCTCCCCATGAAGAAATTTTATGAGCCATAAAGTGGTGGCTCCGTCGAGTTCCGTAGAAAAGTCGGGTTAGTCGACAGAAGTTTGAAGCTGAAAAATTAGTTCAATTAAATTTGAGATTATTTTTTAGACAATTAAAAAACGTTAATCTTATTTTAAAATAATTTGTTTCAGGATTGAGAAAACAGGGGTGCCTGATACTGTACGACAATCATTGATTATGATACGCCTTAGAGATAAGAATACTTAAGTTTTACATTTTCTTTGGATTTTATTTTTAACCATACCACTGATTTCAATGAATCAAATTAATAATATGACTAAATTAATATGAGCTCTTTAATTATACTTGGGCTTTGCGTGTATCTATGTAACATTGTAACACATCGCTGCTTTTACTTTGCACAAACCTATTGCGTAGTTCTCATGTAATTTCCTAGCAGATATCAAAAGCCATTTCAAGAAGTTTGGAGAATTTACTCTGAGCTTTTAGCATCTTACCGAAGAAAACTGAAACCCTACTAAAACCCAGCTCCGTAATAAAGAAGAAATGAGGTTCGGACGAATTTAATCCGCGATATATCATTATTATATATTTCCCAAAAATTATGATCCGTGCGGGTGAGATGTAGGTTACTAGATTAAATAAGAACTTCGATCATAAGAATACGTATAAGTATATAAAGAAGAACTACAATGTTGCTGCGACCTCAATCATCTTCGAGATGAGCCGTCCGACGATCACCCCCGTCTTATTCTTAACCTTTATCAGTTTTTTGTGTTGTAATCAATCAAAAGCTGACCCTTTTCTCATTGAAGATGAAATAATGATGGATCTCGAATTGCAGCCTTCATTTCCAATTGAAGAGGATTTCATCGCCACCTTCCCGATTCAAATTAATCATCGTCAACAAAAGAATTTGCGCAAAACTCAAATAGTCCCGACGAAACTGCCCATTAAGAATGATAATGAAGATGAGGTTCTCTACGACGGTCCCGGAGGAAGGATCTTTTTTGCTCAAGTAATTTCACTCTTGGCTCAAGGTTTAGGAAATATTCTTGTTGGTCCGACAACCACCACGACCACCACTTACACCTCCTACTTCACGTGCACCATATCTACAACGGCCTGCTCCGGCAGGAGACGACGAGGAATCCTTATCGAAGAAGATGTCAAAGAATCTTTTGAAACAACTAAAGCTAACACAAGAAAATCCGTTTTTAAGACATCCACGTCGTCAAGAATCAAAAGGAGTAACCATACTTCATCGGTTTCTCGAAGTAAGCAAGACTCGACTCTAAAGACCAGATTTGTTATGGGTAGCCCTAATAAGAAAAAAATTGTGTCCCCGAGCTCCGTTCAACAGTAAGTTGTGAAACTTTTCAGAAAATCTTATTTTTTTATGATTTCACTTTTAATTTTTTCAGGGACGAAAGAACTAAATCGAATACTATAAAACCTGATTCGAAGTCACCCTCATCACCAGGAATGAAAAGGTATAATCAAACTTCATCGGTTTCTCGAAGTAAGCAGAGCCCAACTCTCAAGAACAGATTTGTTATGGGTAGCCCTAATAAGAAAAAAATTGTAGCTCCGAGCTCCGTTCAAAAGTAAGCCGTGAAATTCTTTAGAAAATCAAACGGGCGTGATTTTTTTTTATGATCCTCACTTTACTGTTACAGGATCGATAAAACGGTAATGCCCAATACAACGAAAATCATTGATAATGATAGGCCTTATACATCAACAGCTGGCAACAAGACTATAGTAGCGTCGATATCAAATTTGGCCAGTTCGATTGCTGATCAACTTGCGCCACTCTCTTTGAAGGATCTACTAGCCGTGTCTTCATCCAACCCTTTGGTTCGACATCGACTGAACTTGCTGATTTCATCGGCTCATCAAAATGGTCTTCTTCCTCAGCAGTTGGGCGTAAATCATGATGATAACGACGGTCAGTTAAATGAGGAGAGCGAGCAGCTATTATTGGAGGGTTTTGGCAGAGCTGTGACGGTCACTTCTTTCGTCGTGACATGGAAGACAACCACGTCAACGCCTTCCTGTTCAAGAGCCAGTGGATTTAATCAGTGCTAATTAATCTTGTCAAGCAAGAATTTTAGAAAGAAAAAAATCCACTTCTAAGTAATAATTAATTTTTTTGTTAAGTAAAAGAAAAATTATGGACTCAATATTATTTTAAATCGATTATGAAAAAGTTCAAGTTTTAAGCAGGACTAGAAAAATCATTGCGCAACATCTATAATTGCACTAGTTTATTTATTAGCCTTTTGCATTATAACGGGTGGCTATATTACCTATATACTTATAAATTATCTCTATTTATAAATCTGCATTATTATTACGGTCAATAAATCAACCACACTATTATGATACATTCATTCTATTCTCTTCTTTTAAAACGAAATCATATGCTGTTTACCGTAACCTTTGCTTATCAATGGAAAAACCGTTATGGGTTCTTTGCATTAGATGCAGAATCTCGAAATTCCTCTTGCATTGGTCTATCAATTAAAAGCTTTATAAAGCTACCTTTTGAAGCAGTTTACAATAGAACTGGCCTAGGCTTTTAGCATTCTATCGAAGAAAATTTTTATGGTACTAAATAATAAGGAAATGAATTCGTTGAAGAAAATTAACTAACGGTATAGTATTTCACAATTTATTACAAATTACGATTAACGGATCAAATGCTTGGAGACTTGCATAAGCTCCCAGCGCAAAACCACTTATATAAAGAAGAACCGCAGTCAGCTGAGACCACAACAATCTTCGAGATGGGTTCGACTATCACATTCGTATTCTTATGCACCCTCGTCAGTATTTTGTTTTTTAATCCATCGAAAGCTACCTTTTTCATCATCGAAGATGGGAAATTAAGCGAACCTGTGCTAGTGCAACCTTCTTTTCCCTTAAGAAAAAGTTACTCCTCCATCCTGTTTCAAAACGAAGAGATCCTGGGAAGAGTCAAAATCCTGCCGCCAAAACAGAAACAGCCGGTCAAGAATAATAACAAAGATGCGGTTCTCTACGAAGGACCAGCAGGAAAGATCTATTTCGCTCAAATCATCTCTCTCTTGTCTCAAGGATTTGGAAATATTGGTAATCCGACAACCACTACGACCTCCACTTCCACCTTCTATTTCACCTGCACCATATCTACGACGGCCTGCTCCGGTAGAAGACGACGTGGGGTTCTTGAGGATCGTGAAGAAGAAAATGTTGGCCCCTCTTTTAAAACACTCAAATCAGATACTACCCCACTTGTAAAAACATCATCTGGGATCATCGGGAAGAATCGGACTTCATCGATTTATCGAAGTCAACAGCAGCAAACTCTAATGACACGATTTGTTACGAACAATAGTACTAACAAGCGCAAAGGGGTGTCTCCGAGCTCCGTTCAAAAGTAAGTCGTTAAACTTATCAGAAGATGGCACTTGTGTGAGCTTTTTTTAAGATTTATATTTCTTTTACTTGACAATGATTGTCGATACGGTTTCGATTTCAGAATCGAAAAGACGACGACGCCCATTTCAATCAATGCCAACGAAAGTGATAAGACTACATCATCAACAGACGACAGCAATACAAAGGGAGAAGTACCAGATTTGGCTAGTTCCCTAGCCGATCAACTGGTTCCACTCGCTTTGAAAGGTCTTCTAGCAGAATCTTCAACCAACCCTTTGCTACGTCATCAGCTCGACTTGTTGCGTCTATCCGCCCAGAAAAGTCCTCAGCAAATGATTGGGTATCATGATGAGGGAGAGAACAAACAGCTATCTGAAGGCTTAGGAAGGGCTGTGGTCACTGTGGTCACTGTGACATCAGCCACCACCACGTCCACTCCTTCGTGCTCCACGACCAGTGGTTTTAATCAGTGCTGATTTGTAAAAAGAATTAACAGGGGTGATTTATTTATTTTTAAGAGGCGCTGCACAGCAGCATCGTATATTATGTTGATAACCAAATAACATGCTAAATTATTCGCTTATATTAAAACATCAAATACTAGGAAGGGTGGAGGAAGGGTAGAACTGGGAAAAGGGCTAATTTATCCGCAACAAAAACAAACCTACGATGTTAACTAATATGATTTTCTTCTATGATCACCGCATAATACATTATTGACGAACCTACCGAAATATTATAAAGTTGGTAATAACAATTAATTTGTGAATAAGGCCTATCTAAAAATAAGTCCTTGAAAAGAAACCATAATCGTTTCAAGAAAGTCTACACATGATCAAAGTGGTTGCTAGACTTGAGAAAAGAAAATCAAGTTACTCTTAATCCTATAATAGTCCTATATGATCTTATTAGTCACGGTCTCTGGTCATTCTTAATTCATACTATATGGAGAAAGGAGCTTCCGGTCTGTACAACTGACATTGTTTCTTGCCCCTCTTTAGTGGTTGATACCATTAAGTAAAAAGCTATAATAACTCATATTTTTAAAGTATCAATTCTTTAAAAAGCGGAAAAGATATTAGCTGTAATCTAGTATGGGTCAACAACTAATCATATTAAAGATCCGGCAGTTCCGAGAGTGCTCCAAAACTGAACTTTACTTAGGTGCTCTTATCGATGCATATCAGATGTAAGAAACGATGAAAAGTTCACATATTACGTCAATCTTCAAAAGAGCACCATCGCGATCATCCAGTCTGACGATGATCTAGAACCAAAGTGAGCCCAAACTTTCCACTCGACAAGTCCTCGTCGTCCGTCCGCCTGACCCTTCTTTCTGACTTTCTCAAACGTTGGATCCTCCGGCATCCGCCGCACTCTAATCGATTAACGGGCATCCGGTGCATGATGGTGATTCTGGGCAACAGCGCAAACAAACATCGAGTTGCTATCGTCTGCTGACTCATACGATGTAACCTAAAAACAGCAAATTTAAATCAAAAGATAACGTCTCATTATAACAGAAGGGACAAATTGGCTGAACAATAATTTTTTATATTATGAACGATATTGCTTATAGGGTGCGTAACAAAAACCAAATTAAAAACCAAATACAGTCTCAAAACTGCTGCATTATTAGGCAGGATGTATTAGGTTATGTTGCCCTCATCAGCTGCTTTACTTTAGTGTAGTTCTACTGAGCTGATGGTGCGCCCTACCCCCTGCACTCGTCCATGACGGATTACTGAACCGAGATAAAGATGCACTGCCGTACTATTATTGTGCTATTGTAACCGGCCCGAATGATCCATTAGTGACGAAATGAAACAGACTTATACTGCTGGTGATCTTTGAATAATATACAGTGCCGGCAAGTGAAAGGTGATTGATATGTGTATGCACGTTGTATAAAAACTTTGATCACAATAATATTTTTTCAATGATAAACTAAATTATATGCTAATGACGGACTATATCGTGTGATGCAATTTCCTGAAAATAAATATTCCATGAGGAATCAATAATCCTTCTAATTACATACAGTCTGCATACCGGTGTAATGGCCTACTGCTAATAATTACGGTACAATAATTACTTGTTATAGAACAAGAGGGAATGAATATATGTTCTACGGCCTCATTAAGAATATGCGACACACGCAAAGAAACTTTATATTTAAATTTAACCACATAGTAACAACTTAAGTAATGAACCAAGAAGTATAGGTATTGAGGAACAGTAATGGTGATATTTAATAAACAAGGAAACAAAAAAAAACGTTACCGTAAGTCAATAAGATCCTTTCATGCACCGCGTATATAACAATTAGCTTTTAAGTATATAAAATTTAATTTCATAAAATCAAAATCGAATTGAAATTCAAAAGGAATGGAAAAACCTCTTTGGAAGCAGCCAAATCCGTACGAATCGATATCGATTTGGATTTTAATAAATTTTCATTTTCCCTCACAACTGTTTTTTTTCCCTCACAACTGTTTCCTAGCATCCCGTAAATATTTCATCTGGAAGTTGCTAGAGCAATAATTTTACTATTCCATATTTCCATAGTTTCATGTTTGCTGCCTTGTTCTCATCAGTTAGCCGACATATTGATCTGTACTAGGCATATTGACGTCAAATCACTTCCAAAAATAGTTCATGGATGGAATACAATACTGCTGAAGAATAAAGAATAACGCATCAAGAACTTATGGGTGGAGCATTTTAAAAATTTAAAATGGTAATGAGAAATATCTGACGCACCGAGTGAAAAAGAGAAAAGTTTAGGCCTATACCAATAACAAACATATTTTTTTTGGATGCAATGCCTTACCGGTACCTGTTTGGCTTTTATTGATCAATGCTCCGATAACATTATTTTGGTCATTTTTCAGAGTACAGTAACATTTTCATTATTATTATTTCATGCAATCTATTTTTTAGTCTACCTTCCTTTGTTTTTAAAATGAAATCAGGTTTTTTATTTTATTTTCAGCGCTAATAAATGAATATTAATTGATCACGAGTTGTATAGCTAACATTGATACGTCTATGCTACCGCTGGGCTCGACTGTCCAACTTAGCTCTTACAATTTCACACTTCTTTTTTTCCTTTTGTTTATTTCATATTCGTACTGTATACAAGCGTCGAGGCTTATACATGTAGGCAGCACAACTCCAACTTGTGTCTGCTGCCTCGCCTGCTGCCACTTGGCATGAACTCTCGAGCCTGAGAGTTCCTGCATAGGACACGACGTTAAACTATGAGGAGAGCGCTCTTGATCAGGCTTCTAAAGAGTGTAAAGGGCGCTATATAAATCGAAATGTATTAATTAATTAATGAGATGCGCAGCTATTAGGCACCTCATTGTTTATATATACCCATTGTGGGCAAAGGATCAAGTTTCATCATCGCAAGTGAAATTCATGGCTGAAGGGTGAATTATAGTGAACCGCTTCATTCTATTATTCCTAATTAAATCACGCAAAATTCATGGTAGCTAGAACAACTTTTTCATAAATGAATATCCAATATAACAAAGTTTCAAGGTTACTGTTTTTCAAGTATTTCAATTAGGAAGAAGAACAATTTGATTTTGTTAACATTTTGCAAATAGTTAACCTACTATTTACTTTATGAAATGAGGCAACTTACGTTAGGTAGGGACAGGTCAAATAAACAATAAATTCTAATAATAGAAAAACTTGATTAAGGCAAGCTGTATATGATGAAGCTATAAATCAAATTTTGAATAAATCTTATTTCGCTTTCGTCGAGTTCGATCTTTTCACACGGCAGCAAAGGGCCAAACTTCGTTAACAGTTGATTAAAACACCAGAATCGATTACTATAGCATTCTTGGAATGTTTCATGAACGAAGCAATTCGCTTAGAAGAATATTTTTTTTTTGGTTTCACAAATATTCATAATTATTGGAGAACGTAGCCTATTTATAGTTGGTTAACTATTTTTAAAAATAGTAAATCAGTATTTATATTTTATACATACTTTAAATATCCAAATTTTTATGGTTGAACAATTAGATTATTTATATTGGAAGTAGTTAGTATTCATAAGATTTTTAAAAATAACCTTTGTAGAGTACTGTGTTGTAGCCTCACAATAAACTAGAAAAAGAATTTGATTCTCATTTTTTTATCCCAGTCCAATAATATTATAACAAGAACTAACGATGCGTATCATTAAGCGCTGCAACTCCTGCCGGGGAACAGTTGATGCTTTGCTTGTTTCCAATTCTTTTTTCTTTAAAATATTATTTTAAAAAACTAAGATACATATACTTGTATTCAAATATACCTTGATCTGCTGTCTATATTTGTCCATAATAAAAATCCCTAGCAATACGTATGTTGTTGACGATAGATCCTTTGAAGCAGTATCCATCCTGATATCCATGTATAATTGGACTAGCTGCTGTGCTCCATATGGGGTTTTTATATTTTCTCATCGTAGTTGCTGGGAATCTCTTTTTATTTTATTTTTTTTTTATTTTTAATAACTCTTATATATTATTCCTATACTATAATTTTTTCAGCGTCTTTCCACCGGTTGCACAACAAAAAGCACAAGCAGCTTGGCCAGCATACAGCATAAGGATTTTCTTGATTGTATATCGAGCCAAACCCTTCTTTATATTTCTTTTCTCGTTTAGATTATAGGATAAATCTATATAGAAGAAAGAGAGGAAGGATAGTGAACGTGGATGAGGACGCCGGTGGAGTTATATACCTACTGATCCTCTGTCTATATACTCAGATGAGGTACGAACGTGAGCTGGATCAATAAAAAAGGGGGTGGCTAGTATAGCAGCATGGGGTGGTAGCAGGATCAAATATGCTGCTGGATACATAAAGAAGAGGAAGAAGAAGAAGAAAAAATATATGATATACAGATCCACTTGACCTATACCGTAATTATATAAAAATATATATATATAGTTGTAGGTGGGTGGCTGAAGTAACTCATTGGTACAGAGTTTCAATACTCTTTCTATAGTTAATATCTACCTACACCATCTTCGCTTGAAGTCGACTCCTTCGGCACAATCAGTTCTTTCCGGGTACTATAGGAATTTCCCTTTGATCTTGGTCATCCAATAGCTAAATAGAGATATAAATAAGGGCCAAAGGGGCACGGCATCTCTGCTGTTGTGTTAGATATGATTGAATGATGGCTTTTTCTAACCGGAAAGTGGAGCTGATACATTTCTGATGATTACATGTCGACAATAAGATATTAAAGGAATCGAGCGTGCTTCATCATCGCGACAGACGAAGATAGATATAGGGTTCATACGCTCGCTTTGAAACGTCACTATCAATAGTTGCTGGTTATGTGCTATTTCGAGAACACGTGAATGAGTACGAAACTAATTCCGACGATAAATTAACTTTGACAGAGTTAAGATTGCGCTAAACTTTGAGGGGGTGTAATTTTGAATCGACATATTTTAAAATGAGAAAATTTATACGAAATAAGATTGATACGTTTCCTTAAAGAAGAATTTGTTGCATAAACACATTTCATTAGCAATTATAGCGTAGCTACAAAAATGTTAGGCCTATTTTCTGTTAAAATATTTACAAAGTTGTACAATTCAGTACTCCCTATACCGTTCAGATTTCAGAGTTACGGGAAAGTTTTTTAAACTATAGTTAAGTCGTATAACAAGGGCTCGACAATTTTCGTCGTGAAATGCACTTAAAAAACTAATAGTGCGCGATCAAACAAGTTTTGCTCTTATGTTCTCTGTTATGTAAGGAGAATGTAATGCATTATATTTATTTAAAAATTAGAGTTGGTTAATTCCTAAAGTTCAGTATTCTGCTAATAAAAAGTTGATGAATTGTACCATTCTTTTTCTACTTTCGTTTTCTATTTATTATAGAAATTAAGGGAATTTGTTGTTCAAGTTAAATAACGTAAAAATTACGCCGCTGATTAAAAGAGTTCTTAAACCACCTCACAGACTATAAAATACGCTATATTCTAAAACAATGAAGCCCCTGCATGAGTAGAATATTCCACATAGTAAAGTCCTTTATTGTATACAATATACATGGAATAATAGCGAACTGCTACATAATAGGAATATAGGAGGAGCAGCACCAACAGCACACTTTCATTATTGGGGCGCTTTGTTATTATTATTGTTGATGGGGATGAGAATATATGCTGCTCTGGTGTGGGGTGGTCCCGGGCAATTCTCACACTGCATTGTCATGGACCGAGCGAGAACAATCTCTTTGCAAACGAGCTGCTTCTTCTGCTCTGCCTCCCCTTACCGGATATATGGATATATGTTGCTCTTGAACCGTCCTACTGCTGCTGTCCTAAGAACGAAAAGCCGATCGAGTCTAGTACAATGGATACCCCTATTCTCATCGCTCGACCGCCAGCAGCTCCCGTCCTTCCCATTGTTATTTTGCCCGGCCGTCCGCGTGATGAATATACTGCTATAGCTGAGCACCCGTGCGGAAATGAATGGCTACCCTCATCGTTTCTGCGAACAGATTGCCTTCCTTTCGATCGTGTATATGCCTAGCGACAGAATAATGGTCGAAATTTGAGTTGGGCTGTTATGAAAAGCGGCTAAAACAGTAGGGTATTGTTTTTACTTTATTCCAGGTTTTTAGGAATGAATATTTATTTTATTTAAAGAGCAATTGGAGATTTAATGTACATTTCTTTAGTGGAATAAATATGATTTCATATGAGAAATGATCTCCTTGATTTTTAAACATGTATGTGTGCATGAGGGACGTGGAAGAGCAACCACAAAAAAGGCTATGCTGTCATGACTCTGAAGATCGAGTGTTGTCATCATTTATCCAGGACTGACACGATGTCCGCTAGAATAATAATATCCTATGAAAATGTATCGTTTTAAAAGAAAGACTTGTACAAAAGTGGAGGACGCAGTTTTCTTTTCAAATGTTTATTTCTTCCGAGATGACAATTATAAGGAATTTTGTGATGGGGTTAATTTAATTTTTTGAGTTATATATATATTTAGCTATATAGAACGAAACGGGGACACTTATAAAGACCTGGAATACACTTCTCATACAGCCAACAGTTGTACTAATGTAACACTTTTTAAAACAAGGTGGGTCAACTTAACCTTTTATTTTAAATATAAACGAAAATGGAAGTACCAATTTTTTTTCAACCGCTGGAATGACCTTGGTTAGTTATCTAATGGATTCTCGAAAGTGTAATGGTCCATCTTATTCCCCTGCTTTACAAAAAGTTTACATAAAATAAGATATAAGTAGACCCAAATGTGTTTTAAAAAGGCTTAATTACACATTTTAAACAGTATATGTCGTTATTTCAGACATCATTTAAAAAAAAAAGATTCCACTTATCAGTCGGCCAAATCATAATGAAATTAAACTATATCATATAATAGTTAGAAATATATATATATGTATATGTATAGACTTGCGTCGAAAAAGAAAGTATATTAATAAGGATCAGCGCGCGGGGGGAGGACTTGGGTGGTGTTGTAGCAGTTGTTTTGTTTTTGTTGCTATGAAGAGATAAAAGTGATTTTTGGGTTACATTGCACATTTACATTCAGCGATAGAAAATCTTGTTGTAATACATTATAATCGAGTAATAATAATAATAATTTTCGAGGGTAAATTGACAGAAACAGAATCACCGATGATGGAAATGGCATCTGCTTATCGACACTATTAAGAGAGTAACCATCGGAAGGATCTTGGGTGAGGCGCTGCTGGAAGACGAAGCGGCCGCTGGTGTGATGAAGTCCATGACCACGTCGCTAACGTTACTGCTCTCTCCTAAGCCGACTTGGATGGCCGCCGCCGCCGCGTCATCTCCTTTAGAATGTTTAAAAGGGGTCGGAAAGAAGAAAACAATTTATTGGAAACGAGTTCTCTTATCATCACATTTCTATATACGCCCGCTTTTTGTAACCCCCCCCCCCCCCTTCCTCGTTTTTGATCTCTCTTTTTCAAGTAGACGAAAAGTGGAGATTTCTATTGAAGAAAAGAGAGAATTGGAAATGAGCATCTCTCTGAGGAGCTCCTGCGTGCTCACTCAGTCCGTGACAAGTTCTTCTTAGATTATTCGGTCGAATGAAATCAGCATACGGAACCGTATATACTATATATATGAAAAGAACGCAAAGAGGAACGAAATTGGATTCAGCATCTTTTGCTTCACGCTAAAACTCTTTCCTCAATTTAAGAATATAATTCGGACCCCCTGTGTTAAGGAGCTCTCATATATCACTCTTATGTGTATACTAGCTATTTGTATGTTAAGAAAGGGCATAAATCTGGTATATTGTTAAACTTCCTTCCTAATATCTAAAGCTGAAATTATAATATCTAAAGCTGAAATTTAAAATAGAACCTTCAGAGACGTAGACGATGGTGGAAGCAGGCCCAGCGTTGGACGGGGCGCAGGTATAGTTGCCGGAATCCGCTAACGTTACATTTCGGATAGTCAGCTGACTGGTGACTACTCTTTCGTCCGCTCCTCCTGACTTATTCCTTTCGCTAATGCTACGCGGATGTTGTTCGTGACCGGAATCGGTGATGACTTGGACCCGTGGTAGCCGACGGAAAGCAGTCGGATGAACCAGAGTGCTGTCGTCGTAGTTGATCATCCGGTCGTTGTGGTACCAGAAGATGAACTGCGGCACTTGCGGGATCTTTTGTTTACAAACATAGACCATGATAAGAATAAATACTTTTGAAAAAGTGTATAGCTCACCTTTTCTTTAACTCATTATCAAGAACTCTTAAACAATTAGACAGTAATTCACGCTTCCTGAGTAGAAGTAGGCTCTATAGCAGTGCCCAGACTAATCAATACTAGACAACCAAATTAAAGTTTCATAGCAATGCTTTCTAAGATTGGTATCCAGTCGCAACAAGGTCTCCCTACAAAGTACTAAAACTAATTAAATAACAGATAGTATACAGTACACTCAGAGAGCACCAAGTTTGGGATCCGTACCAAGTTGCCAAGTTATAAATAATCATTGTACAGCACTCACGTTGTGGATGAGGCAAGAGAGCTGGATAACGCTGCCCTTGTCGACGTGGTACTCGCGCTGGAACTGAGCGCCGCCGGTCAGGCCGAGACCCATGATGGTCGTCATCGGTTTCACGACGCTCACGTTGAAGTAATGAGTCACGATCCCGGTTCCCGTTGCTACCTGACACTCGTAGAGACCTTGGTCCTCCATCGAGGCATACTTAATTTGCAGGGTCCATTCGTATGCTCCGGAGCTGGAGCCTTCAGATTCGCCGGAACCCGATACCATTGACCTGCTGCTCGATGCCGATGGAGATGAAGAGCTCTCGGCTTGCTGGTGTTCAGATGACGAAGGAGCGAGCACTTTGAAGCGCTCCACGTCTTTGTGACTGTAGACGTGCCGACCGGAGGCGACGATCCGCCAATCCGGAAGACGTACCCACGATACCTGAGAGATCAATTGATTTTTTAATACCAATGATAAAGTTCCGATATTTTGAAACTGTATTATCATCGATGTTAACCCAATGTTATTATAGAAGCGGGCTCTGTTTGTATATTGATATAGGGGAGGAGTTTGTAGGCTTAATATAATAAGCTCTATTGAAATTTGATGTGTACAGAAAGTTCATATTTGAGCTTCAGTTATTGTGCAATATAGACTGACGCGTACGTCCAACTTGCTCTAAAAGAGAACAATGCAGCCTTATAGGATACGTCTAGCCGGGGCATCAATAAGTTGGTATATATGGGCGGCAGCAGCTCTGCTGCTCGTCAAGATGAAGTAGGTATTTCAAAGTTTGTTCGTCTCAGCTGCTGCTGCCCCTATACGCAGCTACACCGTGCGTTGCCATGTTATTGCTATTTCATATCTCGATATATTTTCACTTTCTCGTCAGTCGTTGAGCAACGACTGTCTCTAAGCAATAGACCCCTCAACATACTATATAATATTACTATCATATATGCCAACTTTTACTGCAATGATCCATCTTATTGAATTTCAGATCAATATTGTCTGTCTCTCATCCTGATGCCAACTTGTTTTGTTTTTTTCTTCCTCTATTTTTACATAACACGGTGGGAAGTATCGATTTTACCTGAAAATCTTCATCGAGTTGAACTGGACAATGGAGGAAGATAGTGCCACTCAGAGGGGCTTCAATGAGAGACATGACACTGTTCTTGGATTTCAAATGGATGATACTATTCTCATCAGGATCTGTCTTCTTAATATCCTCCTCGGAATCACCCTCTAGCCAAGTGGCGGTTGTAGTGGTTGTACTGGACATCTTGATGCTTCGACGACCGTGATGTCCGCCATTACTTCTTATTCGATCTGAATTTGAAATATTTATTTATTTGTTTATTTCCTGCTGATGGTGCTATGTCCAGCGTATACGGCATCCTGTTTATATATACAAAGTCTATATACCGTGCTGATTGCTGACGCTGCTGCTGTGACTTCTTCCGTCCACGGAGGGCAGGAAGAGGGCGAGGACGAGCATCATCAGGATCGCTGATGCCGTCAGCAGAAATGACGGACGCCGTGATCCTGATGTCCAGTTCGAACAGCGCAATCTGGCCATCATTACTGGTGGGCACATCCTCATCGCAAGGATCGATCCTGATGATGAACAGTGCCAATAATGGATCCTCCCATTCATCGTCTTCTCTATCCACCAGCAGATCCTTATTATCAGTATTACAGCTGCCGTTCAATGAGACGATCCTTGATGATGCCAAAACTAGGATCACCAACAGCCAATAGAAGGATTCCTCCTGAAATCATCTATATAAATTGAATAAATAAAAAAAAAATTCATCAATTTATGTACGTAATACTTTGATCTGTATATTTTAGGATACAAAAGAGCAACACCTTTTACGATTCTCCGTGAAATATGAATCGTACAATATCTTCATGGACATATACTATTTTATTTTTCACGATTTTCTTATCATCAATAAAAAATGTGTTTTTTCCCCCCTCAGGTTCGAGATTGAATGGACTCTCGTTTGGAGTTCACCATCACCATCATAGAATTCATATACAATAAGTAAAAAAAACAAAAAACTTTGGGCGTATACAGGCGCAAAGAAAAGCATTTTCATGCTTCTTATATTCTGCTGATAGTGATAGATCGATACAATCTACTTTTTGCTTGTGTGTGACAAAGAGACTACTGGGTCTATCGATGGATTTTCTTTTATATATTATTGTTGTTGTTGTTTTTCCGATGATTGCGTCGCTTGCTGATTGGACCAACATCATTGCTACCCTTATATATAGATATATACAGGAGAGAGAGTGAGAGAAAACAAAAAAAGAATTCTTTTGTTTTGTGCTGATGACGGTGATACAGAGGGAGAACAATCGGAAGGATCGATCAAGCTGCATCACTCTTAATGACTCGAGCTCCTTTCATTTTCCAAGAGCTGCCGAAGTGAAGGTTGCTTACTGTCCTTGGACTGCTCTCTCTAATCCTTATTGATGGCGCACCACATAATCCGGATCATCTTTAAGTCTCTCTTTCTCTTGTGCTTTCCACCTGATGATGATGATGAAAATGATGGAAACTGTAGCGAGCATCAACTATTATTGCGTTTAACAAAGTCCTTACAGAGAAATTAGAGAGAAACCTAAATAATACTCCTCACACATTTTCATTCCATACGCTGTGAATCAATGTTACGTTAATAATATTAGGTGCATAGATTATCTAATACAGTAACGAAATAATGATGGTTGATAATTTACGGAGGAGCTCCTATGGGCGGAAAATCACGTTGACTATTTTTTTTTGTTAGCCCTATTCCGTAGGATCAGTGCGGTACATAATAGATAATTCATTATATATACGGACGGCCTATTACTTCCAGAGAAGCGAATATCCCAGCCGAGAAACGAAGAGCAGCGCACAGCACAGATCCCTCGAGCTCCTGATATTCCTTCTCTCGCGTGAGTGTGATGGAATTTCTCACGCTCCCGCGCTCCTTGATTATTGCACGCCTCGATCCCCGCAGCCGCCTCTGCCGCTGCCACCGCCAGTGGCTCCACATTACATCGATCGCGCCACCGCCGCCACCGACTAGCTCTGATACCGCTTATTTATTATTCTCTATTATATATGCATGTATGTTTCGCGGTATTCCTTGTTATCCTTGTTGAACTCGTTGATGATGATTTCGTACCGTACTAAAGGAAAATCTCGCCATCATTCATCGAGATCCCAAAAGGAAATATAATAAGTTTAGCAATTCCAATTTTTGGTCCCTTTATTTCATTTTTTTTTTAGACCAGAGGTTTATATAACATATGATCAAGTTAGATGAATGGAGTAAATAACACACTCGTTTATCTCAATTAGTTCCGATGAGTCCTCAGGGAGGAGACGCCGTCGCAAAGTTGCGACCTTATTTTTC
Organism: Chydorus sphaericus; assembly: GCA_030141595.1. Classification (NCBI taxonomy): domain Eukaryota; kingdom Metazoa; phylum Arthropoda; class Branchiopoda; order Diplostraca; family Chydoridae; genus Chydorus; species Chydorus sphaericus. The sequence goes on along the minus strand of CM057932.1, from coordinate 13,309,258 downwards.
TTTTATATAAGGCATATAGAATATAAGGCTTATAGGTGTATAGAATTGAGATAAACTTATATGTTTAACAGTAAAATCTCACTCTACAGCTCGTACTGCGATGCTGATGAGTATCAGGTTTAAATTGTCTATACATACAGAAGAGTATGGCAACAGGATCGATACATGTACGTGAATCCCTGCAAAGAATCCGATAGAGCAGAAAGAAGGCGGCGATGGTCGTTAAGAGTTCAATATAGGTATAAGAGCATTTGAGTTGAGAGAAGGTGAAAGAATCAAAAGGTACATCTCGGATGCAAGACTCGTATAGCCAGTGCGACGCGTGCATGTCTCCGTGTCAGAGCTATATAGATGAGCACTTTGGCCCTGCACTTTTGCTCCACTACGTGACTCGGTTGCGCAAAACAAAAACGATCCTGCAACCGTATAGCTCCCTACCCAGTGCAGAAAATAAAATGCGAAAGGTTTGAGATTGATCAAGTAGGACGGCTTGGATGGAGAGATAATGAAGTCTATAGCATTTCTGCGTATTCATTTTAGCCAAAAATATAGTGTTTCCCCGAATTCCGTTATGGCAAAAACGTGTAAATATAGCAGTTTCCAAAAATGAAAGAAATTTAATTTAAACGTTACATAAAAATTTCTTGGAAGGAGCTAGTCTTTGTCTGTTCAAAATTGAACTTTTGATATAAGGATTCAGTAAACAGACAGCTTAGCGCTGTATTTTTGCGCACTTACTGCAAGGATCACAAAAGAGAATATATTGACTATTTCTTTGAACAAACTAAAAATACACGCCCTAGGTCTAAAAAATAAATAGAAACTCTTCTCTTATACAGTATATCTATCTATCTCGAAGACTTCCATATAAATATATAGAAGTCTGCAAATGGGAGTGTTCAGCAGTGTGACAGCCACCGAGCAAAAAGAAAGATCCTATACGACGCAGGATATATAAGAGAGGATACGACGGACCACTTTGGCCTCGTAAAACGAGAGCGCGGGAGGGAGCAAATTCCTGCTCGTAAATCATTGGGTCCCACCGAATGAGAAAAAAAGAAGAAGTCGAGGGGTAAGCGGAACTCTATTCTCAATGTCATTGGTAGCAACCAGGATCGATCCTAGCTCCTGATACTGCTGAGAAATTTTCTTTTGTGTTTATACAACCGAGCTCCCCGCGCTCACCTATATACTACAAATAAATGGGTAAAGGCGGAAAGAGGCGAGTGACTCCCACGTATTTGTATACGTCTATATAGATATCCTTGATGTGAGCAAGGATCCCTTTACTGGATACGGCAGGATCTACTCGAAATGATTGGACGAGTCATGCACCGTGCTATATAGAACCCTTCTCCTGTGTATTCGTATATATATATATGTACTTGCGTAATACGCAATAATTTACGGATGACAGCGTGCTGTATAATATTTAATCGATCGTTTGCCCTTTTTTCTGCGAGGGATCGCTTGTAATCTATAATACAAAAATGCTCTGCGCTCGACATTTCTCGGGACATATATTTAGCAGCGTGGGGGTTAAGATCTATTAATTTATGTATAATATGGCCTATATATCTTCCTGTATTAATTTTATCGTTGTTAATATGCGGCCTATAAAAATATAAGTGGATAAAGAAAGTGAAATATTATGAATTCATTACTTTTTTTTATTATGTAGAGGGAGGCTATAGCGTCATATATGAAATTGCTTCGTGTCTTTTTTATGGATCGTTTAGTTCCACCAGTCAACGACTTGGGATTTGCTCAACCATTTATAATACATGCAGCTGCATCCTAAAACGATGCCAATTTCAAACATAGTTTCAACAAAAAAAGCACGTAAACTATTTCTTATAATAGGACTCATTCAAATATACGATACGTGGAGAGCGAGAAACAAAGGAAGATTTAAAAGCACTATCATCATCAAAGAGAGCACCCATATAACTCCCTTTGATTAAAGCTATTACGTATACCAAAGGCGGGGTCCCAAAGTGCCATCCATATCACACACTATGATCTAATGATGAAATCCCATTAAACAAACCTCTAATATATAGAGCCGCCACTATAGTAGTGTCCCGCTAGACTTGCATTATTATATTATATAAGGTGGGGTACATCCAACTCCTCTCGTCCAGCACGACTATTAGACTGGCTCCTATATTACGTTTGGGATGAATCCTCGCGGGAAAGTCTTGCTGGTGTTCAGCCGAGCCACATCTACCTAAGAACTTTCATTCCTTAGTGCAGCCACGTCGCATCAGGTGTAAATGGTTAAACGGATTAGTAACTTTACAGGGTTACATAAAGAAGACGTATTAGGTACATTCATTGACCTCTTATTACTACTGCTGCAGCATTTATTTCTCTCTTTTGAGGCTTTATCCCTATTTGATTGGAACCACATTAAGTGATGATATGGAATTGGAATATATAAGGCCTCACTTTATGTAAGCACATCACGCCTACTGTGGTCAGTAAAACTTAATGTGGTATCGAGATGGATCTATATAAATAGTAAGAAGAAAACGCTTAATTTATAAATATCCCTGATTTCTTGAAACAGAATTTGTACGATTTAAGTTTTATTTTCCTTGAATGTGAGTAATCAAACGCACGAAACCTTATTATACAAAATACAAGTCTGGCAGTATACACAGGCCTTTTATAATTAATTATTCGTATAGATCAGGTGTTGTTGCGCACGAGGAAGCTTATCATTTAGCATAGCAAACGAGTCAGGTTGCACAATCTAATATATTAAATTTCCTGATGGGTGCTTCTGTTGTTCCCTCACGTTTGATTCACGCGCCCTAATCTCACGGTGCACTAACAGTTTTAATTCTTAAATATTATTGACAAAATTAATTCGAATTTGCTTAAGAAGAGAGAGAGAGAGAACAATACTAAAAAAATTTGAACACGAAACGCGTGATGCCACATCGGACATCATCACATGCATGTAAATGCATCACTCGACACCTACATAGATTCGCATAGTCATATACACACATGGCGTGCTGATGTTCTGTAGCCAGCGTATTAGAAGGGAAAAGAAAGAGAATAAGTAGAAAAAAAGGGCACAGAGAAATGTTGTCGAGAGGACGGGACTAGGTGCCAATAATGTCTTCCGCACGGAAAGGCCCCATCTAGGATGACGGCCTTCCGCCATGATGGGTCTCTGGCGTGCCGCACGCGCCTTCGATGCTCTAGCTGTCCTCTTTTTTCTCTCTTTTTCTTGATGATGCTCAGGCTATACACTACTCCAAGTTATTCTACACAGCTATAGCACACATCAAGTGGCTCTCGCCTTTCCTATATAGATCATCCGTCCGGATACCAAAGCGGAAATGAAAGGGCTGGTCGGTCGTCGAGTCGAATCGAGTGAGCGCACGGCCGGTAGCCTATACGCTGTTCTGTTCGAGAACCAACAGCATCATTAACATTCCGTGCGTAGGATGTTGATTTTTCTTTTTCTACCTCATAGTCCACCCTCTCGAGATTCTTTTTTTCCTACATAGTTTAGTGGTTGTGTAACATAATTGACTAAATATATAGGCTTCACTAAATTCTTTGAAGTATGGTACCGTACCTCTTTCCTTTTCCCAATTTATAGCATCTAGTTCTTTTTCCTTTTAAATTCTCTTTGAGGCTTATAAAACAAATATCAAAATCCTCTTTTAGAAAAGGATTGTTTGTTGTATCTATTCTTCAAAATTATTAAGAAATAAAATCTTCTATACTTTTGTTCAGATCCTAATGTGAATTCATATTAGTTTGACTAAGAATGAATAAGATATTTTTCCCGCAATTGCAATTATACTTACAGCTGGCTTATTGACTATAATCTTATCTAATACATGCGGATATAGAGCAATATTCTGCTAAGGGTCGGGAGAAAGTTAATTATTACACATCTTTCTTGCCTCTTAAGTCTCAGACTGCAAAGTTGTGTAGCGGTATATAAGATATAGAGGGAAGCCAAGAGCTTAAAAGTGACTAATAACCGGAAATAATAAATGAAATTGTGTAATTCAAAGAATAACTTAATTTTTTCAAAAAAAAAAAAAAAAGACTATAAAATTAAAAAAAAAGAGATTGCAGAACAGTTGCCGCACGCACGACACTTTGCGTGATTGAACTCGAAGAGTCTCCCTGGGAGTGCTGCTGCAGTCCAGCTTGAAAGCGACATAGTAGATTCAATCCAAAAGGTTAATGTACTCTCTCAACGCAGAAAGAGCTGGTACGTAGTATATTAGCCTCTCCTTTTATTGAGTTATTTAAAAAATTAAGCTATTTTTTCCCGGAAATATAAATCAACTTTGGTTCTGAAAATGATGAGCAACTTCACTCAACTGATTACAATAAAGACAGCCCCTATTCATCGCAGCAGGTTATTCTCTTTCACATTGAACCCTTTATAATAATAAAAGAGCGTTTAGCTTTATTATACCGAGGGTGCGGATGACGAAAATTGACCCATCAGCCGCACAAATAACAAAATGGGGCGCTCCGCCGGGCTCCCTTTCCCATTAATATCGATCAACTTTGGTTATTTTTTCTGCTTCTTCTTCCCGCCGCAACAAAACACGTAAGAATATGATGGAACCATCATTTTGTTCCCACTCGCGAAAATAGTATGATGTGCCGCAGCAGCAGCAGCAGGAGCGCCTCTTGGACGCGATAGTACAAAAGATGTTGGATCGATATTGGATGTTACGCGCCAAGCTTTACAGGTCGTACGATTTAAGTAAAAAAATATATAGAGAGAAAGGGAAGAATGTTGCTACACATAAGAGAAAAACGGCTCGTCCATTTTGTCAACTCTTATAAGAGCTGTTTGTTTAGCTAAGCCTCTACTATCCTCGTCGCTTTTTTTTCTCAGCCCATGTCCTATTTACACCCGTTTATGTAATGAAAAGAGCTAGCTTCTGTGTTCACGCGTGACACGATTCAATAAGCGCAGCACTAGGCTACAATCAAACGCACATAACACATGCGAAATCCCCGCCGTGGTGGCCAAGTACCGGATCGATATGGATCCATGGCACTGCGGTCGAAAGAAAATCTATTTAATAATTAACGAACGAACGATGTTGGCCCCGGCCTAGCATCAGAAAACCTTGATACAGCTCCTAGCGTCAGCATATAGCTATAGATCTTCAAATAATTTAGTATATGGGCTGTGTTCCAATAAAACATCACATTCCATCTAATTTTCTCTAATTTATTGAGATTATGCTGACTTAAATATAAATTCTATACTTGGGCGATCAATAGGCTACATTTTAAATTAAGTATATACTAGTCGGTTTTCCACATTGTTATAATATGTAAAATATAAATGAATTGAAAAAGATTTGTAAATTTAACATATTACAGCCACTAACATTTCTATAGTAGGATGAGAGAATATATCATAGCGGCACGATCTCGACTTTTCGAACCAGATGCGTATTGCGGTCGTGATCCCGATCAATATTTAGCAATATATTCTTCAATATATCACTCTATTGATGTGTATTTTTTTCTTTCTAGAATAATTCCGATGATATGATGATGCGTTGCTCTTTCAAGCGTGTATGATACGCACGTTTCGATTCGTTCCCATCGACGTACCAATTATGAAACTGGAGAAGAAGGTTATTTGATGATGCTCCATGCATAAAACAGCATCAAAGACACTACCATTGATGAACCAAATGTAAATAAGTTCTACAAATTTTGAAATAATTAAATTAACTAAAGATCCTTCAAGAGACAATTTAAATCGATTATTGTATCTATTATTGAAATCATAGGTAGAAAATAATTTCTGAGAATAGATGTGATCAAATAGCGAGCCTTTTTTTATCATTATTGAAGATGGATCCATATCGTGAACCAATTCTGCGGAGTAGATGTGCATCATCTATCTTTACATGGTGAAAAGATTCACCGCGGTTCATCGTGGATGTATGAAGAATCGAGTCAACTGGTAAATAGAATATGGTACGGAATTCGTTCTATTGAAAGGCATATAGGCAAGGAAAAGCATTAGATTAATATACAAGAGTATTAATATGAGATGTCTCTATACAACTGTCGATTATTGATTTCCAATTGGAAATATTCTGTAACATAGCTCCTTTTGTTCCATCTCTTTCTCTCTCTCTGTGATTTCAAGGTTTCAAAATAAGTTGTTCATAGTAAAACCTATTGATTAATGGGGGAGTCTTTCTCACATTAGATTTTTAACAGTGTCAAAATCACTGCTTTCCTTTATTAATATAACATAAGCACATGCATCTTTTAAAAAACGAGTTAAGAAAATGTATATATTTAAGAATCTTATTGCATGGTATTATACATACAACTTACATACATAGAACCCTTTTAAACAATTAGGCTAAGTGGAGTGCAGTGCCAAGCTCTTGTAGAATATATAGCGTTACAAATTGGCTCTATTTCTCAAGTTGCCTACATCACATGAAGAGAGCAGGTAAAACTGACGAGCAGATAGCTATTCGAATATAGGGCAGAAAAAAAGAGCCGATATCGTTTTCAATTGGCCTAGTTAAACTATGTATCGTTATTCTTTGTATTTAAGCTCTTTTTATTCTTTTTACCTAGATATCAGACCACTTTTATCCTGCCTTTATTCTATTGTCGTCGTCTGCTGAATTGATTCGCCGGAAAACGGACATGCTGTTGTCCCGTCACGCTCGCCAGTGGACATCACGTTGTGCCCAGCGGCGTCCGACCACATCTCAGTGTTGTTATCCGGCTAAAAGCCCAGTCAGGAATAAAGGTCAGATCGTGTACAAAAAAGGGGGGAAAAACAACAAAGCACTTTATCCTTTTCTCGCGTCTCGTCCCTACTATAGGCATCTATCTAACAGCTAGTGCGCATCCTATATAGTCCACTCAGTGTAATCACATTCAAGAGTCTAGCAGCTTACATCAAGGTAGTACTAGCAGTGCAGCTTATTACAGGTTATCCAATACTCTTTTCTGTTGGCTAGCAGCCCACACAATGTCATTATAAACTTTTTAAGTAGCTGATTAGCAGCGTATATATTATAATAGGCTGCTCACCTGAGCCCACCTTATATAGTATATCAGAAGGACCAAATTTAAAAAAATCGATAATGGCGGGATAATATATCCTATTACACGATATCGATTACCTGTATTGATAGTATATATTGTTTTACAAACTATATCATACATAGTTTATGTTTCATCCATTATTGGATTGGAATAAATAGGCCTGCCTATTATTGACCACCAACAGGGTCGCGCTGTATAAAGTTTGACATATGAGGAATTTGAAATGATAATAGCGGAACAATGATCTGATTAACGAAAAAATTAACTTATTGAAAGAACTGTGGGCGAGAATTATATTATGTGCTAGCATAATAGAGAGTTTCCGTGCGAGTAACTTGCGTGCTGCGTGATTCTATAACTATTAACACACTGTGGTGCTCCCTCGCCTGCTTTTGCTTATACTAATTCACCACGCCCCTGATACGCATCATCAACAGCTGCTGCTGGGTGCTGACTGCTGAGTAACAATAACAAAAACAACTCATTATTCTTAATGATTTGGAGATAGCTCGGTTATACAACCAGAGATCTACCTACTTCCTTGATGATCAAAATGCTTGATGAGCTTTTAATTCCTTTGGTTTTCTTTTGACGACGTTCAAGTCTGCATTGGTAGAAAAAAAATACTTTGTGCGCTTCTATTATGCTTTGAAACAAACAGACTAAAATAATAGCAACAAAAAAGAGAGAAAATGGCATTATAGGACCGCACCCAGTTTTTTTGTTTTTGTTTTTCTGGGATCAACAGTGTTAGAGTAGGCTACCGCTTGATCTTTTTATCCTTAGGGAAATTTTATGTACCGTACTACGGTGCGCAAAGAAAGAACAAACAATATAATAACTTGCTCCGAGCATGTCATATGTATATAATAATAAGTATATTAGGTAGCTGTTCTCATTGTACAGTACATTTATCAATATAGAATATAATGACTAAAAGTACTGTAGGCTACCTTGTCTATACACCGTACTTAGATAGATGATGCAAATTTTGCAGCATAACATTTAAAATGTTAACCCAATAAAAAAAATGACAACCATTTTTTCTTTTATTATATCCATATATTTTTTTTATTATATTTCAAATCTTAGTAGATTTAAGTTGGGTTGAGTCGTTTTTCTGGTTGATGCTTCGCTCGTGTTTTTCAGTCCGTTAACAAGTCATCAGTATGCGTGAAATCACGCACTACCTCGATAAGTGATGGGATTGAGCAAATCGAAGTTTTTACGTAGGTAATCAGTATTATTTTATTTTTTTCTGAAGTCTTCAAAATAGATTCACTCAATTTTTTAAACATTAAATATGATAATGATGTGGAGGAACAGGAACTATAATATGGAAATCAAATTGGCCTCATCATTTCGTGTCGTGCGTGACTTTTCAATGTTACTGATGCACGAGTAGGAGCACGAGCGTCTCCTATATTCCGCGATTTTTCCCGATTTCCACTATAGTTGTAGGCCTAATATATTATTTACTTTTAAGCATGTGGCAGACAGATCTCATTAACCTGTTTCTATCACGTCAATAACTCTAAAATTTACGGGAAAAATAACTATTTTAAAGTCTGCTATTTGCAAGAACTTGTGAATTCATTGGCAAATTATTATTTAGATTTCCCAATGTAAAAAATTGAGCTTTACTAATTGTTATATCAAACAGATTTAAGATGTCATCAAAAACTTCCGAAACTATATGTACGGTACCTACTACTCATTGCGGCTTCAGCTATAATGATGTGATGTGTGGGTGTAGTTTAGTACTTATACTTCCGTCGTTCCAATTGCATTTATGAATTCAAAGAAATAGTAAACAGCGTATTAGACGGAATATTGAACATTTAACAGGGTACTCGATTATCAGCCTTCCGTACTACTTGTGAGCCTGACGAGTGACGTCAGCGTGGATTTAAAATTTGAACCGATATGTAAATATAATGGTCTACTCTGTTTCCAATATCCATACCTTTTTTGAATCATCATCGTGCATCCAGCAGAGTGGAAAATGGCACTCTTCCTCTTCCTCCCCCCCCCCCCCCCATTAAAAATCATCTTCTTTTATTAAAAATACTAAGACTGCTAAAATAAAAGTAAATCAACTTAATTTTATTATTATTTTTGTCTTTGCCATGTTATTCAGTGAAATTTGTTCAGAAGAAGTATGGAAATTGCGGAGTAGTGAGGGTCGATCAAGAGAAATATTGATGCACCGAGTAAATAATAATAAGAGGGAGAAAACAACTTGTGCTCCACGTATACAGTATAAGGTAACATGACTAGGAGCTATACACACATGATATTCTCTCACAAATTGCCCGTCTCCTGTTTCTATTATATTATCTCTTCTTCTCTTTCCCACTATCAGAATAATATAGTGATGCCATTATTATGGTGCTCCCCTCACGCGGAAACGCGCCACTCCATCACAACATGTTCTTATTCGCCTTTTTTTTCTTTGCTTAAGACAAAGTAGGCTGCACATCTAACAAGAAGTATATATATATTACGTAACAAAGCGCTAAAGTATCTAATAATGAGCAGAATCACATGGTCAACTTTCTTGTAACGAATACAATAATCATTGCGCCCTTTTTTAAAGTGCTTAATTAGATGATATCGTTATTTTCTCGGGCGGGAAGCATCGCATAGCTAAGATAATCGTGTCAGCTTTTGCACTCCAGCGATTTAATCTCTGTTTCTTGTTCAGCACACTTCTGCAATCCTGTATATTAGCTAAGAGTGGGTAGTATATAGCTAATATTCTTATGCGCCTGGGAGTGGCGCGACTATATATTACGACGCGAAGGGTTTCAGCAATCCTAATAAGGGGCGAGGAATGAAGCTAAAGAATCCTTACATAGTTTTGAGGGTGCTATACATTTGATTTTTTGAACTATCCTTTAAAACTATGATACGTGGGATGGATCAGTAGTCCTATAATACTTTTTTTTATTTGTAATAACCTTTTTATCTCATCATTTCACCAAAAAAATGTGGACTGGCTGCGTGTTGTCAGTTTACGACTATGTGCGCAAGTCGCCAACAAAGTTGTAGCAGCAGTTTATAAGAATATTGCGAAGAGGTGAATTTTGAATGCATCGTCAAGGTGTTAACTCTATTTTTATAGGATGTAATAAGAAGTTTCTATGTTTATTTGTGCTTACCTTATATTTTCCAGAAATGTTTTGCAGTCTTTTTTTGTTATTATTCTGGTCCCTTATTATTATTATTATTATTATTTTATAGTCTCACTGAATCACTGTCACCGAGTCTTTAAACGGAACTGCAGCTGATGAATATCGACGCCGGCCAAGATTAAAAATACAGCAAGTCCTGGCACTATAGTCTTGATGGACTGGAATCACTGCTCATTCAATAAATGGACCGAATGATAGGGTTGACAGAGAGGGACTGATAGTCGCCCGCGTTTGGTCGCGGCCCTTCAAGGCGAGGGGCATCCGACCTGCGACTGCGCGCCCTATATAAATATCGTCCAACAGCACCACCGCCCTTTATTCTATCTCTTGTTTGTACATCATACTTTGATGTCCAGACCCTTGTATGTATATATACATCGTACAGCTCAAAGAGTTAGAGAGAGAGCTACGAAATACTGCATATACAGAGGACAGTTTAATGCACAAAGAGGAAGACTAATTGAATTTTTTAAGGGGGTTCTGCACTAGCAACATATCAACCATATGTTGGACAGCGAAACTATATTATCTCTTCCATCATAATGTTATACGATTGGTCGTAACCCAAAGAAGAAAATTTACTTATGTAATATTATAGCGGTTGTATACCCAACTTGTGTGTGTTTAGATGAGAGCGCTACTGTAGGGACTCGGCGTGAAAGCGTCATCAGGAGCAACAGCTCCCGCGATGGCTCTGCTAGCTCCTGATGTTGACATGATGGCCTTGTATGTATGGAGAAATTCCGGGAAGAGCGTGTCCCGCGTGAATTTATATGTACAGTACAAGCGCTACTCCGCACACTTTTGATGGACATGAGTACGACGACGAGCGGAGCACAGAGTCAATATTAGGTCCATCAACTGCCATAAATTACTTTTTTTTTTCTAAAGCAAGTATAATAGTGATGAGATTTTACAGTAAAATCTTGGAAAAGAAGTGAAATGTGTTTTAAATTAGCTGTTTCGTTACGTAAATTTTATTTCTGCTTCAGGTGTAGCTCATTACTATGGCAAAGTCAGCAGCCAATATCGATCGAGATACATGTTTGAAGTAACATATACGTGCAATTTTCTTCACGGCTGCAACGTCTTCGTAGATCTCTAATTTAATTGCCTAATTAGCAGATTTGCGCAGTGTACTCGTTATTTTTTTTTCTCGAAAATTCATTTTATTATTAACGATGAATTCGCTAAGTCATCATCACATGAAGATTTCCGGGTTCGTTTATTTAAAATGAATTCACTCATGTTTCGATATTCGTCGTTTTTCATTTTGTAGTTCACTGAAATCATTTTCCCACTCTCACATTCGCCAGAGACGATTCCATCATTTTAAGAAACCTATTGAAATAGATTTTTTTGCTATGGCTAATAAAAGATATATTTTTATTCTATTTTTTGTCGTGCGATGACGATGTTGCTGTCGCATTGTGTAGCTATCAAGAGGCAACAATAGACCAAACGAGCGTACTATTGCAATAGCAGTACAAGAAAAAAAACGAACTTTTATTATATCTTTTGAATAGAAGAAAAAGAAAAAGGACTACAAGGGCGGATATGGCCTATATGTGTAGCCTATAGGCAGCTTGGATGTACGGAAAAAGACAAAGTTCCTCTTTTACCCGCCTCCAGCTTCTAATGGTAAAGTTTCTTTTGTTGAGCTTTCATCGTCTCTTCCTGATGTTATGATGGAGCCCTAATACTCTTCTTCTTCTTTAAAGGTATTATGTACAGCCCGTCAAGTTGAGCTGGAGCTTTTGCAATACACGGCCGTTTTCGTGATGCACGATATCAAACTTTTTTTCTCCCTTCCTCTCTCTCTCTTTTTCTTTTCTTTCACGGTATTATTCACTTCTTTCCTTTCTTTTTGTAGTAGGCGTCACTAGCAGAACTTATTTCGTTCAATTAACAAAACTAGACTGTACATACGATACAATCTCTAAAATGTCAAAGCTTAACTAATAATAGTAGAGTTGATGTAATGCAATTACCTCATCTCTTGGAAAAATTATATAGGGTGCAATTTTTCATTATTTATTTATTTTCTGAGAACAGAAGAGAGGAAGAAAAAATCTTAAAGATCATTTGTCATCTTTACACTGTGCTTTAGACAGTTCTATATATATGAGTGAGAGAACGTGGGCCGGCAGCAGCAGAGGAAGCTCGTCGTCGCCGGGCAACAATGGGCCGTTCATCATTTTTTTTTTCTGTTTCTCGGCTCGCCGCGTTGGGTTTGCCAAACACGCATATAAAATATGTACAGAAAAACACGACGCATATATCCATATATATAAAAAAATCAAGTCTATAAAAGCTTATATATTTTATGTATCATAAATCACCATTTTGTTTTTATACTAATAGGCTTAAGTTTGAACAGAAAAGAAGGGTTTATCTTGTCACCTGGGCGCCTTTTTCGTTTACTTGCAAATACCTTTAGAAGTTGACGACGTTATTTGGGAATGTCATCCGGAAGTAGTTTCGTCCTACCTCTATATTTTATGGTGTCAATGTGTACGGATACATCAAAAGCTTTGTGTGCGTAATATTCAAGTTCCCCAAAGCTTTTACTCCTGTTTTTCATATCACATTTCCCTTATTAACTTTAACTAAATAAAGATTTTTTTCTTCCAATCTATTCTAGTAAATATATAAACTGGTGAAGCGCTTTATTGACAGAACGAATTGCTTTCCATGGTGATGGGGCTAACATCTTATAATATTGATGATTTTGCTGCCCCCGGCATCTCCAATAATAGACCATCAATGAGATGACCATTGAAAAGTAAAATTGGAACTTCAGAGGATGATCGTAGGAAAGTACTTCACCACCACTTAGAAAGTGTCCTTTTCTGGGCTAAAAACCGAGTTAGTTCAGCTCTCCAATATTGGACTACTACAATTCAATCTATATACATTCTTATCAACGCGCAGTGCACTTTCTACAGTAAGGTAATCCTCTTATTTATGCAACGAAAAGATAGATGTAGAATCGAATAATACAAAATAAACTTCATTTTTCCATTGAGAATTATTATCGATGTATTGTACATGTAATGAGCTAACGCCTAAACAACATATGCTGGGCTATAGTTTGGCATGATGGCGTAGCCTATCGTAAAGTTCACTACTCCGTCGTATCCAGGTTGTAAATTGAATTTTTTTTTGCAAAGTGCGCGTATACATATGTTGCTACCTGCCCAGTGTCCCTTTTTACAGTACCGTACATATACTGTGCATACATGGAATTATTAATGATGCGGTTCGATCGCGAGTAGCAGAGAAAGGTGGATGGACCTTCGGGATACAAGTCATCACGCCAAAACTCGATTCGGCTACATTCGTTCACTTTGATATGTATATCGACGTTTACTTTGCGAAATAATAATAAGAACCAGACAGTAACATGCTCAAAATAATCTTGTATTGTACTGTACGTTCTACGAAAAAGCGACCGAGTAAATAGATTTTTTTTTAAATACTGCATTTAAATATCTGCGGTATCGTCAGCCACCTTAAGTTTAAGCGCATATGACGGATTGGCAGTACTTAAGAGTATATTATGGACACAGTAGCTCATTGGGTACCGGTACATCATCATCAAGGGAGACGACCGCTGTGCTGGTAATCAGTTGGGTAACCGACGTTTGACGTGACTGGCATGTAATTACTCTTGCTGATGGAGTGAATGCTATAGCTGCTCACTCGCGATATGAGCCGCAACTACTGTAATTATTTAACTTATATTAAAATCGGTTGAAAAAAGGAACAGAAATTATATGCTGCTTAATATTGAGTTTAAGCAACCTAGGTCATTAGAGTATAGGTACGATTGATGATGATTAATGTTATATATGCAATAATGTATAATAGGCCGGCTATTACTATAATCTCATATCCTTAATGTTAAATGATAAGACGTGCCTATATATCCGAGTCGGGCTGTATAGCTATACTAGCTGTTGCCTATTGCTTATGATGCGCTTAGCTCCGGGCAGGATGGATTCTATATTACGATTGCTACTGTCCCACGGGAGTGACAGCCCTGCCAAATGAGAAATAGGAATGAGAAGTAAAAAAAATGCTTTATACTGCTTCTGGTCAGTATCAGACTCATCTACTATAATATATATTATATGATCCAATATTTGTGATGCTTTCTATATTGATATAAATTTTAGAGAACTGCTGCTTGTTATAAAATGATGGGCACTTTATATATCATAAAAGTTATATAGTGCAGCCGCGCCATTCCCAATAAGATGATAAATATATTTAACCGAATTAAGGCATTAATAAATTCAAAGCTGATGATAGTGAGCTCAAACAAAATATAAACGGCACTGGGGTCAGTATAACAGTGTTGTACAATGTATAGTAGAATAGTATTTGTTGCGCAGTTCTTCTTCTACGAATTAAACCTTTCTTACCTTACTTATTTTTGGGATAGCCATATTTAATTAGGAGTTAGCAGCATAGAGTACACTATACAAAGCGAACTTTCCAGGCCTTTAACCATGTATCATGAGACAAGTGATATGGTGAAATAAACCTCTTTTTTCCTGGTACATAGTTTCGCCCTAACTGAAAATTTATGAAATAATGCTTTATTGTTTAAGAATTGAAACCCTAAAGTGTGGGCTGGAAAATAAAGTTACTGTAACTCTCCATTAAATCCTCAAAAATGTATGATACTTTTAGAGCTAGTTTAGTATTGATTATAAGGTTCATTTGCCAGTTGCCAGGATAAAGGTTTCGACATTTCGCCTACAGTCAGGAATTGCAATTGAAGGTAATTTTATGCTAGCTAATGTTTTTTTTTTTTTTTTAATTCTTCCATCGATGAATAGTAATATCCCACCCCCGAAACCACGTATACGGAAATACAAAAATAGATTTGTGATGGATGCTGGGGGTTAAAAAAGTTGTGTACAGAACTATACCTATACTTATACTGTAGTGCACAACGGCGTAGTATACAAGCAAACTTCAGAATTTATATGGAAACTATAAGAATCAATGTATATATTCTTACCCTGCGTATAATTTTTAGCGAGTTGATTACAAATTTAAAAGCATTTGTGCTTGGTTTCATTTTCTTACAGTTATAAATTAATGATCCCGTTTCACTTTTTACCAGTGAGCCAACTCAGTATTTCTCGTCGAATCGTCATGCTGTTGTAAGAATATCATATCATTTGAGCACCACGGAAGCTCTTGAATTTCATTCTAGGAAATGTTGCGAGATATTAAGTAATCGGTAAATAATTTATTTTTAAAGCATAAACAATCCCGATTCTAGAATCTCAAATGTAGCAATTATAGTAGAGCAATTGTAGTAGCGCAAAGAAAATCTTGTGATACGCTCTTTAACAAAAATTAAGTTACATAAAAGATATTACATCTATGATTTACATACACTGGAGTCATCCAACTGGAATCAACTCTACAGGGGAGCACAGCGGGGGGAAATGCGTAAAGGATGATCTTAAAGAATCATCTGCGCACCCGGAGATGTTGCTTCTGCCGTATATACATAGGCAGTCAAGCAGGCGACGAGGGAGGATCACAGCAGGGTGGACAAATCTGTACCGGAACGAGGCATCGGAAGTCGGAGCAAAAGGGGACAGACGAGGGGATTTATGGTCGACTAGGGGAAGGTCTCGTCTGCTCTACACTCGACATCTAGCTGATGATATAATAGAGGAGGAAGCATCAAGGAGTCATATAAAAGAAAACGCTATATCTAAAAAGACAGAGCGCCAAGCATCATGTTATATCTTTTTAGATGTAGTACAACGTAGAGCGGCTTGCTAGACCGACGATACTATATATAGAAGAAGACCGGGAGAGTGGTCATCATCATCATCACACGACAGCACGCAAAAGTCCCAGAGGAGAGGCTTCTTCTGCTGATGCTACATAGCTAGCTCACGATCCAACCAATCTCGCAAGAAAAAATAAATGCGTAAAAAGAAATCGTAGGTTGCACTTGTGTAGGACGAGCCTTTTTTCCTTGTATTTGGTATAAGATGGGAAAGGGAGTAGGAGAGTAATACGTGTAATCCCATTAATGATATATATGCCTGTAATATGGAGAGGGAGAGTGGCTCTCGTTAATAAAGAGACGTGATGCATCTCGCCCTCGTGTGTTAGAGCAGCTTGATGTGTATAATATAAGGAGGCGTGATGCTCATCTTCATCCATCACAATAAGTGGGCATGATTTTTATGAGATGATGATGAAGAGAGAGTCACTTGCAATGGAAGCATCACTTCTCACGCTTATAAAAGGATCAGCTCTTCTGCTACTTTCAACTTTTTTGCGCCTTCTTTAGTAGTATTGCACATCTAGTTTATGACTATTAAGCTTTTTTTCATCGTTGATCGGATTTCAAGGAAATATGTGTTCACATTGTTTATAACAGTCTGTCGGTGTATAAGCTTCAAACTTTTACATTATTTTTTATTTGGGAAATGCGTTAACTGAAAAGAAAAGTTTACTTGAAACAAATTTAAAATTCAAAATTGATGGATGTATAGATACCACACAATATGACATAATCGATCGTTTTTGTGTATAAATACATAATGTATAAATGTGTAACGATAAAAAAATCTGTCTTGGTGTAAAAGAAAAGGAAGGCGGCGACACATTACATTACTGATTGATGTCATCCATGCCTTAGCCAAAAACGTGTCCTTCCCTCTATAAAGCTCTTATGATATGATGAACGCATCCTGAAGACGCGCTTTATATGGGTCTTCCACCCTCGACGGAAGGAAATGAACCATAGCTTTTTCCTCGGGTGTGCCTCTTCCCTACACGCGTTAGATATATCACAGGAGGGCGTCATCATCTTCTATACCCGCGTCCCCCCTATATATTTGTCTGACGTTGGAAACCTCTTATATACATCATCACCTCTCGGTGTGCTATGTCAGACCAACTAAAAGAGGACAATAGATCAACAATAAAATCTTTTTCCAGGCTCTTGCTCAACTTCATGTTACCGGTAAATACACTTTAAGGATATGCGCTGCGTCGTAAGACTGAACTGTTGAAATAATTACACTCTACCTTAAATAATGAAACCATTACATATTCAATACAAAATTATGAATGGCTTCTCTCCTCTTCTTCTTTTTTTATTTGTTATCGCATTGATTTACTTCGAATACAGGTGAGTAATTGATATTGTACTGCTGTAGCATATACCATGCTTCACTGCCTTCTAGATATTGCATACAACGCTAAAAATGCTGATGCAATGGCAGGTGATACGGTCCGACAGCGGCACAGTTGGCAAATGGCGTGCCTATAACTCTTAGGATATGGACATTCGATTTATTTTTAACTTGTAATGTATATAAAAAAATGACGCACACAATACGAATCTAGTTTCGCTGTGATGAGTTTTTGATACATATGCATTACATACATACATATAGAATCAATATTCAAATAAGGAGGGCATAGAGTAGTCTCGTTTGCATCAATATATAGTGGGATAGCATTGATTAATGTTATGGCACGCACACCTTTGAGCAGCAGCACAATTAGAGCTATACCTCCGAATTCAATGATACACATAATGCCTTCTAAATATAAATTTGTTTGAAGAACATTTGATAAAGATGAAGATATTGCTATTAGTTGTTTACGATTTAGCGTCACTAATTGATTGAATTCATACGACGGATTAGAGTTTTAAAAATATAATTGATACTTATATCCGGCACAATATGTATGCAGCGTTTAGCTGTTCATAGGTTGAAGAGCACTAATACGTGTCAACTTGATCTGCTTATTTTTTTCATTTAAGCGGAATAAGTCCTTTTCTCACAGAGAATAGGAGTTTTGAGCAGCTCTCCTCGCATAGCGAAGCCGTTTGTTTTAATACATAACAGCTGATAGATGAATTATAAAACAATTGCCTCGCATCTTTATTACACTATAATAAGCTTCCTGCATCTCCAGTAAGTCTCTCTCATCTAATGCTCACTGCATTTCTCATGAAAGCTGTATACTGTCTATGCTACCGGGAAAAAGAATTTCTTATTCACAAGTTTCTTCGCGCTGCTGCGTAGACGGCAGCAACAACTTTTTTATTTAAAAAATGTTCCTATTGTGACGAGGAATGAGTTAAATTTAAAAGGTTCCTCTCGAATCGATTCCTCTGAAAACATAATGATGAGCAGACGAGGTGAGAAAATAAGATGAGACAATAACTCGCTGGCTGAAACATGCTTTTTCCTCGTCTATAAACATGTTAAGTGGATTGCTCTGAGCGGGCGAACGGCGGGCGGGATTGTATCACGACAAGTGTTTCCCTAGGGAGCCATTTGAACCAAATGATGACAAGGTACTTTAACCCTTTTATTATACAGCTATATATATATATTTATACATACGCACGTTGTGCTATTTATATTGTTACGAGATTCTCGCAAAAGACTTGTTTCACGCCTCAACATCAGAAAAATCATGAAAGATACACCCAGAACTAATCCTTGTACATGGAAAAATCATTATAAAGACCATTTAACCTAGAATTCGTGTTGGACAAAATAATAATCGTGAACGAGGGCGTTAAATCAACGTAAAAGGTGTAAATATAGACCAAGAAAGTCTTGGGGTTTGTTTACATGTTAACTCATGTCAATACGTTTCGGGAAACTATTGTTTCTGCTTCGCTTTTTCAGCGGATATCTCTTATTGTTGTATTGCACGTGATGAGTACCGCACGTGCATGACGTAAGCACGGGTAAAACTGCGGAGGATGAACAACTCCTCTTTTTAATTAGAATTGAACGCCGTTGAAGAACTGGTTGCGCAATTAGTGAAAGAGATTTTTAATTATTTTTGGAACGAAGGGTAAACAAAGGCTTATTGTTTCTTCTCATCGTCTTGATTAAATTAGATTTAACAAACACAAAAGAATATTAAAAGTATTTCATTGTTTTAAAATAAGAAAATGTATCCCTCGCACATACTACTCTAAATCATTTATTAAGTTTAAAAATCGATGTGTAGACTAGCGAGAAAGTGACACATGGACAAGTTTCCGTATGACTGACATGGCGTAGCATTTGTCGTTATAAGTAACTTAAGGTAAAAGAAAGTTCGATACAACACCATGTTTCAATGTATTTGCACTGCATTTCAAGTTATAAGTAGATTGTAAAACTATTATTATGGAATTGAACCCCAGTGCTGTAACAAGAAGATGTTTCTGGCTCGCTTAAATATCGTTCACAGGATTTCATCTCCTATTGTGAAGCGCATAACATCTATCACTTCTTAAAGTAGGTTATCACAGTTAAATAGCATTGTAATGTTTTAAACATTTTAGTGTATATCTGACAAGAAGAAGACGGGAAAGTCAATTAAAAAAGATCAATCCTTGCTCAAAAAGCTCTTTTCTCCTGATAAATGCATCAAATACTGATGATGACATAATTCAATCCTGCTGGGCGAAAAAATGGCTCTTAGAGAGAGCTGAGAGTGCATCAAGTCTTTCATTACTCGCTTAAAGCACTGCGAGTCTCCGCTGTCTATAATACAAGAGCAATTGAGGAGAGGAACAGCAGCTGTATACAACGGGAAGCTAAGTGCCTGCGCAAACTCCCCCTGATTTATGAAGCGGAACTTCTGGGCTCCTCGTCATCTCTTCGTCACGAAATATGACGAGGGCAATGAGGACGCATTTAATAATAATATAGGGGATTAAGCTACAAGGGTTTCCGAGACTAAGTGCTACAAAGCTATTAAATGACGAATCTATGTCCTCTACATTTATAAACTCATATCTAGCTGAATTTGAATTTACATGTAGGACTAAAATTGGTTTTCATAAATCTTTCTTCAGTTCAAAGTAAAAAGAAAAGATGGCAAGAATGTTTGAAATGCAAACCGCTATGGTTATTTATTTTTGTATTATTACATCTTCTGTTGTCATTCTTATCATCTGAAAAGATGAAAGCCTACAAGCATCGGGACTCTCGATGAAATCTTGTTAGTTTTCTTGCGTCCCGAGAGCAACGCACGGAGAACATTTCTCTGTATATATACAAAGATTTCCCCGTAGTCTTCTATACAGAAAGGAAAGACACATCAAGGAAATTGCGTCCAACAAACCGGTTTGTTTTTTTTTAAAAAAAGAGGGAAAAAAACGTGATCCACCATACATGATGGTGGATTCCCGCAGGACATGAGGACGGAATCAGAAAGTGAAATTTGATGGGCGTCCAGCTAAGGAACAGATTTTTCGCTTTTTCACATTTTTTAAAGTTTCTCCTCAAAGTTGGACACGACAATCAGAGTTGTGTCGTGTCGCGTTGTCATGTCAAAGTGTCGCGTTTGATGAATATTAAATAATAAAACCGCGGCGATTTATTATTCTCACGCTACATTGAGAAGATGAAATTGATTTTCGAAATGGATTGTTATATGCATACAAGGCCACGGCAGTCAATAAAAGTGCAGTATTATTGCATAATATAAATAAAGTAACAGAAAATTGCAGTCATAAAAAATCTGTGGGAAACTCCGTGAACACGATTTACGAAACATGACAATCATTCTGAAAAGATATGTCAATGATGAATATCGAATTTCTCCTTCGTTTCAGGAATTTGCCATGATAGATTTCACTCTCCATTGAAAGCATAAATAGTACTCGGTTTCTAACTCATCTAGCTTTTCTTTTTCACCCTCATTATAGTAGACATTCGTCGGTTTTTGTTTTGTTTTTCCTCGTAATTCCTTAAAAAAATAATTAACTCGACATTTTTCAAATTTCAAAATAGCAACAATTCCAACCGAAGATGGCGCGATCTGTTGCTCGTTATTGGAAGTGCCAGTCCACTACTATGACGTAACGCGTTCGAGAATGAAATGAAATCGAAAGTTATTTGTTTTGGTCAGCACATTATAACAACAAATTTGATCTAATCAATTTATCTGGATCAGTCTAGCCTGTCTAGGATTTTCTAATCTATTGTAGAGGAAATCCCATGGTAACTAGTTATTTTATTTTCTTTCCGTACGTACCCCTTAAAAACACAACGTAATTCTCCATAGGGCGATGACTGTCATGATTTGATAAGAGTGTTAGACTAGACCGCCAAAGGTCAGCTTTCCTATACGTCTTGGTTTCGAACATTTCGAAGGTCACTTATAACCGTCTTCTTCACCATCGTCCTTAGAAAACTGTATCAATTCACAATTTGCTCAGCTTCTGTGCAAGTGCTATTCAAAGGAAAGCGAAAGTGTTTCATTTTTTTTTTCAATGTTGGGAAGGCCATATACAACCTAATTTTTTTTCAAGGTCTCCAAGCCCCCATTTTTCTCTTCCCTCTTTGAATCCTTCCCCCTTTGTATTCCAACAGTCTTGGCCCAACTCTCCTTCACTCCGGTAGTGCTCGACACAATGACAGGAGTGCTCTCCAAGCACTTTGATAGGGCCTCTGAGGCTCTCGGTTCAGATGTCAGGAAGTACATTGTGGTTGCTGTTGCGGCAGCATACTACTACAAGATTGTCCACCCTTACATCTTGCATGTCATGACCCAAAACACCACACTGAATCCCACCAAGCAGAAAGCAAGCAGCAATGAAGATCTTGTGGAAGGATTGGATCAGAAAGCCATTGATACTTATGTGGCAACTTCTGCAGCTGCTGAGAGGAAGAAGGTCCCTTCTGTTAACCGGGAATTTCTCAGGCAGCTGAAGAAGCTCTTGAAAGTGATGGTGCCCAGTCTGTGGTCCAAAGAATCCTTTGTGCTAACCACTCACACTCTGACCTTGGTTGTCAGGACTTTCATTTCTATCTATGTGGCCATGCTTGAGGTATAACTAAAAAATGTGTAATCATGCAATGCAGCGATTGCTTAATTTTTCCATTTTACTATTCAGGGCCGGATGGTGAAATTCATTGTTCGGAGGGATGCTAGAAGTTTCGGATTCATGCTCATCCGATGGCTGCTCGTCGCTGTGCCGGCCACTTTTATCAACTCAATGATCCGCTATTTAGAGTCGCATCTGGCCCTGCGCTTCCGCTCTCGATTGGTCCGTTATGCATACAAACTCTACTTTCACCAGCAGACCTACTACCGAGTTTCCAATTTGGATGGTCGCCTTGAAAACGCGGATCATTGTATAAAATAATCATTTAATTTTAAAAAAAAGGGATGATTAAAAAAGAAAAAAATCTATAATTGTTTTCCAGGCCTGACGGATGATATTTCGGCCTTTACCTCATCAGTGGCTCATCTTTATTCGCATTTGACGAAACCGATCCTCGATATTCTTCTTATTGCTTTGTCACTTAGAAACCTCGCAAAGCGGATGGGTTCCTCAAGACGGAATCGGCTTCCAGGTTTTGCGTTTGACTAACCATTTTTGTTGAAGACGAAAATTTAACTTTAAAAAATATATTGCAGGACCATTTTTAGCTGGAGCTGTGATCATTCTGACTGGCCAAATCCTTAAAACTATATCTCCTAAATTCGGCAAGCTTGTTGCGGATGAAGCGAATCGTAAAGGATACCTCCGTCATATCCATTCTCGTATTATTGCTAATGCGGAAGAGATCGCATTCTACAACGGTCATAAAGTAAGAAAACGAAAAAATTATAAAATCATCTTCCAAATTTTACTCATATACTTCTTTAGGTGGAATTGAATCATCTTAATCGCGCCTACAAAGCAGTTTACGACCAAATGGCTCTACTCTTTTCTCAGCGCCTCTGGTACATCATGCTGGAACAGTTTCTTATGAAATACGTCTGGTCTGGAACTGGAATGATCATGGTCGCTCTTCCTATCTTTCTTGGAAAAGCCGGTAAATACGATTAAAACATTTTTTCTTTTCATTTATTAATAAAGCCTTTTATTTAGTGGAGAATGGCGACAAGGATGGCGGAGTAAGTGAGCGGACGCAGTACTTTACAACAGCCAAGAACATGCTCGTTTCCGGAGCGGATGCTGTTGAGCGCCTAATGACATCCTACAAGGTAAAGTTTGTCATCGCGTTTCTAAATGTTCCATCTCAATCATTTCTAATACGTGACTTGCAGGAAATTGTGGAGTTAGCCGGCTATACGTCTCGAGTCGGAAAAATGTTGGATGTCTTCGAAGACGTTGGTAAGGGCCACTACGAGAGACCTTCCATGAATGGCAACAGCAAGTCCAGTCAGCGGCAATGGGACTCTTTCCGACTCACGGTCCGTTCCGGCATCCCAGTTGCCACTGGTATATTAGACACCTCCTACTCCTTGACCTACTTAGATGATCTAATTTTCTATTTTGGCTTTTATTTCTGAAGGGACTATGACGGAGGTATCTGATGGCGTCATCTCCTTGGAAGACGTGCCGATCGTTACCCCGAATTACGATGTCGTCGTTCCTTCCCTGTCGATGAAAGTAAAAAAAGGGATGCACCTCCTCATCACTGGCCCTAATGGCTGTGGAAAGAGCTCTCTCTTCAGAATCCTGAGTGGTCTCTGGCCCGTCTACCGAGGGAACCTCCACAAGCCACCGACCGAGGACATGTTCTACATCCCTCAGAGGCCGTACATGTCGATCGGCTGCCTCCGAGATCAGATCATTTATCCGGATTCAACGGAAGATATGAAGCGTAAAGGACTGAAGGATGAAGACCTTGACGAGATCCTCCGCAAAGTACATCTGGATCACATTATCCGCCGAGAGGGCGGCTGGGAAGCTGTAGCCGATTGGAAGGACGTCCTGTCCGGCGGCGAAAAGCAACGGATGGGAATGGCCCGCCTCTTTTACCATAAGTAAAATTTCAAATAAAAAAAAAATTAGAATCTAAAATGTAATCTAATATTTGAATTGTTTTAGGCCTCAATTTGCCTTGCTGGACGAGTGCACGAGTGCCGTAAGTATAGATGTAGAGAGTCAGATCTACCAGGCAGCCAAAGATGCTGGGATCACTTTGCTTACGATTACGCACCGTCCTTCTCTTTGGTATTATCAGAATAAAATTATTTTACGTTCAATTGATTTCAGTGTTATTTCATACTACTTTTTATTACAGGAAGTTTCACACAGACCTCCTCCAATTCGATGGAGAGGGGAACTGGACCCTAGAACCGCTCAATATGGAGACGAGACTGACATTGAAAGAAGAGAAACAGCGTCTAGAATCGCAGCTTTCGGGCATCCCTCGCATGCAAGAACGCCTCAAAGTAAGTCTCGGTTGATTTCGCATTTAAATCTTTAATCCATATGTTTTTTTCTTTTATAGGAACTTTGTGAGCTGTTAGGAGAAGATTCTGTCCTGAATAACCCTGATGTCCAAGTCGGATCTGATGTTAGTCTTTCTGACTGAACTTGGATGAAAAGGAAGACTGTGACCATGTTGGCTTTCTTTCCCCCCTTACATTTACTGTTTTAGTCAGTTACTATGTCTTTTGATTCATTTTAGAGTTCAATCTTTTTCCCTACTGTTTATCTTGATTGCATTTGTTTTAAGTCACATGTAATAGTGGTAATAGCTATCTCCAGTTCTGATCGAAATTAAGGGGATAGGAAAAAGTTACTTTCGGTAAAGAAAGCATATAGGAGTTTCCTCTTTACTAGTCTTTAGTCCTTATAGTTCCCTCTCCCAAAGAAATCTACTTGCTTAAAAGAAATCATTAGTCTGGAACCCTTTTTGTGCACTTTTTCCATTGTCCTTGTTAGACAATTTTTCCCTATCGTTGCACGCCTTCTCTGTACCAGAACAGTTCAGTGTAAACCATTTATTTGTTAGATAAATTCTTTTTGGTTTTAACATTGGGGGAAATGTTATTTTATTTCGATACGTCGCCTTTATTATATTGGAGAGAGAAAAGAAATAAATTCTTTGAAAACGAGCATCTTTTTCCTCCTTTTTTTTTTATTCGCGAATCTTGCGGTGACCGTTAGATGGCGTTCATAAGCCGATAAGGACCGTGAAGGAGGTTAAAGCCTAAAAAAAGCCAAGATGGCCGTGAACGAGAGTGTTTCGATGAACAAGATGACGAACTTTGCTCTACCGAGTCCAAAGAGACATCGCAAATATGAAGAAAAGGGAGGAATCCACGATGAGGTACCATATGTGATTATATCTGTATTTGTATTACTTCTCTCAAGTCGCGATGAGCAGTGAAATGGACTAGTGCATTGGAAGGGGCCTTTGTTTTGGAAGGTGGAAGACCACTTGTCACTTTGTTGACATTCTGATAGCTAGTTTATTTGAGTCATTCTTCTGCTAAACTAAGCCATTTTTGTCATCTTCTTTGCTCAGAGTTGTCTGAGAAAGTTTTTTGGTTTGTTTTGAATCTGTTCCTGGAACTCCTCACTCATCTGAGGCACTCGTCATGTGTCTTTGTTAAATTAATTGTGATCACTTATTTGCTCTTATTCTTTCAGTTGAGGAACATCCAGAGTGTTATTCGGCTCACAAAGGAGAACATAGATGCTCTCAATGCCCAGTTTGCTGGCTTCCAGCATCCTCCCCCAATGTATATTGCTGTAAGTAAAATAAAACCCAATCTACACTTTTACTGCTTCCCACTTAATTTCCTCTTCTGTCCCTCCCTCTATTTAGGAATACAATGAGCTCACCAGCAAATTGCATGAATTTAAAGCTCTGGAGCAAGAAGTGATTGAAAGGCTTGCTGCTTCTCGGGGCTCCGCAAATGGACGCCAAAGTCCAGAGACGGACGATTCCTCATCTATGACGGACGCATCTTCTGCCTCGGATCGTCCCTCTTACGGGGAACTTGGAGCTCCTGGTCCTCCTCTTTTAGTTGGACCTCCGCGTTCTCCGCTCAAATCTGTAGTGAGGGCTTACTTACCTAACGAGCAACGGACCATCGTCCAGGTCCGACCTGGCCAGACGGTCAAAGAAGCCCTCTCGAAGGCCATGAAACTCCGGAAACTGGATCCGTCCATGTGCTCCGTCTACCGCTGTTCGCAGCCGGAATGTAAAGTGGAGTGGGATGCAGATATAGTCTCCGTCGAGGGCGAAGAGATCCGCGTAAAGCTCAAGGAAAACTTCTCCGTCACGACGAGCATCTCGCA
Organism: Chydorus sphaericus; assembly: GCA_030141595.1. NCBI lineage: Eukaryota > Metazoa > Arthropoda > Branchiopoda > Diplostraca > Chydoridae > Chydorus > Chydorus sphaericus. The sequence continues at coordinate 13,282,888 of CM057932.1, read as the reverse complement.
CAACTTTGTTCGCAAGACGTTCTTCTCTCTCGCTTACTGCGAATCCTGCCGGCGACTTCTCTTCCAGGGATTCTACTGCCGGACGTGCGGGTACCGCTTTCATCAACGCTGCGCCGCACAGGTCCCTCCGCTCTGCAATCCGGCTCACGTCGCTGAGAGCAACCTCCTTCAGATGCTCATGTCATGTCCGGAGGGCCCAGAACTCTACTCTGCAGGACTCGTTTACCCTTCTTCCTTCCAAATGATCCATCATCACCACAGAACACCGGGGCAGGTATCAGCCCAGCATCACCACCGATCCCAGCGCACCATTCCGCCACTCGCTCAGAGGGAACGTTCCACTTCGGCTCCAAATGTCTGTTACAATATGGTCGGAGTTGGCGGCCAGCAGAGCAGCATGGATGCCGCCTTAGAGGAATGGTCCAACCGCATCAAAGTCTACAATCTAGCCGGAACGGGTAAGTTAAATTTTTTTAAACGATTCGCTTTGTTGTTTTATTCTTTGTGGTGCATGTTGTAAACAAAAACCCTATGTCCCCTTCAAAAAAAAAAAAGAACCTGGCCTTATAAGTCTCACCCGATTGGGCCATAATGGAACATCAAACCGGAAGGGTCTCAACGGGATCCGTGAGGAGAACCAGCCTCCTCCGAAGCATGCATGGGCTCTCCCGTTCACCAATTTGGCTCTCGGATTGACCATGTCCACCACCTGTACGCTATTTATTTATTTTTTTTAAATCTTTTCTGTTTGTTTTGTGTGTTTTTCATTTCGCTTAATTTTTTTTTTTACCCCGCACGCTTTTTTGTTTTAACATACAGCAAACAGCCGCTTTGGTCGAGGTACTTAACAAATATTGCAAAAATTCCCAACAACCTCTTTTATGTCATATGTTTTATTTTACAGTGACCAACTTCATGGGAGGAACCGGAATGGCACCGACGTTGGGTGGATTAGGAGGAGCATCAAGTCCTGGAAGCAGTCCGACAAAACCGTCTCACAGTTACAGCGCTCAGGCTAGTCCTACCAATACTTTAAGACCCTGGCGGCCTAGAGCGAGGAGCGCTGACGAGAGCAGTAAGAAGATGAGGGCCTCTCGAGAATCCATCGAAGACTGGGAGATACCTGCGGATGAGATCCTCATCGGTCCGAGGATAGGTTCCGGCTCGTTCGGTACCGTCTATCGGGGTCACTGGCACGGTCCAGTTGCAGTCAAGACGCTTAACGTTAAAGATCCTACGCCCGCCCAGCTCCAGGCCTTTAAAAACGAAGTGGCCGTCCTCCGGAAGACGAGACATGTCAACATCCTGCTCTTTATGGGCTGCGTGAGCAAACCACAGTTGGCGATTGTGACACAGTGGTGTGAGGGATCTTCTCTTTACAAACATCTGCACGTCCTAGAGACTAAATTTGAGCTGCTAACGCTCATTGAAACAGCCCGTCAGACAGCGCAAGGAATGGAGTGAGTTCTTTTTAAAAGATATTTGTAGTGGATTTTTAACTATATTTTTATCCCTTTTTTTCAAGTTACCTACACGCTAAGAATATCATTCACCGAGACTTGAAGAGCAACAATATTTTCTTGCACGATGACCTCACTGTGAAGATTGGCGATTTCGGTCTGGCTACTGTCAAGACTCGTTGGTCCGGCTCTCATCAATTCCAGCAACCATCCGGTTAGTCAAAGCTGCAAAGATATGTACGTTTTAAAATCTTTAAACTTGATTTTTCTTATAATACAGGATCAATCCTGTGGATGGCTCCCGAAGTGATCCGGATGAAGGATGATAACCCTTACAGTTTCCAATCTGATGTGTACGCTTTCGGAGTGGTTCTTTACGAGCTCTTCAGTGGCCAGCTCCCCTACTCTCACATTAGCAACAAAGATCAGATCCTATTTATGGTAGGTCGAGGCTTCCTCCGTCCGGAACTCAATCACGTTCGATCCGACACTCCAAAGGCTCTACGACGGCTCTTGGAATCGTCCATCAAATTCACCCGGGATGACCGGCCCTTATTCCGGCAGATCCTCGTCTCTTTGGAGAGCCTATCTCGCTCTTTACCCAAAATTCATCGCTCCGCTTCGGAGCCAACCCTGAGCGGGAGCCACTTCCAGTCAGAGGATATCTACTTTGCCTACGCTCTGCCCAAGACTCCGATGAACGCACAGTTCGGAGCCTTCCCTCTTTTCAACACGGGCGGTGTCATCTGAGGTCCTCAAAAATCCTTTTCTTTTATATATATACAGACGACGGAGGGACCTCTCGGTCTCGCACACAGACACACACTTGGTGTTGTTATTCGTTCTTTTTTTTATCAAGTTCGATCCATTTTCTATTGCATGTAATTTCCCCGAGAAACCGGATCCTCTTCTTTTCTTTCTATGTTTTTTTTTTTTTTGCTTATGATCCCGTTCTACATTAACAACAAAAGCAACACTACTCTGCCCCTCACCTTTATCTGCTGTACATATTATATAAAAAAAGAAAGAAAGCCTTCTCTCTTATTTATTTTAATCAAGGCACAATTGTGTTTTATGACATGAAATAGGGGCGACCGGAGTTGGCCAAACGTTTAGTTAAGACGTCCACTCCCGTATCGGTAACCAACAGTGTGTGCTCGAATTGGGCAGACAGTTTTCCATCGGCTGTTACAGCCGTCCAGTTATCCGGCCATTGTTCATCCTTCCACACTCCTTAAATCAAACAGGATTTTTTTAAGTCCACTTTTTTAGAATAACTTAAACAGAAAATTACCTTCGGAAATCATGGGCTCGATAGTGAAGCAGTGCCCTGGCTTCATAACTCCCACAGCTTTGTTTTCTACGCAACATTTAAGGAGTTAATTTAATTTTACGTTTATAATACGATATTATGAAAGGTAACCAAAAAGATAATATGCATACTGGCATAGTGGGGAACATTCGGAGACGTGTGGAAGAGTTGATGGATACCGTGACCACAGTAACTCCTCACGACCGAGAAGCCATGAGTTTGGGCGTGCTTCTGAATGACCGCTCCCACATCCCGGTATTTAACTCCCGGCTTAACTGTTATATTTAAAAAAAAGTAAATAATACATAACATAATTAAATACTGTAAATTTATGGATATTACAGTTCAATGCTAGAATAAGTGAGAGAAAAGAGTACCAACCGGATTCGATAGCCTTTTCCAGACATTCCCAAGTCACTTCGACAAGCTTCTTCGCCGATTCACTCACCTCACCCACAAATAGGGTCTCATTGAGATCGCCTATAAAATAATCATTCATCGGTCAAAAGGGAATTTTGTAACTTTATTCTTTGAAACTATTACCGTGGTATCCTCGGTGGTAGGCAGTAACATCAACTAAACGTTAAAAACTTAAATTAGTACTTAAATTTTTAATACTATATGATATTGTAATCGTATACTATTGCAGATGTCTCCATTTTGCAATGGTCTCAAATCCGGGATTCCGTGGCAGATAACCTAAAGTAATGTCTTTCTTTAATGCGCAAAAACTAGAGTGACAATTTAAACAGAGAAAAATTAACCTCATTGATGGACGTACAACAAGACTTTGGGAACTCGTAGTAGTTCAAAGGTGACGGGTAACATTCACGCTCCACGCAAGCCTTTAAATTGTAAAATTAGCATAAATATGTTTGTAGGGGAAAAAAAAGCATTTATCTTTACTTCGTGAACAATCCGGTCAATCTCGTCGGTCGTTACACCAACAGCGACAGCATTAGCCGCCTCTTCGAGTATCTCGCGACCGAGTTTACAGACCACTCTCATTCCCTCCTTCTCCTCATCGCTCAGAGATTTGATCTGAGAACTTCCACGCACAGACTGTTCTCCGGCCGGGTAGCCTTCCGGATGATCCGCGTAGTCCGGGCGCCCGATGTGAGGAGGGACGTGCCTTTTCGGTGTCTGAGGGAAAGGACGTAGAGGACCTAAGAAAAATGGGAAAATTAAATTTCTTCTTATTATTATAAATGAATTCAACTTTTATAGACAAACCAGTAAAGGGAAAATTAGGCCATGGATTGAAAGTAGTAGTGGAAGCAGCAGGGATCTGAAGTTCTACCTTCTTATGGACAGCTTTGTGGACATTCCAATTATCTGTAAAATAAAAAATATAAGTGGAGATTCTTGTAAAAAACATTTGTTTGCAAAGTATACCTTTGAAGCACTGTTGAGTGCAAAAGAAGGATCCCTTGATGCCCAGCTTAATGCATGTTGGACATTGCTAAAATAAGTTTGAACATTATTTTATGTTTAACTGGTGAATTACTAGTGTATGATACTTAAATTATAAGTTTTAAATGGTTATAGTTACCAGTCGGGCCTCGATGTTGCAGCCAGGAGTTTCGCAAACGGTAGATGACATACTTCTTTAACTCTTTTGAAGGTTAATATCAGGACGTTTAAACTGGAAAATGATCTAATATAATCAAACCGGAAAAGAAACAAAGTGGGAAGAAACTAAATTAAGAAAAGAAAATAAGTCTAAAACACGCTATAACTATGGCACGGCTATCTAGTACCAAGTACAAAATGTGCCGACAATACCCCTACGGCAGTAAATATCTGTCATTGACGTTCATCATCGTCTGCTTTTTCAAGTATCGATTTTTTTCCTCCGTTGTATTAAAATTAATTTTTAAATTGAAATCTATTATTTTTTATTCAATTTGATCAAATATCGATCTATTTTATCATAATTTCATCAATAACGTATGTTTTCATACTTTTCAACTTTAATTTTGAACATAGTCATAGGAAGTGCCAGGATTCTGTTTAGCACCCGCCTGCGTTTTTCTCATTTTCTTTGCCCATTTTTGTATTCTGCTAGCTTCTTCTTGCATTGTTCCCTGTGCCTGTCACAGCTCGCTACAAATTCTATAATTTTTTCTCATTTACAAATTTATTCTAGCATTATCTTAAGCGGTTCTTCAAAGCTTAACATTGTTGTTAAATTCCTCAAAGTATTATAGCTTTAAAAATGACTAAACAAGGGCAAATGGACTTGGAACTAAAAAAGGTAGGATGAAAACCGTTGATCGGCGCTTAAATGGCCGGTAGATTGAAATTCAAACTAAACTATATTATATGAATTGAACAGGCTTTTGGAGAACTCCAGCAGAAAATGGTTGAAACATCACAAAAGTTGAAGTTGGCTGATATGCAGATTGAAACTTTGAAAAGGAACATGATCCACGCCCAGCTGACAGACAAGGAGATCAGTCAACTTCCAGCAGACACCAAAACATATGAGAGTGTTGGACGCATGTTTGTCCTCAAGGAAAGCACAGAAGCAAGGAAAAATCTGGAGAACAAAGTCAAGTCTTGTGAAGAAAAGATCAAAACCCTTGAAGTAATTTAATGCCTTCATTTATATAGAATTTTCCCAAATTAATTATTGGATTTGAATAGGGAAGCAAAGCCTACTTGGAGAGAAATTTGAAGGAGAGTGAGAACAATATACGAGAAATGATCCAACAAAAGAAAGGTGTTACTACAGCTGAGGCCAACTCATCCTAATGAAAAAAAAAAAATCGCTAATAATTAACTGAATCCCTTTCATGTTTGTTCATCCATAAAATACACTGAATAAGCACGCAGTGTAATTTCTGACCGCTAGATGGTTTAATGAAATCAATGTCGTCTGCTGACCTTCACAATAACAAACAAACGAACGAACGGGTCGAAATCTTTCTCGTGAATCCTGTCCGCAACCCGTTTTGGCTATGCTGAGTGACATTCGAAGGTAATTTGCCATTTTCTTAATTCCCGAGAAGCATAGGCCAATATCTGGCATCGTTGTGTTTGTTTACATTAGCCTTCGAGTTCTAGCTCTCATACATGAGTAACCTTGAGGATAGCTGAAATAAAACCCATATTTCTCCCTACTTGGCCAGTCCCCAACAGAGGCTTGATTTGGCTTAGCATTTTTTACATCTTATATTCTTCTGTTGCCCTTGCATTTGGAAGCCTTTATCAAGACCATTTACCTGTAGTTCTGAGTGGTTAATAGGAGTGCATTGTGTTACCTGAAAATTCTATCTTTACCATCTATTTCAGTGTTACATTCAATCCAATTTACTCTACATAGACTTGTGAAGGTCACTGAGAAATTCAGCTCCCTATAAACCCATGTGGGGAAAGTTTCAAAACCTGTGCCAACTCAGTACAATTCCTTAAGAAAATGCAAAGGACAGTTGTTAAAAGGTACCAGCGATTTCTTGCGCTCAACCTCTCCTGGCATGAATTTGGATGTGGAACCATTTGTCCTAATCATTTTTCTCTTCATTTTCTCCCTGATTTTATATGGAAATTGCCCACTCTAATATTTTACTTATACAACATAGGCAAGCCTATTTGGCTGGTCATGCTAGTCATCAATATCCTGCAACTGGTGGAGGAGGTAATGCTGGCAACATCAACGCAGGTTTTCGAACAAATTTCGGCGGCGTTCTAGGCCCTGCTCATTCACCAGACTATGCACCGAGTAACAATAATAGTAGCGCCGATTTGGATGTGGACACTTGTCTGAAGCTTAACAACTATGAAGATTGCGTTCGACAGTTGGATATGTACTACGGTCTCGGTAAGATCATGATCATTTCATAAACATATTTTGTAATTAAAAGAATTTAAATTTTCCTTAATTTTGCAGTGAAAAGGCAGCTGCTTCACTTTCAGAGCCCTACGACGGGCTTATTCCCGGCCCAAAGTACGGACACAGAAGTGGCCAGCGTCCGAGATTCCATATACTGTGCAACTGCAATTTGGAGCCTCTATCAAGCCTACCGGTTTGGAATTTATATATATATATATATATATATATATATATATATATATATATATATATATGTTGAATCCTTCAGCTATTTTTAAAGCTTGAATTATCATAAATTTGTCTTTTTTTTCTGATTTCAATTTTTTTTCCTTTATGTAGACGGATTGACGATGATCGCGGGAAATCGTACGAGCTGGGCCAGTCGGCAGTCAAGTGCTTCCGGGGGATCCTCCGATGCTGGCTCCAAGTAGCCGACAAAGTCGAAGCCTTTAAAAAGAATCAAGTTGCACAGAATTCTCTTTATTCCCGTTTCCATCTGCATACGGGTCAAGTCTTGAGCAAAGACTTAGATCCACATTCAGATAATCATTTGCAGGTCTGACAATTAAGATTTTTATATTTTATTATAAATTTTAATTTTTTATTCAATTTTACCTTTCTCAGCTGGACGTAGTGTCTTTGTATCTGCTCTTCCTAGTGCAACTTATCCAATCTGGTCTTCAGGTGATATACACAATGGATGAAGTAGTCTTTATTCAGAATCTGGTCTACTACGTGGAGCGAGCTTACCGAACACCGGACTTTGGTGTCTGGCAGCGCGGCTCAAAATACAATGACGGCACTCCTGAGATTCACGCTAGGTAATGAACCATAATTTCCCCTTAAAAGTTATAAGCATTTGAAATAAGTTAAACTTTTTTTTACTATTCTTTTACAGTTCAATTGGAATGGCTAAAGGAGCGTTAGAGGCAATCAACGGCTGCAATCTCTTTGGTGAAAAGGGCTCTTCCGTTTCTGTTATCTACGTGGACATTGACGCTCACAATCGGAATAGGTCCATCTTCGAGACTCTCCTTCCTCGGGAATCCAGTTCCAAGGTCTGCTGCGTTTAAAATGTTCCTTCTTTTTCATTTAACTTTTAAAATGTCCGTTTTATTATTCAAGAATACCGACGCTTCGCTCTTGCCGACCATATCTTGGCCTTGCTTCTCGACGCATGACGACGTCCTTTACACCCGAACCAAGTCCAAGATCATTCGCCGACTAAAAGGCAATTACGGTTTCAAGCGCTTTTTGCGCGACGGATACGGCACCCAAATGGAGGATCCGTCACGTCGCTTCTATCAAGAAGGCGAAACCAGGGTATGGTTCTAAACTTAATAATTAATTTTATACCGTTACTTAACATTTTAATGAAAAGGAATGAGTAGAAACTACACGTATACATCGAATTAAACAGTAAATTTTTAAATGCTCAATTTAATTTTCTAGGATTTTGAAAATATCGAATCTGAATGGCCCATCTTTTATCTCTACATGATTATTGACGGATTCTTCAAGGTAAATCAATTTTCAATTTGATATTCCATATTAAATTTCATTAAAATTCCAATGAAACTTTCTGTAGGGATTTCCTGGACAAGTAGAAGAGTACAAAAAGCTACTGAAATCCCGCGTGAAAAGGGATCATTACGGAGATCCAGTCATCCCGAAATACTTTTACGTCTCCCGTGAAACTAGCGATTATGAACGATCCGACCCTGGTAGTCAGCTCCGACACGCATCCTCTGAAGGATCCGCCGGAAATCTATTTCTCTGGGGTTAGTAGTAGAAATTTTCATGATTCATGAAAACTTCAAATGATTAAAAGTGACATAATCCGAATAGGTCAGTCACTCTATGTCATCGCTTCGCTGCTAGCTGAAAACTTAGTCCACGTCAATGAGCTGGATCTTATTCGGCGCTACCTGCCCAGCTATAACAGACCTCGTAAAGTTGGTGGAAGATATTCAGCTTTCCAGGTTTGACAATCTGCAACTTTAACTTAATTCTGCTATTTCCATGAGTGGGCTTACAGGCGATCGTTTAAAACATTGACTCGTTTAAATACCAATCGATTGTTGTAAATATTGTTTTGTGATTCAACCCTGTATAATCCTAAACAAGGAATTGTCTTTTTTGTTTTCTTTTTCCCTTTCTTATCCTTCGTGGCGGACTATTTTACCAGAGCAAACATGTAAGTTATCATTATGAGTGTAAAAAAAATGCTGTGCTCGTCTATCCTTTCCTAGTTTTTGCCGCTTGCTATAATAGTATTCGCGATCCCGATTCACAAATTAACTTTGCTTTTGTCCGTTTTCTATTGCCTCCAAAACAACCCATTTGGCATAAAATTAATCTAATTTGTTCTTTTAAAAAAATGTTACACTATAAAGGGAACTGCAAGCGACCTTGTGGTCCAAATTGTACTGATTGCCGAATCCATGCGCCTCCAAGGTAATAAAAAACTTAATTACTATTATTTATTTTTCAAATTGAGTGTCATGTTTTAATATTGTCTAGCTATGATGGGGACATACGGCATTCAAACGCAGACGCCACATGAAGTAGAACCCGTCCAGATTTGGCCACCCAGTCAGCTGGTCAAAGTTTACGAGCACCTCGGTCTATCCAAACAACTTGGGCTTAAAGTAAGTTTTTCATCTAATTTATAAAACTATTTTAATAATTTAAAAATCTATTTTTGTAGGGCCGTCCTACGCGGCCGATCGGAGCTTTGGGTACGAGCAAGATCTATCGCATCTCCGGGCAGACAGTGCTCTGCTACCCACTGATATTTGAAGTATCGGATTTCTACTTATCCCATGACATGTCTCTTCTCATCGATGACATAAAAACGGAGCTTCACTTTGTGGGCCGCTACTGGCGCCTTTCCGGCCGGCCCACCGTCTGCATCCTCATCCGCGAGGAACACATGAGGGATCCGCAGTTCAAGGAGATGCTTGAGCTTCTCGCTATGTTAAAGAAAGGGCATTGCGACGGACTCAAAGTGCGGACTGGCCGTCTCCAGAACCTCATCTCTTCTTCCTGTATAGGTAAGTTTTTTTCGGCATTTTTACAATCTTATCTGAATGAAAATTATTACATTTACAGAGCATTTGGATTTCATGAATCACATTGATCTAAAGACGCTCAATATCCAGCCATTCGGGCAGGTCCATCACGATTACATCGGTTACCAGAGTCTGACAGACGTTCCTAAGGCCCTCGCCTACTCGGAAGTCGACTACGATTTCACTCATTTGAAAGGGGAAGGACCGACCAGCCGGCCTCCGATTGCTGAACTGGTCGAGACGTTGCGGTCTGTGGAAGGACTCCAGGGTCAGGCCTACATCCTCGGTCTCGTTCTTCAAAGAGAAGGTTTTGATTTCGTCATCGACAACAGGACTGTTCGGGAGCGGCTCCTTCAGGTGAAGCGTCAAGCGGGATCCTTACGTCACTGGTCCGCCGTCCGCCTGTGCTCCTCCCTTCTTCAACAGCTCGTCGACTCCATCTCGCCCTTTATTACCACTGGTATATTTTAGACATACTCATTTTCATTCTTAATTTTTCTTTTCAATCAATAAAAAAATAATTATGCAGTTTTGGTGAATGGAAAACAACTGACTGTGGGTGTCGTCGGAGGAGAGGAAGTAGTCCTCGACAAACCTATGACTCCTAGCGAAATTCAGGTAGGAATCTTTCACGGTTTTTTTTGTTTCCTTTTAAATATAATTGAGACAAGTATTTTTTAAGTGTTAAACAGTTTATTGTTGTAACTTGAACGTGAACTTACAGCAAGAGAAACAAATCATGAGTACAGCACTTTAAAATTAGCTTGTTTCTTGGGGGATTGTAAACCATCTTCCGTTCTTCTTGATGGCCTTTGCCAGTTTCTTGCAAATGATACTGCGATGATGCTCAGTGATAGATCCCAGATGAACTTGGGCGTTCTTCACTGAGGGCTTTGACTTTAAAAGTTTTACGTATGAGGTGAAAGAAATACCATGACTACCATCTAATCACTCTTCGATTTCGTTTCAATTCTTTTATATTCATTTTGATGCTTATTATATCTTGAACGTTATACGGTCAATATTTTGTTCCTTTTTCATATTTTAAAAACTTACCAAGCTGAAGTTGCATATAAGTCGAATCTAACTTTCATAATTATTAAATCCATCAGAAGACATGTTACACTTCAAATACAGTATGGTACACTTTAAATCACGTAAAATAAGAAACATTTTTCTGGGATAAAATCTTCCATAATGTTAGTTTAGTTTTTTTTTTTTTTTTTTTTTTTTTTTTATGCGCAAACAGTAATTTTTTCACTCTCTGGATCTACAAACAGTACACTCAAAACCACAAGACAATAAATACTTCATCTAATCATTGCTTAATTCCGGCAGCGCGGCCAGCTAAGACTTCCTTTTGCTTGGCCACGATAGACTTGATGGGACCTCAAGACAAAAAAAAAATAATAACAAATAAAGATTTTTTTTTCTGTTTTTTTTTTTTTGTCAGCATCATTTTTGACAGTATATCAAATACTGGCTAAGTAATGGTTAAAGCCCCTGATGAGGCGTACAAGACGGAATTTTTTTTATTCGGCTCGAAATTTCATAATTAAAAAAATAAATTCGAAATTTCTTGTTTTTTCACATTATATAAAAATAAATAAAAAATGAAATGAAATACAAACACTAAGATTTACAGTACACTCAAAACCACAAGACAACTTCAAATAATCATTGCTTAATTCCGGCAGCGCGGGCATCAAACACCTCCTTTTGCTTGGCCACTATAGACTTGATAGATCTCAAGGCAGCATCACACTGCTTTTTGCATCCTTTGATGATAACGTTTTCGTGATTCAAGACGATGATGACTTTATGTTCCTTGCGTAGGCCGTTAATCACTTCTCCTTTTGGTCCCATGATCGCGCCGTGATAGCCTTTCTGTAAAGGGTAGTCCGTCGTCCACGGGAGATTCTCGAGGATGTCCTCCTTAGCCGCGGCAGCATTGTCGGCAGGGCCCGTCAACAGAATGTCACTACCACCCTTAACGGGGAGGCTCACTTTGACGCCGTGTTTGCTCTCTAATCGTTTGATATTGCCGAATTGTTTGCCGATGACGGAGCCAATCTTCTCTGCCGGTACCTTTACTTCCAATTTAACTTGCGCTTTATTCTGCTTCTCTATAGGGATGACAACTCTTTGCAGAGACTTGACGGGTGCAGACACTTTCACTGCGTCCACGAAGGATTTCTTTATTTCTACTACCTTCGGAACAGTATTGGTGCTATCCGGAATGAGTCTCTTGGCTTTTGAAGCTTTGTGCTTCTTCGAGACGACCTGAAATTCGTCTTCGTTTACTGCGACTTTCAACGAAGGATTCGTCTCTCGGACTGCTTCCACAGAGGTCTTCGTCTCCTCTTTGTCCTCTGGAACAGTAGCGATCACTTTCTCCAAGATGATGGTCGGGACATCATCAGGACTCACCTTTTGGTCGATTTTCTTCAAAACGGTAGCGCTGTTCGGAACGGATTTCTTGGCCTTTTTAGCTTCAGGATCAACTTCAGGACTCTTTTGGTCTCCTTGAATGTTGGTCTCAGGGAGCTTTTTCTCGTCTTTCTCCGCTGGTTCAGTAACTTCGTCATTGGTTTTCTCCAGAATGATTGGATCTAGAGCCGGCAGAACTGCTTCGTGCGACGGCATATTTTCCTTTTCATTGGCTTGTATGTTGCTCACAGAGACTACCTTCTCTTCTTCGTCGTCTGGAACTGTGGTGTTGACGTTTGGAACTAGATCAGTCTCTTTCAACGATGGCGCGCTACTCTTTTCGTTGACTTCCGCAACCTCCTCAAGTTTTGTCTCTTCTTTCGGATTTGCTGATCTGGCCAACTTGGCTCTCTCCAATTTGAGACAGATCGGGATGCACGAGTCGATCAGACTGCAGGCGAATTCACGCAGTTTGTCATCAAGATTAGGGGCCTGATCGATGCACTCGTCAGGGCTGTCTTCTTTCATGAGAGTTTCCAGGATACAGGACAAGTCGACTACAGCAAAAGCCATTCCTTTGACATCTTTTTTCCAGCCTTTCTCCATTTTGGTAGATTCGGTGACGATTTTAGATTCCATAGTAAAGCTGCAAGATTGGTTTGTCTTAATGATCTAACGGTGGCTCTATAAATAGATTTTTGGACTAGAAACTTGAATTGCATTTCATTATTTCAAGGAGAAATTCTCGTTTGAAAATAGACAAAAAGGTTAATAGTCATAATTTGATTTTTAAAGTAAATTTTTTAAAGGGCTATTCTACGTCTTTTAAAAAATTAGCTTCAATGCTGTACTGAGAGAATCGCTTAAAAAATTATATTTAATGATGACGGGATACCAATGTTGTTTTAAGTTTATTTCGTCATCCTTTGATATATTGCGCAATTTTTATCCACCCCAAACCTTGCATACATAATTGATTCTTTACATCTTTCTTATTCAACGATTTTACAGGATGCCATCTACAAGAATTGTCCCGAGGACGATCCAATCCAGGCTGTCTTACAACAGGAAGTATTGCTCTACTGCGGCCGCCTCATTGCGACTCACCCTACGCTCTTCGCTGGGATCCTCAAAATCCGTGTTGGATGGATCCTTCACGCCATCCGACTCTACTTGTCCATCTCATCGTCGTCGGAAGAGGTAGAGGATGAGGAAGGCAATGGTGGACTAATAGAAGAGCCACTGGAAAGTCGAAGCCCATCCGAAATCCGTCGCTTGCTCTTACGCGTCCTCAACTTGAAAAATACTTCTTCCTCTTCTTTGGCGGAAGATAAAATCGCCTTGCAGTAATTGAAATTTTTAATTTTAATTTTTTAAATAAAATATTTTAATGGAATTACTAGGATGACACCTTACAAGCGGAGGCAGATTGAAGGCTGCTTAGCCCGAGTTCCAGAAGGATTCTACCAGAAAGTTTGGAACGTCCTAAAAAAGACTCCTGCAGGGATCGTTGTTCAGGGGCACGTCCTCACCCAGCAGCCTACTCTTTCACACATGACAATGTCCGAGCTCAACTTCTCTCTTCTTGTTGAGGACATGCTATTCAAGATCCATCGGCCCGAGTATCGTCAACTCGTTGTCGAGCTCCTCTGCATCGTCAACACGATCCTTTTGAGGAATCCCGAGCTGAGATTCCGGGAGATGCTAGACTTGGACAACGTAATCACTGAAGCCCTTGCGATGTATATGAAGGTATAACAACACCTTAAAAAATCTCCAATTGAACCCATAAAAACTGACTTATTTGTCTGAATATAGGATTTGGGTAAAGACGAATGGAAGACGAGTGCCGATTCGGCTAAAAAGAAGGACAGTATTGAGCCAGGTTTGGCTCATTTCTACAACGCTACGGCAGCTACAACAAATGGATATTTAGCTCGAGCAGGTATATGCTTTATTTTTTCTTGGTTTTGTATTAATGTATCTAAATATTCTTATTTTTTTAACAGTTGTAAATACTGTTCTAAGAGGAGATTTAGGAGCCGAGAGTCTGGATGGCGAACAGTCGGAAGAACTTTGCAGAGTCTCTTAGAAAGAACAAACCCTATCGACCTGATGTTGTTTAGTCACGTCACTTTTTTTTGTTTCTAATCAACTCTTTTTGCTGAGTGTTTGATTATTTCCTTCCTTTCCTGTTATTAAATTGAAATAGTTTCAGTCGATTCTTTTTTTATTTATTCGAAAGATAGGGGGGAAACACAAATAAGAGTGAGCTGTTTTGCAGTATTACATTTCCCCGCACTGAGAGACGATGACGGGAATCTTGGGCTTGTTGTTAGGGCCGGTGGGAACGTTCTCAATTTTCCTTACTACAAGAAGACCGTCGAGGACACGACCGAAGACTACATGCTTCCCGTCAAGAAAATCACATTTAGCGCACGTAATGAAGAACTGGGAACCGTTTGTGTCCCTCCCACTGTTTGCCTAAAAGATGAAATCATGGTTAAATGAGTACTGAAGATTTACAAGAGAAAATCTATGTAGTACAAACCATGGATAGGAGGCCAGGTGAATCATGTTTCAAGTTGAAGTTCTCATCATTGAAATTTTCTCCGTATATGCTCAAGCAGCCAGTGCCATCTCCCTAAAATAAGATTTTATAGTTGTTATTAACTACCTGTGAAGTGTAGCAGAGAAAGTATTGCTTATTACATTGAGGAAATCACCACCCTGGATCATGAAATCCTTGATAACTCTGTGGAATTGGGTAGTTTTGTAACCTGTAGGTAGGCCTCCTCGTTTAAACTCCCCTGTGCAGAACTGACGGAAGTTTTCTGCTGTCTGTGGAACAACATCAGCGAATAGCTCGATGATAATTCGTCCGATTTCCTGAAACATTGCGTAAACCGTTAAGAAAACAAATATTTTTAAAACTCCATCCAACGGAAACTTACGGTGGATCCAACTGTGACATCCAGAAAGACAACAGGATTATTTGCGTGCCTCAACTGTCCTTGAATTTGATTCCAAGTGGGCATTTTTGATTTTGAAAAGAATGAAGCCGGGTCGGTTGATGAAGAGACTGAAGCAGACGACTGAATCCGCGTCGCGTTTTTGACAGTTGGACCAGTTGCCTAGCAACAAACGCACGCAATACGAATTTTACAAAAAAAAGCATGGCTGCTGCAGCACCTATTCCTACTCTGCTTCCGCTTGGTAATATTATTTTCAGAAAAATACAATAGCTTTTTCATTTAAATGCAACTGATTTCCAAAATTGCCATGTATCTCAGAATTGGTGGACAAATGCATTGGCTCAAGAATCCACATCATCATGAAGAATGACAAGGAGATTGTGGGCACCCTTCTTGGATTTGACGATTTCGTTAACATGGTAAATAACTGAACTACTAGTTTGCATGCCTGGTTGTTTACTTAGTAAGCAATAAATTTCATCATCATGGAAAAGTTTCAGTCATGTAAAATCAAACTTTTACATTTTTTATGAATATAGTTGAATAGCCTTGAGTAGAGAACCTCTTCCTAATCCATGTATGCAAATTTTAGGTACTTGAGGATGTGAGTGAGTTTGAGAGCACTCCAGAGGGCAGGCGAGTGACTAAACTAGACCAGATTCTCTTAAATGGAAACAACATCACCATGGTACTTGCTAATAACTGTGTATATAGATATCTGAAAATTCTGACACAATCTCTTTTCACAAATTTTGCTTCTAGTTGGTGCCAGGAGGAGAAGGACCAGAAGCACAATCATAAATCAATTTGTGTACAGAACAAAAAAAAAAATACATCTTTTTCTCATTGAAAATCACTGCTGTTGAGCGTAGCGACTATTTCCGACATTGAGGGACGTTCACTTGCTTCCGGCTTCCAGCAATTTTGATACAATCTAGAGAAACGCTCCTGCTTTTCGTTCACAGAATCTGTTTTCAAAGTTGGCCGTTCATTTTTAGCCACGACCTGTAGAATAGAATTACGGTGATTATTTTAGGGGAACCGTTTGGAATTCGTAACTCCTACTAGATATGCCACAGTCGGCCAGCTAAGACCAGCGAAAGGGATGGCATTCTGGTCCAACTGCCATAGAGTAATGCCATAAGAGTAAACATCTGATTTAGTAGAAGGGTTATCTCCTTGTAGAATCTCTGGAGCACAGTAGGAAACTGTTCCTACTCTTTGCTATTATTTTGTATTGATTGGTGTCATTATGTGAAAAATTTCTTAAATTTAATAAATACGTTTCTACCTGGAATGTATCTAGCTGATGGACAGCTAGTGAATTGCCAAAATCTCCTAGTTTGATCCATTGTTGGCTGTTGACCCTTGAAAAAAAAATAATAATTAAGAAAGCACAATTTTATACATTGATAATTCTGAGTTACATGATGTTGGCAGGCTTCACATCCAGGTGCAACACTCCATTTAAATGGCAGTAATCTAGGGCATTGGCCAGCTGCTTGGAATAGCTATAGTATTGATGGATGAAAATATTATTATATAATGAAAATAACATTACTTATTGGGAAGAATATGGAACATACCTTAATACATCTGTCCATGAGGTTCTAATTGAGATGCTGAGGAGTTGTTGGAGATTAAGAGAGCCCCATGGCTCCATTAAGATAAGAACATCATCATCCAGCTGCTCTATCTTCAGAATTTTGATTATGTTGGGGTGGGAGAGTCTCTGACCATTGGTCTCATTGATGTACTTGGAAGCCTTTTTGATGATCTTGACTGCTACATACTCATCTGTACAAGATAAAAATAAATGTGAGTGAACAAAGAAAAACAGATTATTGAATTTTACCTTTATATTTTGCCAAGACAACCTGCCCAAAGCGCCCCCTACCGAGCAGGTTACAGGAGGAGGTGATGGTGGTCTTAATTTTGGAAACAAACAGCAGTCGTTGAGGGCTGTCAACTGATGATACTGAAGAGGCCTGTTGGCGTCCCAAGGAACCACTGACAGGACTTGAGAAGTTGAAGCGACGGCAGGGAGAAGACCAGCCTGGTTGAAGGTTACTATTGTTGCACTGAGCAAAGGGAGAAAGAGTATTTCTACTGCTAGTCTTTTTACCAGAGAGATTCTGCTGGCCTGGTACTTGCAGATGACAATTTGGACTTAAAGCAAACAGACGATTAGGGCTCTTGAACTCTTTCGGATTAGCTATAGAAGGCGGTGGTAAGAAATTCTTCAAGGCTGATGGAGCACAACAAGGCGAGCGCGACATGACCAACTTCCAAATAATAAAAATGACTGAAAGTGTGTTATGCTACTTGGGTGCTCTCCTAAATTGAATATGCTCCAACCCACTCCTTCAAGTGTATAATATCTTGCTTAAAGCCTTAAATGCTTGGCGGAAAAATTCACAAGAATTGACATCCGGCTGCAGCCGAATAAAAAAGTCTCCCCCTGTTCTTTCAATTTCCCTCGTTTTGTTTACATCTCCTAAACTCAACGTTGTCAGTTTTAAGGGAATAATAAAAAAAATTAAGTAATTGATCCCTATGGCCATGGATCCGATATTCCGATTTAATTAGTTCATGCAGAGCACTGGTTCATGTTCGGAAATTGGGATATTTATTTTTGACTGAATTAATTATTTCTTGATCATCGATTTATGAGTCTTGATAATTCTTATTTTTTAAATATTGTTTCTTATGCTGTTAGAAAAACCTTTGGTGGAACAAACAGTGTTCTAGTTCTTATCGTTATGAACACGGAAGATTTCGTCCTGGTTCAATTTCCGTGATCAAAAAGTAATTAACAATAATTGAAGCAAATAAGCGGCGAAAGTGACAATATATAATACGGTAATTATCCTAATCCAACATAAAATGCTTGTGGCAATATTAAATATATGTGATTAAACATCCTGATAACTGTTAATTAGTTTGTTCTCACTAATCAAACTCATTCTCATCTCCATTTCTCTCGTTCATATTAAGTCTAAAATAAATGTTATCATCACAAATTAGCTTGACTATAATACGAGTTATTCATTAATCATCGATGAGAAAAGTAAATCCAGTTACCGGTAGTGAGTTCCATCTTCAATAATTTCAATAACATGATGGGTAAAATAAAGATACTCTTTTTTTTTTTTTAGTGGCCCACCATTGCCTGTTGTGCGTTTAATGCATTATAATATTATTGTTTCCAATTAAATCCCCTATTGCTAGAAGCTAGATGCAGCATGGATAATGTCCGTTAAATTAAAACCAATAATAACGCAATAAAATGCTAATTAGTTTTCATGATCGATCGCCTTCGTGGACATTTCGACAAAAGAGCTTTGCACATATTTGTTAACACCTGTCGGATATACGATAGATTTGCGTCAGCGCTTCTGAGTATATTTCCAACGTGGATATCCTAGATCCGCCTTAATCCAACTATAAATTGAGGACTATTCAGTAGCATTAAATCAGTAAGTAATTCATCCTTGCAAACACCTTATTACGAAAAATGAAATTTTTCGCTCTTTTCACCCTCTTGGTTGTCCTGTTGGCTGTCTTTGCCGTAAGTTAATTTTAAAATTCAATTTTATAAGTACTAAATATAACGTAAATTTGAATGCTGGGGTGAAATAGGAAAACAGTGAGGCTCGCCGCCATCATGGTGGGAGAAACCACCACCGTCGCAGGACGACTCCGGCCGGAGGATCGACTCGCCCTCACCGCCATAGCAACGAGAAGGATTCCCGCGAAATCGTCAACGCCGATGCTGCCGATGAGGTTCAAGTCTTCCCGGATTTGACCGATGATGCCAATCGTCGTCACCATGGCGGTCGCCACAACCATTCTTGTAAGTATACATGTTTTATTAGTGAAATGAAATGAGTTTTCATTATTCTCTATATTATATTGAACAGGCAACCGTTCTGGTTAGATTTATTCCCAACCTGGACGCCCTTATCTTGTCATGATCTTAATGTACCATGATAAGTTATTAATCAATTAGGTGATGCTTTAAAAAATCGTTTTAAGGCTAATTGTATTCAAATAATTCTGACTTATTTGAATGCGATTATAATAAACATTTCATCACTTCCTGCAGCAAATTAAAAACAAATTGTACTGTGTTTATTTCTTGTTTATTTTGTATTTTATGGCTATATACTTCACTGTAGCAATTAAGCTATTGGTTGAAATCGGATGGATAAAAAAGCATGCTGCGACTGGTATATTCTTGACTGAAATTGTGTCTTCGTTCCCTATTACACGATACATAAACCAGACTTATCTATATTGAAAAGACCTGCTAGTAATCCTGATGGGAACATAAATGTGTTTCCCCACTATCTGAATGACATAATCCAGATTGATCAAGTATGTTAACAAAAATATCCGAGTTTTAAAAAAACTTTATATTTTTCATGCATGGCATCATAGATAGCTGCTATTAAATCCAACAGTAGACGATGCTATCTATTATTGACACAACGTCGCCTCATATTTAATAAAAAAGCAAAGTCCTCTAAAAAAAACAAACTCATTTGATAATACCGATCACCTGACCCATCGAAAGGTTGTTATACCTATCGACTATAAAAGTAGCCCACAAGGTA
Organism: Chydorus sphaericus; assembly: GCA_030141595.1. Taxonomy (NCBI): domain Eukaryota; kingdom Metazoa; phylum Arthropoda; class Branchiopoda; order Diplostraca; family Chydoridae; genus Chydorus; species Chydorus sphaericus. The sequence goes on along the minus strand of CM057932.1, from coordinate 13,263,183 downwards.
GCCACTTTTCAACTGGACCGCGCAGTTCTCGACATCTTCGTAATGAAAGTCTTGATTGTTTTAGCAGCGCTTGTCGCTGTGGCTCTTGCCGGCCAAAAACGCTATGACGGGTTAGTTACTACTCTACATAACCTATTTTTTTATTCACGAAATTAATGATAATAAAATTATGTACAGCTACCAGGTGTATGAAGTCAAGCCCAGGGATGAAGCTGGTCATCAAGCTCTCCTTAAGATCGCCAAGGAGAGCGGCAACTACGACTTCTGGACGCAGCCCCGTGGTGTGGACCGCACCGCAAACGTCATGGTCCCGCCCGCATTTGCGCCCCAATTTGTCGCTGCTTTGAATGCCTTTAACATCCAATACCGCATCACCCATACCAACGTTCAAGAGTATTTTTTAAAAATTTAATTTTCAAACAGAATATATCATTTTATCTTATGCAAACTATTTCAGATTGGTTGACGCGAGCATGAAAGATGTAGCTACAAGGAGACCCCGTAAAGGTGGCCGCGCACCTCGCTACTCTGTTACCTGGGATGCTTTTTATCCTTACGATGATGTAAACTATTTCTTTAGTAACATAACTGTGTGTAAATATGAATAATTCCACTATTATTATGATAGATTTTGACATTCATTCGTGAAATAGAAGTTGATTTCCCCAACCTAGTATCCGTGGACAGGTGAGCAAGAATCTATATAAGGTCTATTCATGATATGAATTTTAATATATATTTCTTATTTAAAAGGTCAATGCTAAGCTATGAAAATCGTATTGTACCCATGGTCAAGATCTCATCAAACAACAACCCAAAGAGGGCCATCTTCATTGACGGTGGAGTTCACGCTCGTGAGTGGCTTTCACCTGCGTTCACCACCTGGCTCATCAACGAACTAGTCGTCAACTACAATGCCCACCCTGAATTGGTAGATGAAGTTGATTGGTAAGGCATCTGTTTAATGCTCTCACTTTATTCATCGTCATATTTATTATACTCTGTAATATTTAGGTACATCATCCCCGTTCTCAACCCTGATGGTTACGAGTATACTTTCGATGCCAATGGTGTAAGTTCATTCAAAAAAATAAACCCTAGTTTCGGTTGTCCTTGTAACTCTTATTCAATATATCTTTAGGACCGTCTTTGGCGTAAGAATAGAAGCCCTAATATTGGTACTCCATGCTTCGGAACGGGTATCCTATAAATTTATTATGGCAATAATTTATTTATCTCAGTACTGATATAACCCATTTTTTCTTTTAATCGTCATCAGACTTGAATAGGTAAGTTTTTTATTAAAGAGTACCTATACGCTGTGTTCGTTATTATTAATAATTGGAATTAACGATGCAGGAATTTTGATATCTTCTGGGATCAAGGTGGTTCTGCAGATCTTCGCTGCCGCGATAATTACCACGGTCGAACTCCTTTTAGTGAGGTTAGACCATATATTATATATTTTCTTGTTTTAAAGGCATACTCTTATTAAATATCATTCTTAGATTGAATCGCGTAATCTTCGTGATGCCCTTAGCAGGGTTGCAAACCAAACGCTTGTTTACCTAACTTTCCATACTTACAGCCAGTTGTGGCTCACTCCATGGGGTTATACTGAAGTTCTCCCCGATGACTACGACGATCTGGAAGCCCTTGCTATTGACGCTGTTACTGCGCTAACGGGAGTCTACGGTACCAAGTACGATATCGGTTCTTCTACCAACCTTTTAGGTAATACGTTGGGATTAATATCGATTAATACAATTCAATATCGGTTGGTTTTATAATCATGTAATTCGGTTAATTCTAAATACAGGTGTCGCCTCGGGTGGATCCGATGATTGGGCTAAGGCTGTTGCCGGTGTCAAATATTCGTACACCGTTGAGATGCGCGACACAGGTTCATACGGATTTGAAGCGCCAGCCACGTATGAATTCAGTTCGATTCAATAATATAATTAAAGATTAATACTCGATCCTATTTCTATTTACAGCGAAATCCTTCCTAATAATCTGGAAGTTTGGGAGGGAGTCAAGGTGGTGGCCGAGTTTGTCGCTACCCAAAATAAGAAACAAGTTTAAAGCACCTGTATTTCATACTTCATGCTGTTAAAATTATATCTAATGGCTGTTAACGCAAATTTTCTAGTTTGTGTATTACAAGTGTCTTTAAATCAGAGTGCATTGTGTTTAAGCGATATTAGTAAGTTCAAAGAGGACGTTATCAATAACCAAGGATTATTAGAGCTACGAGTTTTGCCCTCATTATGTGATGCTCTTACATCTTAGGATTTGGGAACTATCAAGAAAAATTGAGGGAGGTTTCATTTCATATTTCCAACCAAGCACGAACAAAACACAAATGCATGACCAAACGATTTCTTACAACATATGGTCTGATATTTTCGATCTTAGTTCGAAAATACGCTATTAATTGGTCGGAAAGTCGGATAAGAGGGTTTCTGAGTATATGGTAGAATTCTTTGTTCCAACCAAGGTAGAGGATTGGGTGATACAGACCATATAATTGATAGCACTGTTTGACATATTCCGAAAGCCAACTGTAACGACTACACACCCTCTGCGTAGATGAAACACTCCGACAAATGTTCATTCCAACTATGAATACAATAATAGGGCAGGAAAGGATTAAAAGGGATGTTACTCCGGAAACTAAATTCTTGATAGCTTCCATTTCCAACTCCCGATGTAGAATTGTAGGGTAGTTGCGTCGCAGAGTCGTAGGCCTAACATTGCCTAAAACAAGTTGTGCCGAAACGTGGGAAGCGAAACGGTCGTTCTGCTGTTGACTTTCTGGATTAATAGGAACATCCAACATGCTGCCATTATTACTTCGTTCACAGTTGCCGGTAGATACGCCTTGTATGGGGTGCCATACGACAACTCGTTTTTCATCATTAATAGAATTGATTTTACCATAAAATAATTATTTCAAAAATACCAAAATAAATAATTTTTATCACAATAGAAATGGTTTTGTCGGCTATAGAAATGATTCAATAGGCTACATTAATGATTCGCCGTCCATATTAATGATTTGAATAGTCATATAATTGATTCAAAAGTTTCAGAAATGGTTCAGTCCCATAAATGATTTTAACGGCTACAGGATTGATTTTGACGGTTACAGCTACAGAATTGGTTTTAATGACTGCAGATTCATTTTTATGGCTACATAATTGATTTAAATATTTATTTCAATCATTTGCACCCAAATAAATGAATCAATCGGCTTTAGAATTGAGTTTCATGGCTACAGAATTGATTTAAAGGGCTACAGAATTGATTGACCGTCCAAATAATTGATTTCGATAGCCGACATAATTGATGCAACATTTTCAGAAATGATTTCACAATTGAACGCATCATTTTGTAGCTACAGTAACGTTTTTTATGCTTACGGTGTGCTAACGTCAAACATTTCTGTGGTTATTAAAATCATTTTTAAACGAGTTAAATTCATTTCTATAGATGCAAATGATTGCTGGCAGCAATTTAATCAATTCTGTAGCAAATCAATTCCGTGGCAATCAAATCAATTCTGTAGCTATTAAAATCAATTCTTTACAGCCGTTCAAATCAATTCCGTAGTCATCAATTCATTTTTGTAGGTATAGGAAGAGGAAAATCGTTTGAAAAAATGGAATCATTTCTATAAATGTTAAATCAATTCAAACTATATGAATCATTTATATGGACGGTGAATCAATTCTGTAGGCGACCAAATCATTTATTTTGTGGTTATAATCATTTAGTTTCTTATTTTTGAAAACATAATTTTACCGTAGAACCATTTTCAATAATGATGAAAAGCGAGTTGTCGTATGGCACCCCATAGCCTTGTATGTTTTGATTTCCTAGAATTCTTCTAGTTTCAAAGTAGATAATCATTCGCCACATTAGGCAAATGAAAAGAAGGATGCATAAATTTATGCCCACGATTCGTCTCTCCAGAGAGTGAACACCGCATCTCAACGGCACAATTTGGAAAATGTATACAAATTTGTTAATAAAAACAGTGATAATTGTAGTTGAAACCGCTGCAAAAGTAGCCCAAAGTGCGGTCACTTTAGAACGATGCCATAGCGGTCTCCTTATTGCCACATATCTAAAAACGGTTTGTTAAAAAAAGAATAAAAATTTCATTTTTAAAAATAATATGCTACGTCTATTTTGTTTACCTATCGATGAGAGATAGTAAGGTAGTAACGAGGATGAGTATATCAGGTAGTCTGTATATTGCGATGTAGACCTTACATAGTTGATCACTGGCTTCGCTCTTCATTGGCTAGAAAATGCGACACACTTCGATCAGGGATTCGGAAATGGCCGATAAATCGGAGATGATGACGCTAATCAAGAAGATATTGCGAGGTTTACTCCTCAACTCAGGTCTAAATAAGATGGCAGATATTAGAAGACCATTCAGAGGGATCGCAATACACGCCAGAACTGTTTGAAAAGTGGCCAAGTCCACATTCTGGTGAAAGGGAAGCCTCGGACTACCATCGTCCAACAGGATAAATTTTCCTGGATAATCACTGCCGTCACTCTGATTGCTGTTATTCATTTTGTACGAAAGCACGCAATCTTAAAATGATTGGTATTGAATTACTCAAAATTGACTGGTGACTAGACTTGCTAATATTTCGAACTGTTCTGTGGTTTAATAGATGCGTTCCATTTTTAGGGAGCCGCATCCAGTGCTTCCGAATGCGCGATTGTGTGGGATGCGTCGTGCGCAATACTCCGGTATCTGGTTCATCAGGTATGATTCCGGTCTTGAGAGGAGCGATTTTTGTTGTAGGACGGGGATGCATATCTAATGGAGAACCACTCTGCTGTTTGGAAATCACGTATACTTCATTAAAAAATCTAAATGCGAAGGATTGACAACAATTAAAAAAAGAAAACATCCATATTTCAACGTCCCATTTGGTGGAAATGTTTTCAGTTCCGTAAGATTTTACGCCGCTTTTCTAATGTTTGCGGTCTACTTATACAACCATTTTTACTTCTAGTACAGCGAAATGTACTTGCAACAAGATGAGGCCCATAAGGTATCATAGATTATCCACACAATTTTTGTAAAATGACCCTAAAGTATGAGCCCGGACAGCAATTTTAGATGTCCTTGGTAAAAATTGTACTAACTGCAATTACATGATATGACACGAGTCAATCGTTACTGCCAAGTGCTTCAATTTATTTATCGTCCAATTCTCGAGCTATTTCTCGAAATCACGTTCACCAACCTATACTGAGAAGTTGTTCAATCAGACACATACATTGGATTTCCATGGAAACGGTATTCAACTATTATTTTCTAATTTTATTAACCGAAAGATAAAAACTACTTTTGATTGGGTTGATCAACAGAATAATTTGTTATGTCTTTCAATACTTTGATTCTACGTGGGAAAATCAACAGGTGACATAGCTGCGCGACTTACCTATGAATAAAAACAAGTATCTTTCTATATAAATAATCCTGATTTCTTATCAATCTTATTTCAAAGTTCAAATGGAACCGTCAAGAAAATGTAACTTTTAAAATCCTGTACAAAAGTAATAGCTTCCCAAAGCTTCTTTCAATTTCTTATCTTAAAAAGCGTATGCCTTGATTGACACACTGTTTGGATTTAAGTTTTTTGTAAGTCTACATAGACGTACCACACCGTAAAGTTCGTTTGTTAAAAGTAAACAATTGTGAATATTTCGATGATATCAACCAATCAGAAATAAAATAGTGCCGTCTATATAAACTCTTGTAGCGCATCCGGGTTGGTTAGTGCGCAGTAAAGCTCATCACAATGAAAGTTCTGATCGTTTTAGCAGCGCTCGCCGCTGTGGCTCTTGCAGGCCAAAGGCGTTACGATGGGTAAGACCTCTCTTCTTGAACCTTTTCAACTCTCTTACTCAATATCTGCAACATATAGTTACCAGGTGTATGAGGTAAAAGCCAGAGATGCGGCCGGCTACGAAGCCCTCGTCAAGATCGCCAATGAGAGCGACAACTACGACTTCTGGACGGAGCCCCGCGGTCTTGACCGTTCCATTGACATCATGGTCCCGCCAGCTTTTGCGTCCCGTTTCGTCGCTGCCCTAAACGCTTTCAATATCCAATATCGCATCAAGATCGCTGATGTCCAAAAGTAAAATATTTAATGCTTAATACCAGACAAAAAAATTTCTTCTTAAATTTTACATTCATATATTAACCAAGGACGATCGAAGAGAGCATGAAGGACGTTGCCCCTTCTCATAGACTCGTTGAGAGGTTTCATGACCGACAAAATGGAAAGGCTCCTCGTTACTCCGTAACCTGGGATGCTTACTACGATCACCCTGCGGTTATTAACTTTCACCTAATTCGTGTAAATTATGAGCTAACAGTTTTTTATACGATTATTTTTTTCTTTCTTTAGATCATGAAATTCGTCGACGAGATTCAGGCTGATTACCCGAATCTAGTGACTGTCACTGAGTAAGTTTTCAAGTTAGAAACGGTGCTGATAGAGATTTTTTAAACAATTGTATTGATAATATTTATTTTTTAAAAGACAAGGTATGAGCCCTGAACGTCGTCGCATGCCCATGGTGAAAATCTCTTCAGGCAACGTCGGAAATAAGGCCATCTTCGTTGATGGTGGTATCCATGCTCGTGAGTGGATCTCCCCCGCATTCACCACTTGGCTCATCAACGAACTGGTCGTCAACTACGCTAACCATAAGGAATTGGTTGATAATGTGGACTGGTATTTCATCATCATCGCATGCAGCTTTATTACACTGATTAATGTTCTATTAATATTTTAGGTACATTATGCCCGTCATCAACCCCGACGGTTACGCATATACTCACGCTACCAACGGTGTACGTTACTGTTAATCATTGAAATGTTTAAAAATGAAATTAAACATTTTTTCAAATTATGATTAGGATCGCTTGTGGCGCAAGAACCGTGACACCAATCCTGGATCACCTTGCATCGGAACAGGTATAATATAAACTAAACAACTATATACACGTATTAATGATCGTCATGATGATGCAAAAATGTTATCTTCTTCTTTCTTCATCTACAGATCTGAACAGGTATTATGTCCAGTTTGAAATATGATGAATAAGATTTAAAAATAATCTATTAATGTTCGAACTGATAAAGGAATTTTGGATTCCACTGGGACGAAGGCGGCAGCTCCGATGTGCCTTGCTCCGACACTTACAACGGCGCCTCAGCTTTTAGCGAGGTATACTGTTAGGATATACATATATATTATAGAATCCTAATTCATATTCAATATGGCTCTTATAATTGTTAACAATAGGTCGAGTCACGAATTGTCCGAGATGCAATTAACAGCGTTAAGGCCAACACGCTTGCCTACCTTACCTTCCACTCTTACGGCCAGTACTGGCTATGCCCGTGGGGTTACACTGCAACTCGTCCCACTGATTACACCGAGCTTATGAGGGTTGCCAATCAGGGTGCTGCTGCTATTCGAGCTGTTTCAGGAACCGTTTACACTACTGGCACTTCAACTGAAGTCCTATGTAAATTTATATCTATTTATTTTACTTTTAAAAAAGTAAGATAAAATAGTAGGATTTCTAATTTCGTTAGATGTTGCTTCCGGTGGATCCGACGACTGGGCCAAGGGTGATGCTGGTATCCCGTACAGCTACACTTTGGAAATGCGTGACGAGGGAAGATTTGGATTCCAGCTTCCAGCTGGGTATATAAACTTTCAACTAATATATATTGAAGGACATTTTAAAAATATTAACTTTGAATTTTCCTCATAGTCAAATCATTCCGAATAATTTGGAAGTTTTCGAGGGCGTTAAAGTGGTGGCCAACTTGGTTGCCAGCAAATCCATGAGAAATATTCTTCGTGAAAACCATCATTAAGATCCTATAATTTGATGATGACTGCTATACTTCCACCAATTTTCACCAATATATAGTAAATAGCTCGCGGGGAAAATTATGTGCCCTTAACACATCCTAGTAGAATTGAATAAAAGCATTTGTTTTCAACGTAAATGAGTTGAAAACAAAAAATACCTGAATATAATGCCTTTTTTTAAACAACAGAAAACCGCGTATACGGTATTAGCGTCTTGCAAGAAACCCGTGTATATGATTTAAGTTTGATATAATTTCAACGGCCTACTTTGAGCTAGATGAACATACGGAAGGTTTCATTTAAAAGCCTTCGCGCTTTATGACCGGTACCTAATAGGGTTTCTGCTGTCATTAGTCGACGTTAATAATAATTCATTCAAATGTTGTATTTAAATACGGCAACACGATATATCTTGAAGAGAGGGACTTGAAATATAATGCAAAAAAAGAATGTGAAGTAGACAAACACTGGGGACATGTATAATTATAGTTAAGGAAAAAAATTAATAATTTAGAAGTAAGGCAGAATACAAGTGGACCATCGTACCAAATAAATAAAGTAATTGTTGAAACTCAATTCAACTTTAAAAAAGGTACAAAAAAGTCACCCGCGTGAAAGATAGAAACACACTTGAAACTATATGAAAATGTTAGAAAAAAACTAATCAACAATTCAGAAAGTTGTAAGGAGCAGCCCAAAACCGCAACCAAATAGATTCCCATTACAAAAAACTGTTCAATAAATAAAAAAAAAAATGTTTTTTGTTTCAATGGCGCATTATTCGGTATAAAAGAGCCAAATTATGATAAAGGAATAAATACAACTAGAAGTGACGAAAACAATTATTATAATAAAGAGGTCCCTGCTTCTACTAAACGTTGTTGACACTGATGATCTGGTTGATCCAACTGATGAAAGAGGAAACTTTGACGTAGACTCCAGGCACCTGAGCTCGGCCGCAACCAAAGCCCCATGAAACCAAGCCACTAAGTTCGTAGTATCCTTCATCCTCGCAAACTAAGGGTCCTCCTCCATCACCCTGAAACCGAAATTTAAATTAAATTTTTATTCGTTTGATGAAATAGTTTGAATTTTCAAACCTGGCAAGCATCATTGCCGGCTTCTCCACCGGCACAGAAGCTGGATGCCGGCATGATGAAGATCTTTTCAGTGACGGCATTGATCTGCCGGACACATTCGCCTTCGCTCACGATCGGAACTTCAGCCTCTCTCACTCTCAACGGGATCGGTCCAGCTATTTAAATCAAGATTAATGTTATGGATGAACCTTTTAAATAACTATTTGATTAAATTGATTACTTTCTCCCATGTAGCCGTAACCAGTTACAGTGCACCTTCGGCCCGTCTCTGGCATGGATCCTCTAGATGGAAGACAGATGATGCAGACACCTGGTTTCAATTCCGCCTGACCTTGGAGCTTCAGCAGAGCAATATCATTGTCCAATGTTTGGCTGTTGTGATTGTGATGGATGTAAGTGGTGGCAACTCGTAAAGTCTGAGCTCCCGGACTTCCATATCTATAAAAAAAATACATTATAGAAGTTTCAAAAGGGAGAATTTTCGAAATATTGCATACCGGCTGGTGAGGTCGTGATCTCCAACTCGAACATAGATTGCGTCACCAGAACGAACAATGCTGTAAAAATAGACTATTATCGTCTGAACATTTAAATGATATAATATTTTAGAACGTTTACTTTGTAACGCAGTGAGCAGCGGTCAAAACCCATTGGGTGCCAATCAAGGCTCCTCCGCACAGATACTGGTTCAACGAATTGATCAAAGCCACCTAGTATTTTAAAAAAAGTTTTAAAATGGCTATCTAAATCTGAATATGATATCACATCATGAACGTACCTGCCAACAATATTCGCCTGGAAGGGCATCACGTCCTCCAACAACGCGACCCTGGCGGAATCTGGAAGCAAGAGAATATGATGCATCGTCGGCTTCTACGGGAAAAAGTTAATTGTAGACTTAATTCAATCATATAAATTAAATAACGGGTAAAATGCATACCAATAATGTCGGAATCGACTTCACGGCGTTCCCTTTGAGTTCCCTTGACTCCGCAAACGAATTTGTTGTTTGGTAAAGGTTTTGGAACGGCCGGGCGTGGCCCGGAAGGCACTGGTTGTTGCGGTGGTTGCTGCTGTTGAGGAATTGGAGAGGCGACTGCAGTGCCTGGTCGAACCATTGGTGGTGGACGGAATCCTGGTCCAGGACTGATAATATAAATTTTTTTAAAATAATTGAATGTTAAATCACAATATAAATAATAATACCGATTGAATTCTGTTTGAGGGATCTCGAGTGTAGATCCAGCCAGAGAAGGCGGTCTCAGTTCACGGATGGCGGATTTCGGGGCGCAGCACACAACTTTAGCGCTAGGGCACCGGAAGAGATCAGTAATCTCGGCGTTACCTATAACAAGAATAAGTTTTGTTTATCAATATAAAAAGAGTGAATATTAAGTTGACTTACTAAAGCAAGAGAATGATAGAATAGGTGCCATGCAAGTTCCCGGACAGTAAGGTCGGGTATCGACCACTTGAGGAGTGCTCGTCGTTGTTGTAACGGGCGTAGCGGGAGATGTCGTAACAGGATTTCTCGAGTTGGTTGATTGCGATGGCCTCTGAGGTGGGGCATCCGCCTTGTCTCCACCTATACCAGGAAATTGTTTTGTTAGTAGAAATAGAGCGGTTCTTTTAATATTCGGAAAAACAATTGCTATATTCCGGATCATTAATCAGAGGTTAACGGCATGATCCATTCTACGTACTTGAAGAGGAAGATGGTCGCTGTAGAGCAGCTCCCGCCAAGCTACTTAGAAGTGGTCCAGCCAAAAGCGAGGTCAACGGGCTGTTAAACAGATCCGACATGGACGAAGGAGGCGCTTTGGTCGCGGGTCTCGATGGTCTTGGTGTGCTCGGTCCGTTGTTCGATGGCCTGTTTCCGCTTCCCGATCCCGATCCCTCACGAGTCTTGGAATCGCAGCAAACCGCTCCACGTTCGCACAAATTGGCCGGTTCCTTAACGACCACCGAGGGCTGAGAACAGAATGCCGACATCAAGCCGGGCAGGCAAACACCTGGGCAACGCTTGAGTACTGGCGCCACTGTTGTAGTAGAGCTCGCAGGTGCTTCCGTAGTCGTAGTAGTAGTTGAAGCATTAGAATCCTCTTTGCTGGACGGTGTTGTAGAGGTCGTCGTCGCAGCAGTAGTAGTAGTCCTAGCAGGAGGTTTAGGGGATGTCGTAGAGTTCCTCGCTGAGGGCATATCCTCTCTTCGAGTGATGCAACACTTGCCACCATTAGCGCATTGAGCACTAGAATCGATAAAGTCGCACAGGTAAGAGAAGAAGCCAGTCACGCAGGTTCCTTTGCAGCGGAGATCGTCGTCTTTGGGCTTGACTGTCGCCCGTTTAGTTGTGGGACGTGGAGTAGTCGTAGTCGTTGACGTCGTGGTCGGGCGTTGCTATTACCATCATAATTATGTTTTTAAAACATTTTCATCGACAAATTAAAACGTTTTAGTAATATTTAGCTTACTGTGGTGGTGGTGGCTACTGTGGTTGGTTTAGGCGCAAGGGTCGTCGAAACCACAGCGGGCGGAATCGTTGAGCTGCCTTCGTTCAAAATTACCTAAAATGAGTTTGACTTTAAAAAGAAGAATTTTCAATAAATATTTTAGAAATATATACCAATTCTGGTGGGGGATCCGAGTCTCCAAAGAGAGATTTCGTAACGCAGCACTTCATAGCTGTTTTACAAAGACCGTCGACATTGAGGACGGCTTCGCAATAGTCGGAGATGCGCGTAGCAACGCAAACACCTGGACAGACCTTGAGCGTACCGATAGCTGAAGCTTTGAGAGCTTCTTCACCGTCATCAGCGCTCTCGGCCACCTCAGCCGGTGTTGTACTCGAAGTGGTTGACGGAGAGGTTACTGTTGTTGAAGGAGCTGCAGTAGCTGAGTAGTAAAATTTTCGTTAATTACACTTTCTATTACAATTTTTATATTTAGTTATTACTAGTAGAGCTTGTTGTAGATGGAGCTGCCGTCGTAGTGGTAGTAGAAGGTGTTGTCGTTGCTAAATAATTCGTTAAAAATTTAATTACATTATTCAAACTACAAAATCATTTTAAATTGATTTACTCTGAGTGGTAGTAGTAGTTGGCTGCGTCGTGGTCGTGGTCGACGTAGTGGTAGCCGAAGTGGTGGTAGTAGCCTTTAGGAAGCAAAATGAAAGAGTTATACTTTAAAATCCAACTAAAAGTTAAAATTAATTACTTGAGTAGTAGTTGTTGATGATTGCGTAGAGCTGGGAGAAGCCGGCGATGCCGCAACGGTGGTGGTCACCGGTTTCGCCGTTGTCGTCGTCGGCGGAGGACGAGTCGTACTCGGAGTTGATTGAGTGTCGACGCAACATCTCATTGATCCCTCACTGCAGGTAACATTATCTAAAACCTACATAGTCCAATATATTTTTTTATTCTAACCGTCAATGTCTGCTTAAGAATTAAAATACCTTCTCGCAGAGCAGGGCGGCAAGTACGTGAACACAGCGACCAGGACAATCTTTACTTTTGCTCGTCGATGTTATCGTATCGAACAAGCCTGTTAAAACCAGAAATTAAACCATTAAAAATATCATGGTCAACGACTTTTCTTCTCAATTAGTGAAGCATAAATTGTATTCTTTTTATTAGAAGGAAGTAGGATTTTATGTAGGCGGGAAACGTCAGGTGCAATAGTGGTTTGAAACGGTAGGGGACCATCGGATGCTGTTGCCAAATTTCCTATTAAATGAAGGGAGTCGACTTGGCAAACAGGACATCCGGTTGGCGGGGGAGTTGACGACCCTCTTCTCAAGAAAAATTCAGGTCGGTGTACTCTGAATCAACAAAAATACCATTGCGTGCAATTCGAGTTGAACAACAACTTGTTTTTGACGTGACAGGCGTATCAACGAATATCAGGCGGTATCTTTCTTTTTTTTTCTTCAAAGAACTCTCTATCTTGGTCTTCTATTGAATGTCAATACAGTTATGTGAAGAAGAAAGGAAGGCGGGTGGATTATTTTTTTTCTATCCGCCTAGAAGATGTGAACAACATGAGAAGGGAAGAACCGCATACCTGAAAGTAAACTGGTGGTAAGGCTAGTGGTGGTGGTTGCTGGCGCAGGTGACTGAGCCTTGCCTGCTGTTGTGCCGCTGGACGGACTTGGAGAGGTCAATGACTCTTGAAGCGGCTGCTCTTGAGCGTGGATCAGTGTTAAGGTCAAGGTAACGATCAGTAAGCCAATAGTCCAATGTGGTGATGGCATCTTGATGTCTATTGATCAGTTTCTCTTCTTCTTTTTTGCAATAATTGCTCAATCAAGGTTTGGCAAGTTACTCAAAGCCGGTAGCTCATGTCACAAACACTTTAAAGGCACTAACGAATGAACGATGCGAAGGGGACGACTTCTAAAACTCTTGTGTGTGAAAGTGCGTTTAATATTTTTTAAAGAAGATGCTCCGAAAAGGGAGAAGGAAAGACGAAGAAGAAGAAAAACACCAAACTGAAATGTCCCGACCCGTTAGTTCACCTCGTCTTTGACTCCTCCTACTCTCTCTCTATATTTTGGCTAGCTCACTCCTAAAAGCACCTCAACAGAATGTTGTCTTGAGCTGAAATGAGCAGGTATATCTCTGTATATCAAGTATTTGTACATACTTCAAGATGGTCTACACTTGGCGCCATGGCTACTTGCAGCTAGCACTGACATAACTGAATAGTTAATCTTTTTGTTTTTGAAATCCCTTCCCTATTTGGATGAAGATCACGAATGGAATCCGGAAGAATATTTCCGTTTCTAAACTCTGAAGTGAATCACCTGAGTAAATTCAAATTTTTTTTTTTCACCTTGATATATGTCGCATTAAGGTCTCTTAACGGTGTTATGAACGGTACGGATGTTGTAGTAGAGTACATCCTCTCGCTCTTTAGTTTTTTTTTTGTTTTCTTCTTTATTAACAGTATAGGTTAGGTTCCTTACACACAAAAAAAGTCTACTCGTTTTGCAGGTTCATCTCTTCTCCCTGATCCAGCGGATATACCGTTAGGTTCCCTTTCAGTGAGGGGGGAAAACCGTTGATCGGAATTCCTCCTATCCTGCTACGAGGATAATGAGAAAGAGAGAAAAAAGCAATTTAATGAGTGGTGAAAGAAAAACATGAATGCTACATCAATTAGCCGGGCTAAAGCGGAATTCCGTTCAATATAAAAAGACGAGTTCATTGACGTGCTACACGCGCTTCATCTAATAATAATAAATAAGAACGCACAGCTGGCAAGGTCTCCACCGAAGGTCATCTTATATAACGGTTTTTTATGACAGGTTAAACTCGTTTGTTGTTAAAGTGTATAAAAAAATGATCATGAGTATATTTTCAGTTTTCGTCGTTCATTTATTTTTAAATAAATAAATAAATAAATTAGTAAGGTGGGATTTCGTTCCGTTCGTAAGTCAAGTTTTTGGGTACGTACAGTGTGGTCCATATAGTGTCGTGAGTATTGTCATCTGGTACTAGTTTTTGTTTCATGTCAAGTTGGTTGTCAGTCATGCAAAAAGGTCGGTCACGTCAAAGAAAGTATTTTTTGCCCATTACCAAGGAAGAAGTAAAACGTTAAAGTAACTCGAGCATGTCAATAATACATAGTCACGGTCCGAGTACGAGTCAAAGTCATGCCGTAAGTCGTCGTCTGTTGTTACGTTGTTATTGTCAAAACTTTAGTGTTAACAGTCGGTTAGTGTGAATGCGCCGAGTCATGCAATGTCACGTCAAGATCTAAATATCAAGTCGTCAATAAGTCTAGGTCATAATAGTAATAATACTGTTTCGTATAGTCGAGTCTTGACTGAGCTTATGATCTGTCGTTGTAGTCTTATAAAAAAGGAGAAATAAATTGACTAAAAAAATATATCGAGTCGTTCTTTGTCTCGTCATTTTGTCGTCACTGTCGTTTTTAAAGGTCCAAACCAAATTCGTTTTTAATCCAGGGATAAATTTGGGGGCATTCAGTACAAGTATGGAGATACCGATCTCCTCTAAGTGCCCTTGACTGCAGTTTGCATGCCTTGGCGATATTGCAAGCTCGATCCTCCGGTGGAATCTAATAAATCAACGGCGGTATCAATGATGAGATCTTTAAACTTAAAAAAAGTATTCCAAACCTGAGTTTTACACTTCCACGGCTCAAACTGGGAGAGCAGGTTCATGGGCGTTGGTCTCTGCATCCACTGGATGACCTCCCAGTTGTTAACTATCCAAACTTCGGGCATCCGCACCATCTCCTCCAAAAAACGCTGAGAAAAATAATGAAATGAAAGATGATTCATATAGGATTAACTAAAGCGAAAAGTATACTTGGAAAGCTCTTAGGTTAATCCTCTTTTTGAACCAGATGGTGTGGAAGTAGAGCCCAAGTGGCGCTCGGTTTGAATTGAAATGACGGCGGAAGTTGTGCATCAACATTTCAAACACTTCATCCTCCGATCCGTGAGACGGACAAGAATCCACCATGGCGCAGGAATATTCCTTTGACAAAAACATTTAGCATTGAATAATATGGTGAATTAATTTCTCGATTTTACCTCGACTTCGAGTTGATTGAGAACCATTTCCCATATTCCGGGAAAACTGCGAGACGGGCATCGCTGACCCGTTCCGAGACAGTTGTGTGGCATTTTATGGTCCAGTGTATAGGGCCAAATGGGTGGATCACTCAACGGTGCGGCCATACTGGCATCGTAAACAAAACCGAATTCTTTCATCATAAGGAACTGTCGATTCCACCCCACTTTGAGGAAAGGAACGCGGATGCCGCGGATGTCCTCCATATGAACTCCGGCAAACCGGTTTATGATGTTTGCCTGACCGACCATTTCATCGAACCAATCTTCAATTGTGGCATTGGTTGACCACCAACCTTCAGGTTGTCTATGCCTGTTTTTATTTAAAACTAGTTATTGAACTGATAAGCATGATTCATATTTTATAAGAATCTTACGTGATTGAATGTACGGAAATTTCATGCCCATTGTTCCACAATTTCTGAGTGTAGTGGTAATTGTTATATTCGTGACTGATGTAGAACGTAGCATGGATTGGGCATCCATTGGGATTCTTCCTGTTGATTATTATAAATTCATAAGATTTTTTTTTTTTTAATAATTTTTAATATTACCGCTCGGGAATAAATAGCTTGTTGATGTACAAATCCCAATTTTCTGAATTTACTGCATCATCAAACGTAATGGTTATCATCTGAGGGACCTATAAATTAAAATTAAAAATATATTTAGCTATACCGTATATGTATTAAAGGTTAATACTATCAAATACCTGATTTGCCTCCAGATTACCAGGAATCAGAGTTCCATCCACACTGCAGAAACAATTGGGCAACGTACAATTTGCGTAATCGCAACGAGTAGCAGCATTAGGATCGTTATCCGAATCTGAATATATATTTCAAATAAACCATAAAACCAAAAAGTTCCTAATAAAAAGGATTGATCCTGAAAATAAAACTAACCGCACCATCCTTCGTCACTCCCGTCTTCGCAATCAGTGTGTCCGTCGCAGAACAGATCACTGTTTAGGCAAGTTCCATCGGCACAGGCCAGCTCTCCAGTGGGGCACATTGGCTCAGGAGTGTTGAGCAAAGGCTTGGGAGCCGCCGCCTCAGTGTTGACATCACAATTGTCGACCTTAGCCTTAAAATCGCAAATCTGTCTGACGATATCAAATAGCAATCCAGTAGAGCATTTGAATTCAAAGACTTCGGTTTCTGTAAAAAGTTTTATGCATGAATTAAAGTCCCCACCTGATCTATTTTAAATCAAATTTTACCTATGCAAAGGTAGTACTTTGCACATTCTCCCGTCGACCACATTTTAGCCTTTTCACGTTCGGGATTGCGATAAAATTTGCCATTATTCATGCATCGAACACCGACTCGTGGAGCCCGCTTGTTCCTTAATAACGGGTGATCCTCCGGGACTAATGGCGAGGACACTAATAAGTGCAAAAAAAATAAGGAAAAGAAATATTGCGTGCTTAAAAGAACGTATCCAGCCGTGAACTGAGAGATGCTAGAATTAGCCTTCAACTTGAAGTTGTTTAGTTGACGGGAAAATAAATCTCTTCCGGGTATCCCTTATTCAGTATGTATATAGGGAACAGGGGCGTTAACGAGGATAAAATACCGTAAGAGTATATGCCATAAATTAACAGCTATACAGCTGTCAAATCACAATTCTTTCTTTTTTAAAATTATAAAACCGTTTTTCTTCCTCTTCTCAGAAATATTTAAAACTTACATGTTACGTGCAGAAGAAAGGCAACTAGAACCACAACAATAGTGGGTCCCATTTTGCACATTCTTGCACCTCGGTCCTCACTTGATGGCCGTTGAAACGCAGCCACCGTCGTCGTCGTAGTGGTCGGGATGAAGGCGGAAGAAAGACTGAATGCTCCCACTTGGCCGCTCCGTCTCCTATATGGGAAGACCGAAGCCCATCCCTGATGTGGGTAACCTAGTGGCCTAGTTGAAGGTTAGCAAACCTCGGTCTTCTTCTACGCGTACGCAAGAGACTCACACGCGTACAGCGTGCTCCCGCATGAGATGGTCACGGAGCAACTGAGTCTTCTTCTTCTTCGGTCACGTTTTTTTTTCTTCTTCCGTGTATTCAGAGGAAAACAATAGAATAGCCATTGTTATCATGCTTTTCTTGTTTCCTCTTAAATAAAAACACTCTAATCAGCATCGGCAGTAATTTAACCTGAACAAAAAGTCGTAATATCGATGCCTCCTTTTTTTTTTTGTTGATTTTACCTTGACTCAGCTATCGTGACCGGTTCTAGTGACCTACTTATGCTCCATAGTATTTCGGGTAATCAAGCATAGAGGAAAGTTCAATCAGATAACTCTGAACAAGTTACAAGACAGGGGCCATTGTCCTCCGGCATGGTAATCCTTCGCCCTAGAGGTAGAAACCCCGTCGTTATTACTGCTGTGGGATACGTTCAGCTCTGATGGGCGGGAGGCATTCGAGTCGCTCCACATCCCTGGTTATACACGTTACATGCGTGAGGCCAACGAACCGTCGACAATTTTTAAAAGAGGGAGAGAAAACGTTCCTATAAATTTTGAGGAAAAAGAACGCACTTAGCATTCGTTTTGCTTAATCCAGCATAATTTTCGGCCCGTGCTCCTCAGCAGGGGAAAGCGCCGGTTGTAATGATTCGGCACTTTCCTATTTTGTTTCACGCTTTTCCCTCAAAAAGAAAAATTCTTGACAGTAAAAATTGAGAATTGTTTCTCGGTGTATAAGTCCATCCGCACGTCAACAAAAAGGATAGATGGCGATAAAGCGTTTTTGTTAAGTAACTTTGACGATAGGGAGATGAGAGTGAATTGTAAAATCGAATTGGGGTCCCGACGCTCCTTCACGACGATGTCCGCCAGCTAGTAGTCGCATGACGACACAGTTAGTCTTGCAAACACGAATCAATGATGTCACCTAGAGAGCGAAAAAAAAAATTGGCGGCAAAAGTAGGACGGAAGCTATCCAATAACTGATATGACAAGTTTATTACGTTCTCGTCATTGTTCGTCTGTCCGGTCAGAGCTGTCAAGATAGTTGCAGCCTGGTGAAAATGCCTGCACGCTGTTGCGTAGAGCGACGAAGCGTGAGAGGCTTTCGTTTCGTCCGATGCATTAAATTCGAGCTGAAGGAAAAAAAAAATCAAAACCCGTTATTATTTTTTGAAACAGTGTAGTTATAAATTTATTTTAATAATCAGTACTTTGGTCATTTCCTTGAATTGTATGTATGGGACGAGAGGCGGTGTGGAAACTTGGCCAAGTGGAGCAAAGCGGTGTTCGTAGCGCACCCGTTCGTCATCAAACGCCGTTCGAGGCCGCCGGATTTTCCCCTCTAGATCCATAGCAACCATTGCCTACACACGAATATCATATGAAAATAAATGAATAAGACCGTGACAGAGCTCAGACTAGGTCACGCTAGAGTTGGGGCAGCTACACTAACATCTGGCGGACAAAATCTATGATGACCTCAAAATGGGTCCCCCGTTTTAAATAATAAAAAAAGAAAATAGTGTGGGAAAAATTGCCCTGAAGCTCTTACGGCACTCACCATATCTTTATACCGTACCGTAAACTTTTATAATAATTTTGTTTTGTGACTTGCCTTGTAATAGCCACCACACATGCTCTGCACGGCTTGGCAGTAAGCAATATCTTTGGCATAAGGCCGTGCTGGGGTGCCCTTTTCTTTCTTCTTCTGTTTAGCGCTCTTGCCACTAGCACCACTTTGGCTTCCTTTCTTTCCAGCCGCTCCACCAGGACCTTTAGCGGCTTTGCTTTTGAGATATTCAGTCATGGATTGATGCTCAGTAAGGAACGAATCGGCACGGTTATAAGCAGATATAAGCCATCCGTAAAGAAATTCATAGAGGTACCTAAGGAAAAACCACCCTTAATTCCTTAAAAAAATGAATTTATGTGATGTTGTAACGGAAAAATACCAAAAAATGTAGTGGTATTCGTAGACACTGTAGAGGGAGAGCTCGAAGCCAGAAAACAAATACTGAATCATAGTACGCAAGGTATGGAGTAGAACCCATGTTCCGAGGCAAGCCAAGTGAGAACGACCGGTATCGTTCTGTAGCGACACGGTATGTAGGTATGCATCCACTTTATCT
Source organism: Chydorus sphaericus (assembly GCA_030141595.1). NCBI lineage: Eukaryota > Metazoa > Arthropoda > Branchiopoda > Diplostraca > Chydoridae > Chydorus > Chydorus sphaericus. The sequence continues at coordinate 13,243,445 of CM057932.1, read as the reverse complement.
GCCTATAAAAAATATGTAATTTTAAAAAAATTCAAGGATCTGAGTAAGTATTTGTTCAATTACCTCTTCCTGAAGAGCAGCTAAGTCTTGTAGGATGTGCCCAAATTTATCTCTCTGTCGAGCTAAATTGTGTCCAGCAATTTGAATTAAAGAGCCCATAGGACGGACGCATTGCTGAAACAGCTGATCGATACATTCTTGAACTTGAGCGTGCTGTTGGGTGCCAGGAACTAGACCTAGTGCGTTAGTGAGAACTGGAGGAGCGATAAAGGATCGGGCAGCCTCTTGAAGGACTTCAGTGAGCGGCTGCTGTCCAAGGACGCGATTACACAGCGGGATATAGAGAAGTTGAAGTAGAGATCGGGATAGGACACAAGGAGGTGGTCGCTGTCGACCAATGTTGTAGAAAAAATCCTATTAAAAAAAATACTCTTAATTGTTGTTTTAGAAGAATGAATTATATGTTTTACCAAAGCAGCGTGAAAATTGGTGTGATCTTTAATTTTACACATAGCTTTCAAGCGATCCATCAATTGGATCAAGTTTGTAATGGCTTCGGCACGAGAGCGGATCTGAGTGTAGCGAGGAAACGTGGGTGGTAATAGTCTCTGGTTAACTTGAGGTTCGAAGCCTACAATTTCAATTTCACTCGCACCTATTCGAAATGGACCAATGAATGAAAGAGAAAACTAGTAATTTATGGATGCATCTACCATTTCCTGAGCCCAAAGAGATCGACTGGAGACAAGAGTTAAACGCTTCACGGCATACATGAATCGATTTCAGGATTTCTTCGATCAAGGCATTGACGTTAACCGAGGTTGTGGCTGGTTCACGACGGTTAAACTTTAATAATAATTGATAGAGGTGTCGAAAGAGCCTCAGTCTAGTATGGACTGCCTCCAATTCCTAAATGAAAGGGGGGATATTGTTTTTTATTAAAGACTTTTAATTCTTAACAAATATTTTAAGTACCTTGAGTTCTATGGAAGAATCTCCAACAGAATCGTTACCAGAAAGGTTTTTTATTTCTTTCAAAACATCCTCCTCACTTTCTCTAAGAGCCCCAAGAGCTTTCTGCTCGGATACATCGGCACACAGTCGGAAACCGTAGACTAAAGGTTGGAAATCTTCCTCTTCAAATACCGATGCCCTGTAGAAGTAGTTAACAAGAAAAAAAAGTTAACACAATTCTTTAATATTTTAAAAGATATTAAAATGAATTACTGATTGATATAATCTTTGATGAGATCAACAACTTTAAGATAAACTATAATGAAGGCCTTTAGGTTTTTATCCTCAATTTTTTGTGGTTGTTGTGCATAGAGATTGATAAAAACAGTTTGAGCTAAGGAATGGCCTTCCAGCCAAGTGACTAGGCAAGCAACACTATTATCAATTATGCCTGTAAAAAAGAGAATTAGCTATTAAATGTAGAACTAAAATATTAATTTTTGAAATATGAAGGTATACCTATGAAGTGTGAAGGGGTAACCTTCTTCAACTCGAGTGTTCCTGCTTTGACCGCCTGGTCAAAATTGAGAATTTTTCTGCTCCCATTAGTAATTTGATGCATTCCAGCATCCATCTTCGGATCCATCATCTCAATCGCCGACATGGCTTCAAACAAGCCAAACAAATCATCGTGAGCAAGCTCCCCAAGCTCCAAGTCTAAAAGCAAAATTTAAAGAATTAACACCAAATAGTTTTAAATAAGTACGTTCCTATATAATTGACCTTTAACAGAAGCTTTGAATTCTGCAGTTATATCCGACCAAGAATACACAACTTCGGGGGGACGAGCCATTATTTCAATCAAACTTTTTCACGTTGATATTTTTTAACAGCCTCTAGGTCCCAGCTGATACTTTTCAACACCTAGCGGCCGAATTTCGCATCGCAGCAAACAGTATCGTCGTCTGCTTATTTGAGTGCGAAGTGCGACACCGCGACTGTGCGGGAGTTTCCCCCCCCCCCCCCCCCCCCCCCCCCCCCCCCCGATAATTTGAACTACATTTAAAGAAAATTTTACAGGTTTATCAACATTTAAAACTCCTCTGTTTCATCAACTCATCACTATCCTGTGGAAAGAATAGGAATGCCAAATTCACTGAAAGGAAATGTTGTGACAGGTATAAGAACTAAAATAGGTCAAATGAAAATCGTTTTCTTTTTTAAAGTAGTTATTATTATCTAAATGAAGAGATGTGTGGAATGTGTTACATTAAGTTTTACATTCTTGTACCAAATGTGTGACTCAAGAGTGGTACACTGACATATTTCTTTATTTTCAGTTACAGGGATAATGCACCCCAGTAAACTGGGTAAAACAATGACACATGAGCACTTGTCCATGAACTTTGATGTTGCTTATGTTCCACCAAAAGAAAATGAAGCTCACAAAGCAGCTTTACCTTTTGTCATGGAGAATCTTGGATGGATTCGCTACAACCCTTTTAGCCACCAATCCAATTTGCAATTGAATGGTCCAGAATGTGAGAGTGCCATTCTTCTAGAAATGGAACAGTACCGAGCAGCTGGAGGGGGCACTATAGTAGAGGCAACCACTCAAGGAATTACACGTAACGCCAAGTTTCTCCATCACGTTAGTCAGTCTACCGGTATCAACATAATTGCCGGAACTGGCTATTACATTGCTGCATCTCAACAAGCGCCCTTATTCAGCGAACCAGTGGAAAAATTGGCCCAAGTGATGCGCAGCGAAATAATTGACGGATGCCTTGATGCCCCAGATATCCGATGCGGCGTCATTGGGGAAATCGGCTGCTCTTGGCCGCTACATGGTCCGTAAATTGCATAAATTTTTATCTAACTCGGATTACTTTATCTTTGAAAATAGATTTTGAAAAACGCGCATTAGAGGCTGCCGCTGTTGTCCAGCAAGAGTTGAATGCCCCTGTATCCCTTCATCCTGGAAGAAATCCTGGATCTCCTGCTCAAATTTTGCGGCATTTTCTAGAAGCTGGTGGAGACGCAAGTCGTGTAGCTCTTTGTCACTTGGACAGTAAAGTCAAAATTATGCTATTATCCTATTTTTTAATTTTTTTATATTCCTTTTTTTTTTTTACTTATGCAGGGACTATACTGGAAAATGACATTCTTTTAGAATTTGCATCTTTGGGTAGTTATTTAGAATTCGATCTTTTCGGAATTGAGGTATTGATTTAAAACGTAAAAATTTTAAAAGAGAGTTCTTATTTTAATTTATTTCTTATTTAGTGCTCGTATTATCAGTTGAATCAAAAAATCGCCATGCCTTCGGATGCACAGCGGATTGATGTTATTCATCGACTAGTAGGCGAAGGTTACGAAGACAAAGTGCTCATTTCTCATGACATGCATTCAAAGCACAGACTAGTAATTTTGACCAGGCTTGTATGAATATTATAGCAACCTAATCAAGATTTCCTTATGATTTCAGACCAAATTTGGGGGACATGGCTACAGTCACATTCTAGAAAACATTGTACCCAGGATGATTTCCAAAGGAATTTCCTCGGATGTTGTCGACAAGATTTTGATCGCAAATCCTGCTTTATGGCTAACATTCAAGTAGAATACGATCATTCGTTGAAAAATGCTCATTTGATTATTTCTCAATTCCTATCGCTTATTGCACACATGAACATTTCAAGTATATTGGTTTATTTGTAAGAACAAAATTGAAGGAGCTGTTTGTGGTGATAAAATAGAGCAGCCTATAGCTGTATTTAATGATTGGATTGAAAGTAAAAATTGCTTTTGGCGTCTCGGAGTCGACCTCTCCAAGCTGTCCACGCTTCCGCTCTCCGGACGATCGGCTCACACTGATCAAAGTATATACGAAATTAATTAGCGCCTATTACTTAGGTTAATTGAAGTAGTAATGTGTACTGTACATGTTATATTATTATTACAAAATTCCGCATCGTTGTTTACGCTTAAAACATTATTATCATTAGTTTTAAAACTGACGTATTTTAAAGATCATCTAAAAATTGGAAAATGTCATTAACTAAGTTTTCGTCATTACATTCGGTTCGCTTTAAGTTGTTGTCTTCAGTCGCCGTCGAGTCCATTTTGTCGTCCTCAGTCGTCGTCGCCGTCGAGTCCATTTTGTCGTCTTCAGTCGTTGTCGCCGTCGAGTCCATTTTGTCGTAATCAGTCGTCGTCGCCGTCGAGTCCATTTTGTCTTGAACGACATCCGTCGAAGCGGATGGGACTACATCATTCTTACTTAGACTTGCTGTGGAATCATCCATTTCCCTTTCATCCTGTGAGTCCTCATTTGCTTCTTCTGGCTGTGCCGTTTCGCTTAGAAAAGCTGTTTCATCCTTCACCACCGTTTGAGGAGCTATTGGTGAAAGTGATAATGGATCCATCGCCTTCGGTGATGTGGAATAACTAGAAGGTAAATCCTCTATCGGTTTCTTCTCCTCTTCCGCCGATTTCTTCTTTGCATTTTCATCTGCTTCCACATATTTGTATGGCAATGCCATAAAAGTGAATATGATGGCTGCAACTCCCATAATACCAGCAAATAGGAAAAACTCGTTCGCCTGATTATTTAATCATTATATTTAATTATTAAAGAAATGATCGACTATTAGAGTAACCTGGCTCATTCCACTGCTTGTCGAGGCTACAATGATGTCAATAAGGTTACCAAAGGCGACAACCAATTGCCACATAGCCGTCACGACCGATTTCATACTCGCTGGTGCCTGTAATAGTTACCTTTGCTTTACATAAATTTTAAGCTTTGTTGTTGTTTTTGAATACCTGAGTAAATGCAAAGGTGAGACCAGTGACTGAAAACATGACCTCTCCCATCGTGACCACAAAATATTGAGGTAGAAGCCATAAGATGGACACGGAATTCGGTGTCGTCACCTCAACTTGGGATACAAACTGTGTCAAATCATATCAATGTTGAAAGTTTTGAATTGCTTTAAAATATTTTCATGGTTACGTCTTTCTCTTCATTGCCGACTGAAGAATTCAGGGGCCTCTGGACGACGACGGAGTAAACTCCACCTTGAATGAGGTTGTTTATGGTGCCAATTAGAGTTGCCTCTCCAGGTCCAGTCCCACGTTTCCAATACAATTCCAATCTACGCGAAAAAATAAATTGAGTGGCTTTAATTGCTTCGGTTTTGACCTTAATTGCTACTCACGTTCCGATTTCGGCATCTTGAGACTCTATCTGAATGATGTTGTTTACAGTTGGAGTCGTAGGATTCGTCCCATTATACAAGAACGTTTTTGAAAATCCGTTTTGTTTGATTTGAAAATTTCCTGATTCAAACGTTTCATCGTTCAAACTGACGAGGAATCTATTTGAAGTCACAGTGTTAACAATACGTAGGTTATGATTTAGAATAGAGTTCTTATAAGGTTACCCAATCATTGGTTGTCCAGAGTTCGACTTCTCTAGTCGAGTTGGATCATTCAGTCGAGTCACAACCAGATTTCCACCGCGAAGCGTGATAAGGACCGAGTATCCGTGCTGCTCACCACCGCTACCCAAAGAACCCTTCCAGTAGAAGGTGTTCACAGTGATACCGCCACAATTGTTCCCAGTTAGAGAAGCTTCGACTGCAATGTCTTGTTTAGCAGGCAAAAATTTCGTTTCAATGTTTCTTAATGTCTCATTCAAAGAAATTGACTCGTTGTGTTGACCACCGACTGCGTAGCTAACATTGACTGGGCAAGGTAAAGTATTGATGAAATTCAATTGCATCGTTCCAGGTCCCGGTATCTTGGCATACGTTGGCTGTATTTATAAAGACAAAGACTTGTGATTATCACTTAATAATCTATATAAGAAAGAATGCACCTCCAAACTGATTTCTACGAAACCGGAGACGACAAAAGAGAGACCGCAGAGGACTAAACCGCAAGCGATCCTTTGAAGTGGGGTGAGTAGATTACACTTTTTAAACAACGGGTAAATGAGGCTGTCGAAAATGGGCACCATGATCAGAATCAATAAAGGGTTCACGATGCTAACTTGGTCGGGTTTCAGAACCCATCCACCAAGATCGCCGTTCATTCGAGTTGCTTGGAATGTCCAGCGCGAACCCTATTGAAAACGGATACATTCACTTTTTCCTCAAAGAGACATTGTAAAGTAGTTTACTTGCTGGTCGTAAAGAGCCCAAAAGACTGGTAATGGGAGGAAGAGGAATCCAACTGATAGAACTTGTTTAGTGTCCTCAACTAACTGCTTTTCGTAGATGTCTCCAGCGTAATCCAACCAATGATTGTGAACCTCTCCTTTCACAGAAATTTTCCTTGTGAATCCACGCTAACAGGCGAAATCAAAATGAAATTCAATGGTTTATAGTTTTAAAAATCTATGACAAACCCAAATGCATTTAACAAAATCTCCCATGATGTTTCCTTCAGGTAACTTGATTTTGTACAAAGGTTTTCCGCAAACAAAAACCACTAAAAAGTTGAAAACAATATTTTTAAAAAGAAACTGAAAAAAGAAAAAGAAAAAAGGAGTACCGATGGCAATAACCATTAGTACTGCCGGTAATCCGAATGCGAGAGAGTAGCAAGATTCCTCGCCGAAACAGTGGACATCCTCCCGCAGGATCGGTGTTACAAAAGTAGAAATCAGGGATCCGGCATTGATGGCAAAGTAAAATACAGAAAAGAACTGTTCCAACTGCTTATCTTGTTGTGGACGAACAAATTGATCTCCTCCAAAGGCCGAAACGCAGGGTTTGATTCCGCCCGTCCCGAAGGCGATGATCGCCAATCCTACCATGGAGAACTCCCTGTGAGTACAACGTTAACATTCTCCAAAGAGCCAAATCAGGAATATTGTTATATATATATCTTTCAATTACGTTTGTGGTATCGTATTTGGAATGGCGGCCACCGCGAGGACGATGCTACCGCAAGCATAGAGGATCGACAAGTACAAAATCGTTCTGATATATCGCAAAATATTCAATAACAATAGGGTCCTAAAAGGATCTTCTGAAATAATTGTAATACCTGAATTTTCCAATAAAATTATCAGCAATGATAGCACCGAGAATCGGCGTAAAGTAACAAAGCATGGCGAAAGCGTGGTATATCACAGTGGCGGTATCCTCATTAAAATTGAGAATGTTCCTTAAATAAAGAGCCAGAACGGCTATACATTTCATAATTAGGTAGGCGTTATATATAACGGCAAATTTATATGATTTAAAATTTACTTCTCATTCCATAGTAGCAAAATCGTTCACAAAACTCGTTGACGACGATGAACATGATCGAGCGAGGATATTTCAATTTCTGTGGCATAAGAAATCATTTGTAAGCTTCTGTAAATATAGTTAGCTACCTACTTATTAAGTTTTATACCACATTCTCACTGGCTTTTTCGACGTCATCTCGATTTTTCTCACCTGCATTCAATCATTTATTATTATTACTGAGGATTCATAATCATTCATGCATAATGCATTACATCATCGCGGAATTATTTGAGGATTCGGAATTACGTTTCGTACCTAGTTTTTATATTGTAACATTATTTAATGTTTTTTTCATATTTAATTATTTATATAAAAACAGGATTTGAAGTGTGAGATAGTGTGCATACTAGTCGACTTAATTGTTAATCCCCACCATAAAACACGGTCGCATGTGATCGTTACATGTTCGTTTACATACAAAAATTCTGTTTCGAAGTGTAGGTTCGTATAATCTTTTGTAATATATTATTTTTTATTACAAGCCTCGGATTAAAATTTTATATTCAGCTCGGCTGACTAGAGACGATTTTGTCATTGAATTTCTATGAAAATATATCCCTCTATCATAGGGATTACGTAGGAGAACCTATACTTCTCACTTTGATAAGGTATTCGATTTTTAAATTCTTTAAGAGTTAAACTTATTATATGTCTAGTTGGAAAGTAAATAATGCTTAATTACCACTTGCTGGAGTCTTCGGGAGAAGTGGGGGAGCGAGCCTGTTGTTTGTAAAATTATTTTTACTTTGTTCTGACATCGATGCCGTCGATGTTGAGGAATTTTTCCGATACATTTCGTTTGATGTGTAGCGGCAGAGTTGTGTCGGTTTCTCCGCCGCAAAATCAATAGCAACTATATTAATGTCTCACCTTCACGCACTCTTTCTTGAAAACAACGCAGCGTACAAGCTACGAAACGATCCTTATCTTCCTTCATTTGAGCATTAGGTGAGGAAAGGAGAGTATCTTATTCGTCCCGCCGTGAATCCTTGGATCAAGCCTAGGCGATTTCGTGCTGGTAATTCAAGTGTTGTAGCAAAGTCGTGTCGCGCGTTTACACCTTGAAAATTATTGCACTTATTAATTACGCTGCAGGTGATAAAATATAAGTATCCAAGGCTATTAGCTCAATACAATTGTGATGCAAATAAAATGTGTCGGTAAATAAGCCTTGTATATTTTACAACTATTAATCGGGAATATTAAGAATATTTATTGGAGATTCAGTACATTGCGTAAATATTGTATAGGAGTTCGTACAAAATAATTTTTTCTTTAGAAAGCGTTATAAGGAAAAGTCATATTATTATTTATGGTATCGATTACACATTTACACGCACATAACGTGTATTGATGTGAATGGTCAATATCCGTGACGAGAAAATCTAGAGGATTATTCGAAAAATGTGAGTAATAAACTGATAACAAAAAAATTCATCTGATCGGCTAGAAGACCGAATATATGAATGAACTTATGAATTGTATTGTATATTAATGAAAAGTAACACATAGTATTTTACCTTGTGTATCTATGATAATGGCGAGAACGGTCTATGGTAATTATGGTAAAAAAAACCTGTTCTAATTGGATTTTACAAACTATTTTTTCATCACATTCCATGCTATCACCGGCAAGTATAATTGCAATATGTTTGGCTCAAAAGGCTTTTAATATACTTCTTCTAAGTCGTATAAGTTAATAAAATTACAAATTGGCACACGCAGTAGCAGGCGGTAGACAACTAGTGATAAACTGCAATATATTTTTTAGGCCTACCTATCATATTGCAAACAATTACTAAATTCTTGGAGTTAATTTTTTTTCTCTGAGATTCGAATATGCGGGTATCTTATGAGTACAAGGTGAAAAGATTTTGAATCAAGAACGGAGATGTTCTTATAATTTATATGCTTCTCTTGTAAGTCCGCCAGGGGGTTCTGCTTCGACCAGAAATTATCCATAATATCCATTTTTGCGTTTATCACTTGGTTCATAAGAATCCCAAAAGAATTTCGTTCCCACCCATGGGCGGTAAGATCTCTTTTACTCCTCCTTAATAAGAGATCTTTGCTGGAATAGCGATTCATTTCTTTGGAAATTCGGAAGAGTCGCTACGAAAATGACATAACCTTATCTTTCAAAAAGAGCTTCGTCTACTGTTTTCTGTACGTTCAAGCGCCCACGAGAGCGTCACGTAATCCGATGCCGACTATACAAAAAAAGTCCGCGAGAAAATCACGTATACTAGGGCAGTTATTTATCTTTCTTTCTTAAAAGCGATCTTTTGAATAAAAAGTCCTCGTTAACAGTCGTCAAAAATCAAATCAGTTCCTCTTACTATTAGTCTCAGAGCTGTTGGATAAAATGAGGCGAAATTTTACCATTCCTGTATTGGACAGGTAAAAATTAGTAAAAGAAAATCTCATCTTTTTAAAAGTCAATGGTTGCGTTTTAAAAATTGGGACATGAATGATGATGACTGATAATTGGTTTTCTACGAAATCACATGTTTATTTTTTATTTCTTTTTACATCAGTACGTGCCAAGTCAACTTTGCTGGCAGTGCCTTGAAAATTGTGAGAGGAAGCAAGCAGTACATATACGACGAACAGGTTCAGTTTTAATTTCCAATTTTTCATATTTTGGACTGGACCAAACTGAAATAAACCTTTTATTTGTGTAGGTAGATGAGTATCTTGACTGTGTCAGTACCACTGCTCATGGTGAGACGAGTTGATTGCATGTTGTATAGACATTATTAAACTAAAAATATTTTATTTTTCTTCTAGTGGGTCACTGTCATCCATATGTGGTTGCAGCTGGACAAGCTCAAATGGCTAAACTTGGAACTAGTCATGGCTTCTTGAATGAAACCTCCGCCAAATTCGTCAAACTACTTTTTGAAACATTACCGGAAAACTTCACCAATATTTATCTTTGCAATTCTGGGTAAAATATTCATTTAAAAGTTTGAAATCTTATATAAAATCTATATTAAATTAACTTTACTTTTTCAGATCTGAAGCCAATGATTTGGCGTTACGCCTAGCTCGGCAATACACTCGAAGAGAAAATGTCGCAGTTTTTGACAAGTATCAATATGAAAGTTAAATTTTAACATAATAAATTATTTTTTATACGTTTAAATTTTTTTCAGCTCTTATCATGGAAATTTGCCTACTTGCATAGACATAAGTACAAATGTAGTATTTAATATTTGAATAATATAATGGCTATTAATAATAAAATGCGATAAAAATGGTACCGCTCTAGGTTTTTAGAACGCTTCCCCAAAGAAAGAAAGACCATATTCATTTAATTCCGCTCCCACAAGTTACTCGCGATCCTCGCGCCCTCAATGGTAACGCCATTTCAAACACTCGATTTTCTATGGAATTTCTATAGACATTTGAATTTCTAAAGATCAATGCAAGAAAACTTGCTTTGAAAAAGCTAAGGAAGTGTTGGACAAGGCCCAGAATTCTGGTCAGCCGATCGCTTGTTTTAAATCAGAAGTTGCTGTAATCACTCCGGCTGGTGTAGTGATCCCACCGAAAAACTATTACGAGCAACTTTATAAGTAATATTCTCAATTTAGTAATTGCGTTGGATCAATCTTAAACCTTTTTTTCTGTAGGTTAGTTAGGAACCATGGAGGTGTTTGCATCGCAATCGAGAATCAAACCGGTTTGGGAAGAACAGGGCACTTTTGGGGTTTCCAAGTATAAATTCCTGTTAGCGCATTCTTGAATTAAACTTTCAATTAACATTTTGTATTATCTTGTAGGCTTTTGATGTCGTCCCTGATATTATGACTGTTGGAAAACCGCTTGGAAATGGCTATCCAGTTGCGGCTGTCGTGACTACGAATAAAATCGCATCAACCTTGCTGGGGGACTACATTAATACAGTCACTTTGCTTACGCGTCAATATTATGGTGTTATCTTAACTGTTTTTGTTTGTTTGTTTACATATTAACAGATGGGCGGTAACCCGATCGCCTGCGCTGTGGGTACAGCCGTCCTAGAAGTGATAGCGAAAGAAAACATTGTCCAATCTGCAAAAATGTTAGGAAACTTACTGATGGAAGAGTTACAACAATTGATGGATAAATATATTATCGTTGGAGATGTGCGCGGCGTTGGCCTCATCATCGGCATCGAAATTGTTTGCGGTCGGCCGAATATGAAACCAGCTGCTATTTTAGCCAATCGAGTTCTCTACGGGTTCGATCTATATAATAACTTTAAAGATTAATAGGATTTTCATGTTACCTTTTCCGTTTTTTAGATTGAAGGAAGAGCGGATTGTCGTTTCCATTCATGGACCTGAACGAAACGTTATTTGTTTGACTCCTCCAATTTGCTTCAATGCTGAAAATGTCCGACGACTGATTGAAGCTTTCGACAAAGTTCTTTCTAAAATTGAGTCTGATGATCAATATGATTGAATGCCCAGCCATCTAGACGGGATTTACCTGGGTATGCTTTTCTCTTCTTTTGAAATGAAACCCATTAATGGTTACCTTATTATTATTACTCTTATTTTTACAGATTGGTTAGTATCTCAAGTGGCATAACTACAGAACATGTACGTGACCCCAGCACTGATGATCATTCGTCTAATACATACCGCGAACATGAAGAAATAGATTATAACTAGGAAGAAGAATATCATTTGATTCAGGAGACATGAATCAAATGATATTCTTCTTCCCTTCATGAATCATGACACAGATATACTTTACTACTTTTTTCTCTTTAATTTTTGAAAAAAAAATTAAGCCTACTTTTATTGGTTATTACTATTAGCTTGTTTTACATCGATGTAATTAAAGTCTTGTATGGAGTGCCATACGACAACTCGTTTTTCATCATAATTGACATTTTTTACGATCTCGACGATGAATGACGACCTATATCCAATGGAGACACCTTGAAAAGTATTCGCAACTTCCGCACGGGACGGTGATAGTGGTTCCCCAGGACACTAGTTCCACCCTTTTTGGACACTGGTTCCCGGGACACTAGTTCCCAAAGACAGTAGTTCTCAACTAGGAAGACAATGGTTCTCCATTGTTAGACATTAGTTCCTTAATGGTTTATCTGTTAAAGCCAGGAGATAACTATTGACCCTGTTGGTAGAGAAAAAAAAAATCTAGCTATCAGTGGACGATCATCACATTGAGGCTTTAAAGGTTCTTTTTTCAGACAGAAATGTAAAATTTTGACCAGTAGAACTGACTCAAATACCGGTACAGTAGATGATAGATCAAGCACGAGTTGGTGAGGTACAGCCGGCTTTGGTTATTATATAGTTATTATAGAATGTTCCTATGGCATCCGGAATATAGTGATTAGTGAGGAACACTGAACAGCCGGCTTAAGTTCCCGGTGGGTACCTAGCCCTTTACGGGCGGAATCCCCTCTTGCTTCCGCCTAATTCTTGAGCCGTGCGAGGGTATATCGAAAGCTATGTCCTAATATGTGTCTCAGATTTTGAATAAATCAATCTTATTAATTTTTTTTTACGCATGACTATCATAAGGCATCGCAAACAAACAAAAAAAATTAACCGAAAGTTTAACATTTTACCGATGTTCCTCGTAACATATCGGGCGGTAACTATCTAATCCCATGTTGATTATAGTAGCAGACCTCAATCAATATAAGTTCCATAGAATAGGGAAGCTATATGCTTCACCTTGCTAAAGGAAATGAGGATTGCGCTCAACTTTTTTCTGAATCTCAAATGAGTAACCGGCGATTTTTTTTATGTACTACCCTAGTTAGTCCTTTTGGGAACTAATGTCAACTAAGGAGAACCACTGTCCTCCCTCTTGAGAACTACTGTCTTTGGGAACTAGTGTCCCGGGAACCAGTGTCTAAAAGGGGTGGAACTAGTGTCCTTGGGAACCACTGTCCCTATGCCCTTCCGCACTGAGAGCTTCGTGGTCGCTAAAATTATTTGCCTATGGACGAAATAGAGACCAGACGTTTAAGAAATATATATTTTTAAAGCAATTTATTTTAAGTTACGTAGCAAGCGCTCCTCAACAACTTTCCCACTTGAACAAATTTGAATCATAAAAAATGTCAATATAACTTGCAACAACTGAACATTTTTAGCCTTTTTTGGAAATTTGCCAATCTATACATTGTTATCTTCTTTGGTCTTTCAAGTTTCGATTAAAACAATTAACGATGTACCTTAACGGATGTAAGAATTGTCACGTGATAGTATTTTAATGATTTGTTTCTCTTAAATATTTTGTTCACCATCAGTTGGTTTAGTGAAGGACGAAGAAGAGCCATCATTTTCTCTTTCAGAGTCGTTGCTGCTGATGGTTGAAATCGAATCATTCATCCTGTTCATTCCTTGTTCTTCTGCTTTTCTTCTTCTCTTCATTCGTCTCCACGTATTTGTAAGGCAGCGGCATGAACGTGAATAGGATGGCAGCAACGCCCATGATTCCCACAAAGAGGAAAAATTCGTTAGCCTTTTTTAAAAAGATCCATATTTATAGCTATTCCTTTAATTCTATATAACAGAAAAAAGTTGTAATCGTACTTGGCCCATTCCACTGCTTGTCGAGGCTACTATAATGTCAATCAGATTACCAAAGGCGACCACCAATTGCCACATTGCTGTTACGACAGATTTCATACTTGCTGGAGCCTGTATAATAATTGACTATGCCTTAAGCTCTTTGCTGTTTTTGCAAATTATATATACCTGAGTAAAGGCAAAGGTGAGACCAGTGACTGAAAACATGACTTCTCCCATCGTGACCACGAAATATTGAGGTAGAAGCCATAAGATGGACACAGAATTCGGTGTCGTCACCTCAACTTGCAATAGAAACTATGCAAAATAAGGCCAAAGTCAATCACATTTGAATTTGTTATAATAATTTTTTCCCCATTGTACATCTTTCTCATCAGTGGGAATTCCGACAGAAGAGTTGAGCGGCCGCTGGACGACGATAGAGTAGACTCCGCCTTGGATGAGGTCATCAACTCTTCCTATCATATTCTCATTCGAACTACCTCGTTTCCAAAATATGCCAAAACTGTGCATAAAATAATAATCAATGATAACGATTGCAGGAAACATTAACATTAATTATCTTACGATGCTCCTATTTCTACGTCTTTGGCGTCGATATATACTATGTTCTCTATTTCAGGAGTAGTATCGCTCATCGCTACTGACATATCCATCTTCTTTCAGCTCTTTCACAACGAAGCTACCATTTTCGAAAACATCTTGATTCAAATTGACTATAAACCTGTGATATACAATTTATAATTTGTGATATACTATTACAGAATTGTAATATATGTAACACCCTATCATAGGCTGGCCTTTGCTAGATTTTTTCAAATGAGCAGGATCGTTCAGTCGAGCCGTTGCTAGATTACCGTCACGAAGCGTGATAAAAGCCGAGTAGCCGTGCTGCTCGCCACCGCTACCTAAAGAACCCTTCCAGGTTAAGGTGTTCACCGTGATACCTCCGCAACTGTACCCAGTTAGAGATGCTTCGACTTCAATGTGTTTTTCAGCTGGCAAGAATTCCGTTGCCTTGCTTCTGAATGTCTCATCCAAAAGAATCGCATCGGTGTGTTGACCACCAACGGCGTAGCTAACGTTGACTGGACAAGGTAAAGTGTTGATTAAATTCAATTGCATCATTCCTGGATCCGGAATCTTCTCATAAGTTGGCTTTATAAAAATTAATTATAAATATAATTGGTTAATCAACAGTTTGAAAAAAAAAATGAACCTGTAAACTGATTTCTACGAAACCGGAGACGACAAAAGAGAGACCTGTAACGGGACGGCGGTCCCAGCTGTCGCGTTGGATGAAGCTGAACGTTGTATAAGACTGAGAGAATTCACTTGAGAAATAAAAACGCAAAGAGATGACGTCTTGGTCGAGGAATGTAATTCTTAATCTCGGTTAAGACACTGAAAACGACGATGAAGCACAAAACGATGAGACACAATTAAAAAGGGAAAAAAGACACGAAATTCACTGTGAAAGAGAGAAGAGTTGATGCGATCGTGATGACGACTTGATCCGAACTGCGTATTCAAGGGCAAAAAGAAAAACAAAAGAGCAACGACCGAGGGAGAGCGGGGTGAAGCAAGAAGGGTTGCGAAACGAGGGATCAAGGACGGACAAGGGCGATCGAGGGCAGAGGAAAAAGAGAGAAGGAAAACGTGTAGCAACATAGCAACAGTCGATGACGACGGGAACACACCGGCCCCCGTTTTCCTTCACGACGAACGAATAGAAAAATGAAACGATAGAGATACGCTGAATAATGACACATAGACAGGAGAATGACAAATGAGGTAGATTAATTATCTTCAGAGATAGTGGGCAGAGCTTGACGAGCGGCGTTCCGGGCGGCGATCCTCTTGGAACGACGTGATCCTGCGGAATCGTCCTGTTGATCGTCATGTCCCTTCAGGAGGAGGCTCTTATCTCCGATAGGTGCGGGAGCAGATGATAAATCCTGTTGAAGTAAAGGAGCGGGAGCGATCGTGTCGTCCTTCACTAGGGTTCCTGCGCTGGCTGGAATAATGGGATCGAGGACGACGGATGCATCAGGTCTGTTGAGAGGGATCAAACGATGTACAGATCGAGTGTACGTTCCATCTTTGGTGGTGACGTGTACGACTCGAACAATCTTGTCTTGGCCAGGTTCTACTTTCTCGATCTTGCCAATAGGCCACTGGCCGCGAGGAGTATTTTCATCGACGATGAGGACGAAGTCGTCTTTCTTCAAAGGCGGGTGATTTTGGAACCATTTCTTCCTTTCGTTGAGCTTCGGCATGTATTCCTCACGCCAACGACGCCAGAATGAATCGAGAAGAGCTTGAGATGCGACAAAATGACGACGAGAGAGCACGTCCCTTTCGTCGACGTGACTCATAGGTAGATGAGGTTGACTGCGGCCGAGAAGGAAATGATTGGGCGTTAAAGGTTCTGGATCATCCGGATTGTAACTGATGTGAGTCAATGGTCTTGAATTGATCATGGCTGCAGCTCCTCCAATGACGGTGCGCAAGATCTCGTCAGTCACAGTACGACTGCCGAGGACGGCTCTCAAAGCTGTTTTGGCTGACCGTACCATCCGCTCAAATGCGCCACCGAAATGCGGGCTCAAAGGAGGAGAAAATTTCCACTTGATGCGACGGGCAGTAAAGGCTCCGATGACGGCATTGAGGTCAAGTTGGTCGGCTCCTTCATCCAGTTGGCGCTTGCCGCCGACTAGATTCGTTCCGTTATCGGAAACAATGACCGAAGGGCATCCACGAATATCCACGAATCGTTGAAAGCACATGAGGAATGCCTCTGTATCCATGCTGCCGGTAGTCTCCATGTGCACGGCTCGAGTGACGAGACAGGTGAAGATGCACACCCATCTTTTGTGTGATTGCCGACCGACAGCTACGTGGCCTAAAAGCTAAAGTGAGACCGAAATAATCGAGTCCTGTGTTGACGAAAGGGAAGGTGAGCGGACCTAGGCGATGAACTGGGAGAGGAGCCATTTGAGGAGCTACGGCCTTCGCATACAAACGTTGACAAGTGAAGCAGTGACGTAGTTCTCGCTGGATGGTCTTTCTACCACCGATTATCCAGTAGATGGATCGAAGGTCTGATAAAAGTCGTTCGGATCGTACATGGCTGCCACGCAGCTGTCCTTGTAGATGATAGTGCCAGATGATAAGGCCGGTAAAACGATGCGAAGATGGAAGTATGATGGGATGCTTGACATCAGGAGCTACGATGGATCGGTCGAGGCGGCCGCCGACCCGAATGAGGCCGTTCTTGTCGATGAATGGAGAGAGTTTTAGAAGACTCGAGGTACGATGAACTGGTCGATTCTTCTGCAGCTGTTTAAGCTCGGAAAAGAAGTAAGTTTCTTGGACGATGCGAATGCAAGTAGAGAGGGCTTCGTCGAGCTCGTCGATGGAGAGAGCTCCGGATTTCTTCTGTTGATTAAAGCGACGGGCTCGGCAGTTGAAAATGAAACGTTTCATCCATCCGACGATCTTCTCCAGGCGAGAAAGTCTTGATACTGGAAGCCAAGTAATCCTTTCGATAAGGATGTTGATGACGTTGACTTCAGAGACGGAAATCTGATTGATTTGATTTTTGGCGACCTCTGGATCCGTAATATCTGTCTCGTGAATGATAACATCAGCAGGCCATTCGGAAGAAGGAAGAAGAAGATATTCAGGACCGGCAATAAAATGATGATCACTGGTCAGTTCGTGCGGACGTAGGCCTCGGCTGCAATGATCAGCTGGATTCAAGGATCCTGGAACATGACGCCACTGATTTCGAGCGGTTTTTGAAAGAATCTCTCCAATACGATGAGCCACAAAGGCTTTGAAACGATTGTTGCTGTTGATCCACTTGAGTACGGTGAGAGAGTCAACCCAAAAGGTGACATCTTCGATGTGCAGCTCCAATTCCATCTCAAAAGAAATGGTCTCTGCCAAGTGTAGACCCAGGATCGCTCCCTGGAGCTCCAGTTGAGGAATTGAAAGTTGTTTGAGCGGCGCTACTCGGGTTTTTGACATGAATAAAGAGACTCGAACATCGCCATCAGGGTAGACTGAGCGTAGGAAGGCAACGGCGCCGTACGCACGTTCCGATGCGTCGGAGAAGATGTGTAGAGTGGTCTCGATAGGGGCGACGTCCACTCGTCGAAGGCATCTTGGGATACGTAGATCTTTCAGGACATCCAGACCAGCACGCCAATCGTCCCATCTATCCAATAGGATATCAGGTAGTCTTTGGTCCCAACCGAGGCGTAGGCGACAGATGTCTTGAAGTAGACATTTGGCGGTGATGACGACCGGAGAAAGGAATCCGAGAGGATCGTAAATTGTTGAGACGGCGCTGAGAATGGAGCGATGAGATCCTGCGGACTTGTCGACCTTTGATGCTTGATTCTGAGTCTTTCTGACTCGACGAGCGCCGGAATCCAATGAGGGGCGAAAGAAGAAACAATCATCTTCACTTGAATATAGGACTCCAAGGGTCCTCTCGATAGGCAATTGATCCTTGGACAAATCCAGTGTAGGATCAGCTCTTTCTTCTTCTGGAATAGAAGCCATGACGGTCCTGGAAGATGAGACCCACTTTGTAAGACGAAATCCGCCACGTTGAAGCATTTCAGTGAGCCGCTGAGCGACGGAGATCGCTTCTTCTTCAGTATTTGTTGATCCTAGAAAGTTGTCAACATAAAAATTACGAATAATTACGTCGGCTACGTCAGGAAACTCGCTTCGATTGTCTTCGGCAGTCTTGCGGAGAGCATAGGCGCATACAGATGGAGATGAAACTCCGCCGAAGACGTGAACGGTCATTTGATGGACTAAAGGTGGAGAACGATCTCCAGGATTCCGCCAGAAGAAGCGTAGAGCAGCTTGTTCTTCGGGACGCACTCGAACTTGATGGAACATCTTTTCGATGTCGGAGATGAGAGCATATGGATTAGCTCTAAAGCGGAGAAGGACGCCGAGTAGGCCAGTGAGAAAATCCGGCCCCTTTAGCAGCTTCGAGTTGAGGGATTTTCCAGGAGGAGATGATAAGTCGAAGACGACACGGATCTTGTCCGGCTTGTGAGGATAAGTGACTCCATGATGAGCAAGATAAAAGGTCCATGGAGGAGAGTTTTCGAGTTCTTCTTTGGTCGTGAGACGGGCGTGACCAAGACGAATGTAGTCGTTGACCATTGCTGCATAACGAGCAGCATAATCAGGATCTTTGCGGAATCGACGTTCAAGAGAATTGAACCGTCGCAGCACCTCTTCTCTGTTGTCATCCAATGACGGGATCTCTTCTTTCCAGGGCAAACCGATTTCAATCTTTCCGTCGACATAACGAGCAGATGATTTGAATATGTCGAGAGCCCTTCGATCATCTTGAGAGTAGAGAGATTCAGGAGGAGCTTTGGACACGAGCGTATCAGTGATCCAAAAGCGTTCGACGGATTGAAGGAGATCCTGATCCACGGGCTGGATGTGATTGATGTGACGATGATTTGGTGGCTGCAGTCCAGCTGAAGTGACTGGACCCACAGGGCACCATCCAAAGGGTGTCAGATAAGCAGCTGGTCCATCGCCATCCTTCTCTGGATAACGAACGTCAAATTGTTGATGAGCACGGATGACGTCGCTGCCAACAAGGATCTTCACTTTGGCTGGATCACAGCTACGAATGTTGAGATCGGCGAGATGAGGGAATTCCAACTTGATCCTTGGCCAATCGTATCTCCTTTGAGCAATGTCAATAGTGGGTGAGGTATAAGCTCCACGAACAGGAATGATGAAAGATCCGTCGCAAGATACAAGATCAAAATCGACTCGACGACTCTCGATGTTGCATATACCTCCGTTGAATACCTTGAATGGTACGAGACGAGTTTCACCAGGTAGTTTAAGTTGATCAGCCAGATCCTGCATGATCAGTGTAGCCTTGCTGCCGTTGTCAAGGAAGAGAAGGGCATCTTCTTGCTGGCCATCAAGAGACCGAACAGTAGCCGGCACGATTTGCAGAAGAGTTTCATCTTCCAAGAAAGATTCATGTTGCAAGGCATTCATTGATTTCGGTACGGACGAGGAGGATTGATCACTGTCCTGTTTCTTCTGATTGATCCTATCTGCTCCGTGAAGGAGAGTGTGATGAGAACGACCGCAATCTTCTTCTTGACACTTGATTTTCGAATTGCATTTACGTACAAAATGACGTCCAATGATGCAACGTAGACATCTGTTTTCCTTGACGACTAGCTCAGCTCTTTGAGTTGGAGATAAGTTGAGAAACTTTGAGCACTGTTCGATGCGATGCGGAGGAGAAACTGAGCAGACGAAGCAGCGATAATTTGACGAAGAATCGGAATCCTTTTCAGTAGTCATAGGTGGATCGACGATCTCTTCTTCTACGTTGATCATGTTGACAGTTGAGGGAAAGGATTTCTTCTTAACCGGAGAAGGATTCGGTTTCTTATCAGTCGGGGCGGCAGAAGCAGCTTTCTTCTCGTTCGAAGCAGGTTTGGTAGGAAGAAGATTCATAGCTCCAATCGATGAGGCAAAAGATTGGCTCTTAACGATGCGTCGCAACCAATCATCGAAGTCAGCAATGTTGGGAATGACCGGTTGAATATCGAAAACAGCTTGTCCCCATTTGGTCCGAATGCCGTTTGGTAATTTCTGAAGCAGTAACTTTAAAGTGCCGGTAGAATTCAGCTCGTGAACGTGTTTGGAATGAATAAGAGCGGAAACGGCGCCATGAAGCTCATTTGAGAATTTCTTGAGTCCGGCAGGATCGTCGCTTCTTACAAGAGGCAAAGCGAGTAATTTGTCGACGTGAGCTTCCGAGACCACGATATCATGGCCATACTCTTCATAGAGACGAGCGATAGCTAAATTGTAGAGAGCGGGATCATGAAGCGCATCCGAAATCGTATTCCGGACCTCTGGAGAGAGGTGGTTTGTCAGGGCCGCTAGACGCATTGCGTCATTGGGTAACACATCGTGAATGAGAGTTTTAAAGCAACTCATAAACATGGGAAATTGAAGAGGATCACCGTTGAAAACCTCTACATTAATGTTGAGAGATCCCGAAGTCGCCGTTCCAAAGCTAGGATACGGATTATGAAAGCTGGTAGCTGGTGGTTGATGAAAGGAGTGGAGTTGTTGTTGGATGGAACTCGAAAGAGATGGAGTTCCAGTCATCGGTCTGATGTTATGATGAGCGTGTGACATGGAAGCGGGAACAAAGGGATCGTATCCCATTTGAGTGGCAGAAGCCGCTGAGCTGGTCTGTAGAAATGTAGAAGCAGAAGGATGCTGCTGGATTCCATGAGCGGCACTGGCATAATGAGGAACTGAAGCTGGAATACTGTGGACAAATCCCAATGATGATGAAGGATTCGGTGCGGAAGAATGGACGAAAACGTTGCTCACAGGTTGACCAGATGTCGACAATCGATGATGCCATGTTCCTTGAGTAAATGCTGGATTGTATCCAGCCCGGTAGATTCCAGTCGTGCTGGAAGTCAAAGGATATCCGACGGTGTGAGTAGAAACCGGAATGTATCCAGCTCCATAGATTCCAGTCGTACTGGAAGTTGAAGGATGTTCGATGATCTGAGTGGAAGCTGGAACGTATCCAGTGGCGAAAGAAGATATTGGTACTGATGTACCAACTGACGAAAAAGGAGTTGATCCAATATGCTGTGGCGGATTGTACTGCTGAGCGCAATGAACGGCGAGATCATAAGCAGACGGAGAAGATTGAACACCATTTTGGAATGATGATGGTGGATTCATTTGAAGATGAGCAGAAGAAGAAGATTGAGGAACAGGTCCGAAGCTAGTTGGTTGAGACTGATAGTGACGAGGGACCGCACCGGATGCAGCCCAATTGAAACCGGTCTGATTGGATCCATCCGAAGTTGAGAAAGAAGCGGGTTGATGAATCCCTGACGTAACGAGAGGAGTGTTGAAACTCATGGGCACCGTCGACGGTTGTTGAGAAGTGAGCGGCGCAGCTTCCGGTTCCGTCAAAGGAATGCTCTGAGCCTGACTGAAAAGAGAATTAAGATCTTGACTCAATATTGGTTCAGTGACCGGAAATGAGGTGAAACCGCGAGCTCCAGCTGGAGGTCGATGCTGAGAAGGAGAGCTGAAACGATTCACGAAGCGAGTCATCCTCGGAGAAAACGTGTGATGAGGTGCGGCCGTGATTGGCGCAGAGATAAATTGAGCAGCAGTTGAAGCGATGGTCTCAGCGTCGGTTGTTCTTCTTCTCTCTTCCGCGGCTGCCATCTCTTCTTTAAAGAGTCGGTGATTACTCTCTAGCCCGATTCCCCATTCCTCTGCTGCTTGAATAAATTTAGCATCACAGTTGTGATGTCGAAGAGAGGCGATGAAGGCGGTATTGACACGGAGAGCAGTGACGAAATCCTCTTCGAGTTTCTGAATGTCGGGAGCATATTGGAAGGAAGGGATACCACTCTCAACAAGACTGCGCAATTTTGTGGTGGATCGAGTGTGGTTCGCCTTTGCCGTCGTACGGCATCTCTTAATGAAGGTAGGATCCTCTTCGGGTTGGAACGAAACCGGAACCATGTTCTCCTCTCCTTCCGCGTTCGCCATTTCCATGTGTGACGGATCGAGGAAACTCGGTGACGGGAATTTGGACGGTAAAAACTGTAGGAGAAGGAGCAGAATCGTCGGTCTCGTAAGACGTGTATCCCTGCCTAAGCGATGCTAGTTTTGACTGAAACTCAACTAGATTCCTTCTCTGAAGCTCTGGAGAAGAGCGCGCGTCTTCGTGAGGATGGACGATATAAGGACTGAGAGGATCAACTACTAGCGCGACACGGCGAGATGAACGAGAGGAGTGTGTGCTCCTTGAGTTGCCGCCGCCAAGGCGATCAAAAATAGAGAGAGAGGTTACAACCTGATTCGAAGAGGAGCAGGAATCAGCATCAGTCAACACACGGCGTGATGAGACGTTGTCGTGCACCGAAGAACGGTAGGACTGACGATGATCTGAGCTGTGGTCCCGATGAGAAGAGCTGGGATCTCGATGAGACGAGGTGCGATCGCGGTGAGAAGGGTTGCGATCCCGATAAGTAGAGCTGTGATGATGCTCCGCAGGTGGAGAAGAGGGAAGGCGTTCACGTGTCGACGTAGAAACGTGGTGAAGACGTTCTCTTGGCCGCTGTAGAGGGCTGCGGCTACGACGAAGACAAGAAGCAGGAGACTGATCCGGTTGCGTAACGACACTCCTAGCTGAGTTCTGATGAAACTGAGATGGAGATCTCTCCTTAAAGAATCGATCTCTGCGCAATAATGGGCTCCGACCTCCCTCGCAACTGAGGCGACGAGACATAAGTTTGTGCACAGCCCTAAATACGCAAGATAAGGAGAGACACAGCACGATACAGTTTAGGAAAAGCTAAAATATAAAGCCTTTCCCGGGTTTCGGCACCATGTAACGGGACGGCGGTCCCAGCTGTCGCGTTGGATGAAGCTGAACGTTGTATAAGACTGAGAGAATTCACTTGAGAAATAAAAACGCAAAGAGATGACGTCTTGGTCGAGGAATGTAATTCTTAATCTCGGTTAAGACACTGAAAACGACGATGAAGCACAAAACGATGAGACACAATTAAAAAGGGAAAAAAGACACGAAATTCACTGTGAAAGAGAGAAGAGTTGATGCGATCGTGATGACGACTTGATCCGAACTGCGTATTCAAGGGCAAAAAGAAAAACAAAAGAGCAACGACCGAGGGAGAGCGGGGTGAAGCAAGAAGGGTTGCGAAACGAGGGATCAAGGACGGACAAGGGCGATCGAGGGCAGAGGAAAAAGAGAGAAGGAAAACGTGTAGCAACATAGCAACAGTCGATGACGACGGGAACAAGACCGCAGAGGACTAAACCGCAAGCGATCCTTTGGAGTGGAGTCAGTAGATTGCATTTCTTGAATAGTGGATAAACTATGCTCTCAAAAATAGGCACCAAGATCAAAATCAAGAGCGGATTGATGAGTCCTACTTGGTCTGGTTTTAGAACCCAACCACCCAAATCGCCGTTCATTCGAGTCGCTTGAAATGTCCACCGGGATCCCTAATTAAATTAAACCGTTATAAATGTTTCTGAGAGGCAATATAATTTTAAAATTATATATTTACCTGTTGATCATAGAGAGCCCTAAAGACGGGCAGTGGTAGGAAGAGGAATCCTACAGAGAGAACCCTTTTAGTGTCTTCAACAAGTTGTTTATCGTAAATGTCTCCAGCAAAGTCTAGCCAATGGTCATGCTTCTCTCCTTTGGCCGTAACTTTTCTTGTAATTCCGCGCTAAATTTTGAAAATCAAATCGATTTAAGGCACACCAACAAAGAAATATTTATAATTAGTGCGAACCCAAATGCATTTCACAAAGTCTCCCATAATGTTTCCTTCTGGCAATTTAATCTTGTAAAGAGGCTTTCCACAGACGAAAAAAACTGGAACAGGAAACTTGATTTAAAATGCTTATAAACAAATCTTCAAATTCCCCTTTACATACCAATGGCTACGATCATTAGGAAGGCGGGCAATCCAAATGCTAGGGAATAGCAAGAATCTTCCTCGAAGCAGTGAACATCTTGTCGTAGAATTGGAGTTACAAAGTGGGATATGAAAGATCCAGCATTAATGGAAAAGTAGAAAACGGAGACAAATTGCTCGAGCTGTTTATCTTGTTGTGGGTGAACGAATTGATCACCACCAAATGCAGAGACGCAAGGCTTGATTCCGCCTGTTCCGAGAGCGATTATAACCAATCCAACCATGGAAAACTCTCTGTTGAAGTTAAAGACTGTATAAGAATTAAATTACATTTTTTAAAACGTATTTGTTGAACTGACACTTGTGGGATCGTGTTGGGAATGGCTGCTACAGATAGGATGATGCTCCCGCACGCGTAAAAAATTGATAGATAAAGAATAGTTCTATAACATGAAATAATGTTATTTTAAAAAGACTAATGACGGAATAATAAAATACAACAAATTTTTAAATAGTAACCGGAATTTCCCAATGTACAGTAGTTATCAGCTAGGACAGCGCCGAGAATAGGAGTAAAATAGCAGAGCATAACAAATGCGTGGTATAAAACGGTAGCAATGTCCTCGTCGAACGCAAGTACAACGCTAATACCGCTATAAATTTAATTGGTTAGATGGAATCATTCAAGTGAAATGTGTAGGATGTACTAATTTAGGCCTTACTTCGCATTCCATAGTAACAGAATCGCTCGCAAAACTCGTTAGCGACGATGAAGATAATTGATCGGGGATACTTCACTTTCTATATTGAATATTGAGTCAATAGATTTTTATCAAGTAGTAGGAATAATTTAATAAAAGTTTGTTCTTAACACATTTACATTAGCGTTTTCTGCGTCAATTTATTTTTTCTCGTCTGTGACCAAAAAGAAAAAGAAAATTATCTATCATAAAGAGATCATGTAAAAAAAAACAACAAGATTTTAAAATTAGCACCATATAATTTATATGGTGCATACTTTTATGGTCATTATATGATATAATAATAGAAAATAATAAACTGTCGCAGTGTTGAGTGATCTGAATTCCCTTAGAGATGATGTAGCATATTGTCTACTTTAAAATCTCAAGGTAAAGGACATTTGAAGAGAATCACTTAAATCGAAATATAAATAATGTACGGAAATCATGCGTATCGATAAATTTTAAAATGAGCTATTCGGTAATGCTATTAATTGGTTTATTAAGGGAGAACAATATAATTTTGGAAAATGGTTACCATTGGATGATTTTTTATTCGGTAGCGGAAGTGCTTTAGCAACATTCACGCTTGTTTTATTATCCTTCCCGTTGTCCGATGAAAATGCAGAGGATGGAGAATAAGACTTTTTACCCATTTTTTTAAAATTAAATTTTGATCTCGTAGTTAATGAGTATATACTCTAAAGCGTAGCCCACGAAACTGACAAGAGTCTCTTGTTATTTTTGCATCTTACTGTGCAATTAATTAAGTACCATCACTTTCATGGTGGTAATAATAAGAGTTATCTCAAATACATCATATGACTCCTTAATCCTTCTAATTATCTAGACATGTTTGGATAATTTTTTTTCATAAAAAAAATAGTTTTATTGATCCAAAAAAGATATAATTTTAATGTAATTTTTAAAAATAGGTATAATGAAACAATTTTATTGGTCCAAGACAAAGACACACAAAAAGACATTGAATTTCAAAAGACATTGCATCTACTAATATCTATTTTTTCACATAGCGGGCGGCTGCAATCTCATCCTGCTTGACCATGATTGACTTAATGGCGTTTAATGCTTCCTGACAGCGCTCCTTCTTTCCATAGATGACTACCAAGTTTTCATATTCACTTAAGGTGATTTGGAGGTTAAATTCCTTGCGCAGTCCGTTAATAACACTTCCTTGATGGCCTATGATCGCTCCGTGGTAGCGTTTCTCTATTTGGTGGGTCAGTGTACACGGGATGTCGTTGAGTATGTCCACCTTGGCCATCGCTGCTTTGTCGGCAGGGCCAGACAACAGGATGTCACTACCGCCTTTAACTGGAAGGGTAACTTTGACTCCGTATTTCTCCTGCAATCGGCGGATGTTGGCGAATTGACGGCCTACAACGAATCCTATCTTATCGGCTGGGACAATCACTTTCAGTTCGACTTGATGGCTCTGCCGCTGTTTCTTCTCAATGGGGATGGCAGCTGCTGCTGGAGGCACATGCTTAGCAGCTGTAAAGCCTTCCAACGATGGACTCACCACTTTCACAGCGTCAACGAAGGATTTCTTATTTTCATCTACCTTCGGAACTACTGAAGAGTTGTCCAGAACGGGTTTCTCGGCTTTTCCAACTTTGCTTTTCTTCGAGACGACTTGAAACCCTTCTTCGTTTCTAGCGGCTAATGGACTCTTTTCTCCAATTGCTTCCACAGAGGTCTTATTCCTCTCTTTTAAGTCCTCTGGAACAGTGGCGCTCACCTTCTCTAAGGCCGGAAGTCGAACAATATCGGGGCTCTTTTGGTCGCTACCTTGAATGATACTCCCAGAGAGTTCTTTCTTCGTTGGTTCAGTTTCGTAATTGATTTTCTCCTGGATGACTGGATCTACGGCCAGTAGAACAGCTTCTTGCGGATTCTCCTCTTCGGTATCTGCTTGTACGTTGCTGACGGGGGTTTCCTTCTCTCCTTTTTTCTCTGTAACTGTAGAGTTGACTATCTCAAAGACATTTGGAACCGGAGAATCTGTCTCTTTCTATGATGGCGCGCTACTCTTTTCTTTGACTTTCAAAACATCTCCAAGCTTCGTCTCTTCTTCAGGAGCTGCTGCTCTGGCCATCTTGGCTCTCTCCAATTCTAGACAGATCGGGATGCACGAGTCCAAAATGCGGCAGGCGGCGTCACATAGGTTGTCGTCAAGATTAAGGACTTGATCGATACACTTATCCGGGTTGTCTTTCATGCAAATTTCCACGATTTTCTGCAAGTCGGCTAGAGCAAAAGCCACTCCAGAAACATCTTTTGCCCATGTATTCTCCATTTTGCTCGACGAAATGACGATTTGAGACTGAGTATCCATTGTCAAGCTGAAAGATTGGTTTGTCTTAATGATCATAAGGTGGCTAGATATATAGCTTTTTGTATGAGAAACTGGAATTGCAATGTTTTTTTTCAAATGTGAAACCCTCGTTTGAAAATGGACAAATTCGCCAAGTCATAATTTTATTTTTTTAGTTAATTAAACCATTCTATAGAAAAGATGACCAATACCGTACCGGTATTAAAAGAATCGCTTAAAAAAATAATTATAGTTTAATGATGGTACGGGCCGATGTTGTTTAAACTTATTGCGTCACCGGTTACCCTTACTTTGCGCAATCTTCCTTCACCTTTTGTATAAATCACGACATTTTCATTTTTAAAATTTATATTTAATAAGAAATTTGATCCATAAATTTTAAAATTATGAGATTTAAAAAAATAATCGTCAAACTAGTCGTCATTTCAAAAAAAGAAATTTTAATAATAATGCTTCATCAACATTCAATAGTGATTTTGCAAACATAATAGGTACATCAGACATCAAAATTAACTGAATAATAAAGTATAGTGCAAAATATTCAGTACTTTGTCATGCACAATGCCGAAGAAAACATCACAGCACAATGTATATGTAATAGTCATCAATAACATGTCCTGCTTTCTTAATAAATCAAATCGAAGCAGTCAAAAAAATTAGTAGGGCACGGAGCAAAAGCCTATAATGTGTAGAGACCAAATCAATAAGGCTGCACTTGAGAATGCTATTTCACTATTGGAAGAATCGAAGCTGAAAGTTGAGTGAAACCTGAAAGAGCTCTTTAGAGGGATTGAGTTTTTCCCGTCGACAGCTCGACTTTTTTCAGTTTCCTAATCTCAAAGAATCGGTTTTCCACCATTGAATACTTGGCCATTTTCTTATCTAACGAGATGGTAAGTTGATCCAACTCTTCCTGAAGGGAGGAGCTGCCATGCGAACTGGATTCCAAATCCGCCAATTCCGCCTCCATAGCTTCCACCACCTGACTCACGCCTTTAAAAGATCCCTCCTCAATCTCGAAATCCTCTAGAAGGACCTCCTCTTCATCAAGGAGACTTTTCAGCAAAATCTCCACCTTGGCCATCTTCTCCGTACATCTATTTTTCTCCTCAATCACTCTGTCCTCCTCTTTGCGGGCCGCCGGCGATCCATACTGGAGTGAATAGAGCTTTATTCCAACGACATCACCTTTGGCTTTAAGAGTACGCAAATCCGCTTCTAGAGTTCTTTTCTGTTCTGCAACCTGCGAGATTCTGTCGCGCACGCTATTTAACTTGGACCCAACCTCCTTAAAATCTTTATCCGCGTTCCGAACCTTCTCTTGCATCAAGGCCAGACGTTTGCGCAGCGATGAGATCTTGTCCACTTTCGTTTCTACTTCTTCTTTCATTTTCTCGCGGATTTCGTCCATCTTAAGGTGGTCCGACTCGATGGCTGCTTCAAAACTAAAGATGCTTTTAAGGCATTTGGCTTCTTCAGCTTCTAGTTCATGCACTGTAAATACAAATAAATTATCTAAACAAATTTTCAATTATTATTATTATCATTATTTTAAACTTACGCGTAGTAGCGCGCTCTTCTTTCTCTTTGCCATCTTCGACGGTAGCAGAGATCATCTCTTCTTCGGGAGCTAGACTTTTATTAAGCTATGAAGAATATTTAATTTTTAATTTAAAAAAGAAATAAAGGAAAAAAGAAAAGAAAAGAGAAACCTTTTTCTTTTTTAATGCAGGTTCGATTTTTTCCTCTTCATTCTTCGGACTCTCGTCTTCCGTCTCTTGGGTATGATGCCGCTTCAGGTGACGAGTAAAGTTCCGGTGGATATTGGACGAGAAGGAACAGCGAGGGCATTTCAGTTTTCCTTTACCCTGATGAGCTTCGATGTGATCATCCATCTTCTTGTAATTATCAGTCGAGTAGTGACAATTCTGACAATTTAACATGTGTTTCTTGACGTCCTTTTTATAAAAATAAACAAACTTTAAACTAAAACTAAATCAAGCATCTACGAATGGAAAACCTTGGAAGGCGTCTCCTTCTTCGGAGCAACAGAAGCAGCAGTCGGATCCAACTTCCGATGCTGATTGTTCTCATGCTTTTTCACGGCTGATAACAGACTGGCAGAGTAATTGCATCGACTGCATTCAAACTCTAAGTTCCGCTGGTGACGAGTATCGTGGGCCCTCATATTTGCAGCGTCGTGGGTCTCGAAGTCGCAAAACCGGCATTCGTAATTGCACTTCTGCCTCTAAATACAGAATAGAATGGTGAAAAAACACGTATTATAATTAATCATAACTAGAAATCTCGGAAGATTACCTTACGAGCAGGAGAACCAGTTGAATGTTGACGCTTCAAATGAAGCGTTAACGCGCCTTTAGAATCGGAAGAATAAGTACAGTAATTGCACTTAAAAGCAGATATCTGTACGTGTTTCGTTTGATGATAATTCATTCTGGCAGAGTCATTGGTGGAGAAGCTACAATGACGGCATTGGAACGTGTTACCTATCTTGGCAGATTTACTTTGAGCAGAGAAAGTAGCCTAATAAATTGTTAAAGAGTGAGAAAATGACCAAATAAATAGTAATAATTGCAAAGCTACCTTATTAAGTGGATACACAGTTTTTCCGGTTTTCAATACTTCGCCCTTGTTTTTCTTGCCGTTCTCTTTGCCTCCCGCATTTCCATGGGAGTGACTGGTCGTAGTCGCTTGTTTCTAATTGGTGATAATCAAAAGATTAGTTTTTTTAAATATGGAAGGAAAGGATCAAACTACTTTATTACCTTATCAGCAGGTTTATCTTTCTTCATTTTCAAATGGTGCTTCTTCAAGTGAAATCCAAGCTGATCGAGACTGTCGGCCGAAAAGCTGCAAACATTGCAGCCATGAGCCGATTTAGTTAGATGATGCACCTTGTGCCGATCAAAACGATGTTTTTCCTCTGTTATGTAGTCGCAAAGGGCGCACTGGAACGTCCTCATGGGTTCTTTCTTGGTGCGTGGGAGCGCCACAGTCGAAAAAGGATGTTCAGCTCCGATGTGTCTCGTCAAAGAAATTTGAGATGATGTTTGGAAGTCACAGACATCACAAAAGAAGTATTTTTCTTCTTTCTTTGGAGCCGGATTAGATGGACCTTTCACCTAAAATGAGTAAAGTATATTGTTAATGAATTAGAAAATATAAACTAAAAATAGGATGCCTATCAACTTACGTCAGGAAGGCTCTCTCGTTTAAGATTTCCAGCAGTGCTAATATCATTTGAATATAACAGTGGCACATTTTTCTTATCCGCTTCCTTTTCGGGCGATGACGGAGACGCAATAATCAAATTATCAGAGTCTTCTTCCATTTTTTCACAAGGCAAGAGGGATGCCTTAGATTCCTCTTCTTTAACTGCTACAGGTTCAGTCTTGAACCGCTAGGAAAAGAAATAAATATTAGCATGAAAATTTTTTTTTAAAATAATTAGTTTTCCCTACTTTGACGAGAACAGGCGATTGAGGAGAATCCATTTCGGCAAATCCAGTCTCCAACTTAACAAAAAAAATCAGCATTATAAAAATAAATTTTAAGCTATGTATATAGGCCTACTTTGCATGCATTAGCTTCCTCCTCTTTAATCACTGCAGATTCAGTCTTTATCTAGGAAAATAAATAAATCAGCAAGAAAAATGAAATAAAAAAAGATCGCATACTTTGGCGACAAGAGCAGGCGATTTCGGATAATAATTCGACGTCGAGGCTTTATTCATTTCAAATGGGCTCTCCAGCTAAAACAAAAAAAAATCAGAATGAAAAATAATTTAAAATAAATAAATGAATATACTGCGATAGGAGCATATTTTGCGATAGGAGCGGGTGAAAGAGGAGAATACGATGTCGATACTTCTTCTTTCTTCTCCACCTTAAACTATGAAAAAAAATTACCGCCAAAATGAGATGCTTTTAGAATAATAAAAGTAAAAAAAAAATCATATCACCTTCGCATTGATACGTTTCTTTCGCTTATAGTTGCCGACTCTGGGAGATCTTTGTATCCATTTTCTTTTGTATTCCTTTTGTCGCCACAGTCTCGCACTTAAAAAAAATAAAAATCTTTGACAGCATTCAAATTAATACATGAATTGAGAGATAACCACATAAGAGGGTTTCAATGTTAGTTTTGGTCAAGTGTTTGGTGTGAGTTTTTGTTTGTTGTTATAGCATGCAGGTGCAAATAGTATAGGACAGGAATTTGTTTATTGTGGGGTAGATCAGTTTTAAATCAGGCTTACCTATTGCACTTCTTTGATTTTCTCACTTCAGATGTTGTCGATCCATCATCGTTAAAAATACTGCTAGAAGCCGCGTCGGAGGAAGTTGACTGGGAAGAACCAGATTCACTTCCAGAATCCATAGGTAGTTTTTGTTTTAATATACTTCTTTGTCTCAAAAATTACAACCTAGAACATAAAATATGTTTCAAGAAAAAGTCCAAGAAATGAATCCAAGATGAAGAAGTGTTGCACACATTTACATACTAGTCATATAGGACACAAAAACCTAATATTTGAAAATTATTCATCTAATAAGTCTATATGATTCACTGATTATTCGGTGATGAGTCTGCCTATATTGGGAAGGCTAATAACGGCACTTTTACATGACACCACGTGTGGCGCCCACTTTTTTTTTACTTTTACTTGTACCTCTTTTTTGAGTATTTATTTTAAATTTAAAGCAAATTCTGGACAATTAAGTATAAAACAAGTCATTAACAACATGCTTTAAACTATGCCACTAAAGGTTTCTTACCATTAATGATGGATTGTGTATAAGCTGATCAAAAAGGTCACCGAATATTTGGTGTGATGACTCACACTCAAAACGTGACCTTCGTTTGGCTCCCCTCAGGTCCTCAACGCATCAAGATTCTTACCGTACTTGATTACTTCGTCTGCTCCTAAACTTGCGAAGATGCCAAATGTAACCGATTCGAACTATGTAGTAATATAAATCATAAATAAGGAGGGGTATAAATTAAAACAAGATTAGTTAATTTTCTATTAGTTAATGACATTTTAATCACGTTTATTATAGTAATAATCTGCATTTGAACCTGTTCCAAGTTCTCAGAGGACTGCAAAATCTTATTTAGCGATATCTTTATTTTATCCAAATTATGTTTTCAATAAAATGTATACCGCCAATGGGTTGCATGTATTTTATCATGAGCAATTAACAGAAACAGATGTTATTGGCTGCCATCCTCATCTTGCTTAAGTGATTCTGTGTCTGTTGAAGAAACGGATTCGTTTATTGATAAATTTTTCTTTTCGCTATTGTCTTCGTTCATCTTCTCCTTGCTTTTTTCGTCAGTTTCGGTATTGTTGGCGTACTTGTACGGCAAGGCCATGATCGTAAAGATGATGACAGCAATCCCCATGATTCCGGCAAAAAGGAAATACTCTTCAGCCTGAATTTTTTTTTGTATTTAAAAATGTATTGTTGTTGCCATTGCCATTAATTGTTGCCATGTATGTGCGCTTAAAGTGAATGTTGTTACGTACGTTGCTTAATCCACTGTGAACGGAAGCTACTATGATTATGATGAGGTTGCCGACAGCTGCCACCAAGAGCCACATCGCCATCACCACCGATTTCATACGCATTGGAGCCTTATTTAGCATTTTTTTTAAATGTCTAATTAAAACTAGTGGATAATAGGATATAATGATTTACCTGAGTGAAGGAAAACTTCATTCCAGTCACAGAGAACATAATCTAATTGTTAAACATAACGATTTAAAATCATCAGTGGTGAAACTCAATTTAGTTTTATAAAAATTACTTCTGAAAGGGTAAGAAAGAAATACTGTGGAAAGAGCCAGGCAATAGAGACGGAATTGGGTGTCGTCACCTCAACTTGAAAGACTACCTACGTAATTAAGATTTGAAAGATCTTGTATGAAAATTAAAAGAAAGCAAAATTATTTAAAAAAAAAAGTAATTCACATCTGGGAGAAGGGTATTTCCCGTATTCACACTTTCAAGAGGCTCTTGGATTACGACTGAATAAACGCCACCTTGAATCAAGTTGTTTACAGTCCCGATTTTTACTTCTTGACTTGCTCCTCGTTTCCACAAAATGTCGTGACTAGAATCCTCAAAGTATAGTGGTTATAGAGAATATAGGGTTTAAAATATTAAGATAGCTAGAATTCAACTCACCTTCCAATTTCTACTTCTTGGGAACTTAGATAAAGAATATTGTCCAACGAAGGGGTCGTATCACTAGTCGAGTAATAGTTAAATGGGTTACTTATGTAACCATCATAAGCTCCCGTTCCATTCGGACCTCCCTTGGGCCTCCATTGTTTGATCCAAAATGTGCCGTTTTCATAAACATCTTCGTTCAAATTGACTAAAAAGCTTTGATTAACAATCCAATTACTTAGTATATATCATATAGAAAATTAAATTAACTGCAGCAATAAAGTAAGAATACCCAATCATAGGTTGTCCCATGGAGGATTTCCTTAGGTGTTCAGGATCATTGAGTTGCGCCAAAGTTAGTTTACCCTGTCGAAGGGTGATCAAAACAGCGTATCCTTCGTTCCCCGAGGTCTCCCCCAATGTGTTCTGCCACTGAGCGTCGGTGACACTTAGATTACCGCATTTACCATCGTTCAGTGAAAGATAAGCAGAGACTTGAATCTCTTGATTGGAGGGGAAGAACTCTGTCGCGTTATTCTTGAAAACATCATCCAAAATCATGGCTCCTTGATGCTGAAATTGATCACTATTCGGGTTCTTAACAGTGTAGTTTAGGTTAACTGGACAGGGTAGCGCGTTAATAAAGTTAAGCTGGGTCATGTTTGAACCAGGGAGCTTCTCATAGGTCGGCTATTGCAGATATGAACAATTAAATCTTTCGATTTTAGTAATTTTAGAATAGGAAACTTATACCTGAATACTGATTTCAACTAACCCAGAGATGATGAATGCGACGCCACAAAGAATCATACTACTAGCGATTTTTTGGAGCGCAGTTAACAGTTTGTATTTGTCGAATAACGGGTAAATGACGCCCTCCAAAAGCGGCACTAAGATGAAGATTAAGATGGGATCTATCATCTGGACTTGATCCGGCTTGAGAACAAATCCGCCACCTAAGTCACCATTCATTCGAGTCGCTTGAAAGATCCAACGGGAGCCCTTTTTCAGAAATGATTAGATAAACAAAATAGTAATCAGATAATTTATTGCGAATTTAGCTCAACCTGTTGAGCATAGAGAGCCATGAAGGTGGGTAAAGGAAGGAAGAGCCACCCGACGGCAAGAACTCGTTTGCTATCTTCGATCAATTGCTTATCGTGGATGTCTCCGGCGTAGTCTAGCCAGTGATCATGCTTTTCACCCTTGGCCGTAAATCTCCTTACAATACCCCGCTGCATAATTTGAACATGTTATCAAAACAATTCTGCCATAATTAATTTATATATAGACATACCCAAATGCATTTGCAGAAATCGATTATGATGTTCCCTTCGGGCAGCTTAATTTTGTACAATGGTTTTCCACAAGCAAAAATAACTGCGTGAATAACCATTGGATAAAGTTTAGTATTTTAAATAAATGGTTGGTGAGTGTAATATACTGATGGCAATAATCATGAGCAATGCAGGAAGCCCGAATGCTAGCGAATAACAAGAGTTCTCTCCAAAGCAGTGAACATCTTCTCTCAGTATCGGTGTAACATAGGTAGAAATCAGAGCCCCGATGTTCATTGTTAGGTAGAAGATGGAGAAGAACTGTTCCAACTGCCTGTCTTGCTGGGGACGAACGAATTGATCCCCACCAAAAGCGGTGACGCACGGTTTGATCCCTCCCGTTCCCACTGCGATTAGGAACAGTCCGACCATAGAAAAGGCTCTGTCGCGAAGGAGATTTCCTTATTGAACTAAAAATAGCTAGTGAATTGAATTTAAGTAAAAATACATTTGGGGTATTCCATGAGGTATGGCAGCCCCAGCCAGAACGGTGCTTCCACAAGCGTAGACGATGGAAAGGTAAAGAATCGTGCTTCATTGAAAATCATAATTATAGAATCCATAATCATAGATTTAATTTAATGAAAATACTTGAATTTGCCAATATAATTATCGGAAAGGATAGCGCCAAAGATTGGGGTGAAGTAGCAGAGCATACTGAAAGTATGATAAAGGACTACGGAGTCATCCTCGTTGAATCCAAGATAGTCCCTCAAATACAGTATAAGGACGGCTGCGCATTCAATCATGTTATTGTTACCTATTAGTACAAGTTATTAATTTTGAAATAATATACTGACTTTTCATCCCATAGAAACAGAATCGTTCGCAGAATTCATTCACGACAATGAAGAAGATGGATTTTGGATATCTTACCTGTTTGATTTTAAAAAGTTTTTTTTATTATACTTTTTTTAGAAGCCGTATATAAGCTCT
Source organism: Chydorus sphaericus (assembly GCA_030141595.1). Classification (NCBI taxonomy): domain Eukaryota; kingdom Metazoa; phylum Arthropoda; class Branchiopoda; order Diplostraca; family Chydoridae; genus Chydorus; species Chydorus sphaericus. The sequence goes on along the minus strand of CM057932.1, from coordinate 13,207,515 downwards.
GATTTAATACCTTCACATCGTTGTGTTCTATATCGTCTATAATAAAGAAAGAATATTTTATAGGATTAATATGAGATGCTAAAAAAATTAATCAATGCGACACAGACAGATTGACGTTGAGAAGTTCATCAAAAATGAATAATTTTTTATTGATTTTAAGTCTGAAATATACTGTAATAAAATCCTCACAATTGAAAAAATAAGTTGCTGTGATAGAGTAAGCTAAGTTTGTTAAAATTTAATCCAGGAAGAAACATTATTGTTACTTTAAAACTTGATTACTCAAGGTACGTAGTTATAAGTAAATGTATCACCCTTGTCTAAATCTTTCCTTTGAAGCTGTTGATGGGAATCAGCTCCATTAATTGATGAACGTTTACTAGTATTCATGGTCGGTTCCATTTTTCTTCTTCATAAGCGTAAGGACTCCTTGCCTTCTTAAAATCAATGCCACATCCACAATATTTCTAAATCAATATTTTTCGACCATCGAGACAGGAGTGCCATATCAAAATATATGATTTCTCTTATCTTTAAGTTATTGTCATCCAACAATCACACAACTCGCGTTTATTCGTTTATTTATCACCGATGTAACTTGATTGACATTAGCAAGTCATATTTGTAGCGATTTATAATATTCCCAGGCATTATTAGAACTTCTTGAACTAGTCGTCTACTTTTCCCACGACTTTTCCCACTTCAAGTTGCTCTAATACTGACGCTGTTGTTGTTACCATCTCAACTGGTTTCTTAATCTCTTTTTCTTCGACATTAGGACGGCAGAGTCATGATGATGCGAACACAATGACCGTCGCTCCCATGATGACCGCAAAGGAAAAGAACTCGTCGGTCTGTTCGTTCATCATAATAGTAAACTATCCTTGCTGTAAATAACCATGATTAATTTAAGAGAATCGAGATTTTTTGGTACCTGATTCATTCCAAAGTTAATGAAATAAACAATGATTTACACTCTTCCCCATATGAATATCCGTTCTGTATGCACTTTGTACGCAATGCGCCTATACTAAGCTACAAGAAACTATTTTTTTTAAATCAAACTTAATCTAATGGTTTATTTTACTTGGTTGCTAGGACTTTAAAGGGTGATGAATGGGAAAAATGGATTTTGTATGTATGCAACAGCAGCATAAGATGGCTTCATTATCGATCTCAATATACTTTGTCTTCTTCACTTTCTATGGATAATCATTGCCAAATTTTATATTTTAGACTAGTTTAACTACCCATTTAACAAAAATTTGCTGAAATTATAACAAAAAATTCTAAGGGGGACTTCAATCCTGCTGCTCCCCACAAGTCCCCGCGCCTATGATGTTAAGTAGTTCGTCATTAGGACCTTTGAAAAACCATTTTACCTTTGGTAGTCGTCCAGTTGGACCTTCAAGCGGTTATTAGATGATGATGTAGTAGACGCATCACCTGGTATTGTTCATCTTACCAATTTTGATCTCTTATTCGTTGCCTCCATCACTTTGCCATGAAATATAGTAACTGCAGTGAAATCATCAATACACGTTATACGTTAAATGAATAAATTCGTAAAAATTAAATAAAGAAATAACTCACGTTCCATTCTCCACATTTTGGGACTCGGTGCGGACGATGTTTCCCAGTAAAAGTTTAGTTTCATTGTCGTTACCTAAAGTAACTTTTTCAAGCCCTTTATTTTTCATCGCATTTTAATCAAGAGAGTGCTGTTTTCGATTATGTTTTCATTCAAATTAAATATGAACCTTTTCATCAAATAAAAAATATTTTTAAAGGTAACGAATGATGAGTTGTCTGTTGTCGAATTTCTTCAAATGCTCCGGCGGCTCATTTTTTAAAAGTACATGTAGGTTGGTTCGGTCTAATCGTGCTGCCTTCAGTCATCTCCAGAATGCCATCTTTGCAGAGGTCTAACTGAACGGAAAAAGTCGGCCGCATTGTATCTTGAAGTATCGCTCAAGAATATTTTCTGAGCGCTGGTTTCATCAGTACCGACGCGATACGTCAGATTGACAAGGCCACAGGGGACAGCAGGGTATTGATAAAAATTGAGCTGCGTCATGCCTTCCCCTGGGATTTTTTCAAATTTAAACAAGGATCAACCCGATTCAGTGCTGTACCCAATTTCAAAGTCTCTTCTGTAAGATGATTATCGAAGGAATCATTCGGTATTGTTGTCGAGTATGCAAACCCTTGTTTGAAGCCGATCACATCTTCGTTCGAAATCGAAAAGAAAAGCCCACTGATATAGTTTATATAGGTATTTTTCAAATGATTGATGATTCTTATCTTCGATAAATTGATGGTGTATTCGTTGACTGATGTGTCATCGTACGGTGGACATATGAACATCCGGGACGTGAAATGTACTTAAAAAGAAGTTTATCTAAATCTCTTTTTGAACTTGGCAAAAGCTGTAATTAGCTTTATAACCCAATAATTCATTAACATTGAAACGGTTAATCTATAATTGTATTTTGGTGACGTCAAACATGGGCTAAGTCCTAAGTTTAATTTGGATACAATATATAAATGAGCTACACAGATATGTATTTTATATGGTAATCTTATAGCGATTACACAATCGTGGTGGACGTTGTAATCTGGATTTTATTTGTTTTCATCGTCAGACGAAGAGGATGACGAGGAGTCGGCCTTCTTTTCAGCTTCCGCCGTGCTCAATGTGGAGATGGACAACGCCTTATTGTCCTTGCTGTTGTTTTCCTTCTCCAGCTCAGCCACTTCCCTTGCCTTCTTCTCTTCGTCCGTCTCCACGTACTTGTAGGGCAGAGCCATGATGGTGAATATAATGACCGCCACTCCCATGATGCCCGCAAACAGGAAAAATTCATCAGCCTTAAATCACATTTAAATTTATTATAATAATATATTTATTTCAAATCGAAATTCACTGTATACCCGGCTCATTCCAGAATTAACGGAAGCTACAATAATGTCAATCAAATTACCAAAGGCGACGACCAAGAGCCACAAGGCCGTAACAACAGACTTCATGGTAGCAGGAGCCTTTAGCAAAATGAAACTCAATATATTTAATTCCCTAACTATTAAAAATATCATTTGTTATACTTGAGTGAAGGCAAAAGTAAGTCCAGTCACGGAGAACATGACCTATTTTTTTCAAATTTAAAATAATATGATTATAATTCTATGTATGTAAACATAATGGAGTCAACTCAAAGAGTGATACCTCGCCGACAGTGACGACAAAATATTGAGGCAGGAGCCAGGCGACTGAAACCGTGTTTGCAGAAGTAACCTCCACTTTTAGGTAACCTTCTTCCGGATTCAGGTAAAGGACCTAAATTGAATGATTGAAACGCAATTTGAATGAATAAAACGAATTGTATATAATCTTATTAGAGGTAGATATGGTTTTTATACAGATGGGTCAAGTCCTGTCGTTCCATTCAGAGGTTGTTGAACAATAATGTAGTAGACACCCCCTTGAATTAGATTGGTGACGTTTCCAATAATTTTCGTTACATTTTCGGGGTCGATTTGGCGTCCCCAATAAATATCGAAACTGTAAATAAAAACCAATGATTTAAATAGTAAGCAATATTATTCATGAATAGTATCGAATAATAACTAACTTTCCAATGTCAACATCCAATGCCTTCGTGTGGACAATGTTACTGTTCAAAGCTGGTACCGTTGCATTCGTTTCATTAAAGAAGAATGGACTGCTCACGTAGCTGAACTCTTGTTTTTTGTCGTTCCATTTTTTCAAAGTAAAGGTTCCAGGCTGTAAATCGTCTTCATTTAAATCGTAAATGAACCTTTTCCCAATTATCACCGTATTATTTAAAAAATTATGATTGAATTAATTTTTTAAATGAATAATTCTTACGCAATCATTGGATTTCCGTTGTCTGATTTTTTCAAATGCTCCGTTTCGTTCAAACGAAATATTTTCAGTTCATTTTGTCTCAGCGTGATCAGGACAGCGTAACCTTCATCTTCAACCCCCTTTTCTAGGTTAACATTCGTTAATGAAGCCGTGTTCACGGTCAGGTCCCCACATTTGCCATCAGTCAGCTGCAGTATGCCATCAACTGTAATGGTCTGATCGGACGGGAAGAAGTCGGTCGCATTGTATCTGAACTTTTCATCAAGGGATACCAGCTGCCCATAGGCTCCTTCGGTACCGACACGATACGTCACATTGACGGGGCACGGCAGCGTGTTGATAAAGTTAAGTTGCGTCATGCCAGGTCCAGGAAGCTTTTCGTAAGTTGGCTGTGAATTAAGAAACCGAATTAATAAATATATTATATTGTAAAAAAAAATTATTAGCCATTTGAAACCTGAATGCTGATTTCTACTAAACCGGAGACGACGAAAGAGAGACCGCAAAGCACCAAACCACAAGCGATCCTTTGAAGTGGTGAGAGGAGATTGCATTTCTTGAACAACGGGTAGATGATCCCCTCAAAAATGGGTACCAGGATCAAAATAAGAATCGGGTTCACAATCTGGACTTGATCGGGTTTGAGCACAAAGCCGCCGCCCAGGTCTCCGTTCATCCTAGTCGCTTGGAAAGTCCACCGAGAGCCCTACACAGATTTTGTAATTATATTAAATTAAAGCTGGTATAATTAGATTTAATATACTTGTTGATCGTAGAGAGCCCAGAAGACAGGTAGAGGAAGAAATAGAAAACCAACTGAGAGAACCCGTTTGGTATCTTCGACGAGCTGCTTGTCGTATTTATCTGCTGCATAATCAAGCCAATGATCGTGCTTTTCTCCCTTGGCTGTAAACCTTCGTTTGATACCACGCTATTATATAATATTTAGAAATACACAACATTATATAGTTATAATTATATATTTTAAACCATTTTTTAAAATACCCCAATGCACTTGCAGAAATCGATGATAATGTTGCCTTCAGGTAGCTTGATCTTGTACAATGGTTTTCCAATTACGAATACAACTAATATTTAAAAATTGATTGATTTAATTTCGAACAAGAATTGATTACGCATATTATGATTAAGTACCAATGGCGACCAGCATGAGGGCAGCAGGGAGACCAAAGGCAAGTGGGAAGCAAGAATCATCTCCAAAGCAGTGGACATCCTCTCGCAGGATCGGGGTCAAAAAAGTGGAAATCAGAGATCCGGCATTGACGGCAAAGTAGAAAACTGAGAAGAACTGTTCCAATTGTTTGTCCTGCTGAGGACGAACGAATTGATCGCCACCAAAAGCAGAGACGCACGGCTTGATCCCGCCCGTACCGAAGGCGATCAGGAAAAGTCCCACCATAGAAAATTCTCTAAATACATATATAAAAAAAGCCATACAATGTTATGCAACGTTATCTATATAAATTAATTCTTACACTTGAGGTATGCCATTTGGTATAGCGGCACTGGCAAGAACGACGCTACCAAGAGCGTAGATGAGCGACAAGTAGAGAATAGTTCTGCAAATATTTAGAAATAGAATTTAGAATCTATTTGTTAATTAAAATTTTTTATACTTTCATATGTTACCTGAACTTTCCGATGTAATTATCAGAGATAACGGATCCGATGATGGGCGTAAAGTAGCACAACATGATGAAAGTGTGGTAGAGAACGGTAGCAAGATCTTCATCAAACTTCAAGATGTCTCGGAAGTAGAGGGATAAGACAGCTGTTTCCATATGGACGGAATCAATTATTAGTAAATAAGGATTGGCCAACTTATTAGATTTCAAAATAGACTTACTTCGCATGCCATAGTAGCAGAAACGTTCGCAAAACTCGTTGACGACGATGAAGAAAACGGATTTCGGATATTTAAGCTACTCATATTCAAATCATATGTTAAATAAATAGAAACCTAAAATCTTCAAGAATAGTTTCTGAAAAATACCTTTTTTCCGTCATTTTCGATGTCGATATCTATTATTCAAAATAAAGTCAAAGGTCTTAAAGAATGATCAGCTTTAGATTGACGCATATATTTTTTAATGATCTTATCGAACGGTCATAAGAGATATAATACTTAAAGGGCGTTGGTTTACACCAGTCGCCACAATAATGCACTTTGAAACGATTACAAACTGTCTGAAAATTTTACTCAAAATGAGCTAACACAAATGTCTCCAACGGAATAAATAATCATAAACTATTTGCACTTAACACATTTCAACACATTTTAACCAGAGAATAAATCACCAATAAAAGGGGAAAAGTTTTGAGATTTTACAAGGGTAGTGAATTAGAGAAAAATTAAAAACAAATACAAACCTATTCCACATTTATTTTAAAATAATAAAACTATCTTTACAAATTAATACCATCTTTTTTGGGGACAGGAGGAGCTTCATTCGAGGAAGGCTCCGATGAAGACGAAGAGGAAGATTTGCGGCTCATTTTGAAAACCCGCCAAGTTGCCTTCTTCGCTACAGCTATACTAAAGTATCATCACGTCCTCCCTTTTTCAATAAATATATATATATATATATTAACAGTTGATTGAGCTACCGAGGGAATCTCTTTTTTTCAGTCGAGATAGCGAAATAAAAATGTCAATCAAAGTGAGGAATCCAAGATAACTGTCGCACTCATCAAAACTGGCGATATCCGCTTCATTGTCGCGCGTTAATTTCAATTGTTGTGCCATCACGCTTACAAAGGCATATTTGAAATTTGCTGATAATGCAATGTTTTGAAATGATATTCAATGAAAGATTGTCCATTTCGAATTTCTTAAAATGCTCTGGTTCATATTCAAACGTATAATATAGTGAGCTGATTTTGTCTAAGCGTAATTAAGACAGGTCTTCATCTTCTGTTCCTTTCCCACAAGATCAACACTCATAACCGAAGACTGTCCACGGTGAGGCGAGGGCACTTATTGCCCTCAGTCATTTGCAGTAAGCTATCCACGCGGATGGTCTCATTGGTTGTAAAGAAGTAAGTCGCATTGTATCCCAAAGTGTCGTTCTAGAATTTTTTTTATCACTACAGCTTCATCAGTATACCGACACGTTAAATTGAAAGACGAGCATGGAAACGTGTCAATAAAATTGAGCAAGGCAGGGAGGGTGAAAGCGAGCGGAGAAGAACAAGTGGTCTCCCCAAAGCAGCTGACATCCTCTCTGAGGATGGTTATAACGTTAGTTGATATGAGAGCCCCGACATTCATGATGTGGTAAAAGATTGAGAAGAACTGTTCCCACCATTTTTTCTGTAGCGGAAGAACAAATCGTGATATGGCGTAACACACGGCTCGATCCCATCCGCTTCTAATGTAATAAGCAGAAGTCCCACGATATAAAACTCCTCGTAAATGTACAGTACCCACCAAATTACTAAGTACAAAACGCATAGTCCCATAAGCGCACGGGTGAAAGTGGCCTCCGCATTTCGGCTCGGAAAAATCGAATTTTCGAGCTGTAATTTTTTGTGATTTTTCCCAGAGTCACAGAAAGCTAATCGACATGCTAATTTAATTTGAGGCATCGGCGTGCAAATTCAATAAGTGATTGATTATGTCTTCTTATTAAGTAAGGCCCCGTTTTTTACCGTTTTTTACGTGTATATATTCTTAAGGCCGCTTTTACCCGTGCGCTTATGGGACTGCGCGTTTTGTACTTTGGTGGGTACTGTACAAATTGCAATTTATATTCTTTTCAACTAAGATTTTAAAACATGAAAATTCCGATTTACTTATTTTACACTTGAAGTAGGAAGTGAGGTATAGCGAAAGAACTTTGATGCAATCGCTGGCGTACACAATTGAAAGGTATAGAGGATATATTCGTTATGTAATGTAATATTGCGAAAATAACCATAAAAATTTTTACTGCATGATTTTGTAAATAATTATGACCAAATTAAACTCACTTGAATGTGCCGATGTGATTGTCAGCAAGGATCGTAGGTACCGGGAATGGTACTAATGTATCAGAGCTTCACGAAAGCAATCATTTTCAGTAAATTTCCATGTCTCTAAAATACAGTGCAAACTGCAAAGATTGCTAGCTGCACATCTGTCTAATCAACATTACACTCATCGAAATAATTGGAGGGGGGGGGGGGTGGAATTCGGCCTATTTGAGTGGTGTTCATTCATCATTTTTATAGTTATACTTAACTATACTATGGTTTGTGCCACTTACCATTACGAAGCTTGTATTAAGGAAGACGAAAAAAAACTATTTCTTAAATAACAATTGTGGTAAAGTCAAAGATAGGGCTGATAGGCTAATAAGGACAATATGATAGAGTCATTTATTTTCAAAGTGGAATTAGTCCTACGTTTATTTAAGATATTATATTTAAATGATGAGCTACAGAGATATGTATTATGTAGTAATCTTGTAGCAATTTCACAATCGATGCGAACATTTGGATTTGGATTTTACTTTTTTTCATCGTCAGACGAAGAGGATGACGACGAGTCGGCCTTCTTTTCAGCTTCCGCCGTGCTCAATGTGGAGACGGACATCGCCTTATTGTCCTTGCCGTTGTTTTCCTTCTGAAGCTCAGCCACTTCCCTTGCCTTCCTCTCTTCATCCGTCTCGACGTACTTATAGGGCAGAGCCATGATGGTGAATATTATGAACGCCGCTCCCATGATACCCGCAAACAAGAAAAATTCATCAGCCTAAAATTATGGTAAACTTCAATTCAGTCCTTATCAAAACAAATTAGAAAATTTACTACAATTATTACCCGGCTCATTCCAGAATTAACGGAGGCTACAATGATGTCAATGAGGTTTCCAAAGGCGACGACCAAGAGCCACATGGCCTGCACAACAGACTTCATTGTTGCCGGCGCCTTAAGAAAATTAAATTTAATATTTTTCTTCCCCTTGATTTTAAAATATCACGCATTTGTTATACTTGAGTGAAGGCAAAAGTAAGTCCAGTCACGGAGAACATGACCTATTTTGTGAATGTTAATGAGATAGTTTGATTACAGCCCTACATAAATATATATAAAAAAGGTTTGTACTAAAAAAATTATACTTCTCCCACAGTGACGACAAAATATTGAGGCAGGAGCCAGGCGACTGAAACCGTGTTAGCAGACGTAACCTCCACTTTCAAGTAACCTTCTTCCGGATTCAGGTAAAGGACCTAAATTGAATGATTTAAACGCAATTTGAATGAATAAAACGAATTGTATATAATCTTATTAGAGGTAGGTATGGTTTTTATACAGATGGGTCAAGTCCTGTGGTTCCATTCAGAGGTTGTTGAACAATGATGTAGTAGACACCCCCTTGAATTAGATTGGTTACGTTCCCGATTTTGGTTTCGTTTTGGGGATAAATTTCGCGTGCCCAAAAAATATCGAAACTGTAAATAAAACAAATAATTTGAATGAAAGCCATATTATTAATAAATAGTATCGCACGAATAACTCACTTTCCGATGTCAACATCCAATGCCTTCGTGTGGACAATGTTACTGTTCAAAGCTGGTACCGTTGCATTCGTTTCATTAAAGAAGAATGGACTGCTCACGTAGCTGTACTCTTGTTTTTTGTCGTTCCATTTTTTTAAAGTAAAGGTTCCAGGCTGTAAATCATCTTCATTTAAATCGTAAATGAACCTTTTCCCAATTATCACCGTATTATTGAAAAAATTATGATTAAATTAATTTTTTTAATGAATCATTCTTACGCAATCATTGGATTTCCATTGTCTGATTTTTTCAAATGCTCCGTTTCGTTCAAACGAAATATTTTCAGTTCATTTTGTCTCAGCGTGATCAGGACAGCGTAACCTTCATCTTCAACCCCCTTCCCTAGGTCAACATTCGTTAATGAGCCCGTGTTCACGATGAGGTCCCCACATTTGCCATCAGTCAGCTGCAGTATGCCATCTACTGCAATAGTTCCATCGGTCGGAAAGAAGTCAGTCGCATTGTATCTCAATTTGTCGTCCAAGAATATCTGCTGGCCATAGGCTCCATCGATACCGGCTCGATACGTCAAGTTGATGGGGCACGGAAGCGTGTTGATAAAATTAAGTTGCGTCATGCCAGGTCCAGGAAGCTTTTCATAAGTTGGCTTTTTAAATATTAAAAAAAATAGGAAAAATTAGGAATCCCAACCAATTCCAATTCAAATTTATATTGATGGGTATTTTAAACCTGAATGCTGATTTCAACAAAACCGGAGATGACGAAAGAGAGACCGCAGAAGATCAAGCCACAAGCGATCCTTCGAAGCGGAGAGAGTAGATTAGGATTTATTTTCTTGAACAATGGGTAGATGAGGCTTTCAAAGATTGGAACCAGGATCAAAATAAGAATCGGATTCACAATCTGGACTTGATCGGGTTTCAGGATGAAGCCACCGCCCAAGTCCCCGTTCATCCTAGTCGCTTGGAAAGTCCATCGGGAGCCCTAAATACATTTGATTTTTGTATGAAATTAAAGCTGCATGGTATGATAACATTTAGTATACTTGTTGATCGTAGAGTGCCCAGAATACAGGTAGAGGAAGAAATAGAAAACCGACGGAGAGAACCCGTTTAGTATCTTCGATAAGCTGCTTGTCGTATTTATCTGCTGCATAATCAAGCCAATGATCGTGCTTTTCACCCTTGGCCGTAAATCTTCGTTTAATACCACGCTATAGCATTTTTCAAATGAAAAATATTTTTATAAAAATAACGACTTTCAAACGTAAGTTTGTAATTATTAAAATATACCCCAATGCACTTGCAGAAATCGATGATAATGTTGCCTTCGGGTAGCTTGATCTTGTACAAAGGTTTTCCAATTATGAAAACAACTAGTAATTTTTTAAATTATTATAGTTTTTTTTTATTATTTATTATATGTATTAAATATGTATTATGAATACCAATAGCGACCAGCATGAGAGCCGCAGGAAGACCAAAAGCAAGTGAAAAGCAAGAATCCTCGCCGAAGCAGTGGACATCCTCTCGCAGGATCGGTGTCACGAAAGTGGAAATGAGAGATCCGGCATTAATGGCAAAGTAGAAAACGGAGAAGAACTGTTCCAGCTGTTTATCTTGTTGAGGACGAATGAATTGGTCGCCACCAAAAGCAGAGACGCACGGCTTGATCCCGCCCGTCCCAAAGGCGATCAGGAAAAGTCCCACCATTGAAAATTCTCTAAATAAAAAAAACTTTAATGCAATTTTACACATCGTTATTTATGTGAATTAATCCTTACACTTGAGGTATGCCATTTGGTATAGCGGCACTGGCGAGAACGACGCTACCAAGAGCGTAGACGAGCGACAAGTAGAGAATAGTTCTGCAAATACGTAGACATGGAATTAAATCCATTTAATCCATTTGTTAATTAAAGCTTATTATACTTAAATATACTACCTGAACTTTCCGATGTAATTATCAGAGATAACGGATCCGATGATTGGAGTAAAGTAGCACAACATGATGAAAGTGTGGTAGAGGACCGTAGCGAGATCTTCATCAAACTTCAAGATGTCTCGGAAGTAGAGGGATAAGACAGCTGTTTACATATGGTAGAATAAATCGTTGGTAAAAGAATTGGCCAACTTAATTAATTTCAACGTAGACTTACTTCGCATGCCATAGTAGCAGAAACGTTCGCAAAACTCGTTGACGACGATGAAGAAAACGGATTTCGGATATTTAAGCTACTCATATTCAAATCATATGTTAAATAAATAGAAAACTCAAGTCTGAAGAAAAATACCTTCTTTCCGTCATTTTCGATGTCGATATCTATTATTCAATACAAAGTCAAAGGTTATAAAAAATGATTGATGATTAGCTTTAGATTGACGTATATATTTTTTAATGATCTTATCAAACGATCGGTTGGTTTACACCAGTCGCCGCAACAATGCACTTTGAAATGATTACAAACTGTCTGAAAATTTTACCCAAAATGAGCTAACACAACGATGTCTTCAACGGAATAAATGATTATTAATTATTTGCACTTACTTTTATAATAAAGAGAGACATTTTAACACATTTTAACAAGAGAATAAATCACCAATAACAAGGGAAATGGACTTTAATTGGTAGTGAATTTAAGAAATATATATGTATAAATAAAAAACCTATTCTACATCTGTTTTAAATTTAAAATAAAACAATCGTAACAAATTATACCACCTTTTTTAGGAACAGGAGGAGCTTCAGATGAAGAAGAAGAGGAAGATTTGCGGCTCATTTTGAAAACCCGCCAAGTTGCCTTCTTCGATACACCTAGACTAAAGTATCATCACGTCCTCCCTTTTTTATAAATATACATTTCAACAGTTGATTAAGCTACCGAGGGCATCTCTTTTTTTCAGTCGAGATAAAGCAAAAAATATCAATCAAAGTGAGTAATCAAAGATAACTCTCGCACTCAACAAAACTGGCGATATCCGCTTTATTGTCGCGCGTTAATTTCAATTGTTGTGTCATCACGCTTACAAAAGCATATTTGAAATTTGCTGACAATGCAATGTTTTGAAATGAATATTTTCTTAAACTTGTTCTCAAATTACTTAATCAACCTGAGCGCTTTAAACTGTAGCTAAATAGTTAAGAGGCATATATAACTTTTGAAAGTAATACATACAAAAGGAGGAAAAAATCGGTTAAATGACGGAAACGGTAATGGATCATTAAGGTACATGTTGTTATGCCACGACAAATATAACAATTTGAACTGATACTCAATCAAAGGTTGTCCATTTCAGAATTTCTTAAATTGCTCTGGTTCTTATTTAAACGTATAATACTGAGCTGGTTTTATCTAAGCGTAATCAAGACAGTGTAATCTTCGTCTTCGGTTCCTTTTCCGCAAGATCGACACTCACGATTGAAGATGTGTTCACGGTAAGGTTATTGCACTCATTGCCTTCGGCCATGTTCTATATGCTATCGACGTGTATGTCGCAAAGACGTCGCTCGCATTACATCTCAAAGTGTCGATTAAGAATATTTTCTGACCGCTAACTTCACCAGTACCTACGCGATACGTTAAATTGAAAGAGCGCGGAAGCGTGTCAATAAAATTGAGCAAGGCAGGGAGGGCGAAAACGAGCGGAAAACATAAGTGGTCTCCCCAAAGCATCTGACATCCTCTCTGAGGATGGGTATAACGTAAGTTGATATGAGAGCCCCGATATTCATGATGTGGTATAAGATGGAGAAGAACTGTTGCAACCGTTTTTTTCTGTTGTAGGAGAACAAACCCTCAAATGCTGTAACACACAGCTCGATTCCACCCGCTCCTAATGCAAGAAGAAGTCCCACGATGTAAAACTCCCCGTAAATGTAAACATTCTAAATTATTTCCTCTTCAATAAAGATTTTTTAACGATGAAAAGTCCGATTTACTTTTACACTCGAGGTAGGAAATTCTAGGAAGTGAGGTATAGCGACCATTGCAAGAACTTTGATGCTATATCGCAGATGTACACGATTGAAAGGTAGATGAAATTCGCTCTCTAATATACTATAGCGAAAATTATCATAAAAATTTTACCACCTGATTTTGTAAGTAATTTTGACCAAATTTAACTCACTTGAATCTACCGATGTGATTGTCAGCAAGGATCGCACCGGAAATGGTACTCATAACGAAAGTGAGGTAAATGACCATCGAATCATCCTCGCTGAATTTCAAAATGTCTCTGAAGTACAGCGCAAAGAGAGCTGCACATACATGCCTTATCAACATTTAACTCATCAGAATAATTTAAAAACAATTTGATCTATTTGGTTGGTTTCCGTTCGTCATTTAATCATTTTTTAAAATTACTTAACTATATAATGTATAACAATTGTATTTTTTTATTGTGGTAAAGTCTAACATTTTTAATGATATAGGAGGAGCTTCATTCGGGGAAGGCCCTGATGAAGACGGAGAGGAAGATTTTCGACTCATTTTGAAAACCCGGCAAGTTGCCCTCTTTGCTACAGACTAAAAAATCATCACGTCCTCCCTTAAAAAAAAAATAATAAGTATTCATTTCAACACTTGATTAAGCTACTGGGGGAATTTTTTTGTTTGGTCAGTCAGAGATAACGTAATAAACAAAACGCCACTCAAAGTGAGGAATCGATGATAAATGTCGCACTTACCAAAACTGACGATATCCGCTTCATTGCCGCGTGTTCATTTCAATTCTTGTGTTATCACGCTTACAAAGGCACATTTAAAATCTGCTGATAATGCGATGTAATGAAAGGAATAATTTCTGAAACTTTTTCAAAAACTATTTAATCAACTTCAGGGCTTTAAAGTAGGCCTATATCATGTTGATCATATGATCAACATAAAACATATGTTTTTAGCCGATCAAAAGAAAATTAACAATTCTAATTGTAATTAGAGCTGATCTTCTGTTGAAATTCAATAAAACAATCACAGTCTCATTACTAGTAAGTTCTTATCTTCTAAACGATATACATTGATCGCGTACTCAATGACTGTTGTGTCATAGTACGGTGGACCTATATGCGATGTATAGGCTATATTTTGTATTGTAAAATATAGGCTGAGCAGGACGATGATATAAAGTAATTATTTCAAAATGGAGTTAGTCCAATGTTTATTTGGGATATTATATTTGAATGAGCTACACAGATGTGTATTATGTAGTAATCTTGTAGCGATGTCACAATCAAGGCATGGATATTTTGATTTCGATTTTACTTCTTTTCATCGTCGGACGAGGAGGATGACGAAGAGTCGCCCTTCTTTGCAGCAACCGCCGTGCTCAATGTATTCTTGCCGCTGTTTTCCTTCTCGAGCTCAGCCACTTTCTTTGCCTTCTTCTCTTCGTCCGTCTCGACGTACTTGTAGGGCAGAGACATGATGGTGAAAATTACGAACGCCGCTCCCATAATACCGGCAAACAAGAAAAATTCATCAGCCTAAAAACATAGTAAATTTCAATTCAGTCCTCATAAAAACAAGATAAAAAATTTATTAATATAATACCCGACTCATTCCAGAATTAACGGAGGCTACAATGATGTCAATGAGGTTTCCAAAGGCCACGACCAAGAGCCACATGGCCTGCACAACAGACTTCATTGTTGCCGGCGCCTTTAGAAAATCAAATTTACTATTTGTAATCCCCTTAATTTTAAAATGATATCATTCGTTATACTTGAGTGAAGGCAAAAGTAAGTCCAGTCACGGAGAACATGACCTATTTTTTTCAAATTTAAAATAATATGATTACAATTCTATGTATGTAAACATATTATAGTGGAGTCAACTCAAAGAGTGATACCTCGCCGACAGTGACGACAAAATATTGAGGCAGGAGCCAAGCGACTGAAACCGTGTTTGCAGAAGTAACCTCCACTTTCAGGTAACCATCGTCCGGATTCAAGTAAAGGACCTAAATTGAATGATTGAAACGCAATTTGAATGAACAAAACGAATGCTATATAATCTTTTTTTGGTTTATACAGATGGGGCAAGTCCTGTGGTGCCATTCAGAGGTTGTTGAACAATGATGTAGTAGACACCACCTTGAATTAGATTGGTTACGTTTCCGATTTTGGTTTCGTCTTGGGGATAAATTTCGCGTGCCCAAAAAATATCGAAACTGTAAATAAAACAAATAATTTGAATGAAAGCCATATTATTAATAAATAGTATCGCACGAATAACTCACTTTCCGATGTCAACATCCAATGCCTTCGTGTGGACAATATTTTCCAAGTCTGGTACCGTTGTATTTGTTCCGTTAAAGTAGAATGGACTGCTCACGTAGCTGTACTCTTGTTTCTTGTCGTTCCATTTTTTTAAAGTAAAGTTTCCAGCTTGGAAATTAGCGTCTTGATACACATCGTAAATGAACCTTTTCCCAGATATCAGCCGTATTATTTCAAAGATGATGATTCAATTAAATTTTTTAATGAATCATTCTTACGCAATCATTGGGTTTCCATTGTCGGATTTTTTCAAATGCTCCGTGTCGTTGAGACGGACAATTTCTAGCGCATTTTTTCTGAGCGTGATAAGGACAGCGTAGCCTTCATCTTCAACCCCCTTCCCTAGGTCAACATTCGTTAATGAAGCCGTGTTCACGATGAGGTCCCCACATTTGCCATTAGTCAGCTGTAGCATGCCATCCACATGGATGATCTTATTGGCCGGAAAGAAATCGGTAGCATTGTATCTGAAAGTTTCGTTGAGGGATATCTGCTGGGTGTAATCAATATCTGGTAAACGATACGTCAAGTCGACAGGGCACGGCAGAGTGTTGATAAAGTTGAGTTGTGTCATTTCTGGCCCAGGAAGCTTTTCATAAGTTGGCTTTAATAGTAAAAAATAATACGAAATAAGAAATCTTTCTAATTAATATTTATGTTGACGGGTATTTTAAACCTGAATGCTGATTTCAACAAAGCCGGAGATGACGAAAGAGAGACCGCAGAAGATCAAACCGCAAGCGATCCTCCGAAGCGGCGAAAGTAGATTCGGATTTATTTTCTTGAACAATGGGTAGATGAGGCTTTCAAAGATGGGAACCAGGATCAAAATAAGAATTGGGTTCACAATCTGGACTTGATCGGGTTTGAGCACAAAGCCGCCTCCCAGGTCTCCGTTCATCCTGGTCGCTTGGAAAGTCCATCGAGATCCCTACAAAAATATTATAATTAGCTGGATTTAAAGCTGGTATTATCAGATCTGGTATAGTGGTATACTTGTTGGTCGTAGAGAGCCCAGAAAACGGGTAATGGGATAAATAGAAAACCGACGGAGAGAACCCGTTTAGTATCTTCAATAAGCTGCTTATCGTACTTATCTGCTGCATAATCCAGCCAATGGTCGTGCTTTTCACCCTTAGCCGAAAATCTTCGTTTTATACCACGCTATTCCATTTAAAATGAAAAAATTATGTATATATAAATATTAACTTTCAGGTAAGTTTCCAATTATTAAAATGTACCCCAATGCACTTGCAGAAATCGATGATAATGTTGCCTTCGGGTAGCTTAATCTTGTACAATGGTTTTCCAACGATGAAAACAGCTAATAATGTTAAGAATTATATATATATACATATAGTTTTTAATAATTGTTCAATATATGTAATGAATACCAATAGCGACCAGCATGAGAGCCGCAGGAAGACCAAAAGCAAGTGAAAAGCAAGAATCCTCGCCGAAGCAGTGGACATCCTCTCGCAGGATCGGTGTCACAAAAGTGGAAATGAGAGATCCGGCATTAATGGCAAAGTAGAAAACGGAGAAGAACTGTTCCAGCTGTTTGTCTTGTTGAGGACGAATGAATTGATCGCCACCAAAAGCAGAAACGCACGGCTTGATCCCGCCCGTCCCGAAAGCGATCAGGAAGAGTCCCACCATAGAAAATTCTCTGTGTTAAACAATTTAAGTTATAATTTTTTATGCAAATTAATTAATCGAATTAAATTCTTACACTTGAGGTATGCCGTTTGGTATGGCAGCACCTGCGAGAGTGATGCTACCAAGAGCGTAGACGAGCGACAAGTAGAGAATAGTTCTGCAAATTAGACATGGAATTTAGAATCCATTTGTTAATTCAAGCTTATTGTACTTTAATATACTACCTGAACTTTCCGATATAATTATCAGAGATAACGGATCCAATGATGGGCGTAAAGTAGCATAACATGATGAAAGTGTGGTAGAGAACGGTAGCGAGATCTTCATCAAATTTCAAGATGTCTCGGAAGTAGAGGGACAGGACAGCTGTTTTTATAAGGATAGAATGAGTCATCAGTATGCAAGCTTTTTTCAAATTTTAAAATAGAACTTACTTCGCATGCCATAGTAGCAGAAACGTTCGCAAAACTCATTGACGACGATGAAGAAAACGGATCTCGGATATTTAAGCTACTCGAATTTGAATCATTTAAATTAAATAGAAAAGTTTAATTTTGATAATAATTCATGAACAAATAGGTACCTTGTTTCCGTCATTTTCAATGTCGATATCTATTAGTCAATATTATTCAATAATTAATTCGGAGGTCATAAAAGAGTTATTAAGGGTCGGCTGTAACGTTTTATTTTATTAACTTATTTATTTTAACGTTTTAAAATGACCTTATCAAACGGTTAAGAAAGATAATACTTTAAGGGCTTAGGTTAATACCAGTCGCAGCAACAATGAACTTTGAGATGGTTATGAACTGTCTGAACTTTTAATCCTTCAAATAACCCAAAAAAATGAGCTAACAAAAGGATGTCTCAAACGGAACATATGATCATAAATTTTATCCAGAAAATAAATCATCAACAAGCGAATAAAATATAGTTTTCGACTTAAACGCCGGTAAGTCTAGTGAATTTAAGAAATTTGTAAAAAAAAATAAAAGTAAGAAATAAAAATAGTAAATGTATAGCCTATATAATTGAACATTCGAGTTGAATAAATTAAATCATAGTAACAAATTATACCACCTTTTTTAGGGACAGGAGGAGCTTCAGAGGAAGACGAAGAGGAAGATTTGCGGCTCATTTTGAAAACCCGCCAAGTGGCCTTCTTCGCTATAGTTAGACTAAAGCATCATCACGCCCTCCCTCTTTTATAAATAAACATTTCAACAGTTGATTAAGCTACCGATGTCTACATCAAGCTACATTAAATTACATGTTTTTTTTTGTTTGTTTTTTTATCACATGAGATAACGCAATAAAAATGCCACTCCAAAGGGGAATCGAAGATAACTGTCGCACTCGTCCAAACTGACGATATCCGCTTCATTGCTGCGTGTTAATTTTTATTTATTGGGTCATAACGATTACAAAGACACATTTGAAACGTGCTGATATATGTGATGTTTTGAACAGAATACTTTCTGAAACTTTTTCAGAAATTTCTTAATCAACTTGAGGCTTTAATATAAAAAAAAAACATCTTGAGAGTTTATATTTTAAAAACATCAATACAAGTATACAACTTTAAGTAGGCTATAATGAGGGGGAAAATCAGCGATATATCTTTCGTTGCTTTCGTAACCAAACTATGTAGGTTCTTGTGCCATTGTGTGATTGCTAAATAATGCACACTTTTTCCTCAATTTTAGTGTGGCTTTCTTTTTTTATTATTCTTTATTAGTTTGCCGCTGCTAGGGGAAATCCATTTTAACTATTACGATATTACTGGGGAAGTTGAGAAGTTGACGTGATAGATAAGACCTATTTGTTTTAGAATAATTCCAATTGACGTAGGGAGTCACGTAGGGCTACCATCATTGATAATATCAAAGTGTTTTTGAGTATGACAAACGGTCATTAAAAAGGTGTGAGAAATCAATTTAGTCTTCAAAAATAAAATGAGTAAAATTTCCACTTAATAGTTATGAATCATTAAAAATATATTTTTTTACAGTTATGCAGACACCACGATCACTTGGCATTATAGGGAAGTTATGAGATGAATTAGTAAAAGTGTTATTAATGCGTCTTGGCATTTAAAAAATCATAGTTACAACGCATTCTGTATAAAAATTTGTGAAGTTATATCGTCCAAGAAGTCCATTTAATTAATTGTTAAAAGAGTTGTTCCCTGCGCAAGATTTTTTTTTACATCGTAGTATCGTTAAAAGCTTTGTTATCCGTTCCTTCGTAAGCCTTCTTCTCGGCGCCGTTTTTCAAAGTTTTTGCAACTGGTGGATCATCCTTTTTATCGTCCTCCACTGCAACATAAGTGTAGCGGACGGCAAGGAAGATGAAAAGAAGCATATCTATTCCCATGAGTCCAGCAAACAGGAAAAATTCCATCGACTATAAAGTAATAAAAAATCAGTAAATCCATTATTTAAAAAATTAAAAAATATATTATCTTTATACCTGTCGATGAATTGCATTCACTTCAGCTACAATTAGGACAATAAGATTTCCAAAAGCTACAGTTAAAAGCCAAGCAGCTTGCATCACAGATTTCATGCTGGCAGGGGCCTGTTAAAAATAGTTAAATAAAATATTCGTACTTTTATAATAATAATAAAAAAGTTATACTTGGGTGAATGAGAACTGAAGACCAGTCACGGAGAACATGACCTCAGCCACTGTCATGATGAAATATTGAGGAACTTGCCACAAAATATGAATCGAATTGGATGGGGTTACTTCAATCAACATAATCAGCTGCGCATAATAAGTATAAATAAATTAAAATTCGTATAAATTGAATTGAATCAATATTTTTCTATAATTACTTACATCTTCTTCATTAGAATTCGATTTGCTATTGAGTGGGCGTTGAACGAGTATTGTGTAACATCCTCCTTGTTGGAAAGTTATATTTTTCCCTGCTGGTTCATCCACATTATCCTTTCCATCCTTGTGAGGAACCAGTATTTGATATCTGTGCATTGAATGATAGACATCAATAAATGTAATTTAATTTAATTGCTGGGTAAAATCTTACGTTCCAAGGGAAACGTCTTGATGCTCGGTACTGACCAAACGATCCAATGTCGTCGTCAGTGATGTCGTATTGAATGAAAAACTCTTTTTCAAACTAGGATCTGTGACTGAAGTTATGGTAATATTTCCTTGATTATAGGAATCTTCATTCAAATTAAAAATGAACCTGAATATGAAAAAACGATAATCAAGCAAGTTCAAATAATGGAGTATGTTAAGCAATACCCAAGTCGAGGATCTCCGGAAGAGGATTTTTCAAGAGGCTCCTCTTTACCGATCCGGACGACTTCCAATTTTCCATTTCGGCCCGTAATAATAACAGAATATGCCTAATTTATTAAAAGACGAACAAATCATAAAATAAATTGAAATAGATATTCGATAGATTTTTTTAAAAATTACCTTTTTACTGGCTCCACGAACCGAACCGTTCCATTCCGTGGTAGAGAAACTGACATCACCACAAAGAGGATTAGCTAAACGAGCCGTAACTGGAATAATCTTATCCTCAAGATCCCTTTCAAAAGTGAAGCTATGCGACCCCAACTCGATGCTTTTAGTAGTTTGATTCGATGGATAAACGTAACTCAGGCTAACCGGACAAGGAAGAGTATTGATGAAATTCAATTGAGTAAATCCTTCTTCAGGAATTTTGGCATATGTCGTCTACATTTTAAAATGTTGTCAATAATACAATTTTCGATGAATATAAACATTCATAACTACCTCTAAACTGAGTTCGACAAAGCCGGAAATAACGAATGCTAATCCGGTAATCACTCCTCCAGCACCGATCCTCTGCAAAGGTGTCAGTAGCCCGCATTTCCGGAAGCATGGATACACCAAACTCTCAAAAACTGGGACCAAAGCTAAGATGAAAAGAGGATTGACGATGCCCATTTGGTCTGGTAAAATGGTAGCTGATCCAATTTTCCCATCCATCCTAGTGGCTTGGAAAGTCCATCTCGATCCCTGTAAACAAATTTTTAAAATTCATATTTACTTTATAATAAAAATTGAATCAAGAAATACCTGTTGGTCGAAGAGGGCCCAGAAAACGGGAATCGGTAGATAGAGGACCAAAACGCGGAAAACTTGTTTGATATCTTCGATGAGCTGTTTGTCGAATTTATCACCAGCGAAATCCAGCCAGTGCTCATGTTCCCCTCCTTTGCTCGTAATTTTCTTTCCAATAGCGTGCTAAACATAAAATAAAAACCTTAGTTTAAGTACGGATATGAAAATAATTGCGACTTACAGTGACACACTTGGAGAAATCGACCATAATGTTGCCTTCAGGGGGACGGATCTTGTACTTTGATTTTCCCGCGACAAATACAACTAAAATATAAAAAGTTATTTAAATAAAAAACCGAATTAATAACTTTAAAATACTTAGAGCGACGACGAAAAGAACGGCGGGAACTCCAAAAGCCAGCGGATAGCACGTCTGATCCCCGAAGCAGTGAACTGTCGAACGTAAATAAGGAGTGATCCATGTGGATAGAAGAGATCCAGCATTGATTGCGAAGTAGAAAATGGAAAAGAACTGTTCCAGCTGTAAATCTTGTTGAGGGCGAATGAATTGATCTCCACCGAAGGCCGATACGCAGGGTTTAATCCCACCGGTACCAACACCGATAATGAACAATCCGAGAAGTGATATCTCTCTAATGGAAATATGGTTAATTACACATTCATTGACACTAATTTCTGAGTAAAAAAATTACCTTTGTGGGATCCCAGTGTTGGGAATGGAAGACACGGAGAGAAGGATATTTCCGCAGGCGTAGAGAATCGACAAATAGAGGATCGTTCTATGTTAAGAAAAAAAAACAAGAAGATAACGGACCCTCATTGGTATGCAGCACCTTAACACGATTAGATAGGAGGTCTGTTTTTTTCAAAAACGAGATGTAATAACTTACTTGAATTTGCCTAAAAAGGTGTCGGCCAGAATGGCGCCAAAGACAGGGGTGAAATAGCAGAGCATGGTAAAGGCATGGTACCAAACAGTCGCCTGGTCTTCATCGAACCGCAATATATCCCGCAAGTAGAGCGTGAGAACGGCTGAATAACATGATTTGTAATTACCAATACATCATGACAAGAACCGTATAGTGAAACTGGTTACTTACTTTTCATGCCATAGTAGCTGAATCGTTCGCAAAACTCGTTGATGATGATAAAAAATACCGATCGAGGATACCGAAGTTTCTATATATTTAAAGAAAAAACAAAATGCGTCGTTTACAAAAAGAAAACATTGAGGTCAACTTTTTTGTGTACCTGGCCGTCTGCATTTTCTGCATCCTTATTGACACCCATATTTTTAAAAAAATGTGTGCGACTCTTTCTTTCTTGGTAAAAGAGTCGTTTATAAAAATTATAAAAAGGAAACGCGGAAACCCAGGTTCGCCCTGGATGACTACTGAACTCCGACTGAACTTTTCCCCTTAATATTTTTTCTTTCTCTCTCTTTCGTCTGTTTATTCTACTGCCTCGGGCGGAATAAAGTATGGAAACAGGTATGCAGCATTGCCTTCAGCAGCAGCATAAAAGCAAACAGGTGGATCAGCAAAATACATTTACGTTTTAAAAGAAAATGTTCCATTACAATGTACATAAAAGTGAGATATATTTGACCCTGGGCTGTTTTATTGAACTGAGCCAAAACAAAAATCGTCATTTGCATATCATCAACAACTTTGGAAATGTCTTCCGAGTTGACAATTGTTGACAGGTATAAGATTTGATTTATGGGAGCTTCAAATATGTTCAGGATATAACTACAGTGATTGAAAATCCTGCTGTTGAGAAAGAATGACCAGCTTTCATGGCCGAGGTCATTTACATACCGAGTCCCGCGGGAGGAAAGCTAGTTTTTTCTGCGTCACACATTTTTAGAGAGCTACTAGTACGTTACCCAATGTATTTCCCACTTTTTAAAGACCGGTTACTGCGGTTTTTCCCCACTCGGGAAGCAGGCAATAATAACACGTTTACGAGAATTGTGGACTAACCTTTTTCTCTCTGTCGTGGATAAGTGAAGCTGTAATATTTTTAAAAAGAAACAAATCAACTTTCTAATAGAATGCATTATTATTATTGTTTTAAATTATACTTTGACTGTTGCAAGATGCGCGATCAGCATCATCATTGTTCTCGTTTCGCATGATATCGTTTACAATCACAAAGAAACAATACGTATAAGTTGGGAATGAGGTAGATCAAGCTAGTCTAGAAAGAGAGAAAAAAATACTGCGGTCTGAACTATATCAACAAACGAAATGAAAAGCTGTGCCACAATAATATTGCGCATGCGCTTTGTACAAATAAAATGCGGCAGGTGGCTCCCGGAAAAAATTTAATATATTGGAATAAATATTTTCATTTGTTTGGCCATATCGTACTTCGTCATCGTGAACAACACACATTATTACGTTTTATAAGGGATTGAAAACAGGCAGCGCTAAAGTTACGGAAATGAGTAGTTTCGGCAAGTTCTTAAACCATTATGTTGTTGTTGTGCGGTGAATTTTTTTTTCGCGTGCAGAAACTAAATCAAATAAGAGAGGCTAGAGGCGACATAATATGTAATTATGATTGACCACATTATTAAATAATAGTCATTACTATCGTAAAATCACACGGTAATTGTACTTTTTTCCGTATCACCAATTCATGTATTATAATAATCATGCAATAGACGAATTATTATTACATTGGAGTTTCAGTATAAGCTTTGTTTTCTCTCCCTTGATTTCGGTGAACGGCAACCGCCGATGAAGGTACGGGAGTAGCCGGTTTTGTATTATTATTTTCCTTATCATTCGATTGAGTTTCGACATAAGTGTACCGAAAAGCCAAGAATATGAACCAGAGCATGTCCAATCCCATCAGTCCAGCGAAAAGGAAGAACTCCATCGACTTTTTTCCCCACAGAAGAAAGAATTATTTAATCATTTTTTAGACATTTAATTTGACTATGATTATACTTGTCTAGGAATTCCGTTGATTTGAGCGACGACCATAACGATGAGATTACCAAACGCAACAGTCAATAACCAAGCGGCTTGCATGACGGATTTCATGCTAGCTGGTGCCTATTTAATACATTATTCAAATATTACTATAATTTTTTAGTAATCATAAATGTTTATACTTGAGTGTATGAGAATTCGCTTCCAGCGACAGAGAACAGCACTTCAGCCACAGTCATGACGAAGAATTGCGGAATCAGCCAAAGCATATGAACCGAATTAGGTGGAGTCACTTCAATCAGCATGATTACCTTTACATTCAAATGGTTATTACGTATATCAAATTAGCAAAAATTAAGAGAGGTCAGTTACATCATCAGTGTGTTGACCAGCGTTCCTGCTAATAAAACCCCGCTGGATCACGGCAGTGTAGCATCCGCCTTGCTGGAGTGTGATGCTCTTAGAAGCAGGCTCATCCGTGTTCTCTTTTCCGTCGTGATGGGGTGCGAATACTTGGTAACTGAATTTTTAAAAAATTAAATTGAATTTAAAAAAAATTAAATTGAATTTTTTAATTAATTAGAATATTTTAAAACTTACGTTCCGAGATGAATATCTTTTACTTCTGTACTGATCAATCCATTCACAACTGTTGACATCAACGATGTAGTATTATAAGCGAAAAATTCCCTAGAGTCGGATGTATCTTCTTTAGATCGAATGGAGATATTTCCTTGCTCGTAAACATCGTTTAAATCTTTTCCATTATAGATGTCAAAAATGAACCTGGAAGGAGATTTATTATTGCTCTTTAAAGAAACTAATAGAATAGCATAGATTTTTATGCATTATACCCCAGACGTGGTTTTCCTGATGAAGATTTTTGGAGAGGCTCTTCCTTGATCATTCGGATGAGTTCGAGATGGCCGTTTCGACCAGTTATCATCACAGAATAAGCCTGATTTATTAATTAAGATTTAGTAAAAAAAGATTGCTGTTGGTTCGTGTTATTTACCTTTTTACTAGCTCCCTCAACTTTACCGGTCCACTCGGGGGTAGAAAAGGTGAGCTCTCCACAATGGGAATCGTCGGCCAGTCGGGCTGTAATTGGGATCATTTTGGCCTCTAAATCTCTTTCAAATATGAAAGATTGCGGGCCCAATTCTATCGATCTAGTTGTCTGATTGTTCGGGTAGACGTAGCTTAGGCTAACCGAGCAAGGAAGAGTGTTGATGAAATTCAACTGGGTCAATCCTTCCCCAGGTATCTTTTCATAAGTCGGCTAATGTAATAAAAATAAAACATTATAGCCACTCAAATGAATTAAAAGAAAATAATAATAGACCTCTAAGCTGAGTTCAACGAAACCGGAAATAACAAAAGCAAGTCCAGCAATGATTCCACCGGCCCCGATCCTTTGCAAAGTGGTTAGCAGCCCACATTTTGCGAAGCAAGGATAGATCAAACTCTGGAAGAGTGGGGCGAGCACTAAAATAAAGAGAGGATTCACAATCTGCATCTGATCGGGAAGGATTGTGGCTGATCCAATAGTTCCGTCCATTCGAGTAGCTTGAAAAGTCCACCTTGATCCCTTTAAAACATTTCTAATTACGAAACTGCTAAAAAAATTATATATAAATTAAGTTACACCTACTTGTTGATCAAAGAGTGCCCAGATCACCGGGATGGGCAAGTAGAGAACCAGGACGTTGAACACTTGCTGGATGTCTTTAATCAACTGGTAATCGTATCTATCAGAAGCAAATTCTAGCCAGTGCGCTCTTGTTTCGCCTTTGCTCTTAATTTTCCTGCTAATGGCATACTAATAAAAGAAGAAAAATAAATAATTGTTTTTTTTTTTCATTTTTTAATAGTTGAATGGACTATACCGTGATACATTTGACGAAATCGACCATAATATTGCCTTCAGCAGGTCGGATTTTGTACTTCGGTTTGCCAATTATGAACACGGCTGTATAATTGGAAGACAAATTCAGTTTAATTAAAATAAAATTGAGTAAATGACATTGAATTATTACCAACTGCCACAATCATGAGAATAGCAGGTACTCCAAAAGCGAGGGGGAAGCAGGATTTATCTCCGAAACACTGCATTTCACGCAGGTAAGGAGTCGCAAAAGTAGAGAGGAGAGCTCCCGCATTGATGGACACGTAAAAGATGGTAAAGAATTGCTGAAGTTGGAAGTCCTGCTGAGGGCGAACGAATTGATCTCCACCGAAAGCCGAGACGCACGGCTTAATACCGCCTGTTCCCACTCCAATAATAAATAATCCCAGTAGGGAAAACTCCCTGATTTCCCCGAAAAATCGGTCAATTTCGAAAGGTTTTAATATTAGTTCAATTTTTTAGTTGAACTTGCGTTTGTGGGAGAGCGTTTGGTATGGAAGCCACGGCTAGTAAGATGTTACCGCAAGCGTAGAAAATCGATAGGTAAAGGATCGTTCTAAAATTGAAGTAAAAATAAAAGTAAAAGTAAATGAATAATCATGTAGTAGAATGTATACTTGAATTTTCCCAAATAAGTATCGGCGAGGATAGCGCCAAAAACGGGTGTAAAGTAGCACAACATGGCAAAAGCATGATAGTAAACGGTGGATTGATTTTCGTCAAATCCTAAAACGTTCTTCAGGTAGAGGACCAGAACAGCTGTAAACACAATTCCATTTTTGTTAAACGTACGATAATCTAATAAACAATTTTGGAAAATGTTACCAACTTTTCATGCCATAGTAACTGAAACGCTCGCAGAATTCGTTCACGACGATGAAAAACACAGAGATCGGGTACCGCAACTGTTGAAATTTCAAAATCTATATTATTACATGACAGTGTCGTGCTTTGTTATAATAATATAAATTGCAAAAAGCATACCTTGGGATCATTTTCTGAAATAGTCATTTTTTGTTATTATCCACCTGGATGTACTGCTGCGAGCACATCCAACCTCCTTTTTCGCAATAATCTGTACAAAGACTGACCTAATATCGCGCAGAGCTAAAAAGAAGCGTTCCACTCTCTCTTTCTTTCTCTATCATTCGTATGTGAAACTGCAACAGCAAAGACGAAAAGAAAGTTGGGCTCCGATATAATGTGTGCAAAAAAGAATTGGGGGCAAACGTCTTTCCCTTGTTATTCAGCAGCATAACCTGCTGAGCAACTGCGCAAGTTCCCAAAAAGAAAACACCCTTTAAAATTTAAATGCGAAAAAAGAAAACTAAACTGATTTTACCGGCCCGCCCGCCCGTCACTTACTTATTATAATGTCACTTACTTATTATAATGTTAAGGTGACTACCGTACAATGTTTCAAATGATCTTATTAAAATCCATTAACGGCGTATAATATTAAAAAGTGTTTATAGGCCTTAGGAGTTTTTTTTTCTTCTGTAAATTGGAAGCCAGTAATCCAGTGTAGAGAAAGTATTTCATTAACGTGAGTGGCACGGGAAATCAATGATTAGTATTAGAATAAGAATAGAATAGAAGTAAGCTCTTACTCATTTTATATGTAGATACCAGTTTTGGTATCAATGACTTTCAAAAATCTTAATAACGAGCCAGTATATTTTCAATAGCTACTACAACCAAGCAGTTTCATGCAGGAACGTACTATGCAATCTTATCGCGGAGAAAAAGAAGACATAGAAGATATGGAACATATTACAATCGCCGTTATGCAGAAGACAGGAGTTCTGTTTTATATCTAGAAGTAAATACTTGAAAATATTGAAGCATTGATACTAAATAATCAGTTTTAAATTCGCTTATCAAAATAAAATAAACAGGGTAGCTATAGGCATCATATATACGCATGTTCACATTATTATGATGTATGTATATATGTATTTCATGATAGTTTTCATTTGTTCCATGATTCGTTCCAATACACGAAGTAAAAGGGAAGTTAAGGAGTATTTTTCTATGAAGTTTTCAATCAATGACGCATACTAGGAATATGTCTCAATCTCTCTCTTGGACTTACTTCCGCATAGGTATAGCGATAAGCGAGAAAAACGAACAAGATCAAATCGAGTCCCATCAATCCGGCGTAGAAAAAGAATTCGATTGCCTTTTATAATATTGGAATAGTACTTAAAAAATGACCCTCTTAATTATGATGAATTATGAAAAACCTACCTGTCTGCCTATTACATGACCTTCGGAAATCGCAATGACAAGTATATTACCAATGGCTCCTGAAAAGAGCCAAGCGGCTTGCAGAACCGTTCGCAATCTTCCAGGTGACTAGATAGTATAAAGTATCAATAAGTTTAACGAAAGATTAAAATAACCAGACAAAATACTTTTACTTCAATAAAAGTGAAATGCATTCCCGATATCGAAAAGAGGATTTCGGCGCAATTTAGCACAAAGTATTGAGGTACGAGCCAGAGCATGTGAACGGTACTAGGATGAGTCACTTCCATCGGGAAGAAAATCTGAAACAATTTATATTTACAAATAACTATGTGGTTTATTTAAAAGTCAATTTTCATTACATCTTTCGAAAAACGACGTTGAAAGAAAGGGGTGTAAGATCCGCCTTGCTCTACAGTGATCCGTCCTATGAGCTCCTTCTCTTTCGATGGAAGTGATAAAAACACATCGTACCTAAAGATTAATCAGAGAAATTTAATCTTCTATGATGATTGCTGCCATGCTTGTTGTATTACTGGCCATGGTGAACAGCAGCTTCCTCTGTTTGAGTGACAATATCTAGTGTTTGGAGTGACTCGTTTAAAAATAAGAAGTGGTAAACGAGCCCTTTTGGAGATTGAATAACAATCCTTCCATCCGTTATATTGGTTACGTCTGAACTAAAAATGAATCTATGAATTAAAAACATGCAATAAGTTTTATTGTGGAAACAATGCATTTAAAATGTATATACCTACCCTAAGCGAGGATCCCCTGATCGCAATTTTGCTATTGGATCTTCAATTTCCATTCTTTCCAGCTCTAGAGAGCCATTACGTCCCGTTATAACGATCGAAAATTCCTTTATTGATTTAAGATCATTTAAAAAATGTTACAAGAACGATTAAGAGCAGCTAATGTAGAATACCTTGGTGCTAGCACCTTGAATTTTCCCCGTCCAACTTGTTTTTGTAATGATATTACCGCATCCAGAACCGTTTATTGCGGCCATTATTTGAATCGGGCTATCCGTCAAATCCCGCTCAAATAAATAACTTGCGTTCTTCATAGTAAAATCCTTAGATTTCAGAGAGTTGTAATCAGTGTAATTGATCCGAATAGGGCACGGAAGGGAGTTGATGAAATGGAACGTTGTTAGTCCTTCGTGAGGAATGATGGCATAAGTTGGCTATTATGATAAATTTCATTAAATGCAATAAGTCAATCACTTTATGCAATCTACATATACAACCTCGACTTGAAGTTCTACGACTCCCGCAATTACGAAGGCGGTGCCGGCGAGGAATCCGCCTATCCCCATTTTCTTTAACGGTGTCAGCGCTTCACCAAATATTGGGTAAACGATAAAATCCAAAATAGGTGCCATTATTAGTACGATCATCGGGCTTAAAATGAGCATTTGATCCGGTTGGATAGTGATGGATCCCAGAACACCGTTCATTCGAGTTGCTTGAAATATCCACCTCGAACCCTGCGTGTACGTATGGTATTAATGGAAAATTAAATTATTTAGCGCATTCGATTTACTTGCTGTTCGAATAGAGCCCAGAACATCGGTGTGGGTAGGAGAACTATCAAGATCCGAAGGTACCGTTTAATATCATCAATGAATGATCGGTCGTATTTGTCCTCGGA
Source organism: Chydorus sphaericus (assembly GCA_030141595.1). NCBI lineage: Eukaryota > Metazoa > Arthropoda > Branchiopoda > Diplostraca > Chydoridae > Chydorus > Chydorus sphaericus. Next base: position 13,177,317 of record CM057932.1, on the reverse strand, counting down.
ATAATCAAGCCAGTGCTCTTTTTTCGCTCCTTTATCTTTAATTTTGCGCCTTATAGCATGCTAATTAATTTTTATTATAGATTTTCAAATGTGATTTCATAAATACTTGTAAATCTAATTATACCAATATGCATTTGACTGCTTTTATGCCAGTATACTTCCCTAGAGTTGGCGTAACGTTATAAAATCTTATACCCACAAAGAAAGTCACTGTATGTAATGAATATTTATGATGAGAATTTTTGTAATGATGACGCAATTTTTAATCAAAGACTTACGAAACGATAGAACCAAAAGGATTCCTTGAATACCAAACGCCAAAGGGAAACAAGCCTCTTCGTCAAAGCAGCGTGTAGTTCGAAGAAGAGGTGTGAATACAGTTGCTATGAGGGCGCTTACGGTTCCGCCGTAGTGCAGGACGGAGAAGAACCGTTCCAGCGCATTGTCTTGGCGCGGTCGGATGAATTGGTCTCCACCAAATGCTGGAACACATGGTCGGATACCTCCCGATCCTATTGCTATTACGAAAATCGCCAATTGTGACCACACCCTAATTGGTATTTAAAATGTGAAACAATCATTATGAGTGCGAATCAACATATTCACGCCTGCATACTTTTGTGGTATTGTGTCTGAAATCGATGCGATAATCAATAAGATTGCACCGAGGATGTACACAAAATGAAATCTGACGAGTACTCTTACTTTATCCCAAAGAGAATCAGCCAATCCTGCTCCGATCACAGAGAAAGTACAGCAAAGTGTGATGAAATTGTGGTAAAAAGTGGTTGCTTTATCTTCTGTGTAATCCAATGCGTCACTCAAGTAGAGCACCAAAATCGCTTTAAAGAAAATGACAGTTACTTAAATGATTATTTAATTTTTATTAATAGTTGTAAATGTTTAACCTACTCGTGAAGCTGTAGTAAAAATAGCGTTCAAAGATTGAGCTGCTCAGGATTGCGGATAAAGACACTTTGGCGGGAGTGCTGAGATGCCATTTGAAGAAACTGATTTTTTCAGGTTCAGTCGTAGTACTCCCATCTCTCACTGACATGGCATCAGCTACAGGATAAAAAGAACCATGCGATATTCGTTTTCTTACGTAAACATAAAGGGAACATACCTGATGTTTTTGGCGGTAACGCGAAATCTACTAACTCCACATCTTTGTCCTGCGATCCAGGTTGCAAAACTGGGGCTACTCCTTCATCCGAAAAAACTGAGATCGATGCCTGTGACGCATCTTCACTCATGGTTAACTATTAACGACTTCAATCTTTTATAGAATCAAGCCAATAAATCAATAGTACTGGTGGACAGTAGAAATGATTTAGTAAGTAAGTACCATTGTTCATGCTGACCTATTTACAATAGGACTATACATTTGTATTCACAACTGTGAGTGAATTTTCATTCTATGATGACCTATTCACGTCAAGATAAGTGCTTATCTTCAAGTATTATAAGTGATTTGTAAATCCAATCGTTTGTTTAAGATTCAAAATATTTTAAGTGCGTCGCGTTATTTTCGATTTTAAAAAGTCAAAAGAATCCCGCGCGGATCCCAATCGATTTAAATGAAGTCGACTAAGGAAGTCGTCACCTCAAGTTTGCTCATCAAGATGAGAAAGCCCTACGGTGAGATCAAACGTCATCAGCATTCGACAGGCTCCGACAGGTGTAAATTGTAACCGGCGTTGTCGCTAATTTATTGATATAAACCGCCATCGGGAAGAAGTACAAGGGACATTTTCTGCTGCTGGAGTCGAGTGCGTTGCTTCAAAGAGGGACACCGGAGTGCTGTGTCTCCTCCTCTCTTCGCCCTATATTGTAATTTTTACGTAATTAAACTCAGGTTTTATTCATCCTTCAGGTTTCTCTCTCTCTCTCTATTCACCTAGTGATGGTAAGTGAATTGATTTTTTTGTCACTCACGTGTTGATTCAATTTATGACGTCAAAGTGGTTATTATTAACACTAGATGGACGGCGCCAGCAGCAGGCTGCCATTGCAAGAAATTCCCCAAACGCTGAGACGATCGGGTCGGATTGCAAATAATGACGTCACATTAAAGAATCAATCACAAAGTCAGGTAGGTGAATGTATTCTTATTTTAAATAGATTTATGAGTAAAGTGTTCCCATACATTCATTTTTAGCAAGCTCAAAAGCATGGGAAGGTAATCAGCAGCAAGAAGCAGACCGTACAACGGCGACGTAAGACGGCTGCAGGGACCAACAAACGGACCACCACGAGGCGTACCGTCAAAAAGGAACCAGCAGCAGCCGTCATCTCACTGCCCGAAGAGCCCCGAATTATTCCTCCTGCACTTGTCAGTGTAAGAGCCGAAGATGAATGGCTCTGTCAACCTTCAGTTGCTCACGTAAGTCGTTCACTCTCACTTTAGTACTTCAGTATTGTTATTTTTTTTATGACAATATTAGGATATGTATTTACATGCCAAAAGGATGGAGCACAGACACTGCTTCTCTCCTGATTACCTCAGAAAGACTGGATCACGAGTAACAAACGATATGAGAGCTACATTAGTCAATTGGCTCGTCGAAATTCACGTAAATATTTATACTCACTTTGTGTGTTTCAATCAGCATTACTGTGTCATTGTATTTAACAAGGGTCACTTGAAACTGGAGCCTGAAGTACTTCACACGGCCGTTAGGCTCTTGGATGCAGCCCTTCAACACTTCAAAGTGGGGGTAACTCGACTCCAACTTTGCGGATTGGCTGTCTTTTGGCTAGCAACCAAACTAGAGTCAAGACCACTTAACGTAAAATATTTTAAATTTGATTTAGTTAAAGATTGATTAAGTTTTTTAATGTTCTGTTTTGTTTTTAGGCTCAAGATTTGCTCTACTTGATGTGCTACAAGGGTGACGTATCCATTCTCGTCCGAATGGAACAGACAGTCTTGAAGCTTCTCAACTTTGAGATGCAAGTTGCTGATCCAGTCTTCTTTCTAAGTCGCCTTATGCTCTACGATGAAAACGGAAAAAGCGAAGAGGTAAACTTATATTATTTATTTATTAATTAACCATTTTTTTCTTAATTTAATTTAATTATTTATAGTTTTTCAATACGTGCAACTATTGCATGGATGCAATCCTGCATGACATTTCCGTCGTTGAAATTCCAGCTTCTAAACTGGCCAGCGGAGCCCTTCTTGCTGCCAGGATAATCGACGGTCGCTGGGACTGGCCTAAACCCATCGGTTATGCGACGGAGTGCTGGCCAACATCGGCACCACTCCAACCATTGGCTCTCAAAATGATCCGCACCATTCTTGAAGTATAGAATTTTAATTATAATATTTTAATTCGTTTTCTAAAGCTTACTTTATAATAACTAGGGGAGTGATGGGACGTCAAACTATAACGGAGCCTTCAAGAAATATGCTAGTCGCAAACGATATTACGGCCTGAGCGAAAGTCCCAAATTTAGTTCAGTCAATTTAATTCCACTGATTCAGATTTTGTCAAATTCTACGGTTGTTGATATGGTTTAATAGAGACTTTAACGAAGAAAGTAGTAATAAGAAGAAGAAGAAGAAAGAGAGAGAATATTTGGCTCATCATAATCGAGGTCATAAATTCATTTTGATATATTCCATAGCTAAATTTTGTCCATCAGAGATTATTCTTTTTATCATTCAAACTTATGCGCTGTTGTTCATTTTCTCACTATCTCACTTACAAGGAATGTACTGTACAATACACGTTTTATCGTCACCACTATTCAAATGTCGAAGCATAGAATTTACTCATCCTTTCACGTCTCGAGAATGTTCAAATTTTGCCGCCTCCGAAGATGGGGCGGGCCTAATTTTAGAACAGCTGATCTCTGACAGACTCGAAGAGTCACAGACAAAATGGCTTCATCCTATCTGTAGAATTTGTTGTTATTGTTTATGTGCGAAGTTATATTCGGTTTTATATTTCCTTAGTTGCTTTTGTTAATTGAGTAGATTATTTAGAACATTCTGCAGCTGGTGATTATGAGTGAATTTGACGGTCTGCCCGGCGACCATACTGATTTGGATTCATCTGAATCAAAGTCCTCGGCTTCTCACGAGAGTGGATTGTGCAGCACGGTGAATAGCAATAATTTTTCTTGTTAATTTGAGGGTCAACTTTCATTAATTGAAAAATTAATTTAGATGCTAGCTATGGATGAATGTTTGGGTAGCCTTGAAGAACTTTCTCATCATGTGGACCATGAGTTGAATAGTCATTTTGATCATGCTGATCGATTGCAGTATGAGCTGGAAATTCTTCGTGCCCAGCTAGCAGAAAAGAACCGATTGGTATTGCCACTATTTCTACAGTCTAATAAAAATCTTGCATTTTAATTTTAATTATGGGTCATATAGATTTCAATACAACAATCTACAATCAAGAAGCTTCAGGACTCATTGGTTACTTGTCAAAGGGATATGAAAGAGATTCGAGCTGCTGCAGAAACTGAGGTATTCTAGTCACATCAATCAGTTTGAATTGCATGGATTAAAATGCATATGGCATGCAGATATTTTTTGTAAACTAAAAACAAAAATAAACACTTTGCACCCAGTAAAAGTGTTACTAAAATAGATGTATTTCTATTTATTTTTACAGACAGTAAGAATTATTTTTACGAATTAGCTTATAATGATTTTCCAGTTTAATAAAAAGGGCATGTTGGGATTTTTCTAGCGTTCCCTCTGTTAAATTGGGCGCAGAACTGTATCAATATCTTTTGAATTATTTAGTCTTGGTGCGGTCGTGCGCTTGCATGAAAAATAAAACTCGCCGGATGTCCATGATTTTTTAAAATTGAACGGATTGCCACACGGATACGAAATTATTTATACTGTCGCTTATGGATGCATCGCATGTTCTGATGTTCGACATATTAATTACGAAAAATGTGTGTCTAAAGGTATATCGGATACTTCTTTCTACAAGTATCTTTCTATTTATTAAGATTATTTTTTAATTATCTGTTTTTAAACAGATTATGTGCAAAAATGAAACGATCAGCATTCTCCAGTCAGATTTGATAGAAAGCCAACAGCAGTACGCTGACTGTTTTCAACAAGTATGAACATTCTTTATTTATTTCTTCATTTAAAACATTATAAAATTTATTATTCATTTTTTTCAGGTAATAAGCAAAGATAAGATTCTCTCGGAAATTCATGACGATGATGTAATTCTCATGCAGAAAGTAGCTCAATTGGAGGTCCAGTTGCGCAAGAAAAGCTCTCAGCCAGCGGCCACTCAGACAGATGAACCTTTATTGCTATTGACTAAATCAACTCCTCCTCCCTACAAGCTCCCTCCGCCAGTTTTGAATCAACGTGACCGTCAAAAAGAAAATTCATTCGGCAATTTTGATGCTCCATCTGAAAATAACTGGTTGACCAACACTGAACTTCATCCTAGAAGTTACCTATCCCCTTTGCCGTCTCACGAATCCAGGATTCATTCAACACCAAGGAATCCCAAGAGTGACAACAACCTTATATGGAACAGTCAGGTAGTGCATCTAGTATTTCCAATGTTATTCCTTTTCCCATATTTTTTATTGTACTCTACTTCAATTTTAGGAACTACTCGATGAAATGTGCCAAATAAAAAAAGTCCTTGAACGCCCATCAGAGCCTCAGCAGTGCTTCCATCGTTGCTCCACAAAGTCTAACGACGACATGTCGGGATTTTGGAACGCGTTTACAGATGAGCGCCAGCATCGCATCCAGCTTGAGCATTCGATCCGTAAAATGGAATTGGACATGATCGAATTAAAGAACGAGGTTCAGAGCTGTAAGGCTCGTCTCAAAATCCAACAACAGCAATTAACGCCCGTTTGGAACAGCTGCTGTGTAGACAAATCCTACCAATCCCCGACGATGGTATCGCAATCTTGTAGCTGCTGCTTCCGAGATTCGTGCGCGCCTCGTTCAAAAGCGAATAACGCCACTCATCTGTACACTCTTGTTTGAAAATCATTTTCTTCCCTAAATGATGCCAAAGTAATATTCAATTTATTTAGTCCTCCAGATCCTTCTTCCGGTTTATGTGCCAATAACGATTACATTTATCTATATATCGATTTATATTTACTCTTTATGTAATACAATGTGCTTCCGTCAGTGCTCGTTTCCGTTATTGAACATTTACAGGCTTAATTATAGTGAATGGATTGCATTGAATTTTTATTATCACTTTATCCGGAGTTGTGTGTCATATTAGATGCTTACGAAAAAAAAATCCGTTCTCGATAGGAATTTAGATTACAGTTGACGTGGCTCGTGGAACATTCTAGCCTACTCTAGCTACCTGTATTCTTAAGAAAACCCAGCAAGGTAAAATACATATTTCAAAATCAATTTCAAAGTAACACCTGAGACAATTTAAGCCTGATCGGAAATTAATTAAAAGGATACTTGATTTAAAAATTAGCAACGCACCTGGCATCATTTTATGAACGTCTGGCAACTCTCATAGAGTTCCCGATTTTTCTATCTGCATGTTTACATTTTTTTGAGTGCTAGTTTAGCTTTAGTTGTGCTTTCTTTCGTACAAAACTAACCGATTTTTTAAATAATTGATGGCGTGACACTTTAATGGCGTGATCTCTCTTTCTTGGTTCAAACTGTGTTATTCAATGTAATAGGAAGGTGTCTACCTTTGCCCACCTTTATCTTTAAAAATTGCTATCTTGAGAATATTAACTCACTTAGTGCTGATATCACGAGTAAAGACCTGCCTTACTCTCTCATTTTTGTCGTCTCGCGTTTCTCAACGTCATGAAATAGAACAGCTGGGCGGTCGCATGTCTGCACTGCCAGCTGTATAATAGTGAAACCAAAATGCTTACGGACGCCCTTCGGGCTGTGATTGTTGCGCTGTCCATCGTCACTTGTGCCATCATACTCTCGGACATCATCGAAGAAGAAGAGCTCTTAGTTGAGCGTGGAAAAGGAGGTAATGTTAAGACAAATGTTTTCTTATCTCCTATTTGTTTTCTATCATTTTTTCAATCTATTTTAGAGAAACTAGAAAACAATAATAATGTCGTTCAAGCGACTAGCGACGAATTTCATGGAGTTACGATGCACGATCAAATACTGACGGGAGAAATAGGGACTTTCGAGTCACCTAACTACCCTAATGCTGATCATAAACTCGACTGCATATGGATTATTCGTGTGGATCCAAACAACACCGTGCGACTCGTTGTAAACGAATTTGATACTGAAAAGGACTTCGATTTCCTCTTTGTATTTCATTTTTCTTGTGTCCCACTGCTTGATTGCAGTATAAATTGAATAGTTTCTACTTCAAGGTTCACGATGGAGACACGGCCGAACATCCTCTCCTTTTGGCCCATTCTGGTCCATCCAAACCACATCCAATCCGTTCCACCAGTAACGAAATGCTTGTTCGCTTCGTCACTAACAATAAAATCAACAGTCGTGGATTCCAGGCAAAGTACCAAAGTGTACGTTATTAAAAGAAATTTTAAATGATCGATTAACTATTCTTAATATATTTTTCTATTCGTTTTAGGCGCCGCCGTGCTACACTGCTGCCCAGTTTTCCAATGGTCTCATCAGTTCCCCAAACTATCCGAACCAATACGATAATAACGTTCGATGCGATTGGCTCATCACTGTCGGTCCATCGGAAGTAATCCTTCTTGAATTAATGGAGGTCGAGACGGAAGAGAATCAAGACTTTATAGAGATATTCGACGGAGAGACAGATCAGGCTCCACTCCTGCAGAAGCTCAGCGGGGATTACCGTGAAAATGTTTTATTCCTATCGTCAACGACCAATGCCGTCTTGTTACGCTTTACTAGTGATACTAGCATATCGAAATCTGGGTTTTCCATCAAATTCACAGCTGGAAGTGATAAAGGTTGAATATTTTTTTTGTGCATCTTTTGAATGTTTTATGTACCGGTATTTATTTTATTTTTGAAATCAGATTTACTAATCTACGCTGCCAAGGAGTTTCAAGGGTATTACGATGAGCCGGCTACTACTGAAGCTGCTCCAACCGGGCCGGCCGGCCCAACTGAGCCACCTCAAGAGAATGCCAGAATAAGGCAGCGATCTCGCATAGCAGATTTAATGAAAGCATCGAATATGACCCTTTAATAAGTGTGGCCCTTATGTCATACGTTTACTGTTGATGTTGTGATATTTCTAAAGAGGATAATGATGTCTTTAAAAAATTACGCTGCCTATGTTGAAATAAGAGAAAGTGATGGAGCAATTCATACCCTTATTCCAATACAAAGTTCAGTCATCTCAGCAGCAATACTTTATTAGGTACCCTTAAATAAGACTACCCAAATTTTGGATGAAACGAAGAGATACATAGCAGTTTCAAAAGGGGTACGAGAAAAAAAAATTGAGGCTCAACACGTTATCCTGGCTAAAATAAGTACTATAAAAAATGTCATCAGAGCTAGAAGCGCTCCAATACTCCAAATGAAAAAGGAACTTTGCAAGTCCTTCAATGATAGCTTTTTAAGCCCTATCCTCGTACGCCCTCCAACAACATTGCGCTGAGTGTCTTTGCATTGCTTATTGTTTGGCCAATGGATCTGTTTCCAATGCTGAATTAATCCAGTCTCCAACATAATCAAGATTCTTTTCAAAATATAGCATTAGCCCATGCAAGAATCTAAAATAATCACGTTTACAATTTAATAATGTTAAAAGACGTACTTTCGATTGAAAATCGATGCTAGGGGGCTTCCTTTAGCGGCAACAAAAGCTATGCTACCTTTGAAGAATTCCTCTTTTGACGTACTCAGTCGACATTTTCTCGACTGTAAGTAATCCTGCTTGATTAAGTGTTCCAAGGTTGATCTACCCTATAGATTCATGATTACCGGATTACGATATTTATGTTGATTTTAACTGACAGGAATTTCAGTGTGTAATATTTTTACATTAATGTATGCACTTCTTCCCACAATAACTGCATCTGCTCCTTCCATCGGGTCATTTATCCACCAATGCGGATGTAAACGCAATCCATTACCGAGCGCGTAATATATGCCTCCCTTCGCCTCCTTAAGCCAGAAATTATGTTACTTGGATGACGATTGATGGTTGATTTGTATTTATTAATATAAGTAGGTATATTACCAAAAAGAGAGATTCGAGAGACATTCCTCGTTGAACAACCCATTGCAGAGGCGAGTTAGGTAGTTCATCGAGTGATTTCACCAGGGGATGTAGTTTTGGTACACTTATCAATGATCTATTGAAACCATTAAAGAGGAACTTAAACTGGAACTTAGAACACGTAACAATGATTAGATACATCATAACTCCTTTATATGCGTTTATCAGAACGATAGCACTGAGACTCCAAACTCCCATAACTAATGTAGTCTTAATTGCCCAGTTGTGATTATGTGTAAATGTTCGAACAGCTGTAAATATAAACAATTCCGTATTTTAAAAGTTCTAATCGATAAAAGTTATGTATATTCACGTTGTGATACTAAAACCGCAAAGACGGACTGAAGCTTTTGAACGAATTTAGAATAATTCGGGGGACGACGGTGGTCATTGAGTTGATCTGGGCATTGTCGGTAACGGTCGAAGATTTCCGTCAAAAGCCATAAGATGATTGGAACGAGAATAATCACTAGGCACAGTCCTAGCCAAACAAGACGATTGAATGGTTTGATGAAGGCCAGTAGCCTGCTGTCTTCCATTGGAGCTGGAATTAGCAAAGCGTTTGGATCTTCATCGAAGATTTCGGTAAAGTCGACCGCTTTTCTCCGACCAAGAGTGACGTAAAATGGCGAGACACCCTTATCCGATTTCTGTGATGAAAAATGCGTTTAAATTAATAGAATAATTCATGTTTTTAAAAATAGTTAATTTACGTTGTTCAGGATCATGGCGATCGTTCCATTCCAGGACCCATTAGTCTCTGTTCCGTAAGCATTATCAGCAGAGTCACAACTTCATATCTATAAAAAAAAATTAATGTATGCACATTTAATTTACTGTGTATGTTCAATTTCAAAATTATGGAAGTTTTTTAATTCTTTTTTCTTACGAAAAATTGTAGAAATCTCTGAGAGCATTAATGATCTCAAAGCAGAAGCCGGTGTACTCCACGATAGGACCATTCTGAGAACGTCGAAATACTATCCATGGAGGATCCTGAATCGATTTGATAAAGCTATATGTTTACTTCCTTAAATGGTCATATTTTTTGGAAATTATGATCTTGCTTCAAGAGCTGAAAAGCGGAACTGTTTTCCTTTGGTAAAAGAGCGAACTTGATTCTCTGAAGTAGTATTCAAACTTCCACTCATATTTCATTAACGTCTCTCCAAACCTACATTTTGTTTTGCAAAACTATTTAATAGATATGACTTAATAATATTTCTTTGCTTCAATAACTAAACTTACCCGAGGAAAAGAGATGCGTCGTTCTGTAAAAATAGTTACAGAATAGTAACCTTGACGGTCAAGAACTAGCGGAGCAAACCATCGCCTGACTGCGCAATATATCGCTATCGTGATTGACACTGATGGCGGCGTAACATATCGCGAGGTGATTCTAATATGTTACGCCTTGGTTACTAATGATGAAGGCGGGACATAACCCTAACGAGAATGATCGATAGAGATCCAAAAATGCAATACTGTACAAAAAAACCTGAGGAATATAAGCATAAATATTTAATTTACAAAATATCATCATTCATCGCTCAATATTTTCTTAATTATGATACTACAATATACATATGAAGCATTTGAGTTTATGTAGGCTATATACCTATCGGAATGGCGCAAGGCGCTGCGAACCGACCAGCGCAGCACTCATCTCGGGTAGCTGTAATCTGTATCTACTATGGTAGCTACGGTATGCGGAAGAGTCGTCTTTAATATCGTCCTGCACGCCTGGAATAGCCAGAGAAGTTTCACTTGAAGACGGAAAATCTTAACCAATTGGAATATTGGAATCGAAGCGCAATTCGTTGTTACTTATTATTTTAAATTATTGTATATAAATTTTACTTGTATTTTAAAAACCTTTTTAAGTACAATTTAATTTCCATCATGATCATTTCCGTCATAATTTAAAATTCATATTTTAAAAGGATGTTGTTCATGCGCTTTTCTCTCTCTTGGGTGCTGTTGGCATACTCCCCAAAGCCTTAGAGACCATATAAAGAGCTCAATTTTTTGTTAATGAATCTATTTCCAGAGTTGGTTTTTATAAACCCCTCTCTGACATCATCGTTATCCTTTTATTTTTTTTTATGAATAAATTTATTAAACTTCTTAAAAAACGGTCGCACTTGATTGAAAATCGGCGCTAGAGGACTATCTTTAGTGGCAAGTAGAGTAATTTAAACTAAGAAGAATTTCTCTTTCGGCGGTGTCAGCTGATAGTGATAACCTTTTATTCATCCGTGTCCTTATAATCTCAATTTATAAACTACTTTAACTAGTTACTTATTCTCTGTAAGTGGAAATGGTTGCCGAAACCATATGTGCAGAAAATAAAAGGCTAAACCTTATTTCATTTTTACGACCCAATTAGGATGTAGGAATATATTATGGAATACAGCGAGGTGCACAACTTAACATGTAGATGTAAATGAAGGTTCACAAAACAATAGTTCAATCTGTTTCGTTATGTAACCAGAACTTGAATAAAGCTGAAACTGAAAACCCCGAGGCATTCACCATATTACTAAACAATACAGATACACCGCGTCTCACCGTCGTCTGCTCCAAACTTAAGCGGTCTCCAAACTTAAGCGGTGTTAACCCTCTTCGAATCCATCACTCTACAGTCTACACTCGGGTAAAAAATACATCAGGGCTCCAGCCTAGGCCGACTGCCGGCAGTCCGATTCATTTCAGCCAAGATTTCAGCACTTGCTTTGTGTCAATTTTCTTTCTCTAATATCAGAGACAATAAGCAAGGAGTGCACACACAAACAGCATTTTGATTTGACGTTTAAAAAATATGTGGCTTCAATCAAGTTGCCCCATGTTATTGTTTTTGCTGAGTGTGGGGCTGCTAATTTCAATTCCCATCATTCGGTCAGATGACGATGTCGAAGGAAAGGATTTACAGGTATGCAATCCCAAGGTTTGTCAAGAGTTACTTTCACGTTTAGAAGCTTTGGAAGAGGCCGTTCGTGGAATCATTTCAGCACAAACGTACCGACCTTTCTCACCATCGGCTAGCCGAATGCTGGAACGTAACCCCGCCATGCGCTCCATCTTTCAGTCCATTAGCTCGAAAAATGAAGCATGGGCTGTGGCAAATAATTCTACATCTTCAGTAGAAGACGGCTCAACAACATCTATTGCAAATAAAAACTCCATAAATGAAGGTATTGCTTATATTTATTAATCTCTATAATAGTGGCCTTTTAAAAATAAAACTTTTTTTTCTGTCATGCAGATGCAAGAATTAATCAGTCTGAAAACATAAACACACTGCTCCAACTAAAAGGTGCATTAAAGTGTTCTGCTCTTCTGGACATTCACTTTGCAGGTATTTTAATTATAATTTAAAATTATTATTTTAAAAAACTCTAATAAAAAATTTGTATAGACAAACCGTCCGCCCAAATTTCGGGAGCTACTAAAGTTTTATTGCAAGGTGATAACAAATCAGTGGAGATCGTGTGGACTCCTCCTCTAGCCGATTGTCTTCAATATTTCTCCGGTTTATGGATTCGTATGCACGAAGTAGATCAGGACCCTCTGTCTATCCCCTACCTGAGCATCTCTCGCAAGTGTTTAAAGGCTGATAATGGAGGGACATCGTTCTCCATAAGTCTTCCTTCCTCCTCGGAAGATGAATGTAACTTCTCTTTGGAGAATCTCACGGAATGCCGATCTTACAAGGTTGAAATCATCGCAAATTACCAATCTCTACGAGGAATCGTACCCTTCCGTACAGAAATCGTCGTCCCTCCAGCAAAAGTATAAAACAGTTATTTAAATTTCGTTAAAATAGAATTTTAATTAGATTTTTTTTACAATAGGGTGGTAATTCGACTGCTTTAGAGTCCCTAGTGAGCATTTCTACAAATGCGGATGCACTCTTACTTAACTGGGAAGATAATTCCGGCTGTGCTTCTCGTTTAACTTCTATTAATTTGTCCATCACTCCTGCTGGAGAACCACTTGATGAAGAAAACTGGGATGAATCGAGGCAATGGGCTTGTAAAATCCCGAATTTTTCATTAAAATTTTAATCGTCAATATCTTTTAGATTCCTTACTATTTCTCGGCAATGTATAAAACGGTTGTCAAAAGAATCCAATCTTTTCTCACTAACCGTTACTGCTAATCCCTGTTCACCTGAATGGCAGCCACTGGACAAGTGCCGGAAATATAAAATAGAAATGGAATCTCAATACTCTTCCACATGGACGGGACCCAAAACTACAACCGAAATATTTACCTCCTCTTCCGGTAAAATAATTTTATGATCTTTCTCTTTATTTTGAAGTAAAGTAAAACCTAATAATCACATAGCAAGCTACCCAATGGATCCGACGGAATCTTGGAAATGCCCAAATAAGGAGCATTACTACTGTCCATCGCAACAACAATGCCGGTACTACGGAGAGGTGTGTGATGGTGGAAACCACTGCTATTCGCCAAATGTAAACTCTAAAGGATCACCAGGATATATAGACGAATTGTATTGCGACATGAATATGGTAAGTTTAATTCTGTATCTTCCCATTTTTTTCACTTTTTTTTTACAATTAAAAATCAATTGATATTACATAGAATAAGGATTGCTCAAAGGGATTCAAATGTGGGCGCCAATGTTTACCTTTTGAATTAGTATGTGATGGAAAATACGACTGTTTCAACGGAGAGGACGAAGGAATTCAATGCGGTAATACACAAACTTCAAATCTATATTCTTAAAATTCTAAATTTTGTGATATTAATTCAGGTTATTTGACTTCCTGCCGACAAATTACTAAACCCTTTGGGTCATTCGATTCGGCGCTTTCCTCTGTTCCAATCAACTCCACATCTGGGGCCAGATCAGACTTATTAAGAAGATCCATTGTATCCATTTCGGTTAACCCTAATTCAATCATCTGGCTAGATTTTGAGAAAATAGAAAGGCACTTCAATTACACAAACATGAAGGTAATATTTCACTACATAGAAATAAAATTTTATTTTTAAATGGACCAATTTTTTCAGGTTTATGACGGACCTTATTTTACGAGCCCTCTATTACTAACTCACACGAATGAAACCCGTAGACCGATCTCTGTCCGATCCTCCGGGAGCGACTTGTACGTCGTAATGGACTCTTTTCAGAACCAAACTCAGGGAGTCCGGATTTTCTATACAAGTGTTAGATTCGTAAAATGCATTTTCATAAAAGTTTTATTTTTAATGCTCTTCAATTTTTTCTTATTCATTTTCTAGATGGAGAATCCTGGTAATCGTTTTACACCAGGTACCTCTTAAACTTAGTTCTCTTTAAAGAGTGGTGAACTGAATTAATGTCTACCCTTTTTAAGGTTGCGGAGGCTACATAAATGGACAGGGTGTAGTCATATCTCCAACTCACGCTTCTACTCACGAAAATGACGACTGCTTCTGGTTTATTGAATCGCGTCAGAGGGCTGGAACGGTTCTTTTGCAACAATCTTCCAGGAATACTTATCCCAACTCTATGATCGTACATTTTATCTCTTTTATTTAAATCTTTAATCAGATAGTTATTATTTTTAAATTGTTATCTAGGTTTACGATGGGTGGGGAACGTCTGGAAAAGTGCTTTACGATCACAAGAATCGGGGTGACAAGCCAAAAGAAGTTATCTACTCAATTACCCACAAGATGATGGTTCAGTTTAAGATTCCATCAAGTGAAATCAAAGCACCAAACAGCCTGGTTCATTCCTGGAACGTCTTTAATGTAATTTCCAATTTATTTAATTGTAACATATTATTTTACTACTTCTTTTAAATTATAGATCTACACACCGCACTGCAAGGAGCATTTAACTGAGCCAAGTGGAACTATCAAAAGTGTCAATTATCCGGCTCCTTATCCGGGATCATCCGACTGTCATTGGCATATTGCCACAGCTGCTGGATCAAGGATTCGACTCCTGTTCGCCTTTTTCGACACACTAGAAGCCATCGACTTTGTTTCCGTAAGACTTGTTATTATTTTAAATACAGGATTCTTTCATTTATTATTATGATCGCAGGTGTATGATGGATGGAACTTGGATTCATCCCTTTTGATGGAGAAATCAGGATATATTGCAACACCTTTTGTAATCAGTTCCTCTTCTAATGAAGTGCTAATTAGGTTCACTTCTCATTCGTCCATTAAACCAATAAATTCTGGGTTCTTAGCCGTGTACTCCACGGTTTAAAATGATTTCGTAATGAATCTCTTTCAACTGTTTTTGGATTGTTTTCTCGTGCGCAATACATAAATGCAAATATTTTGCTACATAATTATACCGCATCGTCCATCTAACTGAATTGTTTAGCTGGCTTAATTTTTATGTATCGGTCAAACAACACGATTCCTTATTGTTACATTGATCTCGACGATAAGGCGCCTAGCGATTATTTATGGCTTTGCACGTTACACCGCACAAAGTATCATATAAACAAAGATCCTATTTGTCTTCCGCTGACCGCCCGTGATCCCTTTCTCGACGAAATTTCATCCCCTTCAACGTCGTAAAAACGTATTGCTTTTCTACTGAAACATTGAGAATTTCACGGATTTCGGCTGCAAAGTCAGACTGACAGCCATCGTCCGTTCAGTTCATTTGTGCAGCATTTTAGGATAAGATGGCTAGCATTATGGTGCTTGACGAAGAAAAAGAAGATGCAAAGGGAGGTAGGCCTACTGCTCCGACTGGAAACCCAACTACTGGATGGACTGGTACTATTAAAAAGGTCGAAATTATTTAAACTGAATTCAAGTTCTAAAATAATAGTCAGATACTTTAAAATTTAGGTGTGGAAAAACGTCACTTTAGAGCCAATGTTGTTCTTGAAAATGATGGCAGAAGGAAATGTACGAGTAGTAGCAGATACGTTGGAAATCGACCGAGTCTGTCGAGTGAATCTAAACTTCTCAGCCGAAGATTGCCTGCTCATGGACGACGGGAATCATTCAGTCGTTCAGGTAACGAAACTTATCACAAAATGCCACGAAGGCAAATGTGTATAAACATGTTTATATGACGAGAATGACGTCATATAAACAGCTGCTTCAATTTACGTCATAGATTTTAATGTATTTCTATTTTACGTCATTACAGAGTGCGGTGCAACAGTACCAAAACAACTTTAACTACTATCAAAGTCTCATTGATAGTATCCTTCCAGTCTTGGTAATCCTCTTTGCTGGATCATTGAGCGACAGATACGGACGGAAGCTTCCAATCTGCTCCGTTCTAGGCGGATTCGTCGCTTTCGCTGCGGTTTACATCCTAACCGCTCTCAACCCTTCGTGGCCCGTAGAGGCTCTCTATGCGGCCACTTTGGCCGTTGATATCACTGGCACTTGGGTGGTTTTCAACATGGCCGTCTACAGTTACATGGCGGACATCACGGCCGTCGAGACCCGCACAGAACGGATGGGCTGGATGGACGCTGTTTGGTACCTCGGTGGACCGATCGGAACACTTTTAGGCGGCTGGATCTATCCTACTTTTGGATACGTCACTGTCTTTGCCGTCTCTGGGGTCTTATGGATCATTTGCATCGTTTACACCATCATAGTAGTAAAAGAGAGCGTCGTTGTATCACCACAAACATCTTCTGGATCCGGACCGGTTCATCTCCTCAAGGACTTAGGTCGAACGGCTCTACGACCTTATCCATTTAACGGCCGCTTCCACTTACTTGCTTTGATGGCTGTCAAACTCGGCGTTTTTCTTACACAAGGCCATCAGGTTTGAAAATCGTATTCATAAGTCATTTTTACAAATTATAACTCCATACATTTTACAGATGTTCCTGTGGGCTAGACGAGTTATCGGATGGGATACTTCCGAGTTTTCTACTTGGTCCGGCGCGGATGAAGCCGTTCATCAAGCCGGAATGGTCATCTGGGTCGGACTTGCTGCTTATTACCATTTTTCGGACCACACCGTTGCGGCTGTTGGTTTGATTTCAATCGGTGCCTGGTCCGTTGTTTTGGCTTGCATCGTCGGACCTGAAATCTGGTGGCTAACCATCGTAGCTACGCTTTTAGGATGCTTGGAGGCGAGCATCGAACCGGCCCTTCGGTCCCTAATTACTTCTATTCCGGAGAAGAAAGATATTGGGAAAATACTGTCTTTATTGGGACTTTTAGAGTCGATTTGGTTGACGGTGGATCGGTCCATTTTCACGGCTCTTTACAATGCATGCGTGGAAACCTTTCCTCAGGTATCATCTAGCTATCTGATTATTAATTTGTTTGTGCACATTATATTGATTCATGTGTTTTCAGATTAATTTCGTTGTGCAAGCGGCTTTTGCAGGAATTCTAGTTGCAATTGTTCTTCTCTTGAAGAGGGATTGCTTTCGACAAAGGAAAATTATAGCTAGAACCCCATCGCCTATTATTACATCGAGTCAAGATGAAGGAAAAAATGATTAAGTCGCATCTGGCCCATTTTTTAAAGTCCTTTTTCCTTCGTTCTTGCATTTCCTCGGATTTAATTCAGTAAAGTTGATCGTTTTCCAATGAGCAATAAAATACTCTTTGTAATGCGTATGGGAAAATTAATTACACCATGCAATTTACACAATTCATTTATTTCGTTTGTTTTCAAATACGATTTTGTTAAGTCACGTAAGAAAGGTATAATTTTCACATTTTAAAATTGAAAAGCACTGTTTTAAAATAGTTCTCAAGAATTTGTGACAGTAACAATATTTTAGTTGATTAATAAGGGTGCATCCAACTTCGTTGCTCTTGAGATTTTACGGTACCACGAAACCACACATACCACTGTTCGATATATATATAAAATAAAAATTATTTTAATAATCTGCCATATAATCTCTTTCAATAAGAAAAACAGCTTACCATTTCCTTTCCCTCATGGTGAAGAGGCAAATAAGGCCGAACGGACAAAGGAAAATTCCGCAGGCAACAGCCCAGATGATCCCACAAGCCGTAAAGTTCTTGACCAAGAAGCCGGCCTGACAATAATTTTAACACTTATTTAAATTGCTTGTCTTATATTTAAATTAAGCTACGCACATGACAATGTGGACAATCTCCTCCAGTCATTTGCATCACTACGTTGGTAGGCTGAGTCGTGATGACGGTCGGTCCTGGGGGTGGCGGCGGAGGGTAATAATTTCCGGGCGACTGTTGCGGGTAGCCCGGTTGTTGGGGTTGAGAGTATCCGGGCTGTGGTTGAGGGTAGTTCGGTGGACTTGCGTAAGGTTGGTAAGCAGGAGGAGGCCCCTGCTGATCCGTGTTTACTTCGTGATCGTTGACCATTCTTAAGTTCTGATTTAGTATATAGATTCTGCTTTCAATTAAAAATATAGTTTAACTTCAATCTCAAATAACTCCTTTTAAAAATGATGATTCAATATTGAGTGATTCTCTTAAACTGGGCTCACATTTGCTTTACTGGTTTTCGGTCTAATTTATCTCTTATGACTCATCATCGATGCTTATCAACTTGAATGCGTTTGCGTCGGGCAAAGGTTGACGATCCCACTGTAGCGGAATATCTATGACTGTACCCACCTATATCATAAGCGCCACCGTGTTTGACAAGCGCAATTGAACGCGGCTAGTGGCTATAAGCCTGCGGGAATGAGCGTCATTTGTGATGTCACTCCAAGGAACGTTTACCCTTAAAAATATAGACTGGATCAAGTAGAAACTGATTAACAGGTCAATTTATCTGTCTTATTTTTTTAACAAATCATCCGTTAACTGTTTAACACTTATGACATAATGGGGCCGGTGATCTCATTACCGAGTACCAGCCTATCTTCCAATAAGGTGCTGATCACATATTTACTTTTAATTCATCCTTCAAAATTTACTAACTCTGCGAATTCTTGGCCGCGTGTACTCTACCGTTGCCCCGATGTCGCAACAAATCTCATATATAGTAATTACTTTTCATACCGGAAGTTTTCTTTATTTTTGCTTACGTTGCTGTTATAATGGTCTCGAAAATAAGGCACCTTGACATATTTATGGATTTGCACGTTTCACTGCATAACGTATCAAATAAAAAGCGATCGTATTCGTCTCCACCCCTGTTCAACTTCGTAATATTAGCTTTATACTAATCAAGAATTTCACAAATATTGACTGCGAGCCAAGATTGACAACTATTGCTCGTTAGTTCTTTTGTTTTACACTTGCTGTGAATACCTATCGTGTCGAACAGCATGCTTGAAGAAGTCAAAGAAAACCCTTTAGAAGGTAGCAGTTCACCTGTAAAGAAAACTAGATCGTCATGCATTGGAACTGTAAAGAAGGTAAATATTTTCTATAAATTTGATATTGGTATACGACCTTAAAAACTATTCAATGTAATTGCCTTTTAGGTGTGGAAAAACGTCACTTTAGAGCCGATGTTGTTCTTGAAAATGCTGGCCGAAGGTAACGTAAAAGTCGTGGCAAACAATTTGAGAATCGACCGAGTCTGCCGCGTCAATCTCAACTTCTCAGAGGAAGATTGCCTGACTATGGACGACGGGAATCATTCAATCGTTCAGGTAAAGAAACATATGCTAATAAACTGTCCATCTTCATTTTAATAATTTGTTTATGTCATCTCAGAGTGCGGTACAGCACTATCAGAACAACTTCAATTACTACCAGGGTCTCATAGACGTCATCTTTCCAGTTTTGATGATCCTCTTCGCCGGATCACTGAGTGATAGATACGGACGGAAGCTACCCATGTGCTCCGTCATAATCGGATTCATTGCTTCTGCTGGGATTTCCATTCTTACGGTTCTCAACCCAACATGGCCCGTAGAGGCCTTCTATGCAGCCAATTTATTTATCGGTATAACTGGAACTTGGGTCGTCTTCAACATGGCCGTCTACAGCTATATGGCGGATATCACAGCCGTCGAAACGCGGACGCAACGGATGGGCTGGGTGGACGCTGTTTGGTGCCTCGGTGGACCGATTGGCACACTTTTAGGCGGTTGGACCTATCGAACTTTTGGATACGTCACCGTTTTTGCCGTCTCTGGAATCTTGTGGGTCTTTTGTCTTATCTATATAATTCTAGTGGTTAAAGAGAGCGTTGCAGTACCAGCACCTTCTGCTTCCGGACCAGTTCATCTCTTGAAGGATTTGGGCCGAGCAGCTCTACGTAGTTCTTACCCTTTCAATGGCCGGTTTCACCTACTGGCTTTGATGGCTGTCAAACTAGGTGTTTTCCTTACAAAGAGCCACAGTGTTAGTGTTTATCAATTTTAATAGGATTAGATTCTTTATTTAAATTTTCTTACAATGTGAAGATTTTCCTTTGGGCGAGACGAGTTATTGGATGGGATACTACCCAGTTTTCCATTTGGTCCGGGACGGATGAAGTTGTTCACCAGGCTGGAATGGTCATCTGGGTCGGACTGGCCGCTTATTACCATTTTTCTGATCACACTGTTGTGGCTATTGGCTTGATTTCATTGGCTACTTGGTCCATCGTTTTGGCTTGTATCGTTGGACCTGGAACTTGGTGGTTGGCCATCGTAGCGACTCTTCTCGGATCCTTGGAGGCAAGCGTCGAACCGGGTCTTCGATCCCTCATTACTTCTATTCCGCATAAGAATGATATAGGGAAGATACTGGCTTTACTAGGACTTGTAGAGTCGATTTGGTTGATTGTGCATCGATCCACTTTCACGGCTATTTACAATGCTTGCGTGGAAACTTTCCCTCAGGTGTTATCTCATGTTACCTGATTATTCAGTTTTGTTTCGTGCTTATAATCTATATTCATTGTTTAGATCAATTTCGTCGTGCAAGGTGCTTTTGCAGGAATTCTAGTTCTGATTGTTCTACTCCTGAAAAGGGATTGGTTCCGAGAGAGAAGTTTGGCAATCAGAATTCCATAACATGTTGCTGAATCTGAAACTGAAGGAGGAAAGAATTTGAACGCACTTCGCTCGTTTTTAAATGTTATTTTTCTTTATTCGACATCTTATATGTTTAAAAAAACTTGTTGTAATGCACCCGCATAGAAGAATAAAATACATCTTGCTAAAAGAATTTGTTGCCCATAAATTTTTCTCCCACGAATATGTACAACAAAAAAACCTATTAATTTCAAATTTTTAGAATATAATTCAAATTAGAATCAAATTAAACTACTAAACTGAAATCAAAGATAATAATGAAAATAAATATGTGTATCCTCTCTTCTTTGTTTTTTGCGTGTTACGGTGCGACGAAACCACACAAACCACTATTAAAAATAGATATAATAAAAACATAAGCTGTCATATAACCTCTTCATAAAAAGTATAAAAGTTTACCATTTCTTTTCTCTCATGGTAAAGAGACAAATGAGGCCTAACGGGCAAAGGCAAAGTCCGCAGCCAACAGCCCAAATAATCCCACAGGCCGTAAAATTCTTGATCAAGTGTCCAGCCTGAAAAAAAATGTTAACTTATTTTTAAAAAATGGATCTTACAATTATGTTATAAATGAACCTACATGGCAATGTGGACAATTTCCAGTCATTTGCACCACTACAGTTGCAGGCTGGGTCGTAATGACCGTCTGTCCTGGCGGGGGTGGAGGGTAATTCCCGGGCGGCTGTTGCGGGTAACCGGGTTGTGGTTGGGGGTAACCCATCTGCTGCGGTTGAGGGTATCCCGGTTGTGGTTGAGGGTATCCAGGTTGGGGTTGAGGGTAGCCTGGATTGTAGGCAGGAGGAGGTTCCTGTTGCTGCACATTTGCTTCGTGCTCATTACCCATTATGAAGTTATGTTAAATTTAAAAATAAAGCTGGTACTTCTTTAAAGAATTGTTCAATAATCAATGATATTACGACAATGGCTACATAGCTTCTTTATTGCCTGTCAGTTCTGTCTGCCGGGTTATCTCTGGTCGGTTAAATGTCATAGTCTCATAGGAGCTGCGGCTTTTGCGTGGGGCAAAGCTTAACTATCCTATCGTAGCATAATATCTATGTGTATTTATATGATAAGGACTGAATATAGCACATGAGAATGGGTGCGTCATTGGTGATGTTGACTTGATGATCATATAGAAAGCTAGATGACTAATAAGTCGATTCGTTTCACACTTATTGAACTTTTATTTTATTTTTTAAAGTAAACAAAAATAAATAATAAGATCTAAACGGCATGAGTGAAAAGGTAACAAAGAGTAAGCGCTCAATATATTTTTAATTTATTGATTAATTAGGGCATTAGGAAAATATCCTAGTGGTTGAAAATGTAATAAGGTATGTTTACAATGATTTGAACAAGTTTCTATTTTTCTTTATACCTACGTTAGGGTGCCTTGTAAGTCGTAACAGCGCCACATACCATTGATTAAAAATAAATTTTTATGAAAGAATAATTTTTAAAAATAACGCATATTTCACACACACACACACACACAAACAAACAAAAAAATGGAGATGGCAGTTTCTTGACCGTACTTTTCTTTATGAATTAGGTATGCCTACTTTATTAGACGAGTACCGGTAGCTAACTATGTGGCAATGCTGAAATCGGGCATATTAAATTTTACAACATACACAATTTTTGAAACTTCGTTACGTCCATATGGTGTAACTGTGCCCGGTCGCTCCTTGCAGAGAGTGCATATCCTACTTCAAGTGCCTTGCGCTCAACCTTTAACCGAATTTCTAGGTTATACCATAGTTTCTTTGATAGTTTTCTTTATGGAAATAAAATTGAATCAACATTTGCGATGGTTTTATTTCTTAAAAAAAATTAATTCGGTAGAAGAAACTACCATTGAATTCTCTTGCCTGATTAAGCGCACTTACATATACGTAACCTTCAGATAATACCATAAGTATTTAAAATGTTTATGATTTTTAGATATACGATGCACAACGACTCCGTTTGAACAGTTAAGCAAGCAGTGGACTGGCAAAAGATATGATAAGACCCCGCAAGTCATAAAATTTATTTTTTAATAAATTGTATATTTTTAAACTACAAGTCACTGAATGGAATGTTCACAAACGTATATAATTCTGAAAATTAAATTTGCCAATTATTAAATTCTTATCACTTTAGTTTCTTAGAAAAGTAATAAGCGCAGACTGCGCAAGAAGGATTTCCGTCTGCTGAATGTCAAACGGCTAAATAAAGACGAGGCCTATGTTTTCTCTTTGAATTTACCGTAGATAATATTTAAGTACAGGAAAGCAGTTAATTGCATCAAGTTTATTACGGCATTAATAGCCCGCTTATTGAGGATACATGGGTGTTGCATACTTGCACACAAGTAGAATAAATAATATCCTTGTGCACCAAATGGAACGTCCGCATTGCATCTTAGAAACCATTTCTGTTAACATCGAATTCTAAATATTCAATTATAGTATGGCCAGCCACGATTTAGTGACAACTGCTCCACTTGTTCAAACTCATGGTGTTAGAATTCCGGGTGACTGTCCAAACTGCAAAGTAAATCAACTTTAATATTCCATCGATTTAGTATAAGAATTGTTGAGTGGATTATTGATTAAGATAGTAAAGCGAGCTTTTCTGCTCGCGGTTAATAGTATAATTCACGCTCCGCCTGAATTAATCTTAATGAGACGTGATGGATATCGATTGATTAGAATTGGAGGT
This sequence comes from Chydorus sphaericus, assembly GCA_030141595.1. Taxonomy (NCBI): domain Eukaryota; kingdom Metazoa; phylum Arthropoda; class Branchiopoda; order Diplostraca; family Chydoridae; genus Chydorus; species Chydorus sphaericus. Next base: position 13,153,457 of record CM057932.1, on the reverse strand, counting down.
GATAGCTTTGATGAGGGTGGTTTTGTAGGCCTACAAATGTTCATCTTATTTCCCATAAAGAAGCTATATATAAATGATTTGATATACAATTATTTTGTGTGTGGCTGATTGATATTAAAAGCTTACGCGATATGACTCGTTAAAAAAAATGAAATGGTCTTTAGTTCGTTCACTACGTCCATTTCTCATAAGCCTCAGTCAAAGTACTGTACAAAATAGGTAACTAGTACTTGGATACCGAGTTGCTCTCTGTATGTGTATATCAACAAGCAGGCAGACGACATTCCCCCTAGAAACGGGTCTGTCTTTTCCATGGAAGTGGAAGTTCCACGGTTGCTAGGCACTGAAATTGCGTGGGGCGTTATGGGACAAAAAGGAAACGGGTAAAACAAATGAATTACTTATTTAAACGAAAATCCCCCAAAAACGGACCTAGATAATGAAAGTCCCTTTCGAATGAACTATAGTTTATTTTTAAAAAAAATCCCAGAAAGGCTAAAATAATCTGGAACCACAAACACGCCTCAGGGGTCCAGAAAGTTCTGAGAGGACTACTATAGGATACATATATATGCCCTGAATAGAAGAAGAAATGACTTATTAAGCTCGCTACGCTCGCAATAATTACAGGATGGTCATCTTATCGAAACCGTAACGCCATGTGGAATTCTTTGGGCAATGTGCTGCTTCCCTTGCGGTCTCTACTGCATGTTCAAGCAAAAGGATAAAAAATGGTTGGTATTATGCAAGAAGGATTAAAACAATTATATTGAATATTATTTTGACTTGAAAATTGACTATCATGTTTTCCTGTAGCGGAAGGTGCGGATTCTATAAGGCGGTTTGAAAATGAGTAATTCTTCGTTGTCCTTCTGCAAGATTTTTTTGTTTGCTTCTACTATACAAGGAATCAGATTTGTTATAACACGCTTCCTAATGCGAAATGCAATGAAAAGATGATTGTTGACTGCAAATAAATATGTGACTGCGATTTCTTCTCATTTTTATTTTAGTCAAATAGTGGGAGACACTTCCTTTTTCACTTAAGAACGAGTTTGTTAAGATTATTTAATTTTCTAATTAAATAAAATTTAAAAATACATAATAGGTGTGTCTCGGTCAGGCGTGTTACACATATACATAAAAAAATCATTCAAGTAATCAATTCTGTATTATTTTTCTCGTTATTAAGTAAGTGCAGTAATAGTCTAACCTCTAAAGAGTAAAGAATATTACCATCATAATCACGTATGATGGCGCAAGCAAGATGTTCTTAACAGATAACGCTAGTGACGATTGCGCTATTACGTCACTTTTCCTAATATAATTGTATTGGATTCCAAGCGTTCTACCAGCAGAAGAATTTCTCTATTTCTATCCCAAAATAATGTGATTGATAAATATATCGAATCAAGATGAAGATGAATCAAGATTTTCCCGCAATGACATAAGTACGTTAAGAAAGATATGCAAAACTTGTAATTTGACTCTACTGCGGCCTGAGCTGTGATCGGATTTAATTTATGATAAATTGATCCATTTTGATTGAAATAGGATACCTAAATGAAATTTCAACCGAATTCGTGGCCAAAAAAAATAAAATAATAAATAAATAAAACAGTTAAGAGTTTAAAGTTATGATCGGGTCGTCATGCCTGCTCTGACCGAAGCCAGCGAACCCTCGGTAACTAAACTGCGGCGCTCGGAAAGATTGTACTTTAAAGAAACTAGAAAACACGCGATATATTTTTAGATTTTTGTTTTATCGTAGCAGTTATTAGATTTTAAATACTAATCCAATTAATGATCCACGAATCCATAATGATTGATGCCTGTGATTATATGATTAACAAGCGGTGTAGTAAAAGATCCAATATAACCCCACATGTCATAAAATTGTATTGTTCAATGAATAATTCTGTATTTTTAGGCCTTTGAGAAGAAGTCGGTTAATGATCCTGTAAATCATAAGCACCAAGCAGGCGCAAGAAGGTTTTTTTCTCCCTATTTTTCCTATAAATGGACTATATTACGTCGCTGTAGATTAAGTTCGATAAATGTAGATTTCATTTGTAGAAAATGCTATGCACACTAAACGGAACGTCTACATTGCATCTTAGGGTCCAGCCTTGTAAACATCAATTTTTTTTTAAAATATAGAATGGCAAGCCACGGTGCAATGACAGTGCCTCCAGCATTTGGGTAAACTCATGGTGCTAGAATTCTGGGTGACTGTCCTAACTGCAAAGTAAATCAACTTTAATTTTTCATCCATTTAGTTAGCTATTATAAGATAAATTATTTTTACAGGATGGGCATCTCATCGAGACCGTAACGCCTTGTGGTGTTCTTTGGGCAATGTGCTGCTTTCATTGTGGCCTCTATTGCCTCTGGGAACAGAAGGATAAAAAATGCTACCGAATTTAATTGAATTTATATGATTTTTTTTACTCATTTAAATGTTCATTTACGTTTTCAGCGGAAGGTGTGAATCCTATAAGACGGGTTGAAACTGGCAGACGCAAGGAACTTTTTCCTGGAACCGAATACAATACCCAATACCCTTCATCCAGATTATTTCATGCTTGTTAAAGATATTTAGTAAGTTTGTAGTACGATTTCCATTCTAAACTGTAGAAATGCTATTGCTAAAGTTTATGCACAAACAAATCAGTTGTAAGCGTTCTTCCAATACGAAATATGTAATACAGCAATCTTATTTGGTTAAAATAGCAATAAATAAGAATTTGGCGTGTCCTCTCATTTCATTTTAAACTCAATGGTGACCCAAACCCATTTTCGAAACAATTGCCAAAACAAGGCAACTATATTTATTGCGACAAAAACATTAATGATTAATATTTTAATGTAAAAAAGATATGTAAATAAAGTCTGAGCTCTAAAGAGAAAAAAAGCATATTATCCTTATGTGGTGCAAGAGGCCTGGCAGATAACAATGATGACGTTTGCGCTACTACGTCATTCTCCTTCTAAGAATTTATATGATTCCAAGCGTTCTAGTTAACAGATGACATTTCCCTACTTCCATTACAAAATCTGAGTAATTTCATCAAATTGAATTGAAGAGGAGAAGAGGCCGAAAGGGATCTGCGGATCGTATCGTAAAATGTCTTTTGTACTATTGTTCTAAATTGCATTTCCGAATTTGAGATTATAGAGAACTCTTTGCAGTTTTTTAATGTGTACAGAAGAATAAATAATATCACATGATATTGAGAACCAACGTATCGATTTAAAAATACGAGTGTATAGCCGTATATCAAGAACCACTATAAAATATTACAGAATTATACAATGTGATTACAAATTCCCAGACATTTGTAGTATAATAATAGTAGTAAGGGTGCACCTACTCTTCCTTTTCTTGGAGGGGGGGGGGGGAGTTAATTTACCACGAAACCGCACATTCCACTGTTAAAAAGAAAAGAAAAATAGTTAATTTAATAACATCTATTGTAAATTATGGAAAAGGTCTTAAAAAAAGAAATACCATCTCTTTTCCTTCATGGTAAAGAGGCAAATGAGTCCACATGGAAAGCAGAGAAAAGCCCAAATGATGCCACAGGCCGTAAAGTTCTCGATCAAATGGCCAGCCTATTAAAAATTATATTTAAAAATGAGATTAATTCATAATTCTTAATTGAAATTGTTAAATTCACTTACGCGACAATGAGGACAATTTCCAGTCATTTGCATGACAACGGTAGCAGCAGGTTGAGTCGTGATGACGGTCGGTCCTGGTGGTGGCGGAGGGTAATTCCCGGCTGGCTGTTGAGGATATCCTAGTTGAGGCGGAGGATAGCCCGGTTGACCTGCGTTATAAGGTTGGTAAGCAGGAGGGGGTCCCTGTGGCTGCTGACTTACTTCATGCTCGTTTCCCATTTTTTAAATTTTTTTTTAAATTTAGGCACAACTCCTTTCAATAATGATCTACTGTATTAAAATGACCGTTGCAAAATGGCCACTAATATTGTTTATATTGGGTTTCTGTCATCTGGTCATATCTCTACCTCTTCTCATATCAATCTAGCTTATCAGCTGGACGTTTGCGTGGGGCAAAACTTGACGATATCCCGTCGTAATGCACTATCCATGTCTACCCCTGATAAGCAACACAGTCACGACGTTTGACAAGCTTCATATGGGAATGGACGTCATCGGCGAGGCCAAATCAAGAAGCGGACTTAGTTTATGTACAAAAAGTAAACTATTATACTAAGAATGACGATTTTATCTGTAAAAAAAAAAAACAAAGCCGCAACATTAACAAATAAAAAAATACAATCCATAGCAAGGTTAATTTTTTAAGCAATGGGATATGTATTATTGCTCACGATATTTTAAAATCGGAAAGTCCGTAAATGACGAAATTGAATATTGGTAAAAACGTGTCCAATTTTCTTATGGTCCTTAGGATGCTGTGTAACCACACATGCCACTGATTTAAAATTAAAATAAATAAATTCAAGTATAACCGATTACAAGGCTTTTTAATTGATTACCATTTTTTTTCTGTCATGGTGAAGAGACAGATGAGTCCAATGGGGAAACAGCAAATAGCCCAAATGATCCCGCAGATCGAAAAATTTTCGATCAAGTGCCCAGTCTATAATGAGATTTCATTATAATTGAATCAGTTTGAAAAAATTAAAAACTTGCTTTCAACTTACACGACAATTTGGACAATTGCCTGTCATTTGCACCACTACGGTAGCAGGCTGCGCTGTGGTCGTGATGATGGTTGGTCCTGGAGGCGGTGGAGGGTAACCCGGTTGAGGTGGGTATGGTTGATAAGCCGGAGGATTTTCGTACTTGTTAGCCATTTTTCAGTGGATATTTAAACGGTTGATTGAAAAATAGTATAATGCAACTATTTCTAAAGCGATGGTGCACAAAGAAGTGGCTAAAACAAAATGAGAAGTACAGCCTTTTTCTTGGTTTTCTGGGTTTATAGTTCTAGTGGATTACATGCATATAGCCTTATCGAGGGCTTTCCAGGTTTATGAGTTATAACCTATCTAGTGGGGTTTTAGCTCCAGGTATAATAAAGTCTAGTGATCCCATCATAACGCAATTGCCATGATTCTATGCAATACGCACATTATGCTGATACGTGTAATATCACTTCGCCGCAATAATCGTGTACTTGAAAAAAATTTAATGGTTTAATCCTTATTAATTCATGACGTAAAATACCTAATATTGTAAGCTGGTGCATCGAACCACTGATATCACCCATAAAACGCGATTTAAACAACTATGGATTGGAGCAAAAATAAGTCAGAAGACTTTAAATACCGTAGTCTATTTTCCTTTTGATTGTGTATTACGTATGTAGATCGAAATAAATATACCATTTAAGCCATTTTTTCCTTCCATAGAGTTGATTAGATGTATCTTGTATTGTTAGTGTAGCACACATTAATATACAAACAATGGTGTTATGGTTTTGAAATATTTTAAATTATATATAATTTAGTGATTTATGTTTAGTGAATATGGTTCATGTCGTAACCACAATGAGAGCAGCGCTTGTCCCGCAGAGAAAAGAGACAAAATAGACCACAAGGGAAGCAGAAAAGAGCCCAAAGGAACCCAAGAAGAGTAAAGTTCAATCGGACGACACCAATCTATGTTATTTATATTAAAATATTATTTTTTTTATTAAAAAAATACTAATTATCATTATTCAATACCTGGCATTTAGGGCAGCGACCGATAGCAGGCCCATTGCCAGAATGCATGTAAGGATCCGGTTGAGTAACAATCACGACTGTGTGATGTTCGGGAGCCACAGATGGAGCCATAGGATTGTTAATGACATTCTTCGGATATGCTAATAGTTATAGTAATGAATCAAATATCAATGAAAAGGAATTTAGTCAATTTACACATTGTGCATCGTACCTTCCGGAGTGTAGGGAGGCGGGTTTTGATTCACTGGTACATAAGCAGTTTGATCCATTCTTATTCTATTGATTGGTAATAGGTAGGTAGACTGAACTGTATTCTATTGCGCGGCAAAGGTCTATATGAAGCTTTTCGACTATCTTCCGTGAGTTCCGGTTGGACGCAATGTTTATCGCTGTATCTAAGTTGGCCATAGTCTTTACGATAACATCAAAAGCGCTAAAGTAAACAAAATGATACAGCCTAAACAATGTGACGTAAACAACCTATCTGAGATCATGCGCTCTCTCGCCATTGTTGTATTTTTGCACTTGAATAGTTGAATTTGTTATTATTATTATTAAACCGTAACATTCCCAATTCTTTTCTTTCGTGGTAAACAAGCAGTATAAAGCCCGCATGGAAACAGGAAGTAATAGAACAAACCTTAAGTCCTTAATCATATACTTATTTCACCAGAAAAATGTTCCGTAATTTTCCCTCGAAATTGCGACATGATGCAATCAAAGTTTTCTAATGTCTATTATAAATAGCCGTCATAGTACTTAATAATCACATTCCAGCTACCAAAACTCATAAAGAACTATAATCAAAACTGACCAAATTGAAAAAAACGATGCCGCCAAACTGGAAACGATTTGATTCGATTCGATGTAAGACAATTGTCGAAGAGTGCGCTCATCTCGCTGCATTGCTCAGAGAAGCCGTGACCGATGTGCTTAAAAAATAAATTCCGATTTCTCAGATTAGAAATTAGAAACAGCACACCCGAAGTTAGCGTTACCAATAGAAGAAGAAACCTTTGGTGATAGTCATTGATTATCACCGCCCTACTTTTCCAACCGTCTTTGAGAATGCTGTTTTGATTTGATTAATATAATTTTTATTTTACTTTGAGTGACCTGGACGGGTGATAGATGTAAAATCCTTGCTCAATAAATGCCCAAAGTAATGATCTTGCAAACAAAAACAGTTAGTATAGAATATAGATGATCCGCTGATACTAATCGGCGCATTTTTCATGGTGTAGGTACAGTACATATCATGACTAAAGATGCTCTTGCTATGTTTTATGTAAAAAAATCTTTCACCCATTTTAACAAAGTAATAATTATAAACCAGGAGTTGGAATTCTTGAAAAAATGCAGTTCTAGATTCACATCCAAATAAGTATATACACGGTACACAGCTGACGTAACAAGAAAAAGATGATTATAATTCCTGGACGATTTTGCAATTCTAATTTATCGACCAAAATGGTAGATATACAGTATAGTTGACCTTCAAGTGTTAATTAGGAAACTTGAAAAACTCTAGCAAAATGAACCAGGATTGAAATAGTACTCAAACCGAGAGTGAAACGATAAAAAGGAAGATGGAGGAAGGAGCGCAGGAGTTGGATAATGAAGCCACCCTCGACGAGGTGAGAATGGTGGGAAGTTGGAAAAGAAAGAAGGTGAGAGTGGACGAAGCGCAGATGAAGAAACTAGTTACAGACAAAGTATCGGATCACATCTTCGGCGAGAACTACGCCAATCGATTTGAAACAAAGTACGGAGCTCGAGTGTCCTTCCCTCCTAAAGGTCCGAGAAACGACATTCTTTTGATAGACATTGACGACCAAGTGGAAGCGGCAAAAGTGGATAACATCGACAACCTCCCCTACGAGCTGATATATTCGATCGACGGTCGTTTTATCATAGTGATGACGAATTGCTGTGAAAAATTCATTCAAAGACTTCGCGTGAATCACAACGTCCACATTAAATTTGGGACCGAAGAGGTGTACATCTCAGGAAGGAAGAGAGGCTGCGACGATGCCCTGAGCGCCATCTTGTCTATGATAAAACCGCTGGTGAACGATGCAGCCGTTTTTAGGAACGAATATATTACACCTTCCCGACCGGTATTCATCCCCTTTGAGAAGCAGGAGCCAATACAAGTGAAAGAAAAGGTCGTCGTCCCTTTGGATATGATTGGCCTAGTCGCTGGAAAGCAATTCGCCAATGCTAATCGACTACAAGAGATTTATGGAGTCAAGGTGATCATCCCGCACAAAGGTACAAGAATTAATGTGATCATTTTAGAGGGGCTTGTCGATCAGGTTGCTGCTGCAAAGATCGACATCCTGGAGAATTTTTACATCCTGGAGCAAGAGATAGATGCACGATTCATTGGTTTGATCATCAGTCACAAAGGAGAAGGTCTTAAGCGTCTGTCCGAGAACTATGACATCGGCATCAAGTTTGAGGACAATAAGACAGTCATTATCAATGGAAAGAAGGAGCGCTGCGAAGCTGCTTTGAAGGAAATCAATTCTATCGTAGCAGCTAATATCAAGAAAGCGTCTGTATATTTACCACCAGTTTTTATCCCATTTGAGAGGCAGCAGCCGGCTTATGTGAAAGATAAGGTCGTCGTCCCTATGGATATGGTAGGCCTTGTCGCGGGCAAGAAATTCGCCAATGTGATTCGACTACAAGAGACGTACGGCGTCAAAGTGAGAGTCCCGATTAAGGACTTGGGAAGTAATGAGATCATTTTGGAGGGCCTTGTCAATCAGGTAGCTGCTGCAAAGGTCGACATCCTGGAGAATTTGTACGTTCTGAAACAAGATATAGATACACAATTCGTCGGCTTGATCATCGGTAAAAAGGGAGAAGGTCTCAATCGTCTGGTTAAGGATCACAACCTGCTCGGCATCAAGTTTGTGGACAACAAGACAGTCTTTACAGGAAGGAAGGATCGCTGTGAAGCTGCCTTGAGCGAAATATATTCAATCATGGAGAAATGCTTGCAACCGGCGAATGTAATGGTCGTTCCAAACTTGAGCATTTATACTTCTCAATTCAAGTTAAAGAAAAATATTAGTTCAATTTTACTGTGATGGACCGCTGATTTAATAAATGTGAACTAGGAAAGATTTTTTTTATTCTTTTACTCGAAGGGTTATCGACTTTTCTTCAATGTTTATAGAAATTTACATGATTTTTTTTTAATTAGAAATTTAAGAACATTTTTATTTGATTTTAAAATCCCAAATATAAACTTAATGCGATGTACATATTTCAAATAAAAATTGAAAATAAAAAATCTTTTAAAAGATTCCTTTTAGTGTTTATTTTCTGATTATTTTTATTTATTTTGAGATACTGTTGGTTTTGTTGCAAACTTGTTTTTAAGAGGGATTACCTATATAAGTAACAAAAGAACCTCTACAGATGACCCACGAAACTGATACACAATGCTTCGCTCCGGCGTCGAAAAAGTCGCGAAGTCCTTCAAACAGATCTTCACAAAGAAGAAGAAGGAAAATAAAGAACCTAGTATCCCTCCAGAAGTCGCAGATGCCTTTCCAGAAATTGCAAATGCCTCTCTGGAAGTTGCAGATGACCCTCCAGAAGTTGCAGATGACTCCTCTCCCGAAGATGATGTCAACGAAGAAAGTGAACTCAACCAGCTAAAGGAAGAGCTAAAACAAACAAAACGTCGTCTCAGACAGGCAGAAAAGAAGATCGCCTCTCTTGAAGAAAAACTGGAGCTATCGAATCAACAGACAGCAAAGAAATTACAAATGCTTGACAAAGAATTTCAATTGATGAAGAAAACTGCAGATGAAAGAGATGCGCAGCTCTACACGCAAATGGATCAGTTGGAAAAGGTAAAGAACAACATCCCCAAGGACAAGAAAGATTGCCAGTTTTTCGACGCGGAGAAAGAGAGAGCTGCAAAGCTACGTCGCCCACCATCAAAGAACCGGAACGAACCAAAGAGAAAGGATGATCAATTTAAGAGATCGGAAACTCCAGATGAGAAGAATAATAGCAAAGAGCATCAGTTTTTCGACCCAGAGAAAGAGAGAGCTCCAAAACCACGCCGTCCATTGTCAAATGATCGGAGCGCACCAAAAAGAACGGATGATTCGCCGGTCATTCTCCATGATGAAGATGCTTGGATACATGTTGGTGACATCCAGAAGTGCGACAACGCTTCTCATGATCCCGACTGCCTTTGCCGGGTTACTCCCGATCAATTTAAGAGATTGGAAACTCAAGTTCAGAAGAATAATAAAAAGGAGCATCAGTCTTTCGACCAAGAGAAAGAGAGAACTGCAAAACCAGGCCGTCCGTCATCAAGTAATCGGAGTTCACAAAAGAGAACGGATGATTTGCGGCGCAGCCGAAATGGTAATGCTGAAGTTCGGACAAAGGTTGGTAATGGTGGCGTCCAGACGTGCGATAATGATTCGCATCACCTCGATTGTCTATGCCGGCTTACTCTCGAACAATTTAAGAGATTTGGAATCCTCCCCGATGGTAATAAGAAATCAAATTCAAAATGAACCAATAAATTAAAACTATTGATTCTATAAAAATTCATGAAGATTGATAATGAAACTTTATTTATATGGATTATTTATATTTTGAATTTCGATTGTCAATGTGTTTTTTTATATTGCATATTTATTAGAATAGCGGTATTAAAAATGACGAGATAATTAAAAAAATGTAACCATGGTTATAAATAAAATTAATTACAAACCCCCCAACTATAATCAATTTTTTTTAAATACTTTTTTAAAAATATCATTTCCGCCAAGATTGCTTTATCTCACAAGTTACGAATCGAAAAAAAAATTTCCTATCGAAATGCAACAATTCAATATTTTTCATTAAAAAAAAATTAGGTTTTAAGCACTAAACGAATAATTTAAGAATGTATCAAGAGTTTAGTATATAGTAACAACCATCAAATAAAGTTTTAAGTACTGGACCATAAAATCCGAATTTTGTATTGACGATTTGCAATCGTCAAAAAGTGCAAGCTGGAGAAAGTAGCCAAATGCAAGCAGGAGGGTGAAACAGTTTGGAAGAAGGAGGTGGTAGATGTTCGTCGGGCTGGTGAAGCTAAGTATCGATGGACGACGGGTACAGTCACTCGGGAAGGGGGTACACATACAGATAAGTCATCTTTAGAGGAAATACGGTAATGAAAGTGAGGAAGTAACCGAAATTTACGATGAGCTCATCGTGCTTTTTCGATTTGTGAATTGTGAAATTGTGATTTTTTTTTATTCTTGGCTTGTGCACTATTCTTACGTATCGCATCAATAGTTGTTTTGTAAAACTGATCGCATGAACCTTTTCTAAAAAATATTTCATTTAACAAAATATGATGATTACCGTACCTTTATTTTTTATCATTTAATACATGAAATCAATGCGTTAGTGTTTCAGCTTGATAACCAAGTTTTAACGACGCAATGAACCATTAAAAATAAGCTTCAGCAATAATATTATTTCTATTTTGTGTTGATGGTTTCTATGATTCTATGATCGATGGTTTAAATAAACAATAATATGTGGATGGAAATCTTCGATGTTGATGAGCTGAAGGCAAGGTAAGACACTAAGAAAAATTCATTTGCAACTCAACTTCGCTTCCACGTTATCTGTATAAGTAGCCCCCTTATTGCTATTAAGTTAATTCAAACTACCAGCAGACAACATGGCTTTTGCTCTGAGAAAAACAATCCAAGCTAATGAAGGAGAAGTTAACGAGTGGAGCAACAACTCCGACTCAGACCCATACCGCGAGATAACCCGCAATAGGAGAGAACGGACCTGCTGCGCGTGTAAATATTCGGACGGAACTTCTTGCACAGGAAGATGCTCGCAATGTTGGCGGTCCGATTACTCCGATATCGAAGTCGAAGAGACGGACGATGAGATGATTGAGCGCCGCTTTTCTTACAGAAATCCATCTTCCGAAGAAACCGATGTGCGCAACCTTTACGTCACAAGTACGCCGAAGAGTCACGAGGCAGACCCTTGGGAACGAACATGTTTCTACTATCCTTATCCAACTGCAACAGTGTGTCAAGGACGATGTCTGACATGTCCAATGACCGAAGACACCGATGAGCGCAACCGTTGCGACCAAATTCTATCGAAAAGTCCGTCGAGAAGTCCGACTCCACCGAGAAGGCGATCGAGCAGCTCGTCCGACCAAGCTTCTCTTGACGAGTTTTCTCCCGATTTGTCGGAACGAACCTGCTGCAAGTGTCCCTATCCGGACGGAACAGTTTGCCAAGGAAGATGCTCGCAATGCTGGTCCGATTACTCCGATATCGAAGAGACGGACGATGAAATCATTAAGCGCCGCAGTTCTTACAACAATCCATCGAAAAGTTCCACTGAAGAAACCGATGAGCGCAACCGTTACGACAGAAGTCTATCAAGAAGTCCAACTTTCTCGAGAAGTCGATCGAGCAGCACATGGAGCAGGCCATCCTTTTCTAGCTCGTCCTCTTCCAGCTCGTCCGACGAAGAGATCACATTGAAATTGACCATCAAAATCAGCGGAAATCGAATGAAGAAAGCTTTTGCCAAGAAGACTAGGGAGCCGTTTTACTCGAACTCAAGGGCCAAGGAATCCCGCAGAAAGTGAAAAGTGAAGTGTTTTGTTTCGAATGAATTTTAAAAATTAGGAATAAATGTTGACTATGTATTTTTAAATGAATTAAATAAAAAAATTACAAGACATTCTAAAAAATATTTAAAACTATGGATAACCATATTTGATCTATACTGTATACATTTTTATGTGCTTGAAAATAAATAAAATTTCAAATTAAAACCCTCGCGTCCCAATTTTTTTTTTATTGTTTAATTTATTAAAAATGTGACATAATAAATGACCACACAATAAACAAACTGAAATGAATAATATGATTTCAAAGATTAAAAATCTATTTTATTAGAAAAATAATTTCAAACATGATTGCATGCTGATACTCTTTTAAAAAATTTCGGATCCGAAACTTTATTTTCCTTCTCTCCGAAAGAGAAGCATTTTAAGAATTTCTGTTACACGGGAAAGAAATGCGATCAGGATGCTTTCATCTTATTTCACAACTATGGAAACCCTGTCCCTTTAGATTCATTGCGTTCAATTAAATAGAAAGAATCAGATTTCTCTTTCTACTCTTCTCCTCTTGCCGTTTATAACAGCACACATAGTGACACACTAAACGTAATCTCCGATGCATCATTCCAGCAATTTCTATTTTATTTTTTTTAGCTTTAAAGGGTCAATGTGCGGGCGCCCAGTTTCTCATATCAAGTTGGAGTAGTATTTTTTGCCTTTTAGCAGAATTTCGTCATTTAGACGTCGATCAATCGATGATGCCACTGAAATCTCTCTCTGCAACAGTATGCAGTAATAGCTCCTTCAGGGCCGTGCTTACAGTGGGTGCGATAAGATGGCAACAAAAACAGCTGAGCATCAAACAGAAAATGAGAAATTTCAAACTGTAAACAATAAAAATGCTCGAAGAACCCAGCAGCTCCCAGTCAGAAAGGTTATCTATTACCTAAATCTTGATTTATTACCATATATTGATGACTGTGACAAAATTTACTCAGCTATGGAAGAATATAACTTTAGAACCGATGCTATTTTTGAAAATGATGGCCGAAGGGAATATGAAAGTGGTCGTCGATACTCTGCAAATTCATAGAGTCTGTGAGGTCAATTTAAATTACTCGACAGAAGATTGCCTATCGATGGATGATGGAAACCACTCACTCATCCAAGTAATATCTTTACCAAATTACCTCTTTAGAAAATTATATTCTCATTTAAATCACCATTAGAGTTCAGTACAAAAGTATCAAAATACTTTCAACTACTACCAGAACCTGATAGACAGTCTTCTACCCATCTTGATAGTCCTCTTTGCTGGATCTATCAGCGATCGCTTCGGCCGGAAGCTTCCAATGTGCGTCGTCCTCGTTGGTTTCGTCGCCTATGCGGCCGTCTGCATCGCTACGGCTCTGAACCCATCGTGGCCCGTAGAAGCCCTCTATGCGGCCACTGTATCCGTCGATATCACCGGCTCTTGGGTCGTCTTCAATATGGCAGTTTACAGCTACATGGCGGACATCACGACCGTCGAGAAGCGGACCAAACGGATGGGATGGATGGACGCTTCTTGGTATCTCGGTGGACCGATCGGGACACTTTTAGGCGGCTGGATCTACCATCATTTTGGTTATGTCACCGTTTTCGCCATCTCTGGGATCTTGTGGCTCTTTTGCCTTGTTTACGTCATCCTATTAGTTAAAGAGAGCGCCGAACCTTCGCCAACAACACCAGCCACATCTGGATGCTGTCTCTATCTCAAAGATTTAGGACAAACACTTTCCCGGAATTATCCATTTAATGGAAGGTTCCATCTAATAGTTCTGATGGCTCTCAGACTTGGTGTTTTCCTTACTCACGGTCACCAGGTACATTTTATATCTATAAAATTATCTTATACAATTTACGGACTTGTATTTCAATATATATTTAGGTTTTCCTTTGGGCTAGACGAGTTATGGGTTGGGATACTGCCCAATTTTCCACTTGGAATGGGGCGGATGAAGCCTTTCATCAAGCTGGAATGGTCATCTGGGTCGGATTCGCCGCTCACTACCAATTTTCAGGCCACACTGTTGCTGCTGTTGGCTTGGTTTCAATTGGCGCCTGGTCCGTCGTTTTGGCCTGCATCGTCGGACCTGAAATCTGGTGGTTGACGATCGTTGCTACCCTTCTAGGATCTTTTGAGGCGAGCATCGAACCGGCCCTTCGATCCCTAATAACTTCTATCCCGGAGAAGAAAGATTTAGGGAAAATATTGGCTTTACTCGGACTTTTAGAGTCGATTTGGTTGACGGTGGATAGATCTATTTTCACGGCTCTCTACAATAATTTTCTCGAATCATTCCCTCAGGTTCTGTTCCATATAATTTAATGAATCTAATAATTGATATCATTTCAAATTTAATACGCAGATTAATTATGTGGTTGAATGCTGCATTACAAGCGTCCTGTTAATAGCCGTCTTGATCCTGAAATGGGATTGGTTTCGACAGCGTAACTCTACGGCTAACAACCTAGAAGAACCAAAACAGGAAGAAAGTAAGTTTGATCTCTATTACACAGTATCATCTCTATTTTTAATAATCTCATTTTTTTTCTTTTTAAAAACTAACTTACAGTAACATTTCCTGAAAGTCTCGCTCCATGCCTTGCGCCTTGACCAACAAATCCTAATTTTTATATTTCGACATCAATTTAACTCAATGACATGTTTTGACAGTTTAAAATAAGTTTAAAGAAACCGACTTGTGTTATATGAGAGAAAGTAGTTTGACAAATATTGGATCACCTTACTCAAATGTTTGTGTGATTCTAAATTAGGTACCACCTTTGCCCAAATTTGGCATGCTGATCTAAACAAACCTGACTTTTATGATAAAAACCAAATATTATATATTTGTTTTAGAAAACAAATATTTGCATGAAAAGTGTGTTTTTTGCGAAATGTGATTTGGTTTGACAATTTCCCCTTTCACTTTTTTGCGTCGCACGCGCTCTCTTCCGTAAGAGGCAGCAAAGAGATACCGAGCACGGTATTATCGACACATTCCGTAAACTCATTTGAATCGAATGCACAAACAATGTGCCAAAAAAGAATCAGATTAGATAACCTCCTTTTCAAATTTCAGACAATAAGTCTAAAACTGGTTCTTCTATAATAAATCAACTTTCAATCTACCGGTACTGCAATTCACTTTTTCATGACGTATTTGTGTTAGACAACACATTATAAAACGAATTAGGACACTTTAATTAATTAATTCGATCAAATTCCCCACCATTTCACTAATTTCACCATCAAATTCTAAAATCTATCACTAGATGGCGCTCAAATTTGTTTACCTCACGTGAGGTGATGAAAACAACACACATATCCTTTTATGGAAAAAAGGAAAAAGAATTCAGTCCTGATTTTCTATGGACGCGAAAATTTGCGATTGTGGTAGAACAAGTTGAATGTTATCTGTAATACATATTCGAGAAGAGCATTCTTCCGAGATCAGTCCCCTTCCGTTTATGGGACAGTCACGGAGAGCGTGAAAGCGAGCGTGCTGATTAACGGTTTCACTTAATGTATTCAAACACGCCTTCGACGCACTGACAAAAAAAAATATCTCTTCTCTTGAAAAAAAAGAGCTACTCCCGCAATATAACCTTTCGTGCAATGCTGTAATGTTCATTCATCACGGTCTAAGCAATTTAATAACAATACAAAAATGAGAATCACGACTTTTCAAGTACGTTGAAAGTAACACAACACCTGCAGAGTCTAGCGCGGGATGCAGCGCGCAAGTCTTAAAGGTATTGTCTCGATCAATTGTATGATTCACCGCAGTATAATAATGCCGCGGCAACCTCACTTTCATTCACACCATTTATAATGGGGAAATAACCCGTGTCGTCGCCTTTAACATTTTTGCAAGTTCATTTTATTCTACGGAATTCTATATATATATCCTTTCCCTTTCTACACTAACAATCGGTCGTTTAAGATTTTTTTTTTGGCAACCCTTGCTCCTTTTGATTCAGTTCCGATTCATTGAAAAAGTTTCTAAATCAATAAATGTGTTTCGGATGACAATTTCAGGGGAAAGCGAGAGAATATCTAACACCTTTTTGCAAAGCATTTATATGGACGGAGATTTATTCGTCTTCTTCATAATAAGAGAGAAAACGGAGCATTTAATAAATCCTCTAGAATAAAAAGAGGCACACTTTTTTTTATTACATGTTATATAGCTTTGGGGCAATATTATATAATAAATCCAGTTGACTACTGATGAAAGTTTTTCTTTAGATATTTTCGCGGTAATTCAGTAATGGGTCAAGTACCTTCTTTTTTAAAGTGGGTTATTTCAAGACATTTTCCCTCGCTGTCGATTCTGTTTTTGTCTTGATGATGATTGTCCGACAAAGATAATGATTATTGGATCTAATTCGAGGGTGCCATGTGAAAAAAATAGAAACTTTTTCTTTTTTCATCGAGTCTTCCTTTTCTCACGTCTGGTTAGATACGTGATGCAATCCGTGAGAAATATATTGTCCAATTTTTTATATATTTTTGGCCAAGTCCATTTTAATTGGCATCGCACGATTATAATATATTCTCATATGGAGAATCGCTTAAATCACCACCTCGTTCTGTTGGAGACATTGACAGGTACCAATAAAAAAAATTGGTCGATGATGAATACGCTGAAAAAGAAGAAAAGCGAAAGCCTCATCAAAGGTAATTAGAGGTAAATCATATAGAAAAGATCCCAAGGCCGTGATTGAAAATCCGTCCCTCAGACATATCGCGTGATGAAGATGATGATGATGATCGCTGCTGGATATGGGAAGAAAATCTTCACTTCGTCGACTTTTGAAGAAGAATGGGGCCCATAGTGCACGAGCACTTTCACTGTTGACATACTGTGAGGTACGTACACAAGCGAGCACGATCGTCAAAGAAAATCTTCTCATCAAAAATATTAAAATCTTCCTTCTTCCTTTTTGGCTGTAGAGGAGGAAAGCGAAAGGGTGCCAAATGAGAAGATCCCGCTGTGGTCGTTGTCGGCGTGAATTTTTCTCACGCCCAAATTCTGAACGTTTTTTTTTATCCATCATCGCAGAGAATTTTTTGAAAAACAATGCTGACGTCAATTTTTTTTTTCTTTTTGGCGTGCTGAGACCGTAACACTCTTATTTTTTTTTCTTCTTTTCCTCAATCGTGATTCCTCATGCAAATCAAGATGCTTTGAATTCCATTACTATAAAGAATGAATGCAATTATATATCTCTTTTTCCTACTCAATTTACATAAAATCGTGCAGTATTTAATGATGCGGAATTTTTCAAATATATTTACTGTTAAAATCTCTTCACGAGTGGATAAAACTAGAATATATACTTGTGTTCCAGATTGTTGTAAAAAATAAGTTTATGGACATGTCGCACAGGATGTGCTGCTCAAAGATAAACCATCATGCTCTTGTGTGTGCTGTCACATTTCTTTCTCCCAGCACTAAAGATTCCTTGGTCTCTATTTATTTTACCGGAGAGGACCGGAAAAATCACAAAGGTATATATAAGCTTCTTAAAGAAGGTTGGAACTAGGGGGACGACTTAAGACGACGACGACATGCGGTGGGAAAAGAAAGACCCCCCTATACATCACATCTCTTAACGATCTTTTTCCGCTGAAAAACATTATGTGTGCACTACCGTATCTTTATGATGATTTTTTCTGTTAGAAAGGGCGAGGTTTTTCTGTCTGGAATAGTATTATTGCATCTTGAACACGTACAACATCTGTTTTTTCGAGATAAAAAATAAAAATGCAAATTTCCTTGGCTTACATTTTAAATTGTTTTGTTTGTTTAAAAAAAAGCATGCTAATTATTTGTGGTAGTAGCTCTCATTTTCACAGATAATTAGTTTAGTTGGCTATTTTTTTTTGTTAAATCACCATTTAATTACAGGTTTAACAGATACGTAACGAAAAAACCTTGTGCGAATTACACATTGGGGCGTGTTCTATTTTGGTATTTAAAAGAGAATATAGGATTGTTGATAATAATCATTTTCCTTTTGTTTTGAATTCGTGACTAACCTTGCGGCTGCTTAAGACAAATAACAATTATACAGATTGGGATCTGTTTCATATTATTTACAGATCTATCAAAATCTGTGTTTTTTGCTCTGCATGAATTTTTGGAAGACCTCCAAACATACATGTTTTTCCAAAATTAAGGATGGCCATTTCAAGAAGAAGTTTGTAGAGCTCTTAACTTGATTTACAGCTTCTATTTTATCGAGAAGCCTCTCTTCCATTATTATTCACCGATCGTAAAAAATGAAGAAATCCTTTTTTGAAAATAAAAAATGGCGGTTGGCTACAGTTTCTTCTTGAAAACAATAGCCAACCCCCCTCAAAAGTCCGTTGACGGATGATGTACATCCAGTTCCGGTGAGGGGGAGAAGAAAAAAGAAAAGGGGGAAAAAGGTTATTTTTTTCCCGCCTAAAAATATATTTTTTTTTTAACCACAACTGTCATTTGGTATTTTCAGATCTCCTATCGATAATGAGTTTAAACAAATGTGTGCCCAGAAGGAAAGTGAAAGTGACAGTTAATTGCTTTTTAGAACTGACACCATTTTCCGCAATAATAATCACAGTTAACGGCAGTTTTTCAGCAACACTTCTTGAGGCACAAAGTCAACCCGAACAAGGAGTTTATTACAGATGATAACTCTAACGGGAAAGTACAACAGCAACAACTTTTTTTAATAACTCGTTTTCATAATTTGAAAACTGGCCAATAATCTAAAGCTGCTCAAGCGGGAAATTGCCTTGAACTATTTCACCTAAATAAGGATTTTTTAAAGTTTGAAAAAAAAATGCAAAACAAATTCAAATCGAATTGAAGAAAGTGGGGCGGAGCCACCGGTTTTTACCGGCAGCCAGTGCAGCAGCACACCGGCCGCCGGGTGAGAAGCAGACAGTCAGTGCCGTGGTAACTCTCTTACCCACCGGACGTGTTTCTGTTACCATCCCAACAACTTTTATAATATCCGAAGGTTACTTTCGTGTACAGTGCTGTTAAGTGAATTATATATTCAGTTCCCCCATCATCATTTCCTACTTCCACCTGGATTGCTACTACTTTTTTTTTATTGGATGACACAAGGGGTGAGTCACGGTTGTTGTTGTTATTGCGGGTTACCTTGACGATCCTGACCGCACGCGCACATGGCGCTGTTTATGATAAAAGTTAACCAAGTTCTCGTCATGGATCGTTAAGTGATGATTTTCGCGCAGATTTTTGGCACTTGTCCTCATTTTTGAAGTGTTTTTCGTGAATTAAGAGTGGTGAGAAGCAGATGACAGGTTGGTGCTGGTCATGTCACGTTCCAAATGTTCCGTCGGGCTAGATGCTCACTTGCTGGCAACGATGCATCTCGGTCAGCATAATAAATAATACTTCTTTCTATCTCAACGGGGGGTTTTGAGAGAAAATCACGGTGTGTGGCGGCGGCGATCTCGGGTTCAATTGAGCATGATGGTACAAAACTCGGAAGAAAGGGCGGGAAATTCAAATTCGTAACGCTCGACTTCCCCCTTCTTTTCTTATTTTTTTAAAAAGAGGGGGGAAGTCGCCGTAGGGAACAAGTTGACAGTTGAGGAACAGGTAGGAGTAGAAAAAGTAATTTGAGCTCTATCCAAAAATATAAAAATTTGAAAAGTGTTTTCACCACAATAAACAGACAAGTCAAGTCAGATTTTTAGACAAGATCCCTCCACTCTTTCGTGATTTCTCCCGGGAGCGTGCGGGAGCTGACGTCACGTTGAGAGAGAAACACACCTGTCCGAACATTTTTTGCCAGAAAGGGAAAAGAGAAGTAAACAAGAGACAAACGAAAACTTGTTTTCCGGTGAAGTACAAAAAAATAAATATAAAAAAGAGAACTTTCTATTTGAGATAGATAAAAGTGATGGTGGCGAACTATTCGGACTCACGCGTGAATCACGGAATCCTTTTTCGTGCAAATCGTAAAAAAATGGAGATATCCCTATTTTTTTCAAAAAATCATAAACAATGCAAGGCCATCAAATTCCATTTTTGGCGCACGCGCGTGTGCGCTCAATTGCGCCGGATGAATATGCGCGCGCGGACGATGACATGCGGGAAAAAAATGGTCCAACCTCAATTTCAACAATTAGTTTCTCTTCTCGTAATCGCCTTGTAAATCATTGATATATTATCCAGGTCAACTTAAAAAAGTAAATTAGGTTTCGGATACACTTTTTCAAATAAAATTTTATATAATTTAAATAATACGATAACGAGGACAATTTGATTTATTTTTCAACATTAAACTTGTTTTAATGTCGGAACCAGTCCTATTTTTATTTTGTTATGTAATCGTGCGGAAAAGCGATAAATTATTAAAATGTCCCCTGGAGGCTGTGCTCGCGATGACACCTCCCAACTTCATTTACTATTATATAATCCGTTAAGGCATTGCGTGTTCGTATATGTGTTTCATTGGGTCACGAATGGTGGTCCATCCCGCGGGAAATCTGGTGATGATGATGACCTAATTTCCGTGCTCAACATTTATGGGATAAACATATCTATAATTGGGATTGTAGTTTTTGATTTATTGTGTGTACTTATACGATTGGTTTTTAAATGTGCACGCGCAGCGTTGCAAATTGGGCGTAAAATGAGAGGCATTGAGCGATTCCAATAAGACGAAACAAATTGATCTCTCAAAGTAGGTCAGATAAATATGAAAAACATTTACGAGCCGGGCCTCAGAAGAGTCTATTTGTAATCCTCCTTATTTTTTTACATAATAATAAAATGGGATGAAATATTATCAAGAGTGTAATTTGTGTTAACATTCTTCTAGGAATTTTCTCTTTTTTTTTAAATAATGCAAATGTGACGGATGATTCTTCCTTATCTTTTTGAATATCCCGCCAAAACATATCTTGATGAATGAGACACGCGTATGCAAATTGTGAAAAAATGACTGGTTGATTACCAACTGTATTATAACTGGGGTATGTGTGACGATTTTACACATGTGTCCAATAGAAAAAAAAAAACAGATTCGCCCTCGATTTCACTCTGCTGGAAAATCAAGTCACGTGACTAACAACACAAAGTCAATATTTACAACTTTCTAAAAAAAAAATAGAAAAAAATTTGGCAATGATGTTGAATCAATGTATTTTGATAGATTCATCATTTCCTGACAAGTCGCAGCCGGAATAAGGATGATGGATCGTGGCGGGAATAAAATTCAAAAAATTCTCCTGGAATGTGATTTTTTATTATTATTATTATTCAAGAGGAAGAGGGGGACTCCGCCCTTCCGGAGAGGAAATCGTGTTCACATGGGGGAGAATAAATAATAATAACAACAAATAAAGTGAATAATACTAGCATCACGCTCACTCACGATACATAGAAAGTTCAAACTGATTGAGCGCGATTTTTGTGTATATCTATTTAACCCCCTTAGTTTTTGAATTATTCATGAAATCCCGCCTTTTTCTCATTTACATATTTAAAGTAATAATAATAATATTCTCTCCTCTAGGGTATATATATGACCTAAACAGCCCACCATGTTTGACTTGAGCACAAAAATTCATACATAAAAAGTAAAAATAGCAATTTGAATATAATCACTTTTTGATGGCGTTATTGGCAACGCCGCAACACTATTTTGCGGTCTAAATTCTTGGATCCTTGAAAGAAATATTTTTCCTTGTAAAATAATATAAAGAAGATGATTTATATTTATACGGGCGTGCGAATAGAGCTTCTTCTTCTTTTGTGACCTTTTGACATAAGCGCCGTGTTAAGTGAGCAGACGGTAAATTTCTTTACGACGTTGGAGAAAATTTCCTTCTTGACAATTGAAAAGGAAGCAGCAGAGAGAAAATGACCGCGGAGAGAGCTCCTTTCAACCCGGCTTGAATGAGGTACAAAAAAGAAGAGCATTTTCAAATTCCCGCGCTCCGATTCCCTCGGCATTTTGTCCCGTTTTGAATAAAACCTCTTCTTCTGGGATGGATAGCCCCCGCAAGTTCAAAGGTATATTAGCATACTTTCTACCACCGAAGAGAGATCATGGTCGACTACTTTGGTAATGGATTCAAGTTTTTGTTTTTATAATCTATTTTTAATGGCGCTCGTAAAAGCAGGATTTGCCCTGAAAATTTTCAGAAAAAAAAAATTTCTTAATATTGCAATCTATATGCTAATCAGATGGTTATTTTTTTAATTACTTGTGGGTGGCTGTTAATATAATAAATACCAAGTTTCTTCATCAAGGTCTTTGAAAGTTTTTTAAGCAATTAGATCAACTATTCCAAAAAAATCTAAATATTTAGATATGTATGGAATCGTGACGAGGAGATGGCTTTCCAGTAAATTGATTTCTTAATAACTTTTTTACCATTCACTTCCTCGAGATTTTGTTTCCAGTAATCGAGTCACGAGTCACTTTACTTCTTCTCTATCGTGAGAAATAGCAATTTAGTTTCTTTCAAGGGAAAACCACACTGAGGGCTACTAGTAGCCTTCTTTTCATTTGACCGTGATTTAAATCATTAACAGAGAGAAACCTTGAGATCTTTTATTTTTATTGTTTTTGTTAAAATACAGTGGCCGAGTCGTAATTTATTATGTCCTTCCTGACCAAAAAAGTGGTCTATAGTATATAGAAGTGGTGTGGTCTTCATCACCTGCGATTCTTATATGGCTAGACTTGAGCAACGGGTGTGGCTCTGCTCACTACCGAACCTCAGCTCCTAAATAAAGTGCAAACTGTAAATAAATAAATAAATCTGTCGGAATGTTTTGTGGCCTTTCAATGTATATTATTATGTTATATTATAAAATCCTTGATTCTATGGAAATTCGAAACATTTTTTTGGCGTGGCTGCTCGCATTGATACCTCACCCGCTATTCGCAAAATTGTATTCTTGTGACCTTACTCGTGTTATCTCAATACTGATATCTCTATTTAAGAAAAAAAAATACCAAAACAAATATAATTAAACTCGTTCTTAATTAAATGCGCAGTCAATATCATTTTTGAAAAACGATCTAAAAGTGAAAGTTTTGATTTTGTTATACTTGAATAATCAATGAACCCTTTTTTTATTATCTAAATAAAGGTGTTGCATTTTCTTTGCGGATTTCAAACTTATAAATAATAATGGATCCTTAATAAGCCAAAAAAAAGAGAGAGAAACGGGCATCAGATTTCTTCATGAATAGCAGCTCGGCTTGTCGATTTGCATTAAGACGTAAAGTGAGATTATCTTAAAGTGAAATCTCTCTGGGTGAGGTACGCTCACGAGCAGACCCCTCTCTTATATAGAGAAGATTGGATTTGAAATGGAGATAGTAGTATGCTGCTGGTATAGAAACAATCTGAATAATTCTCTTTGTTTTTCTTTTTTAAATTAATTTGAGATGACCGATGATTTTCACTTTCACTCACAAAAATCGGGGCGGGAAATTTCGCGGACGCATTCGAATCCCACATTCTAAAATGTTTTTGTTTACTTCACAATAAATCACGATTCCGAACGTCATAAATAATCAACTCTGCGGGAGATCCACAACATTTTTTTTTGCACATTTTTTCTTACTTCAAGATTTCATCTGATTTTAAGATTTCATCTTTTTATTTATTTATTGACCTTGGAATTGAGAATTTAAATAGCTTTATTTCCGAAAATAGGAAGAATACATATTTTTGTCCTTGATAATCAAAGCAGAGGATGTTTTTTCACTCCAAAAATGGAATTGAGTTTCCGATAGGAGGAGCGCCCGCGTGCATGAAATGAGAAATTAGCTCATCATTCACATAAAAAATTCATTCCGTCTCCTATTTTACTTGAATGCTGTGCGCATAGTGAAACCTTGAAGGAATTTTTAGTGTACTTTTCAACGAAGGACAGAGTGCACTCAACTTGATCAAAACATTCACGTAGTCCGCCGACTCCCGCAGTTTTTTTGTTGTGCCCACCAACAAACCAAACGCTCCATTGACTAGGAAAATCCATTTAGAGTTGTATACACACAAACTTGTACATTTTATTGGAGTAAATAAGAGTCTGAGGTACCCTCGAGAGCATAGCTTGATTTGCGCATTCAATTCACGCTGGGATTCTCTCAATAAGGTTTCCTTTATACACACTGGGAATATATTAAAAACTTGGAAACCGACCTTCATGAGGATGTGCACCTGGTCGTACCAACAACAACAGCTGTTCTTGTGCTCATTACTGTACATCACTATTCTAATTAAGAAATATATTATTTAAAAAAAATATCCTTATCGATGAGAAGTCGAGACAGAGCGATGATAAGATATAGAAATGTGTGTACTCTCTTTCATAAAAAAAAGAAAAAAGAAAAACATGATTTGTTTTTTATCGCTGCCGCCGCCGAGTCCCGCTAAAAAGGGAAAAGAAGACTGGCAGGTGGGATTGTTTAGTTGCGTTTCACTCTCGGACGTGATCGGTAGTGCATTTCATTCGCTCTCTCGGATTATTCAAAAATTACATCTTAAAATTACATTCATCGAATGGTAAGCTAAAAACAAGTTCTTTGAACTCTAAAATAACAATTTATTAGATCACTCTTACGGAAGAGTAAGAAGCGGTCACTTCTTTTTCTCTCGTGAAAAACATAACACTATTTGGACAGAGAGCTGTTGAATATACCGTTAAAGCTTCTTCCGTCCGGAACTTGAAAGAAAAAAAAAGTTCCCTCCCGGAAGACTTACCCATAATTCCAGCTGCGTTCGGCTGTAGTTTCCGTGAGAGAAAAGGACATAAAATCTCATTATGCGTTGTAAATATAATTTTTACTCGAAATGAGGCAGGCTGGACAAGTATTGTTTGCGATTTCTTCGAGACTAACAAGTTGTCATTGTTTAAATATACCCATAGAAATAGAAAAAACGACTTTCTTTTTTTTCTGCCTTGGTTTTACCGTATTTCATGATTCGACATCTTTTTCAAACATTTTCTCTTTAACGCACATGCCGTTTGGATGTTATTGATTATTCATTAACAATTCTGGGAAATAAACGTGACCACTTGAAGTATGTATAAGAAGAAAGTCGTAACAAGAACGGACAGTTTTTTTTTCATTTGTGAGGATTCCCGCGTTCAATAATGCCGCGTGACTGGAAATACTTTGTTTTGTCTTCACTAATGAATTTTATTTTTTAAGGCACGCAATTGTGTGTATATGTCTTCATTTTTTTCAAGCCCAACGGGATTTACACGATGAAATCAAATGTTGCGTAAAATTCCCGCGGGAGAAATTTTTTGAACAAATTTCACGAAAACAAGAAAAATCCTTGTTTCTGAATTTATCAGAGCGGGCAGTAGAAATTTTCACACATGACGTAACATAATCCACCAAAAAAAAAAAAGTTGTAATGTCGTTGTTTTACGACCGGGATTATTATGATACAGCCTACCATTTAGGCAATCCAATTTGTATATAATAATCCAAGATTTTTTTTTTTTTTGTTTTCCTGCCCAAAAAAATTCAACGGAGCGTGAATTTACGCGGGAGCCGCCCTTTGCTAAACTACACCGTTTTCCCTTTTTTTTTCTTACCAGCAGCATTTTATGATTTAATTACACTTTCCCTTTTTTTTTAAACTTGACCAGCAGAAGCAGATCATATTAAATCCCGTTAGGTCATTTAACGCGATCAGTGGTCCATTCTTTACGATCCTGAAATAATTAACAGTTATTATTATTTTTACAGAATGCGCGTTGTTCAAATGACGACAGACGTGGCTGAAGTGAACGGCGTCAAAGAGAACAATAATAATAATAAGGTGCAAGTGCCGAATGGAGAACAACAGCAGCAGCAACAGCAAGAAAAACCGCGGGATCCGGATCGCTCTAGGGATCTTTTTGGCGTTCAACTTGAGGTAAAGTGAACTTTTTAAATAATTATTAAACAGAAATTAAAATAATAAAAATAATTAATGATAAAATTTTAATTTAATCTAAATGAAATAAAACTTAATATTAAATTTATTTTTGTTATTAACTGAAAGAATAAAGGAAAAAATCATAAAAAATAACAAGAAGATAGAAAGTTGTTGTAACATTTATAATATAACGACAAGAGTTTCTGCTCTAAAGGAGAATGCGAGTCACTTGTGATGCAATTTCGCCATTTGAATTCTCTACTGCGATGAATGCAGACTCGGAATGCTTTTGACCCACATTTTCTTGGGACAAAAAAAAGTGAAATAAAAAATTCTTTTCTACTGATTTTTTAAAGGGGGAAAAATGCTTTAAAAGTGTTAATTAAGTATTATAACGTGAGTTGCATAACAATTTAATATCACGAGGAAAATAGAGGGAAAGAATCCCGTTAATAACAAGTTCATTGTTCTTCTTTTATAAAAACAATTTTGTGAAAACTGGATTCTTTATTGTAATTAAAGCCTTCATTGTGTGTTATATGATATTATCAACAGGTGACGAGTTTACTGCTGGAAGGCGAGCGCCGCAAGTTAAGCGTACTCCAACGGGAACTCAGAGGGGCGCTCAACCGGGAGGCAGGCTCTCTCAAAGCGAAAGAGCGGCAGCAGCATGAGCTCATTCTCGCCATTTCGTAATATTTTTTTTAATATTTTTATTTATTTTGAAAATATTAATTTTATTATTTTTAATTTAGGAGGATTCAATGTCAATATGACCATTTAGAGCAGGAATACCGACAGACGTGCATCGGTGTCCTCCGGAGCTCTGCAAACACCCGTGGATGTGGAAAGGTTTTAAATAAATTATACTCATTTGCATAATTCGAAACTAGTTTTTATTTTCAAACTGTGACCCTTTTTATTATTTTTTTCTAACCTTCAAAACTAGAATTAAAGAAAAATAAGTTGGTTTTTCAAATATCATATTCCAGTTATCTTGTGAGTAAAGAGGCGCATGCTTCCAAGAAAAAATGCGTATGTAGAAGGCTATAATTTTTTACTTATCTTTAGTCGACCGGCACGGTTCCACTTGGCTCCCGAACATAATCGTTTTATTCTTCTTCTTTTCCTTATAGTCCCCTATATAATCATAAGACGCAATTTATTATGTGCATCCTCTACGTAGTACCTACCGCTGTGCCTAGATCGCGCTAGCGTTCACTCACCAAAAATTCAAATTTTTCTCTCTTTTTCACAGAGCGGTCGTAGTCAACCTGCCATCGGTCTCCGTCAAACTCCCAAAGCAAGGGTAAGTCATAACCCTTTATTTTTTTTTTCAAAAGAGAGCTCCCAAAACCTATCACTAGATGGCGCTGAAAATAGCGGCGTCTTCTTTTTCTTATCGGACTGTCCGCTTCCGTGAAGAAACGATATTCGGCCTTCTCCTTTTTGTTACCTTATCGAAAACTAAGAAGGTGACACACCTGCAGAAAGATAACTTCGTCTCAAACACACAAAAAATTTAAAACCTAGCCCATGTTTGCCTATAGTCTTTACGTGCTTTGCTTACCTAATTTGAATAAGAATTATCATTCAACGTGAAGCTCTCTCTCTGTAAAAAAAAAAATTCCCGAACAAGAATTTATTTTAAGAAACAATGGAAAGTTTTGTTAATACTCGTTTACCTTGATTTTCAGTAGCGATTATTTCCGGATCCACGGCTCACTGGAGTTTAAATTCTGAAAAACATAACTTGTTTTTCAAAAACTAAAATCCAAGGTTAACTTTCCACTTTGTAAATAGATAAACAGCCTCCGCCATATTTGGATTCAATTTAGAATATTTCATCGACATTATAATATCGTGCTGAGGTTATTGCAATTACAGCTGCGTCATTTTCCATTATCACGCCATCTTGAATGGAAATTTATATTAAAAAAGGGGCTCACACGTGCTATTTGAGAAGATGATGACGAAAGTGAAAGTTTATTCTTGATTGTTTTTCTTGGTGCCGCTCTTATGATTGAAATGAACTTCAAGAGGTTTTTATCCACTTGATTTACACAGGGCCACTCGAAGTAGACGAAAAACACGTGTGTGGGAAACGATGTGGCAACACGGTGTAGAATTACGCACCGTGATGCAATAACTAGGCTCATCTCTCTCTCCGTGTGAAACAGGTGAAATCGCTCTTTTATGCAAATGAAAAACGTGGTCTGAATATACATTTCGGTTAATTCTTCTTTACACAACATCTTCATCATGCGTTGCCAGATTTATTTTTTATTCACAACATCTCTTGCCAAAAGTTATATGTCCCCCGTCGTCGTTTATCCATATCTGATTGATCGGCGTGAATTCATGATCGTTGAGAAAAACAACGGGGCGTCCCCTCCTCATTTTTTTCAAATTTATATGACAGATGGCGACACTGGCGCCAAAGGCGCGCGCGCCTAGCTTTGAGGCTCCCTGTATTCGCGTGCTCCCCCAGTTTGCCTCACTGCCTCACGCGTTCCAGACGTGTGGTGAGGGGGTTGCATACACACGCGCACACATTGTGTTGTTTCGCTTTTCTGAAACTTTTCATCATGAAAAGTTAAGCAACAAGAATATATCTCTCAACAGGTTGGAATTTGTTTATTCTATTTTTAAATTAAAGTTAAATCTGGCTCTAGTGATTCAGTGTGTGTGGTATGGTCTGGTCCAAACTGTTTTCGGTGTGTGGAACGAATTTGTACATCCGAAAATAACAACAACAATGGCAGTAGGGTTGTAAAAAGGGGAAATCGTCGCTAAAACGTTGTGTAGTAGGGTTCGAAAAGGATTAAAATAAAAAAAGGGAGAGAAATAGTTTGGCTCTAGGCCATTTGATGAAATATTTCTTAAAAAAAAAAAAGTGTTGTCATATTGAGGAGACGAGATGATTGTAATCTTCGAGACGGAATTTGAAAATTTGCATTTTGAATGATGGCTGTGTGGCCTCCCAACTCCTTTTCGAAAGTAAATTGCAGCTTAATTGAAACGTACAAGAATTGTTGCCAAGAAATGCGTGCGTGGAAAATCAATTTCGGAATTTCTCAAATTTTGCCACTGGGCGGGAAAAATTTATATTTCTTTTGTGTTTCTCTCAGTCTGTAGGGGTAGGAAAGCTGGGTGTCATATATACCTATGGCCATTCTTTTTATTACGTATATGACCCCCTAGAGAAACTGTTCACCCTCCTCGTTATCGAAAACGACCAGTTTTTTTTTTTTTTTGCATTTGGAGGGGAGAGAGAATTTCTCTTGTCTTTATGTTGATGGCCATCTTTTAAAAAGTCGTATTTACATAGGGGCGAACTCGTCTAAACGATCCCATGTTTAGGCATTCTTCTGTTTATATACCTTCTAAAAACTTGTTTATAATAGATTTCTATTCTTTAAAAAAAATGGGTCATTCAACCTTTGACATGACTTGGAGAAAACTAAAGAAACTTGTTTTTCATTTTATTTCAAATTTTATGCGGTTGCCCAATTACCGAACGACCGGCGAATTCCCGAACGACATTTTGTGGTGTAGGGGAAAGTCGACCAAAAAGGGTTTACAAGTCCAGCTGGTATCTCATTGATGGGTGAGAAATTCTCTCAGACACAAATAAACTGTGGTGCTCCAGCTGGTACCTCGCCTTTCTATTCACAATAATAATGGGAATGACAGATGTCTTGTACTACAAAAATTTTTTCGTCTGAATTTATTCAACTGACCGGATGATATCAGTTTTCACGATATGCGACACCATACCATACCACACCCACACATATAACACCGGACGCCAAAATTCAAATTATTTTTTTGCGGCACTTTTTAAAAAAGTGTCACATTTCGTGACTTGATTAAAATCACTTGTTCAAAGTCGTGTTCTAATGGATTAAAATCTTGCGTGACCAAAACTTTTCTTATAGAAAAAAAAATGGAGGAAGACGCTGAATTAAAAGAAACAGTGGAATCCATCTTGGGTCCAGGCATCCGCCTATTAGATGTCGAGAAAACTACAACTGTTAAATCTGAAGAAACATTATTAATCAACGGTCAAGCTGTCCCACTAATCGGTCCCGAAGGAGAAATTATCAAGAATGCTTTATTAGCTGGTCAAATTCCACCATCTGAAATTCTCAACGCACTTCTCATCTCTGCTGGAATCTTAGCTGGACCTGTCCGTCTTGAAACAGAGTTGACTGTTAAGTCGACTACTCTAAATCGTGACGCAATTCAAGTATCACGACATGGAACTGTTGTTGACGAGCGATTCAAAGAGACGAAAGAAGAAGATCTTTTGAAAAAGACTTCAACTGAAATTTGGAGAGCTGTTCCAGTCGTTAATTCTAATGGAAATAGCAGCAACAACATTACCGGACTCGTCTTCAAGGCCGATCCATTGCCGGAAACTTCGGATGAACCAGACAGATCCGTAAGAGCTAAGATAGAAACACATATTTTCCATACTCATCAGTCTTGGCTGTCAAGATGTTGAGTTGTTATGGCCGTCCTTGGAAAGATCTCTTTTTGGTCAGAACCAATCACTCTTAAGAAAAACGTTTGTCAGTGTAAATTGCAATTATGAGAACTGGTAGAACAAGATTTCTTCTTCTCACATTCTCGCCATGAAACTGGATCCTGGGTGGTCGTCCCCCTTCTTTTTTATTCGATTATATATTCCCCCCTCATCCAATCCCCCCTTTCTATGACTCATACTTAGACTTGAATGCTTTCCAATCATCTTTTATTCTTTGCGGATATCCGACATCCGCAGGAAAGAAATTGGATGGTCCACTGCACTCTGGATGATGTGTGTGGGATCAATCCTGATGTCTCATTTTCTTTTTGGGATTTAGGTGTGAATCTTATCTTGGCACGGCAATGCTGTAGGCATTTTAAGTTAATTTTTTAGGGTGTGCTGCTCCTTTTTATTAAAAAGGCTGCCGCGTGATGGATTGATCCTACTTTGTTCCTCTTTTATGAACTTGTACTTTTTATTATTGCGTGTGAAGAGAACAAATATTGAACCTATCCCGCCCTCTACACGTGTGAAAGAGGGGTGTTGGACTTTGTCGGAAGAGAGGGGGGGTTCTAGGATTTATTATGCTCGTAGACGTACTTCGTCATCTCGGTTGCGCAATCATGAGGTACACCGGCGAGCGAGCGAGCGACCCATTCTACTCCTCCAAGGATCTTTTTTTCTTGGAGGATCCCAAAGTTGATTAGATTGCTCCCAGTAGAGACAGACTATGTAGGATCATTACGACAAGAGCAATTTGGAGATAAAGCTAAACGATCCTTGCGTGAGTGGATCCTTATCTTCCGAGCTGCTTATAGCATTTCCTCGATTAAATTGCAAATTTTTTACTATTAAATTGGTTTCTCTTTCAAAGGCACGTTTTTTTTTCAAAAGGCTCTGCGTGAATTCGGTAGCGTGTGAATTGGTTGACTGGAAAATAGCCACTCCCTCGTGATAAACACGGTAGCTGCGTGTGTTTATCACGGAATTTAACAGCCTAATAGAAGATAGAACGCCCCCTCTTGTTTACTAGGCTAGAAAAAAAGTGTAAAATATATATATTTTTTGTGAGCTTGTTTATAAAGTAAAGTCGGTTGAAAGGGGGAGAGAGAAGCGTTTATGTCGTAAATTGTTATTTTCTTAAAAAGTTGTGGCCTTGGTGGTGTGTGCTTCATAGAAGAGCAACTCTGCCGCGATGGTCTGCTGAGTACCGCTGACCTGATTCGCTAGCTACTCTTTTTTTTCTAGTTGTATTTATATATTTTTTATATCATGGAAGAAAAGAAAAAATACCAAGGAAAAGAAACTATTTTCTTTTGTACGTCCCGCCATCTAGCGGTGGTTTTAACAATTTCTATACGCCACCTAGCGGTAGTTTTAACAAACCGCAAATAACATTTCTAAAACAAAGTTACGCTGTTTGAAGAAAAAGAAAAATAGTAATAATAGAGGCATTCTTGGAGGCCTCATTAGGCCTCTTTTTTTTATCACGCTCTATGCCTCGATTTGCATAATAGGAAGAAAGAGAGGGGACTGCTGATGCGCTCCGATCTCTTTGCATAATGAGCTCCCAAAGGTCTATGGGTATACATCTTTCGACTCCTCCCGCTGACAAGACACATATCCGCCTTTTCCTTGGCACTATCACCCCCCACGCGTGATTATGCACGTCCCGCGGGATCTTTCAGCCGAGGTGAATCCATCTTAACGGGGTTTCCTCCTCCTCCAACAGTCGTTTTCAATCAACACAAAGACTTAACTTTAAGGGAGCTCTCTTCTTTTGTCATTCATATAAACAGAGACTTATGGTAAATTTGAATAATTTATTTTTATTTATTATTTATACAGCCTTCGATTTTCGGGACGGTGGCATCTGAACTGACTCCCAAAGATGGATCTTCTCGAAAGGTAAAATGTCATATTTTATTTTTTCTCCTAAAAAATAAGGAATTTTTGCCGAAAGAGAGAAAAATCATTTATTATGTCATATGGGGGAATGTTGAGGAGGGGGGACACTGATTCTTATGTGATGGATGGATCGTGAAGAGGATATCGGCAAGTCACGCTCCTCTCTTGGGCCTTCTCCCCCCTCTTAAAACTATTTTCAGACACTATTTTCCACGTAAGGCACTACAAGATTTTGAAAGTCGCGCCACTGTTGCCAGATAGATCCTTGATTACCTCCTTATTTAGTAGAATGATGAATATCAACTTCTCATTTGTTTTTGCTGTGCCTTGTGTGTGTTTTATCTGGGTCACATAACACACAAACCAAGTCCGTTATTCCACCAAAGAGTCACGCAAAGCCTATTTGACGGCGAGGTTTTTTATATATATTGTTGTTGTGAGTTCCAAAGGTGAGCTGAAAGCCGACGCTTTTCAGTCGTTCCCCAACCAAGGAACAGAGCGGTCGCTCACCTTTTTCGTTTCTCAGTTTAAAAATAAATTTGTTTAAAATGCTTTTACATTCGGATCCGAGGTGCGTGATTTGTCAACGTTTTAGTGGAAACAATCGGCAATGGTTCATCAAGCAAATGGTATTTATTATTATTATTTTTAACCTTGGCAGAGAAGGGTCTCTATGGAAAACTATTCCAGGAATGTCTGAATCCCTCCGCCGCCTTCTTCTTTTTTTGCGCAGTAAAAATACCTTTGTGAGGTGTGGGGACATGTTACAGTTCCCCTCCCGGAAGTTGAATTATATACGGCCGCCACAAAGAAGTTAAAATCGATATTTACTAGCAGGAAATTGCTAGGTCTGCCCTTTATTACTTAAAAAAAAAAAACTTGTTATCAGCTCTCTTTTTGTTTTATATTTTTAAATTAAGATAACATGCAGATTTATCAGGGACGTCTGGATTGAATTATGTATATTTTAAAAATACAACATTTGACCGTGACTGAACATGGAACAATGAGAGTGTCACGCGTGTTAGCGTGAGTTCTCACACGCTGATTATTGCGAAAGAGGCCGTGACCCCCTCCAGAAACGAACTCTGACTTTAGTTCGCATTGCGGTTCTTTGAATAACATCCGGGATTTTATACCCTGAAATTATTCAACGCTAATCAAGACACGCGATGAGAAATCCTCCAGGGCTTTCTAATTTTTTTTTTTTTGCAGACAATTGAGCTAATTTTGTTCCTACAAAATGTTGCGTATACAACACTGAAGAAGAGTTTTAATTGTAATACCAAGTCTTGGTATTTGTAAAAAGAGAACCGTGAGAGACGTCTACGTGTAGGCGTCTAGCCGTTGTATAATTACTCGAAAGGCCCATTAAGAAAGGGAGATGCAAATGAATTCCTTTTTTTAAAATGAAAGAAGGGGGAGGAGATAAGCTCTTTAAACACGGCTCTCTTCCTCAACAAATTGCGGCAGAGTTTTATACATATAATTTGATATCCCATATAGCCCCTCTCCCCTTCGGTCGTCTTTCAACGTGCGTGTAAAATAGAATGAGAGAGGGAGAGACTTAAATCCCGCAAGGGTTTCGTGATGCAGATGTCGCACGGCATTCCAGAGAAGGGGGCGGCACGTGTAATATACCTTCCATATAACACTTAAAGGATTCTTTTCCCTTTTTTTTTTAAGGACAACATTTGTACAAGAAGAGAAAACAAAGGTTTGTTTTTCCCGGTTCAACAGCGTGAGCTACTTAAATTGACATTCCTTTTTATGGGACCTACTTTTGAGCAGACAAAAGAGAAAAAATCCTTTGCAGGATCTTATATTATGATTTGTCGATTCCTGATGGAATAAACGGTACGCGCATGTGCCACCCTCTCTCCCCTAAAGGCTGGTTGAATCAAAAGGTCTAGTTCAGTTTGAGCCCTGCTCTCTATGGAGGATGAGGACGTCTAGTCAATTGCATTAGTTTCCGTGTCATGGCTGTTTATTATTACGCCAAAAAGATCCGTCCATCAGCTAGCGACATGTCATCCAATCCGGAATCTAATTGTACTACTCCACCCGTTCCACTTCCAGCACCAGCACCACCATCGGTGTCCATCATTACCAAGGTTTGCCTGGCCCTTTCAATCCGGCCGGAATTGGGAGGAGTAGTTTCTTTCTTTTTTATTGTAGCAATATAAACAGCACATTCCAGAGTTCTGCCTATGATAAAGCCGGCCATCTTTGTGTGTTTGTATTGTATAAACCATTATTGAGTATATAGAAGAGGGGAGAGAGAGGCCTTTTCTCAGGAGGGAACCTCAGCGATCAATACTCCCTGCCCGTCACTGAAAGGGCGC
Source organism: Chydorus sphaericus (assembly GCA_030141595.1). Taxonomy (NCBI): domain Eukaryota; kingdom Metazoa; phylum Arthropoda; class Branchiopoda; order Diplostraca; family Chydoridae; genus Chydorus; species Chydorus sphaericus. Next base: position 13,118,329 of record CM057932.1, on the reverse strand, counting down.
CAAATTCAAAAATCCCCTCAGTGTGTGTCGCTTTTGGCAACGACGTAAGAAAAAAAAAGTGCGACGACCCTTTTTTTATTTTTAGAATTTTCTGCGCGCTCTAAAGAATTATTTTTTATATATTCTCTGGAATCGATAGATCCTTGTTATTAAAGGGTCCTCTTGGGGGAGCGCAGTGAAGCGTGATATGCAAAGCGGCTCAATGTGATGAGAAGCGTGTATTTTTTTTTATTGACCCAAAGGTCGTAAATCTTATCTTTTTCTTCTTTTTTTCAGTCGTTGCCACAGACGCCCAAGACGCCGAAATCAGCTGGGAGCGTCTTGAACGGTGGAGATGGGAGTTGCAGCAGCTCAGAGACGGTAGATGACAGCGGCTCCGAGGCGGATAACTCGCTCGTCTATCAGGATAACAATTTAGTATCTGGACAGCTGGATGCCCTGCTGCAACATTTGGTGCCGACGGCGGATTACTATCCGGATAGGACCTATATTTTCGCTTTCCTACTCTCATCCAGGCTTTACATTAAGCCGCATGCGTTGCTCGCCCAAGTTGTCCGGCTCTGCATGCTCCAGCAGAATCTCGCAGACCAGAAACTTACCAAAGTAATTAACTTTAATTACTTACTAATTATTTTTTAACTAATTACTATTTTTTTAATTAGGATAAATTGGGCAATTTTTGTCCTCACATGGTTCAGCTCCTCTCAGAATGGATGGAGACGTTCCCTTACGACTTCCGCGACGAGCGCGTCATGCAGCACGTCCGTCAGTTGACCCAGCGCTGCGTCGCCCTCGATCCTTCCCTAAGGAGGGATGTCTCTCAGATGCTCCACAATCTCCTCCATCGACTGACAGCACTTGAAAAGTACGAAGAGTTCCTAGAGAAGATTAACACGGAGGCCTCTGCGGCTCTCATCGACACCCTCAACGCAGTTCGGTCTCATCACTCCATCAAGACTAAAAATGATATGATTAAACATTGCCAGGTAAGAGTTATTGCAACTCAACTCTTTTCAGGATTTTTTATAAGGATTTTTTTTCTCTTTCAAGACTGACGTGACGGAGGTGTGTTCCAGCCCATTGACTTTGGCCCAGCAGCTGACTCACATCGAGCTGGAGCGGCTCTCTTTTATCGGTCCGGAAGAATTTGTTCAAGCTTTTGCTAAAGAGAATCCCAACGTGGAAACGTCTTTTAAAGATATGAAGAAGACGCGTAATCTGGAATCTTACATTCAGTGGTTCAATCGGCTCAGCTATTTCGTCGCCACGCAAGTTTGCTCGGTATTTTCAAATTCTTTATTTATTGAAGAGAAGAGAAAAGAAATCTTAACAAGAATGAATTCCACAGAATCCTAAGAAGAAGCAGAGGGTCAAAGTGATTGAATATTGGATAGAAGTCGCTCGAGAGTGCTTCAACATCGGGAATTTCAATTCCCTGATGGCTATTATAGCTGGCCTCAATATGTCGCCCGTCTCTCGTCTCAAGAAAACGGTAAATCGATTCTGCATTTCTTTCAAAAAGAATTTATATATTCATAAATATTTGATTTTTTCCAGTGGCATAAAGTACAGTCGGCCAAGTTTTCCATCCTGGAACATCAAATGGATCCTTCGTCCAACTTTAGTAGCTACAGATCGACACTGAAGGCGGCTATGTGGCGATCCGCAGGCGCCAAGGATGAGCGCCAAAGGATCGTCGTCCCATTTTTCTCTCTCCTCGTCAAGGATCTCTATTTCCTCAATGAAGGATGCGCCAATCGGTCCGGTTTTTCTATTTTTCCTTTACTCAAATTTTGTTCAGCCTCATTTAACTTGTGAAATTCTTTTTCTAGGCTCCCTAATGGACACATAAATTTCGAAAAGTTTTGGCAGCTTGCCAAGCAAGTAACGGAATTCATGACGTGGAAGCAAGTGACTTGCCCTTTTGACAAGCACTCGAAAGTCATTCACTATCTTCAGACGGGGACGATTCTCAGTGAAAACGGTAGAAAAAGAAGTTCAACCACCTTCTTTTGTGCATGAATTTCAATACCTTTTCTTTATTCGACAGGTATTGCGCTGTCTTCTTTCGAGTGCGAACCGCCTGAAGCGCATGAAAAGGAACGATACAAAGCGCTAAAGTAAGTTGTTTATTCGTTGTGTATTTAACGGTTTTCTCTTTTTTTTTTCAATCTAAATTTTAATTACTTTTATAAAACAGGTTGGCTGCTATTCACGCGTAGATGGCATTCCTTATAATGATGTTTACATTTCTCACTGAAAAGCGCACAACTTTTTCTCTCTTTTTTTGTTGCGTCCATTCTAGTCAACACCTTTTTCTGCATCTTTGGAAACACAGTTGAAAACGGACAAAGATTTCATTACGAAATAATAATTCCTTGCGTCCTTCTCCAGTCCCATTTTTCTTTTAAATATGTAAAATGTACATAAATCTCTCTCTTTTCTTCCTTATTTTTTCTACCTTACAATATAGATTTTTTTTATATGGATACAAAAACGAATTGATGTCAGACAGTTTATTAAACCATTTGTTTCCTTCCCCCTATTCGTCTAGAGTCCTAGTCCTGTTTTTCGTTTTATATAGAAAATATGGTGGTCCGTTGTATTACAAAAAAATAATTGAAGAGATAGATTTTGGGACAGGAGTGGTTTTGTTGATGTTGCATTCTCAAAAAACGGTCTTTGTACATTCCTCTCCATTATTATATATTATTTTCCCCCACCAGCATTTTTTTGGAATTGTAGGGAATGTATCTCCAGATTTCATGTGTAATCGTCGTGCATGTGTGGTGCGATTTTTACTTTACTTCATGCTTTACACGTCAAATATCCACCAACCAAAGTGCTGTAAAACATTTCTCTTTTCATTTGTTCATGTGGTCTGCACTTTTTTCTACTTTCTCTTCTTTCTTTTTTTGTACCTGTGAATATACAAATATGATTTACATTGACATTTGCGCTACTTTTTCTACATTAATTTAGGTTATAGAAAAAAAAAGTTTGTCCTCTCATCTTTGTATTCTTAGTTGAGGAGAATGAAGGCACAGAATTGGATACGGCGCAAAAGACAGAATCGCAACAATGAACGCCAAAGAAATATAACAAAAGATCAATGGATTTCGGTAAACGAAGTGAGCGTGACCGGCAATCCGCCTTTGAAAGGGATTTTGTTACGACGGACGGCGCTGGCGCTGAGGCACTTCAAGCTTGGGACATTTTCTCGACACCATTCGGGCAGATCCATCCATCCTAGCGGATCCTGATCTCGCCTTTTCTTGTTCCTGACAAACAACCAGAAATCAGCCGCCGTTTTCCTTTGATTGTTGACCCGATCCAGATGAGTTCCCGAATCCAGGAGGAGGCGCGCGATAGACTCGATCATAGCATCTTCTCTGATTTTGGAAACCAAACAATGAAGAGGGCCGTTGCCACTGAGGTCGACTGCGTTTGGATCAGCTCCGGCATCAAGTAGAAGACGGATGATAGCCAAAGAATTGGATCCTATAGGCGTCTTGCATGCTAGCAGCAGAAGGTTCTTCCCGTACTCAGTGCGACCGTCATGACGAACCAATTGGTGCAAAAGTTGCATGATTTGGTCGTTCACAAGTTCAGGGTGGTCCGCAAGGATCGAGATGAATTGGAGCAGATTTTTCAAATAAAGCAAGATGTCAACTTCTTCGCGGTCTGCGTCAGCTAAGTGAGATTGATCGGTATCCAAAATGAGTTCCAACGATGTGATCAAAACCTCAGAATTTAGGAGAAGCGGATTAGCTTTCAAAAGGGAAATGAGCAATTCGTCCACATTAACGGTGGTTGACCACACATCTTCTTCCGATCGATCGCAACGTAGAATAAATTCCAAAATTATGAAGAACGAGTCCTTAGCTTCGGAAAATCCTTGATCACCCATCATTTCCTCTTCTGAATCCATCAACCGTTCAATCATATCTTCGAAAACGTACGTATAAACGTTTGTCCAATCGTCGATGCTAGAAAAGATCCTTAGCTGGACGAGTAGTGACTGGATCTTGCGTTGAGTAGGGCGGTTTACAATTTCTTCCAGTTGAGCCAAAGTGGTCCATTCCACGCGCTGTACTTTCTTGAAAACCATCGGAGTCTTTGGAATAGGATTCGTTTCCATCTTCCGAAGTTGTGTAGCTCGACGCCAATAAGCAAAAGCCAGAGGAATTAGAGATGCATGCAGAGTGCGACTTAGGATAACGGCGCCGGCCAGCTCGAGAGCGTCAATTTTATCCTTATTTTCAATCTCTTCTCTTTCCAGCATAAAATCCATAACAGAGAAGTTGAGCCTATATGAGAATCCTTGAGCTGCTGAATGGAAGATTGGAGTAAGTCCTCGACAGTCACGAGCCTGTAGATCGGCACCCATTTCTACCAGAAGACGCACGACATCAATTGATTTTGACCGTCGCCTTGGAGCCCAGTGGTGAAGGATTGTTTCTTTCGTGTTTGGAATGGGCTGAGTCAGGTCCATGCCGTGCTTGATTAACGTAATGGTAGCGTCTGGACCACATCCATACATCGCCCATACTGGCAAACCATCCTTAGTAAGAGCACTTGGATCTGATCCGGATTCCAGTAGAAATTTCACCATGTCTTCTTGCACAGGGGGCCCATTTGAACTGAGGTTATATGGGCAAGAGACGGAAGCGTGAAGAGGGGTCAACCCATTTAAACGATAATAGTGCTCCTGTGATGTTTGGACGGAGACGTCCGCCCCCTTTCCAACAAGGTACTTGACGACGTCCAAGTGGTCCCTGAATGCTGCTACAAACAGTGGAGTAGCTTCAGAGATCTTTTTCTTTGTAGGTGTGTAGTAGGCAGCAGAAGTACCAACATCTACCCCCCATTTTTCAACTATTCGCTTGACTGATTCCAGGTTGCCTCTGTCACAAGCCAACAGAAGAAGAGAACTGCCTTCCAGTGGTTCTGATAGATTTAGGTCTCTCAGTTGTGCATGTGGGCAGTTGATATCGGTGGATGACACATGCTCTTCAATCTCCAGCAAAACTAAGAGGTCAATGCTCACTCTTGACTTCAACAGATATTGAAGTCTCTCAGAGTGCAATGGACATTGTTGACTGGCCTCCATGTTTACCTCTATTAAAGAAATAATTAGGATCAAAACTATGAATATTTTGCTCATTAAACTTTTCATGAGACAAATAGGTATCTATACTTTAAATAGAAGCTTATAAACTGAGTGATATACCTGGGAGAGTATGTACGTTTTATATCCTCGCAAAATTTGCTGCTTATTCACACAAGGTGGAGACGAGTTCGTCACGAGTTCACTTGAAGCAAATTGGGTAGGTAATAATTGATTTGAAACTTTCAAAATCAACCTCAAAAATGCGAAAGAAATCATGTTTTACTAAATGTAAACTATAGGGTTTTAGCAATAAAGAATAGTTACCTTATAACGAAAACAATTAAATATTTAATCGTAAAAGCGCGTAAAATGCAAATACGGGATAAAATCTCATGGTAGCCATAGATAATAGTAGTTTTAGATTAGACACTCATATGGGGGAAACATTTTAGCTCTTTCGCAGCGACACTGGTGTCAAAAGGAAAAAGCTTTGAAAAGCGGGAATTCAAATCGATGTACATGCACAGGGAGGCCTGGTTGTTATAGCAACCAGGACTAGCCCGCCAAAGAAGATGGCGGCCGAGCGCATTAAGGGAATGCTGTTTAGCCTCTACACAGCATGGTTGGTATACATTTCCTTCATTTGAACTCCCGCCTTTCAAAGCTTTTTCCTTTCAACACCAGGAGCGCTGCGAAAGGACCTAAACTACAGAGTGTCTAATCTAAACCTACTATTATCTATGATGGTAGCCTACTATACTCTGTTTACATGTTGCAGTAAGCCAGTAACTGAAGAGAAAATAGAAGACGACGTTTCAAATTTAGGGAGAGACGCCACCGCTACCTGTTGCGTTATTATCATATTTTGACTAAGGGGGAAGATAATTGAAAAATATGTTTACATTTTTCAATAATGTCAAAATAATTCATTTATAATTGCTTGCAGTAATTATTGGAGTTAAATTTATGTTCATAATTTCACATTTCTTACTTCTCCAATTATCGATAAAATGTCAAATCATTTTTCCTTTAAATTTTTTAAAAACAATGAAATAAGGAATAACTATCTGTTATGAGTTTAAATCTGATCAATGGCGATGCATTTTAAGAGTTTTAGGTCATAACAGATAAGGTATAGTTTAAAATAATTAATTTAATCCCTAAATCTCTTTTCAGCTGAATTTGAATCCCAAAGAATTAAGGACTAATTTTTTCTTTCTTCACTGTATTCTTAGTTAAGGAGAATGAAGGCACAGAATTCTATAAAGCACAAAAGAAAGAATTACAATGAACGCCACACAAACATAACACAAGATCAATGGATTTCGGTAAACGAAGTTAGCGTAACCGGCAATCCGCCTTTAAAAGGGATCTTGTTACGACGGACGGCGCTGGCGCTGAGGCACTTCAAGCTTGACACAATATCTCGGCACCATTCGGGTAAATCCATCCATCCAAGCGGATCCTGATCTCGCCTTTTCTTGTTCCTGACCATCAACCAGAAATCAGCCGCCGTTTTCCTTTGATTGTTGACTCGATCCAGATGAGTTCCCGAATCAAGGAGGAGACGCGCGATAGACTCGATCATGGCATCATCTCTGATCTTGGAAACCAAACAAAGAAGAGGGCCGTTGCCACTGAAGTCGACCGCGTTTGGATCAGCTCCGGCATCAAGTAGAAGACGGATGATGGCCAAAGAATTGGATCCTATGGGCGTCTTGCAAGCTAGCAGCAGCAGGTTCTTCCCGTACTCAGTGCGACCGTCATGAAGAATTAATTGATGCAAAAGTTGCATAATTTTGTCGTTCACAAGTTTGGGGTGGTCCGCAAGGGTCGAGACGAATTTGAGCAGAGTTTTCAAATGAAGTAGGACGTCAACTTCTTCGCGGTCGGCGTCAGCTAAGTGGGATTGGTCGGTATCCAAAATGAGCTCCAACGATGTCATCAAAACTTCAGAATTTAGGAGAAGCGGATTGTCTTTCAAAAGAGAGACGAGCAAATGGTCCACATTGACGGTGGTTGACCAGATGTCTTCTTCGGATCGATCACAACGTAGAATAAATTCCAGAATGATGAAGAACGAGTCCTTAGCTTCGGAAAATCCTTGATCGCCGATCATCTCGTCTTCTGAAACCATTAACCGATGAATCATATTTGCTAGAACGTGTGAATGAAGGTTTGTCCAATAGTTGAAGCTAGAAAAGATCCTAAGCTGGACGAGTAGTGATTGGATCTTGCGTTGGGAAGGACGGTTTTCAATTTCTTGGATTTGTGCCGAAGTGGTCCATTCGACGCGCTGTACATTCTTGAAAATCATTCGGGTCTTTGGAATAGGACTCGCTTCCATCTTCCGAAGATTCAACGCTCGACGCCAGTATGCAAAAGCAAGGTGAGCTAAATGTGCAAGTTGTGTGCGGCTGAGAATAATGGCACCGGCCAGCTCAAGAGCGTCGATTTTATCCTTATTTTCAATCTCCTCTCTTTCCAGCATAAAATCCAAAACGGAGATTGTTTCTTTCGTGTTTGGAATGGGCTGAGTCAGGTCCATGCCGTGCTTGATTAACGTAATGGTAGCGTCTGGACCACATCCATACATCGCCCATACTGGCAAACCATCCTTAGTAAGAGCACTCGGATCTGACCCAGATTCCAGTAGAAATTTGACCATGGCTTCTTGCTTTGAAGACCAATTGAAGCTATAGCTCAGGCGGCATGAAACGGAAGCGTGAAGAGGGGTCAGCCCATTTAAATGATAATACTTCTCGCGTGATGTTTGGACGGAGACGTCCACCCCCTTTCCTACTAGGTACTTTACTATGTCAATATGGCCCCTGTATGCTGCAACAAATAGTGGAGTGGCTTCTGAGATTTTTAACCTGTAGGGTGTGTAGTAGACGGTAGGAGTCCCACCATCAACTCCCCAGTTTTCAATAATTCACTTGACTGATTCAAAATTGCCTCTATCACAAGCCAACAGAAGAAGAGAACTGCCTTCTAGAGGTTCTGCCAGATTTACGTCTTTCAGTTGTGCATGTGGGCAGTTGATATTGGTGGATGACACATGCTCTTCAATCTCCAGCAAAACAGAGATGTCTATATCTGTTCTTGACTTGTACAGGAATTGAATTCTCTCAGGACTCAATGGACATTGTTGACCAGCCTCCATGTTTAATTCTAAAGAAATAATGATCAACACAGAAATCATGAATAAATATTTTGTTCTTTAAAGTTTTCATTAGGTTATGTAAAGATGAGATTAAGAATACTATACGTGGGAGAATATAAGCTTGCCCTCACCGAATTTGCTTCTTTGATGTTCAAACAAGTAGTTGACGATGAGTGATTTAGAACGTTCAAAATCAACCTTTATAATATAAGAAATAAATATTCCAAGAAATATTCACGTTTTAATAAATATAAGCAATATTTAAACAAGAATAGCTACCATTACTTTAAACAGGAAAACAGGAAATACTTTATCGGAAAAGTAGATAAATTACGAATTTGCAAAAAAGAGTCTTTGTAAACATGCAGCTTTGTTTACATGTAACCGACATGAAATAAGACGACGTTTCGAATTTAGTGAGAGACGCCACCGCTCCCTGTTGTGTTATTTTCATATTTTGATTTCAGGGAAAATTATAGAATAATTAAATTTGTTTATTGTATAATTTTTTTGCCGATTTATTTGTAATTAATAGTCTCGATCAATTCAGGTAGTTAATGGGGTTTCATAGTCAGCACGTTATGTTAGATTGATACTCATAACTTTACTTTTCCTACACCTTACGATCTTCGATTGTCAATGGAATGACAAATTTTATTGAAGCAAGGAATAAATATGTTTAGCAAATTTTTAACAAAAGACGTTAGATTTTAGAGTTTCAAGTAATAATAGATAAGGATAGTTTAAGATCATTAATTTAATCCCTAAATCTCTTTTAATCTTATTTAGCTGATTTTGAATTGTAAAGATATGTCTATATAAATATATCTATTTATGATAGATTGATTTTATTATAGAGCTTCGCGTAGACCTTGTATCTTGGGATGTATAAGACATGCATTACAACTCATTTCATAATTTTATATACCTACCGTAATTATATTACATTAATTTTTTTTACGGTAATAATAAACATGTGTTACATTAATTTTTCTATTAAAATTCAAGCAGTTAAAATGGTCGGTAAATCCTAATGCGATTTGTTTTATTTGTGACTATAAGTTTTTAAAATAATAGAGATTAATTGCCGAAAATACCATAAAAAGAAACGTGCAACCAATATTCATAGATATGAATCAACAAGGTGTTGATCAATGATCATTCAAAAGCAAAATTATATAGGTAGGTCTACAAACCCTCTTCAAGAAGGTAACCTGCAAATTGTGTTAATCGTTCATTGTCACTATCTTCTAAAACGATATGTAGACAGTAGCCCCAAATGACACTAGCCCCGCGGACTTGTCACAGTAGCCCCGCTACAATAGCCCCGAAGGACTCTAGCCCCGCCGTTATGGACTGTAGCCCCGAATCCAAAGACATTAGCCCCGCACAAGAAATTTTGTATGAACGCAGGACACTAAATGAATAAACTATAAATAAACTAAAAAATTATAAATTGTATTCAACACGACAGTTGGAAGGTATCGAACCTTCTTTTCAAAGAAATTAAATTTCTGATTTTTAAAGTTCGAAATTCGGAGGAAAAAGTCTTCTATACAGGCTATAGAGTTTACATTCTTAATTTTCGAATTTAATTGAGTAATCGAAAAATGTGTTTTTCTTGTGGGGGACTCTGCCCCCCAACCCCCGCGCCTGCGGCGGGCCATCATTCTCTTTTTCTCTCTCTCTCTCTCTTTTTATTTCTCTCTTTAATTTATATATTTCATGTAGCATCTTCAATGCCTCATTTAGATCAGAACTATGAAAATATAGTAACTCTGACGACTCTTATATAAAGTATTATGCAGTATTTGTTATGTGAATGTATTATAACGTGTGCAAACATTTATATTTTTAATGTCATGACAAAATTAAATACAATCCAGCACAAAATATTTACTCGGGGCTAAAGTCTCTGTTTGCGGGGCTACTGTATATATGGGCGGGGCTATTGTCATTCGGGGCTATTGTAGCGGGGCTACTGTGACAGCTCCGCGGGGCTGGTGTCATTCGGGGCTACTGTCATCTTACCTCTAAAACGCCGTAATTCGGACCCTTTTTCACATCGACTCGACCATATTCCTTCAGCCTGAGCGTGCATTCGAGTGACACAGGTTGCCTGTTATTCCCTAGCGTTCCAACGCTAGAAATAGCTGTAGCGACAATAGCGCTATTCTTACGCAGATAGATATGATTGGAAGTAATGAGTTTCCGATGATCCCTTGGAAAGAAAAGTACGGTAATAGATCCCATTCACCGGGGCTGTGAACACTCCCGTTGTCAGGTTCATGGCTCGCCCTTGGTTTCAAAATTCAATCTTATATGGACCGATAATCGTGCTTGATTTAGTAAAAGGGGTATTTCTTTTGACAACGAAATGAATCGGAGATAATTTCACGTCCAGGTATCCCACTCGCTTCTCATCTTTTAAGTATATTGTGAATTGATAAATGAGCAATAGTCTACACATATGGATAAAATGTACCAATAGTATTGTTTTGTTATAGATCATCTCGATTTTGACGAATTTTCGCTGCAGTTTCAATCGGACCGGATAGTATCCATTTAGAGTGTGGCCGATGTTCCGCAAATCCCGGCAAGTGGTCGGAGGATCGTTGAATACTTCTCCAGAATAATTACTTGGGCAGAAAATGGAAAATTTAATAATATATCATATCCGCAAGTTCTAAATTCTTTTCTAGTTATTAAAACTTGTTTTTACCGGATCAAGGGATGCTCGAGTAAGCTAGCAGGTCTCTTAAATCTTATTGTTAACTTATTATTCTCATTAACCTCACCACTATTTTGAGAGGCCTTTTATGAGTCGCCGATTTTAGAAATAGAGCCGGTTTTCATCTCTTGTTTCTCATCTATTAATCCGTCTTCTGATAATTTCGAAGGTTTCTTTTCTAGCGAAGAATACAAGGCTTTCAATTCTTTGTGCTCATTCCGTAGTTGACCCATTTCCTGAGATTGAAGGTAAACTTTTCTTTCAATTTTATCCAAGCGATTTCCACAGGTTTCCTATAAAAGGAATTGATGTACATCATCAATTTCAATCACTTTAAAGGCAGCTGTAATAAAAAAAAATAGTATGATGATGTACAATGAAGAGCAATCTTCATTTTTTTTAAATAAACTAGCAACTTGGTAATATGCATAACACGTAAGAGGCAGCGCAGTTTACTAATGCCACGATGTATCAAACAATATACTATATGATATAGCCTCGTTTCAAAAGGGTTTACCGGATATTTTAGGTGTCACCGTCATCAAACTGCATAATCATAAAAATTAAACATATTCCACTTGTTCTTTTGGTTCTATATAACTTTATATTAGCATGATATCCTGTGCTATGAAACAAATTTATCCTATGTATGTGACGATCTATTCAAATTAATTGTTAACCAATGAGGGGCGAAATTTCAAATTTAAGGAACTAAAAAATTGCCCTTAAATTATTGCTCGTAGAATATAAAAGTTATGTATTTTTTAGTAAGTAAGTACGAAATTTTAGTTAGTACGAAAATCAAATTCTTAAAGAAATAACGGTTAAGAAAAGGTATTATTTGTGTGTACATGGGTTGTTTGTGTGTAAGCCTTGTAATTGTAAGTTGTAAACTTGTTTTCCATCACAAAGATCTTTCATGTCGATGATGAAACCTTGCGCCACGTGATTTGGATGATAGCATAACTGTATCGAGTCACCAACTTGCAGATCAAGATTACATATTTGGAACATAATTTTTTTATGTACATATACTAACGTAATACATTGATCGTGTCTATAATAGGGAATTTTTCATTAGAATTCTAAAAACGCATATTATACACGATTTATAGTACAGAATACCATTTTTTTTATGAGCCGTTCTTTAGAGACGAGACGAATAAAACAGGTAAATCGAATAACAACTGGTTCTATTTAGAACTGCCTTATTAAAACAGTAAATTGACCACCAGGTGAGTTGATTGGCTACAAATCATTGGTGAAAGGAAATTTTAAAAGAGCGTGTATGCACAGCAGTATTAGCCTACTTCTATTAGGATGATACGCACAGTGTATTACCATTCGAAAACACAATTTAAATTCCTCACATTTGAGATGTATATATATTTAAAAATAAGTTATTATTATATTCCCAAGAATAAATAAATTGAATGTCGAAATATTATTCTAATTCAACGCTAATGGCAAAAAATTTTAAGAAATGATGTACCAGTCAGCAATTCAGTATTCTCGATATTTTGGTGTTGTAGTTATAACTGGTTTTTCATTGCTTTTATCGACTGGCTTGTCTTCCTCCTTCTTGGCTAAAAAGAGGATCTCTCCGATCCTTTCCAAATATCGGCTGGTGTACTTAGAGTAGCCAATAGATTCCATGAACGAGAGGACAGCTCTCTCAACCACATCCGGGAAACTGCTCACCTTTAAACCCACCAACTATTATTTTCAGAAAGTATATGAATTAGCAATTTGTATTCCGTCAAAGTTATACTTTAAAATACCTTTATATCAATGTTATCCCATGGTATATTGCGGAGGAAATTTAGTTCATTTCCTCCGCCCAAATCCATCAAACTGAGAAAATCAATTTGAGTTTGATTACTTGCCAGTAAGATAGAATAGAGTGGTAAGCAGTAATCCTGTAATCCGCCAAGATTAAGCTTGCTCATCGTCAAGCCAGCTTTATAAGAGTTATGTTGACCATTCCTTGGATTGTTGTAGATCTTTCCAGTTGGGATAGATACCTAAATGGAACAAAAAACAAAGTGGAATTCCATACATGGCATTATTTTATGCAATACAATTACCGATACAGCGGTACTCAAATTAGGGTCACCGTCAAGATTGAGGCAGACAGGAATTATCTTATTCGATTCTTCCCATCCGATTTTGTCGGAATCTGGATGTATCAACAGTCCACTCCAATCCCAGAGTGTTTCTAGCTGTAAAGTCAGAGTTGAAGAAGCGCGTTTGGAATTTGGGCCCAGTAATGATGATGATGACGACGATAATGCAGTTCCGCAACATTCCACGAAGAAACCTTCCTTCTACATAGATCGAAATCATGGCATGTGTGATAACTCTAGAATGCTGCTAATTAAGATATGTAAAACAAAATACCTGTCTCCTTCCTCGATGTTGCATATAGTTGACGACAACTTTGGCAACTACACGGTCCTCGTAAGTTGGTTCAATTTCGAAGAGTTTCTTTTTTAATCTTAGACGCTTCATTGTAGAACGTTTTCCTACGTGATGTTTGAATACAGCGGACTTCTCTTCTGGTTTTTCAATTAAATAAGATTGACGGATATAATCAATCACACAAGGATCGTCCTGATAGTCCATCAGATTTGATTTCAAACTGCTAATGTAATCTATTCAATAAAAAAAGTATACTAAATATAGTTCCAGCATTATGAAATCTGAATAATTATTTGTATTAATACCGGAATTGCAATCTTGGATAGTGGGCAAAGGGACGAAATTCATGATCGAAGATTCTCCGTTAAGAACGATACTCTTTGTTTCCTCCACAACACAGAGGACGAGAATGATCAGAGCCATTAGCGGTATGATCGTAAGGATCGAGAAACGTTGCATCTCATCTGGAGAGTACATGATCCTCCATCTTGAAAATTAATTTATCCATTAGTCTTTTTAACCCCTAATTAGAATTTTAAATTAAGGAACTTACCTTAGAAGACTTCTTTGACATTGGTCTTTAGTTTCCACGATCAACTTGCAGGTTCGACCCAAAAAACTTTTTACATTACTTATTTTCATATCAATAAAATATGTACCTATTATTAGTCGTCAACTCTTCTTTCTGAATGCGAGTTTTTCTTAGTTTGAGGAGCTCTTTTATACTTGAGATATCGGGAGATAGGATCGCCGCGTGCTCATAGGTTGAAACAATCGGGGGCATACGTGAAGAAAGTTGTTCGTGCATATGATATCGTGATGATACTGGACGAGGTTGCTAGAGAGAGGAAAAAAAGATGCATATAGACGACACCCCTTACCTAGATTTACACATTTCCGCTAGAATTGCTTCACTGGCACAGTCCAAAGCAAGTGGTAGTCCGCGTGCCATCAACAGGACCGGTTTTACCGGGCTGAATTTCTGCTTGGGCAAAGTATACTTATTAGTTTGTATTGTATTATTACAACCCACTTGCTTGGAAGATGTAATTAAAGCTTCACAATACATTATGTTAATGTATATCTGGTGTTTCTTAAAAACATCTTTTGCATCATATTTACTCGATGATATTTAAAAACAGGTTTTTGAGGTGCATTCGCTTCTGCAGTATAAATGCCAGGATTTAAACTGAATTCGGCTAATACCGTGCATAATGAATTGTATGCGGAAGTGTAGCGGCGCTTATTTTATCAAACGACTTATTATGTAATTATAAATAGTTTTTAGATTGAGTGATCAAAGCTTCCACTGTTTCAATATATGCTGCATAATTTTTTGAGCGAATGATTAAAAAAAAAAAAGGGTTAACGAATATTTACTGAAGAGCTATAGGTACAGTACCAAAAGTCAGGGATCGTTTTAGTTTCCTTTTCTTATGATACTGTTTTTTCGCAGAAACCAGAGTCCGCTGTTATTCTCTTTGTTTTATGAGCCTCTTTGTTAATTTTAAAGCTTAAAATAATTTGAAAAAAACTGCCCCTCGGGGATCGCTGAATATTTATTTAATTTTCAAAAGTATAGGACCCTAATATGATCTCCGTACAAGAGACACTGATCTGACCCGTTACTAACAGGTTATATTTACCCTTTAATCTTATGATATAGCCTATTCCCTGTTTTCCACTTCTCTTGAAACTCATTATTTGTTTCTTTAGATTTTATCTTCTTCCTCTTTTTCATACAGCCGTCGTATTTTAATTATTATGAATTTTTATAAGCTACTTATTAAGTTGTTATGATGTACCTAATTATTATTATTGATATTAATCTGAGTATGTTGAGACAATAAGAATATTGTGACAATTAGAGGTGATTTTGACAAATTTAAATGCAAAAGTGGGTCCTTTTATCAAATATCCCAGCAGACTAGCAGTAGAAAGTTGTACGGTACGTGTGTGATAAGTACCGGTAGCTGCAGTCGTGCTGGCCTACAATTTTCTATGATTTAAAAACAAAAAACAAAGTCACAACTAGTTTTTTATACCGTACTTTCGCCAGCTATCATAAACTACTTTTATTCTTGCAGAAACTCTTCTTTATTTTTTTTACATCCTTGTACGAGTTCGATATGTTCGACCATCCGACAGTTAGAGAAAGTTGAATCCTTGGTTGGACTACCAGTCAGCAGATGAGTGATAAAACAACAAAGGATGAAAGGCAACATTTTATTGAGTGCCTCGCCACAAGACGAAAAAAAATATATTATTATAATTATTAGTATATTCGGCCCGCTTTTTTAAAGGTTTACACACTTCATAGATAACGCGGACTGATAATTATGTTTAATTGATAACCTTTTCTCTACTAGACAATTATTTTTTAAAGCGCACAGTACTGACAGTTAGTAGTAGCCGTTCTACGCAACAAACAAAATGAATAAATTGATTTCGCTTTTCCTCTTTCTGGTTGCGACGAGCCATGCACTTCCCTCCTGTAAGAAAAATCCATACTTTAAATTTAAAAATAGTTCTGAAAAAAAATTCTGTTTAGACAATAATGGAAAGGCTGATGAGGCGTGCACAGCTATTGATGGCACCTGCATGAATTGGCTATACAATAAATGCACAGCAGGTTACGAGACTGGCCTCTGTTCGGGAGATTCAAACAACCGATGCTGCAAAAGTTGCGATCAAACATGTACATTTTTACAATTTAAAAAATTAATAATAACATAAATGTTGACTTCTTTTTAACTTCTGTAGGTCAGGACAATGAAGCGACTTGGTCTGCAAACGATTTTCAGTGCACTTCGGCCGGTGGAGTTTGCATGCAAAACTCCAACTATTGCGATGGGTAGTATAACGATTTTAAATAGAAACAGCTCAATGAAAAGGAAATTATAATTGTACTTTATATTATTAAGGGCTTATTCGACTGGTAAGTGTGGCGGTCCTTCAACCCGCCAGTGTTGTCAAAAGATTCAAGGTATTATTACAAAAAAAGAAACCCGAAGAAACCATTGACTGTTAAATTACTGCTATTCTTTTTTTTATTGCATCATAATAATATAGGCTGCCCTAAATTTGTTACCAGGGCTGAATGGGATGCTAGGCCACCGAGGAACCCACCTACTTCAATTGGAAACAATGTGAGTTCAATCTTCTTATTCAATAAATGACTATTATATAATTGAATATTAACTTCATAAGGTTCCTTACCAATTTGTGCACCACTCTACTGAGGATTGGTCTTGCGACGACGAAGCTTCTTGCAAAGCGGCCGTGAAGAGCATTCAAGACTATCACATGGATTTCAATGGATGGGATGATATTGGATACAGGTAATAAACACAAATTAAATAATTTGCAGATTAAATAATAATGGTATATTTTGAAAATTATAGTTTCTTGGTGGGTGGAGATGGGAATATGTACGAAGGTCGTGGCTGGAACGTCCAGGGTGCTCACACTAGCGGCTACAACAGTGTCGGTTATGGTACCTGTTTTATTGGTGGTTTTATGACTGAAAATCCCGTTCAAGCCGCTCAAGATGTTTACCTGGGTTTCTTGGACGTAAGTGAATAATATGTTTATATAATGGGATTATTTATTGTGATGATGTCATTGGCGGAATAAGTGCGCCGTAAACCTTGGGAAAGTTATGCCTAGCTACCAACTGTACGGTCATCGCCAGGCTGGAAGTACCGAATGTCCTGGAGACAGCTTTTACAGACTCATTCAGACATGGCCTCACTGGGTGAGCGTTATGTAATATATTTAAATTATTCAAATTATATATATTTTCTAAATTATAATTTAGACTCCTGGATCACCCGTTTGAAAATGTAAAATAGTTCGTATGATAAGAATTCAAGAAGATTAATATGTTGTACCATGCTATCAGCTCTTAAAATAATACACGGCAAATATTCCCATGGCAATGTAAAATTTCAAATATACCTAGATAGCTGGTGAAAGACAAATGGAAAGTAAATATTTGTGAACGCCGCAAGACAAATAGTAAACAGTTCACACCGAAAGTTTGTAATAGCTTAAGCTGCTGTTTATTGTAAATTCATATAGATAAGCCGTCGCTGATAATTTTATTTTGACGATTTTGTTTTATTATTCCCTTAGTTCAGTTTCTTTTTTAAATACAGTTCAATTAAAATGAACAAATTACTAGCCATAACTCTTCTTTTTCTGGTTGTGTCTAGCCAAGCGCTACCTTCTTGTAAGCACTTAATTGAGATACGGTAATATTTTTCCAACAATTAATTTTGTAACTAAAAAGTCAATAGCGGAAAAGCTGACGAGGCCTGCACCGCCATAGGCGGCACCTGTATGGATTGGACAACCAATAAATGTACAGCAGGCTACGAAACAGGCCTCTGTTCGGGCGATTCTAATAATCGTTGCTGTAAAAACTGTGACCAAACATGTAAACTCGCCGGAATTACAATCCAACATTACTTAAGTCTGAATTAACTTTTGATTACAATCCCACAGGCCAAGATAACGAAGCTGCTTGGTCTACTGGTGACTCACTTTGCAATGCGGCCGAAGGAGTTTGCATGCAAAACTCTAACTATTGCGATGGGTAGTTCAAAATATTAATCTAATTCAAAATATATTTAAAATATGAGATTCTTTCAGGACTTTTACGACTGGTAAGTGCGGCGGCCCTTCAACTCGACAATGCTGTCAAAAGATTCCAGGTATTTTTTTACAAATTGATGACTATATAAGATAAATAACTGAATAATACATTATTACTCATTCAAAAGGTTGCCCTAAATTTGTGAGTAGGGCTGAATGGGGAGCTAGGCCGCCGAGTAGCCCTCCCACTTCAATTGGAAACAATGCAAGTTCATTCATTTAAAACATTTTTCAATTTTTAGGGATATTTTAATTTTTTTTTAAATTACAGCTGCCTTATCAATTTGTGCACCATTCGGAGGATTGGTCTTGCGATGACGAAACTTCGTGCAAAGAAGCAGTGAGAGCTATCCAAAACTATCACATGGATTTCAATGGATGGGCAGACATCGGATACAGGTTATATATCCTTTGATTCAAACCCACCTTTTTAGATTTGACTAAACAGTAATGCAGCTTTTTGGTTGGTGGAGACGGGAATATGTACGAAGGCCGCGGCTGGAACGTCCAGGGCGCTCATACCAGCGGTTACAACAGTGTTGGCTATGGCACCTGCTACATCGGTAACTTTATGACCGAAAATCCAGTTCAAGCTGCCCAAGATGTTTACGTCAAGTCTTTCTTGGAGGTGACAATAATTTAATTCATATTATTTTACAATTATTACTCTTTTTTAATTATTATTACTTTAATATAAATATATATTTTAAGTGCGCCGTTAACCTCGGGAAAGTGTCGGTCAACTATCAAATGTACGGCCATCGACAGGCTGGAAATACTGATTGTCCTGGAGACAGTCTCTACAGGCTCATTCAAACTTGGCCCCACTGGGTATGACTTCACAAAATGCCTCTTAACAACAATATCATAGCTCGTGAAGTTGTATCATTAATTTAATTTAATTCATCTCTAGACCCCTGGATCACCCGCTTATTTAACTGAGGGAGACATTTAACAGCTTAAGAAGAGTCCAAATGTTGATGTCTTTATCTGGAAACTTAAAAATTTTAATCCATTTATTTGGTCGATGTGTTGCATCATGAAATATATTAAGAAAATTGAACAATCCCACGATAAGCATAGCTTGTATTATGAGCTAACGTGCATTCAAGCATAAAATTTTTAAATGCAGATAAAGTGCTGTTCAGTATAATTTTGTATGAACCAAAATAAAATATTATGAAAGATAGACTTTATGTTTAACTTTGAAATAATAGAGGAAATGACGTTGTACATGCGCGCTCTTTTAGGTTACGTGGCGTCTGACGATCACATGAAAGATTGTAGGCTACACGCATCGTGCACAAGTATCATCACTTTTGAGTCTCCATGACAATACAATAAATGTCCCATAAGGTGTACTTTAAATCAATAACATAAATGAGTAGAAACTCATAATGTTGGCCATCACCTGATTATTAATAACTACAGCATGCATATATAACCATTGCAAAATGGGATTGATATTGAAAGATACGATGCTGATGGGGCACTTAATAAGCGTTTCGGACCCTTTTGAAAACATACACTAAACATATATCTTGAGCCTACGAGCGCATAAAAGAGAGATATATATCTTCCTATATATCCAATGGATCATGTCAATTTATATTTTCAAATGAAACCAAAAGAAAAATAGTGATAAGGGGAAAATATAACTATAAGACTTTTTTTTTTTTTTTTATTGTCAAATTGTCAGATCCTCCTCAATAAGTAAACCCGAAAAATGTGTAAGGGGGTAGTCTTCTAGCAGTATTCCCGGTTTTTTTTTTTCACGTAGACTTGATCTCCCTTTCGTAGTTTTAGCGTGGATTCGAGCACCACAGGACTTCCAGTAATGTAATTTGCGACTGAAGTCGCAACCTTTGCATTATTCACGTAAAGGTGGACATGGAAGAACTGGTTGAAAAAGGGACTCTTACCAAAACCTTGGAAAAAGAAAGAGTAGATCCCGTTCACGGGGGCTTTGAACAACCCTGATGTCAGGTTCATAGCTTCCCCAACGTTTAATCTCTCGGCTTGATACGGATAAATGATCGTGTCTGATTCATCAAATGGCGCGTTTATCTGCACATTGAAATGAACCGAAGGCGAGGATTTCATGCTCATGTAACCTATCTTTTTTTCGACTGTAGAATCGTAAAATATATAAAGTCAAACACATCAATTGCTTTATACAATTCAGCGTATTACCTATATTAGATGATTTAGTTTCGGGATTATCGAATTTACAGTAAATCATCTCAATTTTCTTCTCTCCGTCTACTTTAAATTGTACGGAGTAGTATCCATTTAGGGTGTGCCCGATGTAACTTAAATCCCGACAGTTTGTCGGAGGATCGTTGAACACTTCTTTAGTAAGATTCCTGAAAATGGGGGAATAAAATGTCAGATTAATTATAATAATAAGGTTTACTTCCCTAAATAACTTACTTGAACAAATAATTAAAGGGGAGTAATCGAACTGGTTTTTTTACTCTTACTCCATGATAAGAGCATCCATAAGTTACAACGGATGTAGAAGTGGAATCTACCACTTTCACTTTTTTCTCATTCGAATCTTCATTATTAATTGTTGATTTCTGTTGGCTATTTACTTTAGCCTTAAATGCCTCGTAATCCTGCCCCAGATCAATCATATCTCGATTCTGGAGCTCAAATTTCATTTCGATTCGATCCAGCCGAGCTTTACAGGTTTCCTAAAACAATATACATGCATATTTTAAAGGGTCAATTCAAAAGCTCACAATTTAATATATAATTATATTACCGGTTCATCATCGAAGAATAAATTTGAAGAATTTTCTGATTCCGAAATCGGATGCTGACCAGCAATGATTTGAATCTTTTGCATCATCGTAAAGGCACAAATCATGTATGCCCATAAAGGCATCTTAATTTTTTTTAAATGAAAATTCCACCTTGAATATAAAATTGACTATTGTTGGCGAGTAGAAAAACTGAAATGAAACCCGCTATCGTTATGACGGTACCGGGACATCCCCGGAAAATGGCATTATATACCTTTTACATAAAAGTATTCTTTGGAAAGCCACAGCTACCAAATTGCTTTGTAATTATTCTGGTTATATTTGATATACATAATATCATCAGTTTTCGCTGTTTATCAAACAGCGCCATTCAGCAGTGAACATAAGGCGTCCATTTTGATGTAATTTTTTCTCGATGGAGCCTCGTACATCAGAAATGACGTGTAACAATTTTTCACCAAAAAAATCTAATTTATTCCCGCAATGAAAAACATGTCTTAGTGCGCGTTAATAGGTATATATCTAAGTGCGCCGTTGACCGCGGGAAAGTTTCGGCCAACTATCAAATGTACGGCCATCGACAGGCTAGAAATACTGATTGTCCTGAAGGCAGTCTCTACAGGCTCATTCAAGCTTGGTCCCACTGGGTATGATCCCATATTAACAATTAGTTTAGCTCCTGAAATTATTTTAAAATTGGAATTAAATCCATATCCAGGCCCCTAGATCACCCGCTTATCCAACTGCTCCGAAGCCTTTTTTACCTTTATACAATTGCTCCTACTCTATTCTTTTGAGCCTATAAGCACATTCAAAAGAAACTTAATGCATGCTTCCTACATATCCAATAAATTATGCCAATTTATATTTTCAAGTGAAACCAAACAATAAATGAAAAAAAAAATCCTTACAGGGCCAATCAATCAAGCAATAAAGGTTTTTATTGCTTTAGGTTTTAAAAATTGGTTAAATATTCAGATCCTCCTCAATAAGCGAGCCTGAAAAATATGTAAGGTATTCGTTGCTAGTATCTTTTAGTGATCCCGGTTTGTTTTTCTTCACATAGACTTGATCTCCTTTCCGTAGTTTCAGTGTGGATGTCAGCGACACAATACTTCCAGTATTGTAATTTGCGACTGAAGCCAAAACCCTTGAATTATTCACGTAAAGGTGGACATTGAATGACTTGCTGAAAATGGGAATTAAACCATAACCTTGGAAAGAGAAAGAGTAGATCCCATTAACGGGGGCTTTGAACAACCCTGATGTCAGGTTCATGGCTCCCCCAACGTTCAATCTCTCGATCTGGTACGGGTGAATTATCGTGTCAACTTGATCAAATGACACATTTCTCTGCACATAGAAATGAACCGAAGGCAAGGATTTTATGTTAATGTAACCCATATTTTTTTCGACTGTAAAAAACGAAATTTTTTGTAATTGTTACATTTTAGGGCAAACTCAATTGCTATGTAATTCTGCATATTAATTATGTTCGATGCTTTAGTGTCCGGATTATCGAATTTACAATAAATCATCCCAATTTTCTTCACTCCGTCTACTTTTAATTGTACGGGGTAGTACCCGTTTAGAGTGTGCCCAATGTAACATAAATCCCGGCAGTTGGTCGGAGGATCGTTGAATACTTCTTCAGTACCATTATTCCTGAAAGTGGGGCAAATATCAGATTATAATTATAATAATAAAGTTAAATTTCATATAAACCTACTTGAAGAAAAAATTAAAGGGGAGTAATCGAACTGGCTTTTTAACTCCTACTCGTCCATGATAAGAACTTCCATTAGTTGCAACTGATGTAGAAGTGGAATCCCCTTCCATTTTTTTCTCATCCGAATCTTCTAGATTAACAGTTGATTTCTGTTGGCCATTTCCCTTAGCCTTAAATGCTTCGTAATCCTGACGTAAATCAATAATTTCTCGATTCTGGAGCTCGAACTTTCTTTCGATTCGATCTAGCCGAGCTTTACAGGTTTCCTAAAACAATCTATATATTTTAAAAGCTTCATATTCGATATAGCATTATTATTACCGGCTCATCATCGAAAAATAAAGTTGAAGAATTTGCTGCTTCCGAAATCGGAAGCTGACCAGCAATGATTTGGATCTTTTGAATAATCGTTAAGGCAGCAATTACGTATGCCGCCGTGCAACAAAGAGACATCTTCATTGTTTTAAATGAAAATGCCACCTGGACTAAAATAGGGACTGTTGTTCGTTGGTCAAAGAACTGTCTATTGCCATAAAATCACCGGAAAATATTAAAATAAACCTTTTTTTTTATTAAAGTTTTCAAATGTTTTTTTTTTAAACTTCCTTCCTCTTTTTAAGATGACGCAAATCAATTCAAGTGCGACCTGGATCTTAATGCCACCTGCCGCTCGTAATCAATACTACGTGTAAAGCAGGTAGAGATAATATGTTTTATTTTTATTTTTTATCCGCTCTTTTTCCTTCACTCAAGTAGGTATACTAGTGGAAGACTATTGAAGGGTTCAATTAATAAGTGGACCTACATGACGTTTTATGGGGCATTGTGCCACATCGTCATTGCATCAACTGTACGTCCGATTATTAAGTGAGCATCTGTTCAAAAGTTATGATTTTTTTCGTGGGGGTGGTCGACCATAAGAATACATGTAGAAAACAGGACCGTAGGCCTACTTAATAAGAAGATCTAACAAATAACTTCGTGGGTTTTGCACGCCGGGGTCTCAAATTAAATTAGCATGTAGATTAGCTTTCTGTTACTTGGGGAAAAATCATTAAAAAATCCAGCTTGAAACTTTGATTTTTCCGAGCCGAAATGCGGATGCCGCTTTTACACGTGCGCTTATGGGAAGACGCGCGGTGTACTTAATAATTTGGTGGCTACTATAAATGAACGAAAAATGATCAGAGGTATTTAATTTCGCATTTATAATATACTTTTTAAACATAAATTATAGCTCCTATTTAATATTCATGACAATTGGTCGATTCGTAAACTTTTAATGCATCCGGAAATTGAAAAAAATTTACCATCGCAACTCGGATCTATTGCTGCCTTCCACCGTTTTTGTCATTTCTTCTATGTCATATCGTTTTCTATATGCACCTCAGTATAGTAGAAGTGAATTAATATGTTAAAGGCGCTATTATAACTTCCGATGATTTCAATTGATTTTGAGATTTCGATGATTTTGATGCTCAATGCGTGCCAAAGTGTATTCAATCCAATTAAAAGAAGGGAAAGTAACAAAGAGAAAGGGAAATTACTATCGGAAATCAAAAATAATATTGACAGGTTCAAATTCTTCACGATAAGCTGTATTTAATGAAACCCAATAAATTAACCGAATGAGAAGAATAAGAGAGGAATATTTAAAAAAGGCCCATGAAAAGAAACGAGCCGATAGCCACCATTCATCAGTATAGAAAAAAAGATGATTGATTGATTTTAATATCTTAAAAATTCAGATCCTCCTCAATCAGAGCACCTGAAAAGTGTGTAAGACGTTCAGTGCGAGTATCCTGTAGACTTCCCACTGCCAACTTCGACGTCTTCACATAGATATAATCACCTTTCCGTAGTTTTAGCAGGCATTCGAGTGACATGGTAACTCCTCCAGTGACAGTAGAGGTTGAAGTGGCGGCAATATTGTTATTACGGTAAAGATTGACGCTTAGCCCATGATTTCCTTTAAATAAGGGAACATGAACAAAACCTCGGAAAGAGAAATAATATGTACCATTGACAGGGGCTCTGAACACTCCCGATGTCACATTCATGGCTCCTCCTTGGTTTAACGCATCGATCTGATACGGACGGATGACCGCGTTTGGTTCATTGAAATCCGAATTTCTTTGGACGTGGAAATTAACCGGAGAAGGTTTCATGTCCAAATAGCCCAATCTTCTCTCGACTAAAAAGTATTTAGTTTTAAAAATCCAGTTAACTTGATTGCTCAGTTGATAAAATACTAGGCTGTTCAGACGGATAAAAATACCATTAGCAGGTGGTGTTTTAGGATCAGGGTTGAAATTGCAATAGATCATTCCGATTTTGCTGGGTTTCTGCTCTCCGTCAAGCTTCAATTGGACAGGATAATATCCGTTAAGAGTGTGCCCGATTTGAGTCAAATCACGACAATTGGTCGGAGGATCGTTGAATACTTCATCAGTACTATTTTTATGTCCCCTGGAAATGGTATAATAAGTAAATATTAGGGAAAGTAGTTATACGGATACCTAGCGTACAGTACTAAATTTAATCAAAAATAAATAATGAATACTTGAATAAATAAAGGGGGAGTAATCGGGCTGGCTTTTTAATTCTCTTTCGATCATTATGAGAATTTTGGAAAGCAACAACTTTGGAGATGATGGGTTTTGTTTTGATTTTTTCCTCAACTGAATTTTCTTGATTAATAGGTATCTTATGTTTTTGATTGAGCACGATGGTTTTTAGTTCTTCGTGATCCTGCCGAAGAAAAGTCATCTCTTGATTTTGAAATTCAACCTTTCTTTCAATTCGATCTAGTCGTGCTTCGCAGCTTTTCTGTAAGAAACAAACATGACGAGTTTAAACTTTCCTAGACGATAGTCGATACAGTAGGCTACCATTCTTAACTTATTACCGGCTCATTAACGAGAGATGCAGTTGAAGAATCCGCAGTCGGAAGTTGAGCTGAAATTCTTTCAATCATTACGAAAGCAGCAATAATGTATGCTGCCGCGGAAGGAAGAGAAATCTTCATTTTTTAAAAAATTCCCTTTGAATCAGGATCAGGCCAACTTCGTACATTTGCAAACCCAAATGAAACTCAATCTATTTTTGCTTCATTTTTTTCGTATAAATAAATAGTAGACGTAGTCAATATTTTTATGGTGAACGTTTATGATGACACGAATCAAAACGTTCACGGGTGATTATCCTTTTTTATAGCAAACTTTTCTAAAAATATCTAAATCGTTCAAAAATAATTTTTTTATGACAAAAATAATTAATCAAACGCTTCCTGAATCATAATGCCACCTGCCGCTCGTACATAACACTACGTGTTAAACAGAAAAAGAAAAGCAAATTTATTTTCCCTACCTGCTCTTTTCCTTTCATTCAAAATCTATAACCAAAGCGGATGCGCTTTCAAAAGATTGGACTACGATCGATAGTTGTTGATTGTATAGCACCTTTGATTTATTTTTTTCTTAAATCAGTTAAATCTAACGGATTATCAGATTCATTACGGATTCTAATTAAGAAATATATGTCACTCATAAAATTGTTTTTACTGGGACCGACTATTCTGCGGACTTGATTTTGGAAGGAAGGCGGACTTAAGCGTCTGACTTTTTAAAACTATGGGAGGGTAGACTAATGTAGAAAAATAGAATAATTGCGGAGCCATCAAACTTGATAGGAATTTTTTTTAAATTAAAAAATCTCATTTTAGAAACAAGATTATTAAAATTATCTAATGTTTGATTACTGATTAAATAATGGGAATGGACTGAGGTAACTTTCTCAAGTAGAAAATTATGTAATGTTTGGTTACTCATTAAATAATGGGGTTCGTGATAAATAAGTACGGTTCGTGTGAAAAACAAAAACAAAAGAAGTATACCCACGTATAGGATGCTCCACGCTCGTAGTTGTTGATGCAGAAAAAATATACGATTCTACACGATATACCTACGGAACCACAGACGACTAGTCGGCGGACGTTTGAATCAAAACCGCGGACCTTGTAGGTATAAGATAGGAAAGCGAGCTTTTTGCTCGCCGATTGATAGAGTAATTCAGTCTCCGACTGAATCAATTTTTTACAATTTTGGAGAATTGTTTTAAAGGCGACATTTGACTTGTTGACGCAAGTGAACCATCATCTGTGTAATTTAGCACGGGATTCGCCTTTTGTTATGTTATTGTTTCTCAAACGAACATCTTGGATTGGTGACTTTGGGTCCCTAACCTTTTTCTTTCGGTGACCATTCGTTCTATTATGGTTGTAAGCCGTTTGTTTAAAGCAACTAAAAAATCATTATTTTGTCATGTTTAAAAACAAAGAAAAACTGCGTAATGACCGATTGTTTGTTAAAAATTGGTTGTTATTCTGTGAATGAGTACCAAAATCCTCATCCATCGGATTTACTACCGTATTAAACTATTATTACGCGGGGAATCAACGCAAAATAGTTCAAATCTTAATGTGAAAATGAACCAACTCCTCATCCGCCTCTAAATAACCCGCTTTGCGACACTGGACAATAAATAAAATACGATATTGAAGTTAGAATAACTCTTGAATCGACAAAACAAGCCCAACAACTCATTAAATTCACGAAAATTGAGAACTAACTTCTTATACATTTATTTTAAAAATCGAAATTCCAGTCTTTGATTTCAATACACCTTCTTCAGTCACGCAGACTGCAGACGATACTGATTGTTGCTACTTGCTATGGAAACGACAGATACTTTGTTTTCATAAGAAGAGACGTTGCAACCTACTTTTTATTGACTTTTTAATTTCAGCACTAAAAATCACGAAACTGGGCTTGATTGCGTCTCCCGGTGATTTGCAATCGAATGGTGTATTTAAATTTTAAATGTGATCTCTGATTACGGAGATATTGGTCTCCATACACAGACAGAGAGCGCACGCCAAAACGATCAGTCTGCAGCCCTAACGTATGACCTATCAGCTCGCCTGCGGCTCGCAATAATTGCTTCGTGGACCCATTGACTGGTGCTAAAGACCCACTAATATGCTAGGCTTATTGGTTACTTCCTTCCCATAAAAACAAACAAAAGTTAGCTAGAGGAACTGGTGACGACGTGTTGTATAATCTTTAACTAAAAAATCGTATAATTGAAATCTCTTTTATTTACATAATTATCAAGTGGGTTTAGTGGCCTAACAGAATAATAGTTAGTTTAGACCTCGCTTCTTATGATCTTATCCCTAATGAAATCAAGGAGCCAAAGAAATTTCCTATTTATTAATGAATTAATAAAAATCTAGACCACCTCAAAAGTAAGAAAGAAAAAAGCCGAATTCCTTCGGAAAACATACAAGTTCATGTTTTCCTTCTCCTTTATTCTTCCACTGTAGTTTTGATGAGACCTGTCATCCCGAAAAAGAGCGCCACAACACATTTTCACGTCAGGAGATATGTGTATGTCTGGTAGACAGAGTAAATTAGCGAGCATGACACGGCGGTTATTGTCAAGTGTGGAATATTTATTATACACTGACAATAAGCCTCCTCTCTTTTTTTCTTTTCTTTTTTTTCACACATCATCATCGTGCGTGTATAGTACCATCACTGTTTGTGTGTGTGTGTATGTTGGTCGTGACAAGCCGTGTCGGTTCAATTATTTTTCTTCACGATATATGAGAAGATTTTTTATTATTACACAACACCACAAGGAGCAGATGAAAGAAATCTTGTATAATATCATTCCAAACTTGTTTCCGGAGGCTTTTCCCCTCTCTCAGACCGTTAGCTGTTCCTTACGTCACTATGATTGGATTAACCTTTTATGCAACAGACAATACCGATTTATCCGGAACATTTTGCATCAGTTTCACCCATTTTTTTTTTTAAATGGCCTAAATCGATTTTCATCATCACCGATGAGTATCTTTAGAAACATTTTCATGTCGGGAAAACGTGTCGGCGGCCGTGCACTCCCGCGAATCTTATGCATCCCTTTACAAAGGGAAATCACGAGAGCATAACTTGATAGTATTTTGTTTACAACATCTAGTTCATCATCACCATTATATACTTCTTTGTACTTAACAGTCTGGGCGTCTCAATATATAACAATAAAACTTACACTCGTAACTAAACAAAACAAAGAGAGATCTTGCTCCTATATGCATTTCTAAAAAAGTGTTTGGTCATTGCTGCCGTGATACTCTTTTTTTCAGTGAAAAAGAGGAATATTCCCGCATTGTTATCCATGTGTTATCCGGACCGTGAAGCAGTTCTTCTTTTTTTACGGAAATGAGTAGAGAGAGAGACTTCTCTGTATAAATACTAAGAGTTTTCTCAGATGGTGGGAGAATGTAAGACCTCAGAGTCACGCGGTATTATAACGCGTACAAATGTCTCCCTGGATGTATATCATCTCTCTCTTTTGTTTTCCCGAAAAGCACGATTTTTTCTTCTTCTTCTTCTTTCTCATTTCGGGATCCGATGGAGTGGAACATCTCTAATTCAGATCGGTACAATCAGCGGCACGATCTCTTTCTGTCTTCACCATATGATATATTATAATAATTTGAAAAACCTGTTATTCAATCGGATCGTCTCTCTTCCGGGTGGTGAAAACGGAACTGTTTTGATTTAGTTCGACGAACTCGATTGGATTAGAATAGGTGCACATCAGCGATTGGGGTTAAAGAGAGCATAAGAATGAAAAGAGGATGGAATCGAGGACGTGACGGAAGAGACCAGCGGGATTATTTCTTCTTGATGAGTCGCCTCATTTTCTCCTCGATTTGTTGCTGCTTCTTTTGTCATAAAGAAAAAACTCTCTACTAGAAGCAGCAGCTTTTCCCTTCTCATAGAACATTTGAATATAATGGATGATCCAGTTCCGGCCGGCTGAGTTTATATACTTAGAACGTCCGTGTGTCGACCGAAAATCTGCTGTTTCTAGAAGAACAATTAGTCACTCTTGCGCGGGGCGCAGCATTGTTTAAAAAAGAGAGAGAGATTGGAGAAACAGGTGAATGTGTGACATGCTCTGCTGATGCCGAAGAATGATCCACCAGCGCCGCGGCCGTTTCTCTCTCTCTCTCTTCATCGTGATCCGTCGACACGCTCTCGCGTCTCTTGATGAATGCAAAACAAGACACAGAGTAGAGCCAATTGTAGTGTTATTTCTTATACATATTATTTGTTGGTTGGCCGGGCTAATGTCGAGTCACACCTGATGCTATAATAAGATGAGTAGCGCCGCCCCGCTCTCACGCCTACTCTTATAAGAGACGTCCGTCTTGATGCTATACTCCCTTTGTTGTTGCGTGAGTAGGTATGTATATAAGAAACAAGTCTTTTATTTGTGTAATAATGGAATAAGAGGTTAATAACTCATCGGGCTTTTTTATGTGAAAATAAAACTTGGATTATTTCAATGAGAAATTTGTCTTCTTTCAATGAAAAGAGAATATTAGACTAATGACTTGATGGAAATCATGGAATGTCCTTCATTCGATATGTAATACAAGCTTAGGAATGTTTGCAACAGAACAATTTGTATAACTGGAAGAATGTCCTACAAATTGTGCCACTCAATTTCAAAATTGAAAATATTCAACCTAAAATATCTACCTCAGAATTTGCTCTTAAAAGATTCCATTATGACTAAAGACATTTAGCAACTAATTCTAATGTGTATGTGGAAACAAGACATTATCTAGAGTATTTTGTTGTGATACTTGCTCAAAAATGAAGAAGATTAGAAAATCCTTAAAGAAAACTCAATGTATACTATAACCCCTACAATAAACTCAAAAGTGTAGCTCACCCATGAAATGAGTTCTATCGGGACCAATGAACGATGACTATAATAGCTCCACCGTTATGAAGAGGTCCACAGGAGTCTGTGATCCTCTTTTGTGTATCGTCCTCAAGATTTGTGTTTTTCTTCTTTTTTATTGTTTCCCTATTCACGCGCGGGAGCTGCTGCGTGCAATTTACAGGAAGATCACCGCCATTCATGTATATACGCGGGAGATGGGTCGTGACGGGCGCAGGACTTTGAACCGTTTCGATCTCATTTCCGGGGATTTCCTCTCTTGTTTCTTCACGCTAATGCTCATCGGCTGATGCTTCTTGTCATTGAAATATATTAGAATATTGCTGCCGATGCCGCCTCTCCGTGTCGTGACCGGGAATCAACTCGTGCGTTCAATTCACTCATCCATGCGTCCATCATCTGAAATCTTATTATATATATTGATCATCTTCACTTAATTTTATTTATTTATTATTATATAATATTCACGCGCTCAAGACAGGTAGCAACGAACGCCCGGTAGCCGCTGGGTGATGCGCAATCAACACGTCTTCTTCTTGCGTGTGTTGATGTTGTGCTCGCATTATAATGCATCACCCGATTCAAAAGAGAAGAAGAAGAAGTCTCTTGTGAGATGTGAGCGAGTCACGTGACGTGACGCAACACTTTTCATATAATATAAGAAAATTCCAAAACCCCTTTGAATGAAAAAAAGATGAATTAAGGGGAGCGACCATCATCGCACAAAGATTTCAATCAATCCAGAATTGTTGTGGTCCATAAATCATCCAAAAGTAAATAAACCTCGTCGTATATAGAGACGTGTGGACCGGAAGATGTCACGCGTGAAGCAGCACTCGAGTGCATCACGCTCATAATATAAGCAGGATCCTCTCTCCCCATTGTTGAACGCGTGAGTGTGCTATATTCTTCAAACACGCATCCGCTTCGTCTGAAAAAGTCTTCTTCTAGTTGAATGCATCAAATATATCGAAAGTGACGATACATCGGAAGCGGGTTCTTTTAGAGATAGCATATCTATGAGGGCCACACACGAGCAATGACAAAACAATGGTTTGTTCGCAGCCTATCGTGCGTGGTCATTCGATCACGCTGAGCGTTCATAACATTATTATTATTATTATTTATCTTTTCTTATGAGAGGAAGCATCACAACAACAGAGAGCCCAGATGTCGTGATCCACTCACGGACTTCTTTTTTTTGTTGCATCAATATTATTCTTCTTAGACGACGAGAAACTTGTGTGTGATGTTTTCCCAAAGTCACGTGAATGCGATGACTCGACATTTTAAAGTTAAAAGAAAATATATTATATGATTTAGTTATAATCAATTATGTATACCTAGTAGTAGTATATCATCACTCTCACGTCCTTAAAAAAAAAGGGGGATGATGAGAGAGTCTGGAACGACGTATATACTCTCTAATGGAAATATAATACCGATTTAATGCAGATGCGTGACTTTAAATGGCTGACGCGTCTCCAGATTGGACTTTAATCGCTGACTGACTGCTCCTCCTGCTTCTCCACGATGTGTGTCACCTCCACTGTAATAATCATAACAGCGAAAGAAACAAAGTAAATCACACTGCTGCGATGGTGAAAGGTCTAAAAACGAGAATATGTGGGTCATATTTTTTTGCACGAGGTCACACTATTGCTGACCTGAGATACTCTATACTGTGACCGTTGTTAAGAGTGTGTGGGAAATGGTATAAAATTTTACGAGCTTGTTTTTTCTTCTCTCTTCTAAGTGATGTGTGTCGTAAAAGCTAGATACTTTATGGGTTTCACTTCTTTATTCTCTGCTGTTGCAATAGCAGGCGACGCTTCTTTTATTTCATTTGGAATGAACTGTCAACAAGTAGCCGGTTCATCGACGCTGAGTACACGTGTGTATTTCATGGCGCCATCTCGACTCTAATCGACTTTGATGTACCCAGTGTTTTTCAAAGGTCCACCCTATTCTCGGTGGACGTCACGCAACACGAATCTTCAAGTTGTAACTTGCTCATCATCATCAACTTGGAATGTCATGTGCAACTAGAAAGTTAACATCGAGATAATAAACGAATATTACCAGAAGATCGGTTTTGTTTCTGTATTATATCAGCAAGACAAGAGGAGAAGGTGGTGCTTTGCTGCTGCTCGACGTTGGA
The DNA here is from genome assembly GCA_030141595.1 of Chydorus sphaericus. Lineage (NCBI taxonomy): Eukaryota > Metazoa > Arthropoda > Branchiopoda > Diplostraca > Chydoridae > Chydorus > Chydorus sphaericus. Next base: position 13,085,751 of record CM057932.1, on the reverse strand, counting down.
GCTCCGCCCATTGAGCTCCCCGCCGCACAACGTCCGAGTGCCTCTTGCCCTTCTTCATCAGTTGCCCTCTCAAAGCCCGATCGGCCGGTACATCGAAACACCGGTCTTATAAGATAGATATACGCTACGTAGTGCATTGAAATCTCCTCGTCTACTTGGATGTGATTTACTTCTTTAGGTAAAACTTGATTATTATTATTTATTTTTTTTCTACTTGCATCTCATCCAAGCTCACTCTTCTTCTCTTGTATATGCTCTTTTATGACGTTCATTTCGTGAGTCGGGAGTTTCACGTGTGTGTGCTCACGATTACCATAGTCACGCTAGTGGGCGTCCTCTTTTGGAAGATTCCTCTTTTTTTGCAGAGTGAGAGACCCCGCATATCGGACGTGACTTGCTCGTGAGTCCCGTTCTCATATGCACGAATTAGATATTTTTTTTTGTAGTTCATCAGGATCGACTTCTTCTTCTTAACACACGCGATTTTGAAAGCAAGTAAAAGTTTTGGGTATTGTCGGCTTATTCTTTAACGATCCACTTATTTCATCGATTATTGCGACACATTTGTTTCATGTCGGCCGACTTTGACGAGCTGCCGACACAGAGGGTGCGAAACCGACAGGATGCCCCGGATCGGAAATCGTGTCGGCATTTTTTTGTTCATCTTCTTTCAAAATGTGACGTCACAAATTCTCTCTCTAAAAAAACTGAATTTATTTTTATGACCTTCTTTTTTGCGGGGGGCTATTTCCATCATTTTGTGGAGAGCACATATACACATATAACATGTATGTGTGCGTGACGTCTTAAATCTCCATAACGTCATCCCTTTTCTTCCAATACCTGTGAGAGCTATTTTTAGGAGGGGGGCTTTTCCTTTAAGCAAAGGGGGGTAACTTAAAGGGTCCCCCCTTCTATTTTTAATGATCTTTTCTCATACCTGACTTAGCACACACAAGAATTGCGCAAAAAGGTCAGGTAACAAAAAAAAATTCTAGCGGGCAGGTAGATGTGTGTAAGGCCATATATCTTGCGCACTTTCTTTCTGTACTGTAAAAGAGAAAATTTCTCATTTGTTAAAATTTGATTCCAGATTTATTGATTCCCTTTTTTCACAAACCAACCCCCTCTATTATACACATGTGGCCGACAGGTAAAAGGGGGTGCATGTGGAGAGATACCTGCGCGCACTTTTTCGTAAGAAAAGCTCATTAAGTGAATTATATATATTTTTTTGTTCAACACTTCTGAGAGTCAGTAAAGGTCATCTTCTTGAAAGAAAACATGTTTTGTGACTACATCACATGAACACAAAGAGATAAACGTTAATCGTAATAGACTTGGCCTCTTTTCATCGAGTTATGTAATTCCAACCGCTATGGGGATCGACTTACATGCCTCATGCACATACCTGCCATCTAAATGTTGTCCAAAGGCATGTATATAAATCCTCATAGTGCGTGTTGTCAGCCTGACATGTGAAGCTTTGAAAAAAAAAGTTTAAATTCCACAAAACGCCCACTTTTTTGGGAGGTCTCTCTTCTGCAAAAAAAGACCCATACATTTAAAAATAGATTTTTCATGGTAATGAGTAGAATAACATTTGATTACATTAACTTTCTCTGGAAATTGTCCTCGCCCCTTTGTGAAAGAAGAGACTGAAATCTTTGTTGACGGGTTCATCAAGTCGAAAATAAAGGATCAAATTTATTTTCCTTAGGCCTATTATTCACATCAAAGTCTTCTCACATTTCATTTTAACTTTTTTATTTTTAATACAGGTGGTCTTCTTTATTTTGAAAATGCTAGACAATAGCGATCTGAATAGTTTGTCTTCACTGGAAGACGGAGTGGAGCCGGATTTGATGATGGTCGACGATCCTTGCAGTCCTTCATCCGTCTCTTCTTCTAGTTCATCTAATTCCGTCAGGATCAGAATGAAACCAGAAGCCAGCGATTGCCAATTGAGCTGGACAGAGCATCAATCTCACTTGACCGACTACTTTGACTCCCTCTTCCGGCGGGAAAGCCTTGTTGATGTCACTCTAATCTGCCCGGATCGCACCGTTCGAGCCCATCGGGTCGTCCTCTCTGCTTGCAGGTAATCTAAATTACACTTAATATCTCTCCAACTGACCAATTAACCATTATTTCTGGTCACCAGCTCTTATTTGGGAAGGATTCTTGCTGATAATCCGAGTCATCATCCGGTCATCTTATTGCCGGATGTTGCCGGATGGGAGCTGGAAGCTTTGGTCCGCTTCATGTACCGAGGAGAGATTGAGGGCGTCACGAGGGAGGACCTTCCGGCTCTGATTCGAGTAGCCGAAACCTTACAGGTAAATCATTATTACTTTTTAATGGCGTTTTAATTGCCGTAAATAGCTCCCGTTTTCCAGAGAGAGAAGGGGGGAGCTGGCGATTATAAGAAAGCGTGTGTAAAGCATGACTCGGCGTCGACACCTTTTATCTCATGTTTATGAGCGTGTGAAGGAAGATGATGAATATAAAGCTCTCGTCGTCGTAGTCGGCCTCTTACTGTACATAATATGTATCCTTGTTATTCTTATTTGAACCAAGGCCAGCGGTGCGTGATCTCGATTCATCTAGGGATGTCGTATAAGATAAGAAGAAAAATCTGTTTTGTTTTTGTTTCCGACACCTTGACGAATTTCAAGGAGTGCACGAGAGCGTGAAAATGTATAAGCGTCGAGTCATACTGACATATTGTGATTCAATCTAGCGTGCTCCAGCAGTAGCTTAGCATGATGAACGAACGTTCATCGTCGACTGACCCTACCATCAGTAGCTCTTTCACGTCCCTCACACTAATATCCCAAGTTCCCGTCGATGCGTCAGCATAAATTTTCTCTTCTCTACCGGGAATTCGATGAATGCCGTATTATTTTACACGCACACACTTATGTAATTGAATTATAATAATAGGTGAGAGGTTTAACGACGCTGGAATCGTCGAGACCAAGAGAGCCGACCGTCTACCTCAAAAAGGATCTCTTTGGCCCGTCTTTAAGCGAGGATGAGCATCAGCCGATGGCTAAAATGTCCCGAATGCTCCAAAATGGCTACTCTTTTGATCATACTTCACCATTACCTCGACGAAAACAGGTTACAAAATTGACCTTTTAAATAGTTTAGAATGTACTAAATAAGAAAAATTCAAATTTTAGGCACGACCGAGAAGGAGATCAGGAGATTCAATGCCCTCGACGGAGCCTCCCTTCAAGTCCTTCAGGTCCACTCCGTCGCCCGTTCAGGACGCCCCTGAAGATCTATCTGTCAAGAAATCCCCTCTCTTGGTAATAAAACGTTTTATTCTCATTTTATTACGACATTGTTAATTGATTTTCGTTTTATTATATCAGCAAATGATGAGACAGGAGAGTAGCGAAGAGACGTTCAACCTGACGGACACGAGCCGGGAGGAAACGCCTCTTCCATCAGGGCACCACAAGGCCGCCGATTCAATCTCTGTCCACAGCGACAAAAGCGTAAGTTTTGTATTTTCAACGATAATATCCAGGGTCAATTTACGGCCTTCTCTATTACGCAAAATTGCTCAACCAGCGTCAGCTTCTATTATACAAACATATATCTCTTTCGACATTAAAGGAATTCAGCTTGGCGGAACGCAACAGTCTCTTTTCACCAGGACCTTCTGGCCCATTGATGACTCCCAATTCTTTGCTCTCCATGACGCCCATCCATCATCAATGTAAATCATTTAAAAGCCACTCTTTTCTTATACATAATTAGTAATCTTTAAATTTATTTAGCTGATAGAAGGAAGGGACAGCACAGCGCTCCGAGGGGAGGACCTCCAAGAGCCTGGACCAATGGGGACTTGACGGAAGCTTTGAATCACGTCTGGAACCGGAAGATGACGACTTCTCAGGCTTCCAGGGTGTTCGGCATCCCTTACAACAGCTTATTGATGTACGTCCGCGGCAAGTACGGCAAATCACTCAAGCTGGATACGCTCCGCAAAGAAACGCTGGAAGGAGAAGCTATGGCTCTCGCTGCTTCCACTAGAGGATCTTACAAACTAGCTGCCGCTGCTGCTGCCGCCGCCGCCGCAGCCTCAAAGAACGAGACTGCTAAACCGGCTCCACCTCCTGCCACCTCTACGACGACCAGTCCGTTGGCTGCTCAACCGAACCACAACAACAATAATAATAACAATAACAACAACAAAGAGCCTAAATTGAGTAACAAGATGAATCATTACGGAGAGATGGAATCACTCGGCGGATTCTCAGCTGCTGGATTAACTGCTGGAGGCTTCGCTCCCAATCCTTTCTTGAGCTACTTTTGCGATTTCACCTTCCCTGGACATCACTTGGGCGGAGGTGGTGGTGGTCACCACTTGCCAGTCGTCGTTCCGGGTGGTATGATGGGAAGCAAACGGCACCATAGGCCGATGGAGAAGAAGATTGATTTGCATCCGTCATCTTCGGATGGTAAACGTAATAAAGAGATGCCGGATATGGAGGAAGAAGACGGACCGAGTCCTCCACCACTCAGATTGGGAAATCGCTCTTTGCTGCCGCTGGATCTTCCACAACCGGGTCATGTTTGATTTAATATGAAGTCACATTTTTGTTTCACAAGTGACGTAATTATAAGCTACGTAATAAAAAATTTATAATATTAATAACAAGGGCCTCAAAGAGATCTCGCATTTGTGTGTGTGCTTTTTTTTTTTGGAAAACAACTCAGTATTTGAAAATTCTTTCAATATTCAATAGAATTTGCACAGTTCAGTTTTTTTTTCGGTCGTGTGTGATAGCGTGAAACACGGGTGGAGGATGTATCTCACGAGAAATGTATCTCTTTGTAAAGAAAAATTGAATTCCTCACGATATTTGCGTGCATTTCTACACCAATCTGTCAAAGCACTCTTCTTTTTTGTGTAATTTATTGTACACCTTCCTCTCGTTTTGCGCACTGAAAATTTGAAATACATTTAATAACACAAGAATTGAATGGAATCAAAACATTTCCCCTCAGCCAAATGCCTCGATATTCATCATAGCATGCTTTTTAGGGCACGATAATCAAGACTCGTCATCAATTATCATCATCAGGAAATGTGCGGTCCCCAGGATTCGAACGCGGGGCGCCCAATCTCCAGCCCGGTGTGCTAACCACTGCACTATGGAGACGAGTTCAACAGTGGTCTAATAAGAGTGTACTACTAGGCGACAGCTGATGGAGTAACGAAAAAAAAAGTTTAAAGTGTAGCCAACTATTTTTAAAAACGTAAACTTACAGTGGTTTTAAAAATTCCCTTTTGATGCTATGGAGTTTTGTCGAATGTTAAAGGCTTTCATCAGGCAAACATAGCCACGCTTTGTAGCTTTGATGTTAGCGAGTGTACGTATTATCACTGATCAATGGTTTGCACTTAAAGAAGTCAAAGCGCACTTACAAGAAATACAGCGATAGAGCACGTTTAAATTTGAAGAGGAAGCCTTCATTTCTCACATTTTAAAATCAAATTATGGGAAGATTTGCGCGCTGTCGTGGTGTGTTCCAGAGACAGAAAACGTTGGTCGAACGTAAGCACGTGGTCAAACAGTACGAGGTATACAGTGTAGGTCGTGCGAAATATCAGCGTAGTAATTCTTTTATCACCTCGCATTATTTATATTTTTTTCTAACTTGTTGTGGGAAATCAAAGCTACTCTTGTACAGAAGAGATGTTGGGCATAAGATGCAACAATTTTATTATGTTGGCTTCAGAAATCACTCAGACTCATCATGAAAACATCGTCATCTTAAGCAAAGGTATTATTGTTGATTCAGTCACAACTCCTTGTTAATTTCTCATTTTTTCACAAAAAATATTTAACATTTTTACAGATAACATGTTCAAGCTATCAGATCACCTGCTCATGGCAGTCCAGGGTGAGGCTGGAAATGATAACTCGAGTCATTTTGCCGAATCCATCAAGAGACTTGTGCAATCAGAAAAACTGCAGCGTGGCTACGAACTCTCTCCATCGGCAGTTGCAAATCGTATTTATGCCCAGTTGGCAGGAGCAATTCACAATCACAATGAGGTATATTTAAATTCTTTATTTTTCCAAAAACAGCAGCCTATTAGGTTCTCAATTTAAATCTATTTCTCATTCACTTTTGTACCCAGCGTCCGTTCCAATACGACTCCATTACGCTGGCTGGTTACAGCAACCGACCAGGTTCGGAAGATGGCCCTTTGCTTCTCTACCAAATGGACTATGCAGTTGAATTCAATAAGGAAGTAATCCTTATGACTACTCCCGATTTCGTTACTCACGGATTTGAGTATTGCGATCCCTTCATTCGCCATCATTACCAGCCCGATTTGACGATGGAAGAAGCCTACGAAATCGTAGAATCCTGCGTGACTGAAATTCAGTATCGTTCAAAATCCTTCTCTCCTGAATTCGGCGTCAAAATTCTTGACAAGAACGGCGTTCAAGACCTGGAAATTCAGAACTTGTCCGATTTTGAGCTCTAAATTGTAGACTATATTTAAACCTCATCTTTTTCTCCTTCTTGTCTATTGAATTTTTTCAAAAACGAAGCTGGAATATGTAACCAAGAAAATACATTGATATATAAGCCTTATATTTTTGTACACATGGAGTATAGACATGTACGCCTAGCTAACCCGTAAAATAGTTAAGTAGATTGAATAAGATCTATACATTCCCACTTATGCCAATGATGACTTTGCATTGCATTATTTAAATGCGGTTTGTTCATTTATTATTGAAGTTTTTAACAAAAGAAAATCACTGATATTCAGCGTTGAGGGTTCGCCCGATAATGGATCGACGAACTTCGCTCGTGCCGGCACCGATCTCGTAGAGTTTAGCGTCACGGAGGTATCGCCCAGTTGGATAGTCGTTGATGTAACCGTTGCCGCCGAGAATTTGAATAGCATCCAGAGCCATCAGCGTCGCTTTCTCAGCTGTGTAAAGGATGATTCCAGCACAATCTTTATTGCTCATGTGGCCGCGATCGCAAGCCCTTGCGACGCTGTACAGGTAAGTGCGGCACGCATTAAGGGTAGTGTACATATCAGCCATTTTGCCTTGAATGAGTTGGAACTCGCCGATACGTTTTCCAAACTGCTTGCGGACGTGAGCGTAATCAAATGCCGTGTCACAGCACGCTTGCATAATTCTGTGAAAAGTTTCATGAATTAATATTCTAAATTGAATTTATAGTAGTTTTGATTATACCCAACAGGCCCTGAAGATAGTACCAATCGTTCTGATTCCAATCCACTCTGTAAAAAGGTATAAAAATCGTTGTAATAGCTGCATGAATTTAGAAAATTTTAAATGATTTATACCATAAGTACGTAAACACCATTGTTCAATTTTCCCAGAACGTTGGATTCAGGAACTTTGCAATCCTCAAAAATGAGTTCGCAAGTATCAGAGCCTCTCATGCCGAGCTTATCCAGTTTTTGAGCAGTGCGGAAACCGGGCATATCCTTCTCGACGAGGAAAGCTGTGATACCATGTTGAGGTTTAACATCTTTACCGCCCGTCTTGGCATAAATGATGAGAACATCAGCATTGGGTCCGTTGGTAATCCAAAATTTGTTTCCATTGAGAACACTAAAAGAGATTTTCATTTTTAATATTATGAAATGTAAGAAATTTAAAGTGAACTAGTTTACTAGTAGTCGCCTTTCTTTTCTGCTTTAGTCCTCATGGAAACGACGTCGGATCCAGAGCCTGGTTCGGACATTGCCAAAGCACCAATATGGTCCCCAGAACACAACTGTGAATACAAATAAGATATACAAATCTCATAAATATATATGTTAGAATATATAAAGAAATACCTTGGGCAAATATTTTTTTTTCTGCTCCTCTGTTCCATTACGGCTGATCTGATTGATACAGAGATTGGAATGGGCACCATAGCTCAAACCTACAGCTCCGGAAGCTCTGGATATCTCTTCCATGATGATGCAGTGGTCCAGGTAACCTCCATCACTGCCACCATATTCTGACTTTGCAGTAATACCTAGTAAGCCTAAAGATCCAGCTTTCTTGTAAAAGTCCTAAATATTTTTTAGAAAGTCCAAAGGTTATGTTTGAAGGGTGGATTTTAAATATCAGTATGTGTGTCATCACCCTTATGTCTGCGAATGTGTTGGCCTTGTCAATCTCTGTAGCTTTAGGTGCCAGTTCCTTCTGAACAAAATCAAACACCGTCTTTCGCAACTAGAAAGCCCGAGATACAAAATTTAAAACTGCTCATAAATCATGATTTCAACACTAGACATGTACTTACTTGGATTTGCTCATCGGTCAAGCCAGACACGATATCATCGACTGGATAGTGTTGCATAAAGCGTTTGTGTTGTAACGCTCCAGATGTGGGTAATAGACCCATAAATTTGGCAGGTTGACTGCATCTTTGACTTGTTCTCAGAAAAGATCGACAAATAAGAGAGCTAGCCATAATTCGTGATTTCTTGTCGAGAATTGAATTGTAAAACTTAAGACTCGAGAAAAACAACTTTTACCCTGACGTCAATAACAGTTCCCAATACATAGTTTGAAACCGGTTTCATAGATGGCGTTCAAGGCCCTTAGCTATCTTTGAAAAAAGGAAAAATCGGATTTTTATACACCATCTATCACTTTGTATTGCAAAAAAAAACATAAGGCAATTATTTATAATACAGGAATGCCTCTACACGATGAACGAAACAAAGATACAACCCAATAAGCAGACATTCGACTCGGTTATGTGATTCAAGACAAAATTGATGGTACAAACAAACCTATATGTATACACAATATTGTAAAACCAAAAATTCTCCGCCGTGTCACGTCCGGGTGCAATCGAAAACAATAGATGGGAGGCACACATTCACACAACAAACAAACAGAAAAAATAAACAGACATTCCAACAAAAATGGTTACGACAATGAAACGAGATGGTGGAAAACAAGCATTAAAAAAAAAAAAAGAAGTCCTGTTTTATATATATTTACACGCTCGCGGTTTTCAATCAAGAGGGAATGGTGCTGTGTCGAAAAAGAAGGGATTAAGGATTTTCTTCTAAAAAAAGACAAAAAGAGGATTTTCGTGCTCCAAGGGCCTCGACATCCGCATATTTAAGCTCTTAACTCCTTCTTTCTTTTTTTGTGTTTTATATCACTAGACAGGTCCCGTAGTGTTCCGGGGGATCCTTTTGTGGTCGGAGTATTATCCCATAAGTATAGCATTATAAGTGAGAATAAAGAAGACGAAATTTTTTACTCATTGTTTTCCAATCGAGTGGCAGTTTTTTTCAAATCTTTCTTTAATGCGAATGTCAATTGCAGTAGAAACACACTTTTTTTCTGATTTAAAAAAAAAATGAAGAGGGAATATGAAAAAATGTTTTTCACACACGCACACACACACACAAGGTACAGCTGAAAAAGAGGGGATGAAATCAAAAAGAGGGGCGTGATGATTGTCCGCAAATAATAAAAAAAGAGAACCGCACACTCACGCGAGAGAGAGATTTACAAAACATGTACAATGCCATAATTTCCTCATTTTTTTTTTGCTGGGGATTTTATGTATATAAAAACAGACAGTGTGATGAAGTTTTTTTTTCAAAGCGACATTTAATTAAGAAATTCCCTTTTTCTTGTGTTGATTGGCACGCGAATATATATCGACAGGGATGTAATAAGGGAATAAATTTTTTTCTAAATTTTGTCTGAAAGTGCAAAATTGGTGGGGTTGGGGGGACGGGCAAGACATAATTTTTTTATTCGTTGATTTTACAAACGCGCAAGTGTTTTGGAAATAGTCCTTTTTTTTATAAAGAAAACATTGAAACTAAATTAGGATGGGGGGCTGGATGTAAAGAAGAAGAAGGATACAACAATTCACGCAAAAAAATATAACAACAACCCTGTTAAACCTGAGGTCTTCTGCACACAACAGACGGCGGAGCGAAACTTGATCATTTCCAGCTGCATCCTTGGCACTTTTTCTAAATAAATTAATAAAAAAGATATTAAAGATAAATTCGAATTTAAATGAAAAATTTGAAAACAAATTACCTTTATTATAATGGGTGTCTTTTTCAAGTAACGCTGACAATGGCGTGCGAGTTGCCCGTCGTCTCTTTGCCGATGCCCATTCCGGAAGAAGAAGACTTGCCGTCTTTACCTCCGCCGCTTCCGCCCGTCGTACTGCACTGACCCGTCAGTTGGTTCACGCTCAGCGGGTTGTTCACATCGTGCGGATTCGTTCCGATAGGGTGCCGGTGAGGTCCTCCTCCTCCGGCAAGTCCAGAAAGAGGCGGATGAAACATTCCGGATGTGTGGTGATGGTGATGATGATGCGGATGATGATGGACATGGTTCAGGTTGCTACCGGAAGGTGGAGGTGGGGCTGGACCAGGGCCCGGAAGCATATTGTACAGGCCGAAAGGGAGTCCTCCGCCCAATCCGGAAGAGGAGGCTGAGAGGATGTTATTGGGCCCTCCGCCGGAAGAGGAGATGAGGGACGACGAGACTTTACTCATCAGGTCGTGGTGGAGGTGACCGTTGCCGTTGAGGAGGGCTCCTGGATAGCCGCTTCCGCCACCCGTTCCGGCGGAAGATGGAGTCGCTGGTGAGGGGGTCAGAGGGCAAGGGGATGCCAGACTTGTCGTTGGACTAGGTAAGATAGCCGGACTGGCCAGTGAGGATAAGCTGCAGCCGGGACTCGAAAGACCGAGATCCGAGGCCGAGGTTCCGTTGCCGTCCTCGTCCTCATCCGCAACTCCGCCTCTTCCTCCTTCACCGTCAGAGTCGCTTGCGTCGTCGTCATCGTCGTCAACTTTAGAATCAGGTGATCTAGTCTCTCCGACACTTCCCGCACTGCCCAAATTGTCCTCTGAAATGGCCTCTTCATCCGCTCCATCCATATACCGGATACACTTCTTCTTCCGCCTATAAAATGCAATAGATAAAAAATTTAAATTCTCTTTCAACTACGGGGGAAAAAATAATAAAATATAAAACCAAATTTGGTAAAAAAAGAGAAGCCATTCTAAATATAACAAAATGATAATACTTAATAGGGGGCTGTGTGTAAACAGAGTCTGACGACAATAATCAATACAACAATAATCATGCGCAACATAATACAGATAAAAAATTATAAATAATCGGGTAGGGGATGATGATAATAACAACAAAATATAGCCAAGAAGAAAAAATAACGAGATGTTTGCACGGCAAAAAATAGTTTTCAACACCTTTTTTTCATGAAATTCTGTCGTTTTCCTCCGGCTTCTCTCGGCACAAAAAACCAAACAAAAATTTAAAAACAGAAGAAATAAAAATTGGCGATCTTGGGACTTAGAGGTTGACGTAGGTGGGCTCTTGTGGCGACATCTGGGTAGCCAGAGAAGCGGCCGTCGCAAGAACAGAGTCCTCAACGGCCGAAGAGAGGTCAAATTGCCCTCCAGCTGAGTGATGATGTTGATCCACAGCGGCCGAAAGAGCCCTCTGTTCAGCAGAGCTCACACTCAAATGACTAAAATGTTCCAGAGAGAGGCCGGAAGCGAAATGAGCCGCCATGGCCCGGTAGTTGAACCCGCCTAGATCCATCCGGGCAGGATCGTTGCTGACGCCGTAAGGAGCGGTTGTAACGGCCGCCGGAGAGGCACCATTCATTCTCCTTGAAGAAGATGATGATCCTACGGATGGAGTCGGAGGAGTGATGGGCTGGACAGCCGGCTGACTGATGCCGGAATCCCTCGAATCCGTTCTCGAATTCCCGGGGCTTTAGTGTGTGTGGCAACGTTGTGAGGAGACAGAAAATACAACACATTTTTCATAAAATCCAATAGGATTAAAAAAGTGATCCAAAGATTACAACAGGGATTATGATAGCAATAAAAAAATCCTGATGGGGTTTTACCAATATTTTCTTCGTAGTAACAAAACAAAAACAGATAAAAAGAAGAAGAAACAGAATTCAAAAATAAAAAAAGAATCATAAAGGCCGGGCGCGTGCCTTATTATTTTTTTCTCTCTCAGCATTTTGTGACGTGCAAACACGCGCTTTTTCCCCTCAACACAATAAAATGGAAAACACAAAATAAGGAATTTCAAGGAAATCTCGACTAAATTAGAGGAGGACCATCAACACAATCACAAAAACATAAAAAAGAAGAGTGAAAACGGGTCCAAGTGAATTTCTTTTTTCTCTTTTTTTTTCGTTAACGATTACACACGTGTTTATGGGTGTGAGGACATTTCACTGTCTTAACTTTAATCTCAGCTATTTTAAATTAAATTGAATTTTATTTTTTTACCTGCACGGTTTGCACCATTGACTTTGTTGATCCAGACCATATCGCGCTCTGCATTTTTTCATATTGTTTCCTGAATTCGTTCCGATGATAGTAAAATAAAAATTAGTTGAGATTCCTTTAATAATAATTATTAGAAAAAAGAGATTTGGAGGGTGTATGCGTGTGTGTTAGTTAGTGTGAAATAAATGTGTTATCCTTCGTGTTAATATTTAGGAGATGAGGAGAGAATTATTAAAAAATAAATGAATAGAACTAAAAAGCAGCACATGCAAATAAGCCAAAGCCCAAAGGAGAAAAACACAGGTTTCAAAAAAACAAATCACACAAAAAATAAAATAAAAAACAAAACAATTATTTTCATAATTTCAAAAAGAGCTGTGGCCATTCAGTATTGGGGGCTGTTCTGCAATAATAAAAACCCGGACATGTAGCTATATAGACATATAAATATAGGTGCTATATGGGCCGCTTATGGGGTAAAAACAAATAAAAAGCGAGACAAATAAAAAAATGAACAAGGTGCAAAATAAAAATTTTGGTGGGAATCCTGGTGTAGTGTGTTGTTTCTCAAAAGGATCTTTTTTTTTTTGGTGGTTTGGGGGATCTATTTAAGTGGATGGATGGTATACCTCCGGCCTCGCTGCTCGGCTTCTCCCGTCTCCTCTTCCGCTTCTTTCCCTGGGCGTAATTATCTCGGGCCGTCCAGCCGGGATGGAGTTGCATGTGCACCTGTCTCTCCTTACGGGCCAGCTCGTAGTATTTCGATTGCTCCTCTCGACCCAGAGCGTGCCACTTTTTTTTTTATATAATTCAAATTTTTTTTCGCGCCGCGCGAATATTCAGAGGAATATAGGGAGGGACAACACAATGGGAGGGTAATAAAAACAAATCATAAGAGAGGAAAGAAAAAAAAGGAAAAAAGAGAAAAAAAATTGATTTCGGTTAGTTATTATTGTCATCCCATTACCTAAATAAGATTATATCATAAAAAAGATAATAGAGTTTCCCGTTATAAAAAAATAAAAGAGAGAGAGGAACAAGCTGCAATACTGGGCCGGCCAAGCTGATTTTGCGCGGAGAGAGATATAGATTTTGTGTGTTTTTGTGAGTGAGAGAGAGCAGAGAGCAGAGAGAGAGAGAGAGAGATGGATATATCGTGGCCTCCAAGAAAATACCTCCGTCGGCTGCCTTGTCGCGCTTGTTGCGCCGCTTCCGGGCGGCGCCGGATGCGACGCTGTCCCTCATGGTCCAGTTGGGATAGAGCTGCATGTGTAACTGACGCTGCTGCCGGGCCATTTCATAATATCGGGATTGTTCCTCCCGACTCAATGTATGCCACTTTTGATTCAATTATCATTTGGTGGAGAAATAGAGGGGGAATTTCGAAAATTGGGAAACAAAGTTAACGCAAATGTTTTTCATAAAATAGGGTCTTTTTTTTTAAATAATAAAATCCCGTAATAATGGCCGGTATAATATGATTATTATTATCCCCACAAATAAAAATGATTGAAAGAAGGGCTTACCCGTCGACCGAGGATCTGATTGATGGCGGCGCTCTCCTTGAGCGTGCACTCGGCCACCACTTTGGCCCGCATCTCCTTCATGTAGAGCATAAAGGCGTTGAGCGGCTTCTTGATGTGAGGTTTCTTCTTTTCTACTGCTTTAAAATCAATCAAAAAATCTTAATTTAAGATCTATATTATTGTTATAAATGATGGAATTGTACCTTGAGAGTTGTTATTATTGTTGTTATTGTTATTATTTGACTGGGCAGTAGACTGGCTTGTGTTCGACCTGGAAGTCCCATCTGGCTGTGTTGAATTGGAACTGCTGGACGCCTTCGAGTCGTGTCCGCTCCTTAAAAATAATAGTAAGTTACATCAACTGTCCGCTAGATGGTCTTGCCCGTTCCTCTTTGTATGCTAAATAGACTAGAAGACAGACACAAAAGAAAAGAAGAAAATACCTGTGATTCTGCTCGTTTAGTCCCATTCCAGGCTCCTGTTTGACCCCAGGGCCGTGATGACCGATGGCTGAGAGTGCAGCGGCCGTTGCTGCCACGTGACCCGGACTCATGAGCGAATGATGCGCGCCCGGATGGAGGCCCGGATGCGGCAGCAAACTCGGCGAAAACCTGGAAAAATTCAAATTGCATCGTCATTTATATAATAATACATTCTCTCATGATTATGTGGAACGTCTAAAAGGAAGTGAATTTATATCCATCTGGCTTTTGTCCCGCACAAAACACGCAACTACCCGTAGAAAAAAAAAATTCCAGATCACCAGTTTTTTTTCTCTCTCCTTTTCTTTATTATTATACAACAATGTTTGTTTGTTGTGGGTTTGAATATCAGGAAGTGATGGATGTGCCTCGAAATATAAGAAGACCTCCCCCCGTGAAGAAGAAGAAAAAAAAATTGTCGCGTCATCTTGAATGTCTGGCAACGTATTAAATTTCCTCATTTTTTTTTTCTTCTTCTCATGATGATGAAAAGGCGTGGTTTTTTAGTTAGTAGCCTCCATAATTGAGAGAATAAATTCGATCCACCTTTTTGTCATTACATACCTCGGTAAAGAAGCTGAGGGCAGTTGTAATCCGGCCGGATAGGGACTGCGGAATGCAGCTGCTGCGGATGAGATCGGATACATGCCACCAGGATTGTGCCTAAAAAAAATATTTATTTAAATTAAACTCAAATAAAAGAAAGAAAGATGCTCGTTAAAACTCATTTCTCGAGTGGAAACAAGCGTGGCGTGATGATGACGGACGCTAGGATTAATCACGCTCCCTCTCATCCATTTCTTTTGTCTGAAAAAATATAAATGAGAAAAATCTTACCAAGAAGTCATCTGGGCCATTTCTGGACTCAGCATGGGGTAAGGATTGAACTGGGTAGGGGCGAACGGGTACATCGACGGCCGAGGTAGACCTGTAAATAATAATAATAATAATAAGAATCGATAAGCTTCAATTTCCTCCAGCAGCACTCTACTCATCATCGATCCTTGGGAACAAAAGAGAGAAGGGAGCGTCAAATATACATCTAGCAGCATCTCTTTTGTGTTGAGTAGTAGTAGTAGTGAAACGTGTGTTTGATATGGAGAGCGTCTCCCCTTTCTACTCCTTTTTTTAAAGGACACCAAATTTGACGCTGTGCTAAGCACACAAGAGAAGAAGGATTCAAATAAAGCGTGACGTCAGTACTCCCCTCTACGGGAGCTGATGACGATGAAAAAGAAATCCCGTCGTGTCATCTGATCCCCATCTCTCTCTCCCCAATCGAATTCGATCAGCTAACAGCCGTCATGGCTGTTCACTTTATACATTTTGAAATTAAATCCCTTTTTAAAATGAAAAAAAAAAGTTCACTGTGCGTGTGGGGGGCGCGGTTGAAAGGAGAGATCCTAACGCTCTCATTTCCACACACAAGGATCGATCCACACACACATATATTTAAATATATACTACTCCTCCTTCTCAACGAGGCCTTGATGACAGTCATTGAAATATATTCCGGAAGACGTAGCAGCGGATGAGGCGGTGTCGCGGTCGATGACAATTCTAGACTTAATCATAGTGTGTCTCTTACCCATAGCTCCGGCGGTTTTAGGGTCCAACTGGTACGGCCCTGGGATGCCCATGTGGGCCGGAGGCGGTTGACCCAACGGATCTGCAGCTCCCGGATAGAAAAACTGGAGCGATGAGGCGGCAGCCGCAGCGGCCGCTGCGTGGTGCGCTCCCAATCCCATCTTGTTACCCTGTAAAAAATTAATAAATTATTATTATAATTCCGGCCGGAAGCAACGCATTTTATAAACAAAAGAATGATGTATATATTTTGTTTGACAGAGTATAGGGCACTTATGATAAAAAAGGGGTTCAAGTTGGTGTATTGTATCGCATCAATGGATGTCGTTTGTTATTATTGTTGCTACATGTCTCACAATAGAGCAATCCCCCGGTCCAGTAAAGCAAAGCAGCTGCCGTCCTCATCATCCGAGAGGAGGAGGGGAGATCCTACTCTCAGATAACGATCAAATAGTAGAGTAGTAGTACCAACTTTAGAAAGAGAAAAAAAAAGAGAGCGATCCCAACAATGCAATTACTCCATGTACGTAGACTGGCGCACGCGCCGGCTGTGTACTTGTGCACAACACGCCCACTCGCCGAGTAAAAAAAAAGTAGGATCTCTCTCTCTACGATCCCTTTGATCTTCTACATCTGCATAGGCAAATGCGACTGACTTATTTCGTCCGAAAGGGACGCCGCCGCCGCCTTGATGGCAATTGACAATCTGCTCTCGTTTCTCTCTCTCTCTCTCAAAGGAAAGTAGGATCAATACTCTCTGCTACGAACAGAATTCAATTTGTGAAAAAAAGAAGAAGACTTGGGATAGCTGATTCAGCAAGAAAAAAAGAAAAGATGGCGCTGGAAGGATCGATATTCACAATATATATATGAGAGTGTACGCTCCAAAGGATCGGATGAAAGGAGGTGAGATAGAGCCACTTATTACACACCCGGAAAATTGCGGATGCTGCTACTTCTTCAGCGGAAAAGGAGGAGAACCAATAAAGGGAGCGGGAGCCGACCAATCGGCACCCGCCATAGGGGCGTGTCCCGGGATCCACCCCCTTTGCCAGCGTCGATGAGCTAATCAAACATTCGCGGCACCCATCTTGGATGCTGCTGGATCTCAGCCGGCGGAAGAATCTCAACCATTTTCCTTATAATAATGAAAAAGCGAGTTCTGTGGCATTACGCCACGGGCATTTCTTTCCTTCTCGGCCGTGACTCGGGAAAAAATAGTGGGGAGAAGGCCAACACTGTCACGATTCTTCTCCTTCTACCCCACACAGGGTTGAGAAGAAATATATAAAAGGATTTCTTCTACCTGGGAGAGAGAGAAAATGTACCGACTCATCCGAATCGTGATTTATGCTCGGCCGGGAAAAAGGATGCATCAGCAACATTTCTTGAATGGAATTGAAAAAAACAGCGTTGCCATTTTAAAGAGAGGAACACGCACATGACCAATTGTTCGTGTTGAATTCTCACATCCGTGAGGAACAAGTATAAAAAATTCATAAATCACTTCCGGTCCGTGAGGTGAAATATATGTAGTGCACGTGATTGGGACCACCTTTTAACACAAAGTCCAGTTTTCTTTTTTATTATTCCACTCTCTTCCTTTAGCTATTCATCATTTTCCTCCCCCAACTATTGTTCAAAACTCAAGGCATTTCTTTTTTCCAGGAAATAGAGAAGAAGAATAAAATACAAAGATCATTGAAGGTTGCCAAGCAACGGCGATGGAGCGTGACATCAATACGAAATGACAACTGAAAATGAAACAAAAGCTAGCACGTTGGGTGTTCTCGTTTATTATTTTTTCTCTCTTCTTCTACTTCTTTAAGATAATGATAATCCACCTGCGCACAACCACTAATTACAGGTAGCAGTAGTAGAAAAAAAATTCCCTTGTTAGAAAGAGCCTAAAAATGGCTGCGGGGGGCTGGTTTCCGTTCTCTCTCTACGCAACACACACACACACATATACAATAATAAAAGAGAAGAAAACCATTTTATTTTTATGCGTTCTGACCCTTTTTTTCTCTTTCTTTTTCTCTCTCTGAGCATGAAAAACACATTCAATTTAAAGCTCCCTTTACTTACGTAATTACACGCACAGGACTTGTAATGAGACTCTCTCTCCACTTCTTATTTTTTTATGATTGAATTCAACTGCGATTCTACATCTCTCAGTGGGGGTCCTTTTTTTAAAAAATTTCCCACCACAAGTCAATTAATGCAGAGTTACCAGGACAACTACTACTCCACCCCGATGTCGTCGTGCATCACACACAAAAGAGAGAAGCTCTCCATTATTACGACGATAGAAGAGGGGATTAAATGCAGTCATCAAGTGCGTCATGGAGAAAGCCAACCACTAATTTTCTACTAGGATATAAATCCTATTTGTCATCTGCTCTGATAGGATGACATAATCCCTCAGGATCGATCCTTTCGGTCAAGAAAAAACATGATATATATCTAAGAGAGAAGAGTTTTTGAGGGGATAGATCATTAAAACAGATTCGCCACGGACGCTCGAACTTGAAGAGGGGAGAGACCAATTGAAAAATAAAATTCTCCTTCTTTCTATTTTTGTTAGATATATATAGATGTCCTTTGAATCAAAAGGGAGGAGGGAGAAACGCGTGCCTAATCAGTAGTTGTGACACAGACAGACAAAAAAACTACTCTCTCTCGAGTTCATCCGCGCAGATGGAAGCGGATGATGAGGACCCCCTGCTACTCGATCCCTTACAACAAAAAAAGAGGGCGAAAAACTTTTGAAAATCCTTGATAATTAGAAAAGGATTTTTTTTTTTCGTAGACTCGCGCTAATTTCAACATCTCTCTGAGGTGTCAATTACCCTGCTAATCCAAGATGATGATAAGATAAATCCCTAAAAATAATCCTGATGTCATTCTTTTGTTTTAACAAAAAAACGAATCTCTCTTGAGAATATACATCATCGGGACTAGACATTCAACAGTGATCCATCATTCCGTTGCGGAAGCGGTTAAAGGGTCAACACACATCTATCAACAACAAGGATTCTCTTGTAACAATACCAGTTACAACACACAAGAGCTGATTATCATGTCAACACAAAGAGGGCTTTTTTAGATTGGGGAGGGGGATCATATTCATATAGTGTAACAATCTCTCCCCTTCTATTGTGACAAGGATCGTTTATGATTCCCTTCATAATCCTGACCGCGCATATAAATGATATTGTGATTATGCGGCCCACCACCACCACCCTTTTTCCACTCTTCACACTCGATTGAATCCGCACCATTTCACGGGCGTTTAGAGTTGAGGTACGGACGCGAGTAATTTTTGAGAATATAAATCCACCACGTCGACTTTAATAGCTCGGGTGAAATTTCTTTTTTTTTCCGTTAGTAATTTTGGAGCTGGAAAATTTACGAGAGGGGGATCTTGGCATCACGTGGGCTCTCCATCTCACGTTTGGGGGTCAAATTTACGCGTTTCAAAACTCGTTTTCAAGTCAGAGGAGGAGGGAAAAGGAACACCCTTTTTAAACTGGCCATCAAAGAGGGGAGAAAAAAAAGTTTTTTCTTGAAAAGAGATTTTTTTTTTTCACTTTCATAAAGGAATTTTTCTCTATGTATAGGGGAGAAAGAAGATGGGGGAAGATTTTTTTTAGAACCCAGAATTATTCCAATTTGTATATATAAAAGTGTGTGTACGGAATTTGTTAGAGGCAGCAAAAAAAAGTAGTAGCCCTAGAACTCTCTCTCTCTTGGGCCTGACAAACATTTCGAAACACATACGGAGGGGGGTTTGTGTGTAAATATTTAGACTGACAGGTACGAGACGTCAACACAAGATGGCACCCTACCACACCGTGTATAAACTTCGGGGAGGGTCGAAAATTTCTTTTCTCGCCCTGTACATACACAAAACAACTTAAGGTCGTCTTGTTTATGCCCCCCGAAAAAAAGTTAAGCACATGTGCCCCACCCTTATAATTTAATAATATAGAAATCTCTCTTTTCTTGTTAGCCAAAGTGCTAAAAAAAAGTCCATAATAGAAAAGAAGGCACTCCAATCCAGGAGCCCTTCCGGAGAAGGGGCTTTTCTCACACACAAAAGAATGAAGAAAAGTCGTCGCCGTAGTCGTCCCTGGGAGGAGTTATATTATTCCTTCAAAGAAATATATATATATATAGAGTTTGACCAAGAGAAGAAAAACACGTGTTTTGTGTCCCAACATTCCAGCAGCCCCCCTTCTCTCTCTCTTTGAGGGTAGAAGAAGAGGTCGTAAACATGTCCACTTGGGTTAAGGTTTTTCTCTCTTGGGCAATACGATCCTCTTCTTCTCTTCTTTTAGCCCCCCATCTCTTGGAATGCAACAGCAGCGGTCATTTCCCAGTCCTTCTTTTGGTCAAGAGGAGGAGGAGGGCTCTAGGGGCCACGCCCCAACCACTATATACGCAGGACCTACAATAAAAATCCCTCTAAAGTGAGTCTGCGCAGAAGGCACAGTTTACGCCTCCTCCTTTTGTATGATGTGTGGCCTCATGAATTGGCAAAAAAAATTAATTTTAAATAATAGCTGCCGGTATTACTCCCGAAAAAAGATCCCTAAGTGGCTTATTCTCGTCAGGTTTCTTGTTGTTTCACTCTTAACAAGTCATCACTCCGGTTTTTCTACCCTCTTTTGATGAGGTAAAAAGGATGCCGCCGCCGCTGCTCGCGCGCGTTCCTCTCTTGTTTTGATAACGGTGTGCGCACGTACCTCTTTTTTTACAGGTGCCGGCTACTACTACCCTAACTTACCGTATCGAATGACCGTATTTGCCCACCCTCTGTAAAAATCAAAGCTACTTTCTTATACTTCAAAAGAGAGATCCATCAATGCGATTAGGAGATCAAAAAGCCCTTTTTTTCCGTGACACCCATTTAGCCGAGGCGACGACTTCACAGACGACTAGGCTCAAAGAGGGTGTGAGTTCAAGAAATAGTAATCATATCCTCGACGTCGTATCCTTTGAAGTCGACGTCTTTTTGATCCTTGCCGACACCCCCCAGTAAAAAATGATGACAATAAGCCGGGCAACAACAACAACATCCGGATGGATGACTTTTTTTTTTTATAGGCTTCACTTTCCCCTTTTTATTTAAAAACTTGATGGCTTCATTTTTTTAAATACACACGCGTGCGTTGATTTCCCTAACAATACGAGTTGTGTGGACCAATCGTAAAAACCACTGACTTTTGGGGTCCAATAAAACCCCATTGTGTTCCGGCAACGTGATTCGTTCCGCAAAGTTCACGCTCGTCAACCAATTTGTTTCTTTTTTGCGGTTTCTTCAAGCTAAAAGGCGTGATTTTCAAAAGAAAAAAAAAAGAAAGCTTTAGTGACCTTTTATAGGAGGAGGACTCGTCAGATTAATTAGATAAACCAAATCAATAAACATTCCGGTGGAACCGGATAAAGTGTTGTTTTCCAACAGAGCGCATCGGCGCCGGTCACGCTCCCTCTCTCAAAAGTAGGAGGAGCTATACGCGTTGATGATGGTGCATCCCACCTGTTACACGGTCATCACACACATGAAAGGATAATTCTTTTTTCTCTTCAAACAACGAGCTGATGATTTATTAGTATATAATACCACACGGGATGGATCCTATCCATCACAAAAGCCCATATCGTCCGGAATTCTTTTTTTGGGGTCACTAACGGAGTTTTTTCTCTCTTTATTTTATGATTCTTCTCTCCCCCCTTTTTTAAACAACAACAAAATGTGGCAGATTGTTGTCAAACTTTAACCCCCCTTCAATCGTAAAAATTTATATATGAGGAGAACCAGTTTTTAAAGAAATTTCTAGGGTTGACAACATTTGACAAGCGCAAGATTAATAGACGACCGTGAATAAAAGTTTTACATTATTATTGATTGGGCGGCTGCTTACTCACGAAGCGTGTTCCGCTCCCGGTTTTCGGAGAGAGACAAAAGACGCAATTTGGCACTCATACGACGTTCATTTTTGTCCCACACAAAATAATGATAAAAACTTGTTTTATACCAAAGACATTTTAAGTATAGAAAAATCCAGTTTTAGGCGGTTATCAGGATCTTTTTTTTTTAGAAAGTCATTCAATCCCAATAAAGGATCAGGTGAAAATAGTTACATTTAAGTTCAGTGAACTTGAAAGAGAAGAAGTAGAAATGGCGTGTTTCAATATTGACACCCATGGCGCCACAGTCTGACCCGCCAGGAGGAGAGTGTGTATACACAACCAAAAAGTAACGAAGACCAGAGAGAGAAAAAAAGATGGGCGCGCCACTGATAATAGCCCGCGATAACAGCACGAGTCGAATATATATATTTTTCTCTCTTTTTTCTTCTTCTTCTTTTTCTTATCTTCTTCTCCCCTCTTTCTCAACGGATTTATACTACAAGACCTTCTTCTTCCTACAGGTGGGGGCCTAACGCCGCACGGATTTACGTTTGACGATCTCGAGCACACAGCTCTTTATATATATTTAAAAAATCCCCTTAAGGTGTGACCTTGGTACCTCTGGAAGAAAAATCCACCATTTTGAATACGGAATTGCCCGTAACAAGGCTTCTTCTTCCCACCTAGAGAAAGAAATGTTTCGTTCTTTTTCTCTCTTTCCCAAGCGCTGATTAGAAATCATCTGACCGTATAATCAAGTTTTCAACATAAATCTTTCACAGAGAGAATGGAGGGATGAAGAAGGAGATAGATGAAAAGGAGGAAGAAGAAGAAGGGGCGATTCCAGTTTGTTCAAGGATCTCTCTGTGTATGTTGTGCCCTGCCATTCGTCATGATAAGATCACACACACAACCCGTCCGACATTTCTTTCTCTCTCTCTACTACTAGAAAATGAATAATCAGCAGGTCATTTTCGAATCCATCAACAAGAGGTCACGGAAGCTCCTCACACAGGTGGATTGGCCCCTCATTAAGATGACATATCCTGAAAATCCTCAAGATCCCTTGAGGATATTTGCATGATGTACCCCCTCGAGGGAAAAGAAGAAGATTACAAGGACTAAAAAAAAAGAGAAGCCCCCTTTGAAACCGTTTCTAATGTGTCCAAATATGACGGATTGGATGAGCTTGTAACAAGGAGAGAGAGGGCCTCAAGCACGGTAGGCTACCTGGGCAGCCCAAGAAAACAAAGTGCGACCTTAACGGCCTAATTGCGTGAGCCCAAGGAAAAAGAGAAAAGAGATTCAATTTAAACAAGACACACAAAGGAGGAGGGAGAAGAGGAAGAAGAATGTTGTCGGCCATCTTGTTTTGACCCCTTTTTTCCTCTCCCTTGAGGCGATTTGACCCCTTGGAAATAGAAGAAGAAGAAGAGAGACTCCACAGGGCGTCCAGCAGGACAAGATCCGTCAATGGATGAGGGGATCCAGCCAGTGTCACTGAGAGAACGACAGGAGGTCTTCTTCTTTCCCCCCTTTTCTTAATGACTACCAAGAAACTTTTCCAAGACGATTTCCGCCCACAAAAAAAAAAAATTCAACTAGAGCTACTTTCACACCCCTAGTCGACTCGAATGTCATGGAAACCTTACGTTTTTTTCCCGCGTTCGCACAAGTGACCGTATTTAAAAACTCCCCCTCTCAAAAAAAAAGATATTTGACCAGCCCCCTTAAAAATAGAGGGGGGAAGAAAACATCAATTTCTCGCCTCAAATAATCATAAAAATAAAGAAAAGAGAAAATGGAAACATCAACATACCAGTGCGGCTGCCATGCCATTGTAGGAGTAGGGCCCCATGAGGTATCCCATGTTGAGCGGAGGGGCGTGCGGCGACAGCGACTCCAGCGACCGACCTGCACGCCAAATCGTGAATCATAAATTCGAGAGCAAAGCGTGTTGAAGAGAGACCCAACGAACCGTTTCCCCCTTGCGGTCGAATGATGGTTACGTATTAAAGTATCCCCAGAGAAAAAGAAATTAAACAGAAAAAAAAAACTGAAACAATCTCCCTTTTCCGGCTGTAATATTTTCCCAGTCGACCGCAGACGAAGAAAAACTTACGGGTCGTAAAATGCAATCAGCCCCAGAGAAGGGGAGGACGACTTCTGTTTAACATCATAACAAGTGTGTGTGTCTTTTTCTTACCAAATAACGGCCCTGGTTCAGGCCGAAGAGAACTCTTGCCCACAAAACTCTGTCCAGCTTTGCTCTGCAAAAAATAAAAACAAACAAATTAGTTTAAAACGCTAGATGGCGGGGGCGTGTACAGCACACAAAACTCCCGCCAAGAAAAGTGAAGGAAGGAGAAGAGACGATGAGATGAAAAGAGAGGAGAGAAAAAAGAAAAACATGCTCCCGATTTAGCTCTTTTTTCCAAGCACACCCCGTCGGGTGTTTAGCAGTGGCGCCAGTCCGACGACAACGACGAAGACGACGACGAAAAAAAAGGGGGAGAAGGAATAAAAAATTTGTTTTGGAATAGAAAAATTCTTCCTTTTTTTTTTTGTTTAAAGATGGGGTCAGGTGGATTGTCAAGTTGAGAAAGGAAAAATGGCGAACCTGTGATTCTCCTTCTGTTATGAGGCTTGACTTGTCCTCTGTTAATGAATCCGATTGTCGTTCTTCGGCGATGAGCTTCTTCTCTTCTTCGCACTCTTCATCGTGTTGGAAGACTTTGACCTCGTCGGCGTCACCCATGTCGTCACCCACGTCGCTGCTCCCACCGCCGTTCACGTGCGGCATCTCTCTCGGGGCGTCAATGGCGGGGCGCAACAAGTCTTCTTTCAACACTCTTTCACGCAATGATGATGAAAACACACTGAAAGTAATCCACGGTGAAATATAAATATGAGATGAATTCTAGTCTTGTTTTGTAAGAAAACGCACAGCTTTCCGACGAAGGCGCGGTCAACACGGAACGGCCATCTCGGCTGGAGGCCCAAAGTCAACTGGCCGCTAGTAGTCGGTGTGTGTGTGCTCTGCACCAGCACAGTGTGAATGGGGCGCGTGGGATGTAGTGCACTCTAGCGGCAGATAGGAGCAAAAGCCACCGGCTTCTTTCGGCAAGCGGCGGCGGCGGCAACGGCACAACGAGCGGGCGGCGGTAGCGCTTGGTCGGCGGCGGCTTCGGCGGTACCTCTGTGCTGTGTGTTGCGGCCTCTCTCTAGCCGGCACTAGTACACACAACACACACCGTGTGTTTTCCTCTTTTTTCACTAGCGGAGGGTGCCAGAAAAAAAGGACAGTCGGGCCCGGTACGCGCACGCCCAACCCCACTCCTCCGGGCATCCAATCGGTGGCCGCCGCCCCGTGGCTCATGCGCTCAGCACCGGCCAATCGTACTTCGGTCGTGGCACTCAGCGACCTCTATCTTAGAAAATGTTGACTAAGGCCCTGCGGGGTGAATAGGGGGAGTGGCCGAGTGCCCACTTTGTGAGTGTGTGTAGAGAAGGGTGGATTTAACAGAACAAAGATGGTAGGAAGGCAAGACGAGAAGACCAAATAAAAGAAGTAAAAAGCCAAGGGTGGATATTCGGCCACACTTTTTTTTTTTCAAACGGTGATAAAACTTTTCTTCTGAACAAAAGAAATAGAAAAACTTCTCATTTTACGGACCGGGGCCTGACTTGTGTGAAATTTGGCGTAGAGTAAACACCTTTTATATATGAATGAAGCATGCTCTCTCACCTCGTTGGCTAATTTGATGGATTTGACACGTTCCGCCACACCGCTAATGAAAAGCCATCAATCAATCGAAGGCCGGACAGCTATCAGTGTCCATCTCATATCAAAACCTGTTTTCCTTGATAGCTGAATGCTCCATTTCTTTTTTAAATGTAGACTTTCGGGACCGGATATTTATTCATTCATTTTTTTTCTTTTTAGTTGTTGTTTTCTTCTTCTTTCTCCATGTGTTTACGCATACGATGTGTGTGTTGTCCAAGAGAGAGAAAAGTGACAACAAAGCAACAGGAATGTTGTGTATACATAAGGTGCGCTTCTCTTTTTTTCTCTCTCTCTTGTGCAAAGGCCAGCTGGCCGCCGCTGGCGTCGTCTCGTTGCATCCCAAACAAGATTGTCTGATAACATTATCAGTCACACAGGTGATTCCTTTCTAGCTCTCGAGAGAGATAATCAATGTCACGCGATGAGACCCTCCGACGAGCTCCTGGTCATAATATTTGAACGAATAGTTACCATATCGTCTCACAGGTGGCCCCACTTTCAAGACTCGTGTAATGATCATTGTATATTTATTATATATTGTAAAAAATAACATCAAAAGTTTGGAAACTTTTTTTGGAGTGCCAGAGTGGAATGCTAACGTATAAATAAAAATGGTAGGAATCTGTCAGTCACGAACAGAACAGAGGGAAGCTCCATGAATAATAAGGAGGTGCAGCACGGTTATTTTGGGATGAAGGAAGGAAAAGAAGAAGAAAAAAAATGGTCGAGCAGCACATGTCGTTGTAAAAAAGCTCCATCATCTACTTCTTGTAGACGTAGCTCTCAGCACCACCACGTCCGAAACCTGAAATGATGAAAAAAAAACGTTTTCACGCTACATCGAGCTCAATAAATAACATTCTCTGTTGTGATTCAACCGCAAATGACCCCCCAATCATTCCGACAATAAAAAAGAGAATTGTTGATCTATGTGATAAGGAAAAAAAGTCCCTCGAGGAGAAGAAATTATTCTGTTGATGGACTTACCTCCCGGACCGAAAAGGGCCGAGTAACATGGTTGGTTACAGTAAGGCTTGTTCTCGTGCTCAGAATGCTGTCGGAAAAAAATTAATATATAAGACGTGTGTGTATTTATTTTGAAATGTGCTGTTGTTGTTATTACCTGGCCTGGAACCAGAGTCTTGTTACACTTTTCACACTTGAGACAGGCGCCATGCCAATCTTTGCCAAGTGAAGTTTTCCTCTCAGCTGTGCGATAAATAGAAAAACAAGAAACATAATTAGCAACAGCAGCAGAATACAATGGGCATATAATAAATTTCACGTTTTTATTATCTCTTTCACCTGTCAAAATTCATCTCTTTCCTCCATCTCTTTTCTCCTTCATCTCTTTCTCCTTCATCTCATATCATTCCTTCTACAAAAATGGAGTCTGATTAGTGTAAACCTGTTTATCTCTCTTTTCTAAATAGCACTCTTTTATAATTCGAGTTTGTGTGGCGCCACTTGTATATTTGAAAAAAGTTGGAAGGTCCAAACATGGCTATAAAATAACGAAATCCCTATTTTTTTACGATCATGTGTGCGCGGCTAGCGCAGCAGTTGTCCGTCGTAATAAATTGATAGGGGGCAACAGCAGATCTCGGGCTTGTCAGACGCTTTAGTGATGCTGCCCATTTTTATTTTTTGATGGATGACGGAATCGTGATAACGGAAAATAATATCTAGTGTTGTTTCGACCAAAGGGGAAAAAGTCTCTGAGCACAATGGAGCGATGACATCAACACTATACAAGCGACACGATGACGCATACGGGCTCTTCAAGCCAAGAACCAAAACATGACCGTAAAAGGCTAACCAGAAATCCTCGATCACGTTCTTTCTTGTACAATCATTAATCTCTAAAGAGAGAGAGAGGGAAGTAAACAGAAAAAAAAACCATCTCTCTCGGACGTTATCTTAAAACTGAATCACGGAATGGTACCTAGACAGCACAGAAAATAAAACGACAGGCACACCCAATAAATAGCCTCTTTTTCCACTTACCAAAATAGACAGGTTTGTCGCACTTGGGGCAGTTCGGCATTTTAAGGGAATGAAAGTAACGTTCCGTGCTCGTGCAGCTCAGATGACAAAAGCCGGGCTGAGAAACAAGCCACGTCTCTTATATACCCAGTGTGAACACACCCTTTTTGAACCTACGGGGGAGCGCCTCGGCAACCACTGATCTCAGACTAGGAAGGTGACGTAACATGTAACATTTTTACTGATGAGGTCGTTAACCCAAAATTACCATGAAATTTTGTGTATTTATCGTTCCATACACCAAAAAGAAAGAAAAAAAAACATGTTAAATCAGACAAAAAAAAAAAACGGAATGCGTTACACTTCGAGCGTGCGTGAGCCATTAAGATACGGGACCAAAAAAAAAAAATCAAGAGTTGGGACGATTGGCGATTTTGGGAGGATTAAATGGGGAATCTTCAGTTGTAACCACCACCGTATCCGTAACCAGGTGGTCCAGCAACAGAATTAAGGAAAAGCTCGATGTAGCGGTGCTGCATGTTGCATTTGTCCTGTAAAAGAGCGTATAAAATTAATATTTATTGCTGCATAAATGTAAAATGTGTTGTAAACATACTCGACCCATTGCTCGTACTGCGTCATCGTGCGATGCAAACTCTACATCCGCTTCGCCAGAGGCCCGGCCGCCTTCGAAACCAATGTGGATAGCGACAGGAATAAGCGGGTGGAAAAACTGTAGAAAGATAAAACAATTAGATTTATGGGGAAAACAAAGTTCGGCACTAATCGTTAAGAAAATAAATTCATCAGAAGTCACCAAAAGAGTTAAGATCATTGATTATCATTGGTCCAGACACTGTTTAAGGCATCACTTGAAATTCTTTATGAAATATAGGTAAGTCACTCCAAAGTATACCTCGGCAATATCATCTTCAGTAGCCCGGAAGGGAAGTCCTCGCATGTGGATACGGTGGCCGGATCCATCTTCTGGGTAAAGAGACTTCATCGGACGTGATCGCTCGTAACTAGGTTCCATGTACCGTTGCGGGCCACCCCCCATTCCCCAATGATCACCGCCTCCTCCTCCCCTCATGTAAGGCTCATCTGAGTTCAAATAGATATTTTAAATTCAATGCTGACCTACAAATGCTAAACAAAAGAAATAAATACCTCTACGACGCATTTGACCTCCATGTCTCATCGCACCTCCTCCGCCTCCACCACCGAAACGGTCAATGTTCCGGTCATATGGCCCAGGCCGGCCTCCATAACCTCTTCCACCACCACCACCATCGCCTCCATATCCACGACCTCCGTGATGGTGACCACCACCACCACCTCCTCCATCTCTTCCACGAGCCATGCTAGCGGCTGCAGCTCGGGCTTCGCTCATCGAACTGCGGAAAATCTCAATATACCTAAATCATAATGCAAAAGTTAGTATCATTCAAGACTGCGAAGTGGGCCAGATCCGGCTTTGAATAGAAGAAAAACGAATCCATCTTCATCAGCACATCCAAGATGGCTATTTCTTTCCACGAGGCCTTTCCCTCCTCCCACCCTTTCGAGGGGATGATGGACAAGTTTGAAGGATGACAATAAATAAACAGTAAAAAAGGCAGAAGAAACAAAACCAAGAAGACAATTTGAAAAATTATGAGGGTTCCGTAGATATTCCCACCTGTGCCCGATTTTTTCCTTGTGTTTCTCTAGAGCCCTCTCAGCCACCTCTGACCGAACGAATTGAACATACGCCTCCCCAGTACTGCGCCCGCTGTAATCGCAAGGTAGTGTGATGCCCGAAGGACAAATCTCCAACCCTTTCAATACATACATAAAGATTAAGTCGTGCGACCCGTTTGTAAGAGGCCAACACCGACACCAACACAAATTCAACTAAAAAAAAATTAATTAATGCCCAGGGTGTAGAATGAGACATCACAAACCAGTGAAAAACTGGGCAATCTCCTCCTTAGAACAGCCAAAAGGAAGGCCTCTGAGACGAACAAAACAGTCATCATCCGTTGAGGCGGACATGGCACTTGAAGGACCAGAGCGTTTCACCATCCATTCCATTTCGGATCGTTTCGACCGGAAAACTGCAAAGAAAATATATATTCCAATTAATTACTTGATTTTCCAGAATTAAAACGTGAGAAACAAAATCCAATATTTCATCAGAAGTCACCAAAAGAGTTAAGATCATTGATTATCATTGGTCCAGACACTGTTAAAGGCATCACTTGAAACTATCTCAACTATACAAGATTAAAAAGAAATGGTAGACTTATTACCTTCAATGTATCTTGGGCCAAGATGCTGGTTATGCTTCTTCAGGGCTCGTTCGACATCTTCAGCACTGGTAAGCTCTAAATACCCCTCTCCAGTGGCTCTTCCTTCCCTTGTGTACGTCATGTGAATGCCATCAGCACCTCCCAAGATGTTTGCATCCTCTGCAAAATGGATCATTCTTAGTTAAATAAGAGTTTTAAGATTTACTATACAATCTTACTGAAAAAGTCCAGAATATCTTCATTTGTGACAGCCCATGGAAGCCCGCGAAGCCTGACTACAAAGCCATCTTCCTCGTTTATCACCGGCTCTGTAAGAATATTCATAATTAGGAACAAGAAATTTATCAAACTTATAATGTTAAAAGGTAATCGAATTCAGAACCATGCATGTCTAAAAAGTTTGATTGATTTCATTAAGCAAATTTTGCCATCAAACGACAGGATCATCATTTTGTTACGGGAATTAGAGAATAAATTGAAATACACACCCTGCTGTTTGGAATCAATGGTCACAGTAACCGCCTCTTCTGCCATTTGACAACCTGTAATCTGGAGGGAAATGAATGTTTAGATTTTCGAATTTTGGCTTTAACTAAAACTAAAAATTTCTAATGCTTTTCAGAGTCATGCATGTCTAAATAATTGATGGTTTTCATGAATTTTCAAATATATGATCATCATTAAGCTATAGAGTAAAAAGTTTTGCTTGAAATAATTTTTTTTACCTTCCAATATTAGGTTGAAATCCTTCCAGATAGCTGAGTTGTCACCTAGAAGAAATCAAGACTGAGGTTAGCTTTACATTAACATGGATTAATATTAGAGTAAGTAAAAAATAGTTTCAGAGTCATGCATGTCTAAATAATTGATGGATTTCATTAAATGTCAAAGATGTATATCATCATTAAAGGGAAAAGATTATTCTATGACTCAATTTACCTTACTATGTAGAAGCTGAAATCCTTCCAACTAATTGTCACCTGAAAAAAATTCAAATAAATCTTAAGCTTTCTGGTTACAAACTAAATTAAATTAAAAAGTGTAAAAAGCTGATCAGAGTCATGCATGTCTAAATAATTGATGGTTTTCATTATTTGTCAAAGATGTATGTCATCATTGTAGACTACAGAATAAAAAACAGGTTACAATTAGATTATATTTTTACCTTCCAATATTATAAAGTTGGAGGCCTTCAATCTGAACTCGTCACCTGTAAAAATTCAAAAGTTTAGTTCAGATTATATGGAACGGTGGCAATTGTAACTTTCAGAATAATTCACAGCTTGGCACTAAGATTGCAAGTAGCACATATGTCAGATTCAACAAGTTTTGTACCCTTCACAGATGTTAAGTGAAAAACAAAAAGGGGCTCAAAAATATGCAAATAGGAGAACGTGACCAATCTGTAAAAGCCACGCGTTCAGTCACAAGCCCCACGATTCTTATGGAAACGCCAAGTTGGAACATATATACAGCCCAGGAATAACCATTACTTTAAATTGCAAACTAGGGCATGACATCAGTCATGATATCATAAATGTAGTCTACTTTCTGAATATAAAGCACGAAAAGAACGCTAAAAGTTGAACCTGATAAACTTGACATAAAAGGTTTGAAGTGAAAGCATTTTTTTGCTGAACTTACCAAATTTTCCTACCCACGCCGACAAGTGAGGAGAGAATGCGTATGAGTTTGCCCCAAACGTCAGAGCCGGCCAAGCGCCAAGCGGAAGCCACCTACGCTGAACGATCACACATTCAAACAAATGTTTAAATGCTACAACTACTTTTATAACTCGATTTAAAGCAATATAATTTTATTTAAATATTATCATTATTCATATTTATAATTTAAATAGCTAAATTATTTATTTTAAAATTTATTATTTCCGAAAACTCACTATGAGAACGGACGCCGATATCACGCGCCATCTACTGTTCAAATTCAAGGCTGTTAGTACTTTTTCGGTAATTCTATATTGATGAACCCGTTTTTACCTGCGCCGTCCACTAAATTAAAAAAGTAATTAAAATGAGTGAAAAGTTGATACACGGAGAGATGCACACAACCTTCTTACATTTCACGGTAGAATCAATTTAAACAAAGGACTGTCCAGCAACCCAGCATGAATTAAAAAAAAAAAAAGCGCAAAAAGCAATTTTTGATCCGGATAATCCCGAGAACAAAGAGATCAACCCAGTCCCTCTTTTTTTCTTCTTATCTGTCAACGTCTCGAGAACTTCTACGCGTAATAACAGCGTTAACCACGAAAAGAGAGAGAGAGATAGCCTTGGGGACTATGATACCCGCAGGAGTAGCAATGGCGCCAGGTGTGGTGGAACGGGGCGAAATTTCAGCCGGGCAGTTGTTGGAGAACCGTCGACCAGTGCAATCGCGCGTCTTCCGTTCTCCCCAAACTCTTTTTTGTTTAGTGGTTGCCTTAGCGACCGTTTTGTGTTGTTTTCTCTGTGTGTATTTGTGTACAACAAGACTTTATCGGATATCCTAAAACTCTTTTTTGTTTTATATAATGACACATCATCTCGAGTGATTACATCATCATGGAGTCGTCATCATCGGGAGTAGACGAGAGTGGCAGTAGTCTTCAGGATGTCTACAACCAGCTCTTGCAGAAGGAGCGTGACCTGCTCCTTGCAGCACAACTTGGCAAGGCTCTACTTGAGAAGAACGAAGAACTCGGTTTGCAGAATGAGAAAATGGCAGAGGATTACTCACGTCAGCTAGAGGTCAGCATTTATATTTGTTGTGTATCTGTCAATACTTTTTATTTTAAAAGTCTTATCGGGGCGTTGACGTCACCGCGTGTGGACCGAGGAAGCCGTACAGAGTGCGGTCACTCACGACAGTTACACTACTGACTCTTTTTTTTCTCTAGATGTGTGGCTTATTGCTCTATTTCTCTTTTAGATGTCTGCAGATGATAACCAATTTGATTTTTATTTTTATTTTCAATAAATGGTTCTACATGGTCAGCCAAACGAGGGGTTTAGAGAGTTCGATACCGCTCGATTCATTTTAGAGCGAAAGCTAAAAACAAAAAATAAAACTTTCCCTTTTTTTTAAACCCTCAGCTTCCTCTTTTGTTCTTGTTTATTAACAATATACGAGATTTCTGATAAAAATGCGTGAAAGTCCATCGTTATTATGAATTGAGCACGAAACGTCCTTCACGAAATATGACTCATAAAGTCATTGAGTAAACATATTGAAATATATATCAGGTGGTGTGTGCTATTCATGTCGAGGTTCTGTTCCAAAAAAGTGGAGCTCAGATTGAGGAAGATGTCGGCAAAGATTACGCATTCCAGAACTACTGCTGGCTGCTGTTTTATAGATTCCATTCTCGGTTTTATACGTATCGTTGTTAGAAACGAGGAAAGATAGCAGGTGACTTGTTTCTCCCCCCACCTTTCGTGCAGTGCGTGCAACCGCGGGAGAAACAGAATCACTCGAGCGTGATCGTCCTTATTCTCTAAAGAAAAAACCTTTTGTGTTATTATTGTTGTGTATGTATGCCTACCTCTTTTCTTCTTTTTATGTAACCCTCTAGTATCATTATAATAACGAGAAGAAGACACATAAATTAAAGTTACATTGTCGATCCTGTTAGGCGACCAATTTTTTTTTATAAACCGACCCACATAATAGAACCGCTTCCGTTTGAAAAATGTCGATAACCTTTGCAACCTAACCTTTTATATATTTTTTGGCGATCCAATTTGATTTATTGCAAATCCGTCGTTGATGTCACGAATTTTCTTGACCTATTTAGAGGGTTATATTCGTGAGAAAAGAAAATTATTTTTTTTTAGATCGATTTCCGGCGATTTGTCCGTCGGAATTGGGTCCTCCTGCTGGTTCGCATCCGGCATTACCAGACGTTCCCATGAAACACTCCTAAAAATGACGTAATCTGCGGTACTCTTGAGATGTCGCAAGCTGGTTCGCCCAGCCTTTTAATATGCAAATGAGCCGAGAGCGTGAATCACGACCGAATCTTTTTATTTTTTTGCCGCTCCCGCGCGTGAATCGCATCGACGACTTTGTTTCAAAATTCTATAATAGAAAGCTCTATACAACAAATATTTATTCCATTCGGGAATTTGCATCGGTCGTTCACCGCTATGCTATCCCGCGTGAAAAAAGAATTTTCTGTCTTATTCTTAGATTCGCCCCGCCGAGTTTTCTCGTGTGTATGTCATTTCCCTATGTTAAAAAAAGGAAATATATATCCCTCACGAATTCACGATCAGGCAGCTGCAGCGGGACCCGCACACGCACTGCTGGCCACACTGATTTTCTATCTCTCACGCTCTTAAAAATAAGAAGGATCCTTACTAACCTCTCTTTAGTTTTTTTGCCGCGTTCCGGGTGAAATGGCATCCGCCGGAAGGACCTCCCCTTTCTTCAGGTCGTGTCCATATAATAAATTGAGAGTCCTGTGCCCATCCAAGCGTTATGCACGTGGAAAAAAAGGGGCGCAGGAAGTCATTACCGTTAACTTATGAATTGTCGTGAATCCTGAAAACAAAAACTTTTTTGTTGACCTCCAACTGACTTTTGTCGCAGAAAAGTGAAAGGATATAAAGATATCACGAAAAAATGCTTAATTAAAGCGTGATTCGGTCACGGAATTTCCCGCTTATAAAAGAACAATTCTACGACTGCCAAGGTCTCGTTCAAAATGTGTCGGGCGGTTCTTGTCATTTTTCTTTTAAAAACTTCCGTCAAAAAATCATAAAAAAATATAAAGGACGTAATTCATTAGTATCATATTGCAGTCATATAAGGTTTTACGAGTGTTAAAATGTCTTTTGGTCAACTGCAAAACCGCAAACTTGTGAAAATTTATAATGATAACAACACAAAGAGTCGTCATCCCGGGAAAGTCATCTCGTTGTCCCACGCTATCATCACCATTCAAGACGATCCCAACGTCACTTAAAAAAAATTGTTGAACAAAATAGGTGGGAAAGTAAGGATCCCAACATTGTGTGTAATCTATTTGAATTTGTTGTATAATTAAATAGAACCGCAATTTCCCAGCTGTAGAAGTTTAGTCTCCTTTTATCTTACGTCATAAAAGTATGGCAATTTTGTCATCACGCGATCTCGCGACAGGGCGGCGAACTTTTGTGACCGTGACGATTATTATTTTTCGGACGGAGAAAATAAATTTATAAAAAATTAGTCAAGGAGTTCAATTGGAGCGAAATCGCCTTTTGTTTCGGTCGTTATGGCTCCCGCGGTACTCACGGAGCCGGAACTGCACCCCACTTTCTACACGTCTCAGCCAGTATACGAGCTTGATTTCCGTCATAGAGTGAAAGCGATCCTGACCTCTATCCTGAAATCTTAATTCCGAGCATAAAAATTAATAATATTCAAAGGGAAATCTGGTGGAAGAAATCTCTCCCATGAAATATGGGCCATTCAGGATCTCCCTAAAGTTTCAAAGTTTTAAAAAAGCAGTACTTATAAGAGTAGTTGGACCGTTAGAGCTAATGGGTCTAATTGAATCTTCTCCTTTTGACTAATGGAGGAAAGAAATGGGTGCGCGTTCCAGCTGGTTCTGACCACCACAGGTAGGGGGTCCCAATTGCGAGATAAATGGATTTCACTTCATTTTCTTTCCAACTTTTTTTTTCGTAGTTGAACGGTTCACCGTTATAATACAAGTTCTTATTTGACGTTTCGCTCGAAAGATTCTAGCGAAACGTCCCATTTGTAGATGACTTGATCCGTGAAAAATTATGTATTATTATTGTTATTTGTAAATAGATCCTGGAGCAGGAGAAGCACATTCTGCGCCGGAAGCTGGATGCGGTTGAAGGCGAATATGAATCCAAAGTTTCCGAGCTTCAAGGAGACGTTGATAGTCTCCGACGGGCCTTGGAAGAGCAAGCCGCCAATGTCAAATTGGCTGAAAGGCAAAAGTCGTCCATCATTACGCAGCTGACCGAGCAGAACCAACGGCTCACGGCTCAGCTCAAAGAGGTATACCTCTAATAATGATTCCTTAAAAACCCACGTATGTGCTAAGAAAAAGAACCGTTATCTAATGCTCTCTGATAAATAAAATTTAGGCCATGAAAAATGAAGAACAGCTGACTTCACAGCTTCAAGGACTTCGAGATCAATTCACTTTGAGAAAATCTAGTCTCCAGGATCACGTCGGTCACTTGGAAATCATGAGAGAAGAGGTAAGACCTTAATTGGACCGGATGACGACGTTATGTACTCTTAAAATGGCGATAGCGTCATTAGGGCGTTGCCGATTCCATTTCCAAAAAAAAATGACTCCATTCCCATTTTATAAAATGAGTTGTTAACCTCTTTCTTCTTGATCATCATCAAACTAATAAAAAAATGCATTCCATTGTTCTGGCAGGTGTACAATGTGTCTTATGAGGTCATTAAGATGTTGCCAATTCGATTAAACACACATACAATAGCTTCATTAACCTCATTTTTAACTTTCGATTAAATGTCCTAGATCTTGATGTTGACGGAGAAGAAGAGCGATCTGGAACGAAGGATGCAGCACCTCCTAGCCGAACGGGAAGGACTCACCTCCAATTTAGATGAATCCTCGGACAGGATCGTTGGATTGGAACGACAGTGTCAGGAGCAAGAGATGCAGCTCAGAGAGACTCATCGGGAATTGGAGGAACTCCGATCCACGAATGGAGTGCTCTGCGAGCGGCTGGAATCCGTCACTAGGGGAGCATCCGGCCAATCGTCCTCTTCCGGCGGACCTGTTATTTATAATCACAATTCATCCCTCTTAGCCGAGATGGATCTATCTGCTACTAGTTCGGGTCACGGCTCTTCGTCCAGCAGTCCCAATTCTCATGCCGGCCAGCAGGATGACATCGAGATCGACGACATCGAGTGCGACGACCCTCAAGGGGAGAGCTCCCTCTTGGCGGAAGAGCAGAACCACAAGGTATATATTAATACCGTTGTTTTTACTATCATTCGTGACACGATGACTCATTCATTAGTTTTGGTCACGAAGATGGGTCTTAACCATAAGAACCGCATAACAGTTTTCTCTCTCTTTTTTATGTCAATAATAAATGGAGTGAAACAACCTTCTCCTTTTTTTTATCTAGATGAGGCAAGAGATGATGGATGCCTGTCTCAGCCTCCGATCCTTGGCGGAATCCCTTCGTGCTCACCGCAGGAGAGCTTCTCTATCTTTATCATCCATCACAACACAGTCCTCTTCCGGCGGCAGTTCTTCATCCGCACCGACGAGTAATAGCAGCAGCAGCAGCACGGATCAAGATAGCCTACCTCGATTAGATGGGAAGCAAGAGGTAACCCCAAAGATCGATGAATCATGAAATAATGTACCATGCCCCCCTTTTTTTTATTTTGGCCAAATTCTTTTTTGGTGGTGAAAGCCGTCTGCAATGACGGCCTCTCGTATTACCAAATACATATACTTTTTGAAAGTGTGGGTGGAGCTGTTAGAAAAAACTGACGATCCATTTCTTTCCTTCTTTCTTTTTTTATTTCAGCCGGGCGTGTTGACTTTTTTGGTCAAGGAGATTGACCAACTGGTCCGGGCATCCGCCTGGTACCAGATGGATGTTTCACAATGCGAAGCTTGCGGCCGTAGTCCCGGAGATATCCTCCAACTGGAATCGGAGCTTCACTTAACTCAAGAAGCGGCGGATCGGCTCCAGCGGCTCCTCAATGACAAGACAGAGGAGTCGAAGCGACGCGAGGAGGAAGCTACCTGCTTCAAAAACCAGGTATAATGATGTAACGCGTGTCTGCCGTTATCTACGCCCTCATCAATTATCTTTAAATATTGAGGACAATAACCAAGAATTGGTTAAAGTTTTCTATCGATTAATGCTAATTTTGATGTCACAGTGCACGTTGAAGGACGTGGAATTGGAGGCGGTGCGGGACGAGCGTGACACGGCCCGTCGGGACGTGCGGGACACGCATTTGGCCAAGGATGAGATCATCCGGAGAGCGTGGGAGGTGCGGGACCAGGCCGTCGCCCGTAAGAATGCCGCTGAGATTGAGCTGGCTCGCACCAGGATCGACGTCCTTCAAATCAACAGTCAACTCCTGGAGGCCATCCAGCAGAAGGTCGAACTCAGTCAACAGCTGGATCAGTGGCAGGTAAAACATCCGTCCATTAAAGTCAAAGAAATTCTATTTTGAAATTTACGACTTTTAATCTTGAATTGAAATTCCAGGTGGATATGCAGCAGCTTTTAGACGACCAGATGAAGCGCAAACTCTCTAAACAGGAATTGTTGCGACAGATGGCGCAACAACAACATAACCATTCTTCGTCATCTCAACAACAGTCACGAAAATCCACCTCAAGCAAATTCCTAGGCCTCTTCCAGCGATCCTGAGCTTTATATAATTAATAATGTAAAATTGTGTCTTTCTTCTTAAAATTCAATTATTATATTCTTTAAAATGCGCACATTATTATACATATACGTTTTTCTTGTTTTGGGTTTAAATAATTTTCCCGTTAAAAAAGAAAAGAACCGTTGTGGGGGGGCTTGGTGTGTACCATAAAAGGCGGATCTCTAATAATAACCAGAGGGGGAAATGATATCATTATTACAAAATTTTCTTTTTTTGATAATTTACTACATTATGATGAATTATTACAATCGGCATTACGTGTACACGTGTGAGAGAGTGTGTGAATGAAGAAAAAATAAAATTCTTTTTTTCTGTGTAATGCTTTTTGTTGTTGCGTGACCGTGAGTGGGACGGGCGTCTCGAGCCGGAGGAGCTACATAACATCGATTGATAACTGTCTCTCTCCGAGTGAGAACAGAAATGAGAGCGTGAAGGAAACGCGTGGAATAGTATGAGGTTCATCATCATCATCATCTATACTTCCGGCCAGCTGTTACAACTGCGGATGCCATTTCCGCTATTAATTATATATATTCAAGCAATCCACCTGCGCTTCATATTTTTAGGGGGTGGAAGTTGTTATTACCATCACCTCTGACCTGACAGGAAAATAAATGTTTTTTTTAAGAAAGAGAGAAACTTTTCGTCAAATTCACGGGAGCGTGACTATTCGTGCGCCATCTACTGAGAAGTATCTATCACCAGCGGGAGGAAAGAAGAAAAAATTCTCTCACGGTCAAAGAAATAAAATGCCATCTTGTTCATTGTTACAAAATTCGTGTGTTTCTCAGATTTGGGCCGATTCTCTCTAAAAAAAAAAAAAAAATAGACTATAGCTTCACGGTGATCTGACAATACAGCGCCCACCTGCTGCTTCCCGGCGTCTTTTATTGTCCAGAAGACGTTAGAAAAAAAAGAATTTCGTTCTCATCCCGTAATTTCAGAAAGAGTTATGCGTTTTCTTCACATTACACTGCGCAATTACGTTTGCTAAAGAGTCCGGAATAGGTTTGTGCCACATGTCGTTATTGTTTCCGTTTTAAAAACAGTAATTAAGACTAATTCAATCAACTTATATTTATTTTAATTTATATATTTTTTTGAGGTTGGTAAAATTGACAGGTGCGTTCTCACTGGAAAAACGCCCATCACGTTCGAGTAACTAACGCGCATTTGCAAGGACAAAGTAAATTTTAGAGGACAACAAGGTTTTTTGGTTTATTATTCCGCACTAGCAGGAAGATATATAAACAACCACAAAAAAAAACAGATGACGAAGAGCTGTTAAGAAATAAAACCTTTACAACCCTGTGGCCTCTGCTGGGCCCAACTTATTATACATAAAAGTTGATTCAGGTTTTCACCATCAAGCTTTTCACCTAAAAAAGTGGGTTAGTAAAATTACGAGTCGACACCTAATTTCAAAAAGTAGTAGTAGCTCATATTGTTGAACAAAAGACACACGCCGAGTCATATCTAGAGCTTGACTAAATTGTTTACGCGATTCTCTCACGTCGCCCTTGGATGACACTCGAGTGGAACAATGACACGTTATATACCTAACTTATTTATTATATCATAGTTGCTTATCCGAGCTGAGAAAATATAAACATTTAGGGTGCTCTAAATGACCTTGTTGTGCGAGCAAACTTACTTTGTTCAGTCACAGTCCAGAAGATGAACGAACCTTGAGTAAAATACCGCGAGAAAGTGATGGTTTCAACTCACGCATCAATATTAAATAAGTTATCAGGTCTTTTTTTTTTATATAAAAACCGACGAAAACCTTGAGAATAAAGTTACCTTGAAGAAGAATCACTTATATAGTTTTTCAATGAAATACATTTTAACTGCATTGTTCTGCAACATTAAGTAACTATGGAGCGATCTACAATAATAAAAAAAAACAAAAGGATTTCACGACGAAGAGCTTCGTGTGATCCAATATAGAGAATGCAGCATTACCGGAAAAGGCTTATTCACTTTCCCTTGACTTAACATCGCTGATTGCATCACGATGTTATTGTTGCTTGTCCCACGTCATTTGGGCATTGAAGGAGATCTGTTTCTGTATAGGCGCGTTACGCTTTCCTCATTCATAGCGAAGAAAAAAGCGAAGCTTGAATACGTTTTTTTTGTTGTTGCATCAGAAGCAGCAGCATCAGTTTTCTTTTTGTTTGCCTTTTTCCCATTGACTTTAAAACCCCTTGAGCAACAACTCCATCAAACCACAATTTACCAATAGTTTATTACAATTCTTGTGGGCTATAACCGAAAGTGTGCACTGTCAAGCCACATTTTCTCACATTTGTTACGAGAGCTCTTCTCTATTGTTATTCTTCTTCAAGTCTGTTGCAAATTTGGTGAAAAAACAACATTGAATTTCACCATTTTATGACTGTCTAAACGTAAAAAATGACTTCATGTTTTATAGAAATCCATTCTTCCATAAATTCTCAGCAACTTTTGTTAGAAATTTGGTCTCAGTAGTTGGTAGTTAACTTACCAAATATTGAAAAATGATGAGCAGCCAATTTATGATCATTTTGATTATTGGCTCCCGAAGGGTGGCGCAACCGCCCCAAAGGATTATTCTCTGAAACTACCCAAATATTTATAATTAAAATAATAAAGTCTGAATATTATATGAAGCAAATAAATTTGTTTTTCAGGATGTCGGAATAGGAAGAATCCTTAGAAAATCGGGCATATTTTCGGAATGGCTTCTTTTGCTGTCTCAACATTGAAAAAAGCCCTATACGTAATCCTCTCAATTTTCAGTCACGTACGCCTTCATAATGTTTTGTAAGGATCTTTGTCATCGAGTCCATTCAGTTCAAGAGTGAATCATGTCGGAAGCAGAACCTTTACAGCAACAAGGCTACGTCGAAGTGACCAATAGTCCTTCGATTCCTCGCAGGAATGCTGCGACATTAACTTCCAATCGAAGATGGAAATTGTGTCTTAAAATTGGACTGGCGTAATAACAATTTATTTCATTTCTATTTAAACTGTATTCAAAACAAATTATACATTAGGACATCGGTCCTTATTCTCACCATTTTGGTCGCTTTGCTTTGGCTGGGAGTGACCAAAGATAAAGTTATATTGGAGCAAATTGGTGATACTCCACTTCTAAGACTATCATTTCCTATTAAAGGTATAAATTTTCATGATTTAATAAAGTAGATTTTTAAAATTCATTTAAATTTTAGAAAGGAAAAGCCCACATCGTCATTCCAACAAGACAATCCGACCGGAAGTATGGGCCACCTGCATTCAAGAAGCCAAGACGGAACTACGGAATCGTAAAACAATAGAAGAGGAGCTCTTCCGGTTTACCAACAGCACTTCCTCCAGGAATAAACCATCAACATACCACCAGCAAGTTACAACTTTAAGCCCCGAAATGGCAAATTCAACCGATTCCGCCGTTCTGGCGGAATACTCCATCCGGCTCCTTTTAGACAAAGAGAACGTATCCATCTCAGAAATGAAATCTTCAGAACAGATTGCCGGATTGTTAACATCCGAGTGGTCGCACTGCTCATCATCTCGACCGAAACGCTGCCGATCAGAAGATCGCTATCGGAGTTTAGATGGATCATGCAATAACCTTCGTTCACCGATGATTGGAGCTTCCCTCCAGCCTTTCCGGCGTATCCTTCCAGCTGCCTATGACGATCACTTCTCTTCCGGTCGTACAAAATCCGTCATGGGAGACAATCTACCTTTGGCGAGAGAAATCAGTCGCCGTTTCACGGACCATGCGACCACCGTCGCTTCCGAGGACAAACTCTCAATGCTCTTCCTGACTTGGGGCCAGTTCCTGGATCATGATTTAACCAACACCGGATCTACTAAAGGTAAAACTCAATTTTTAAGTTTAATTGATAGTTTTTTTTTTATTTAAAAAATACTGGAATTTAGGAGTTAATGGGAGCGCAATAACCTGCTGCGATCTGTGTAGTAAATGCCGGATGCATCCGGAATGTTTTCCCATCATGGTTGATAGAAATGATCCATTCTATGCGGATAAGGGAGTTCACTGTTTGGATTTCGTCCGCTCCGCTCCGGCGCCTCAATGTGAAATTGGTATCAATTTTCCAAATTCAATTTTCAATCATAAATTATATATTGTATACGTATAAAAAAGATGGAAGGGAGCAATTTAACCAGGCAACAGCGTATATTGACGGAAGCATGATTTATGCTACAACAAGATTGGAGGCAGACATCCGTCTCCGCGCCCACTTTAAAGGAACGTTGCGGGCTAGGCTTCATCATGACGGGCGCTGGCTTTTGCCCATCTCCGCCGAGCCCAAAGATGGGTGCAACAAAGATGAGCTCATCAAACAGAGTCGCTATTGCTTCAAAGCCGGTAATTATTTGTATACATACTTACATAAATATGAAAAAAAAATTGCCAAATTATTTTTTTTTAAAATCAGTTAAAACACATAAAAATAAAAAAATTGAACGTAAAAAGTAAGAAACATAATTTCAAAAAAAGATATTTCTGAAAAAATGTAAAAAAAAGTAACAAAAATAGAAAAAGTATGAATTTAAAAATATATTAATTTCAATTTAAGCACGTAAAAATAAAAATTAGAACGTAAAAAGTAAGCAACATGATTTTGAAAAAAATATTCCTGAAAAAATGTAAAAAAAAAGTTTTAAAAATAGAAGGTTCTACCGAGGGTTGAACTCGGATCGCAGGATTCAAAGTCCTGAGTGCTAACCATTACACCATAGAACCGCTGTGAGGACGCTCTCTAAAGCGGTAGTATATCCTTTTACTAGGGGACGTGCGAGTCAACGAACAGATAGGGCTTACCTCTCTGCACACTGTATGGATGCGTGAACATAATCGAATCGCCAACGTACTTTCGGACTTGAATAAACATTGGGATGACACTAAAGTGTACGAGGAAAGCCGTAGAATCGTTATTGCTAAAGTGCAGCACATCACCTACAACGAATTCGTTCCTTTATTGCTCGGTAAATTTCTACTTTTCCTTAAAAATTTACCGTTTTCTCGTTGTCTTTTTAAACATTCATGATAATTCGTCGTATTTAAAATAATGATTATTACCTGCTTAATTTGTTTGCAGGAGAGCAGCTGACGACCTATTTGAAACTGAGACCACAGCAAAACTGTTACGACAACAGTTATAATGTCGATATTGACGCGGGAATTTCTAACGAGTTCTCTACTGCTGCTTTTAGATTCGGTCACAGCATGCTACAGGTTCTTTATTAACGCTCCACTTTCATTAATGAATTATTTATTGGAGATTGTTTCCTTTCACTTACATTTCTTTGTGTATCTTAGGGATTGGTCGAATTACACGGAGCTCAAGGACGGAACATTGATTATATTCAGTGGAACAAGATTCTTTTCAATCCGTTTGCTCTTTGGGATTTCGGCAAGCTTGACGCCGTAGTTCGCGGCAACGCCGAACAGAAGCCCAGAAAACTTGACACTTCATTTTC
The DNA here is from genome assembly GCA_030141595.1 of Chydorus sphaericus. Lineage (NCBI taxonomy): Eukaryota > Metazoa > Arthropoda > Branchiopoda > Diplostraca > Chydoridae > Chydorus > Chydorus sphaericus. The sequence continues at coordinate 13,041,892 of CM057932.1, read as the reverse complement.
ATCTCAAGTATATTTTTAAATGAATTTTAGATTGCCAAATATACATAATAAATTGGATCTTAGGTGACCAATCACATGTTCCAGCCCGATAAATCCAATCATGGATTCGATCTCTTTGCATTAAACGTCCAAAGAGGCAGGGATCACGGTCTAGCACCTTATTATCAGTGGCGTGAGCTCTGCAACCTCACAGCAGTTAATAACTGGGAAGATTTAGAGCTTCAAATTCGGCCAGTTTCATTCAATGTTCTCAAACAAATTTACAAGTCGGTCTATTTATTATCTGTCAACTTAAGACGAATTATATTGAATTTTATATATTTAAAGGGATTTTAAAGATGTGGACCTTTACGTCGGGATCTTGGCAGAGAATCCGCTGCCGGATGGGATCCTCGGTCCGGTAGGAAGTTGCATTATTGCAGATCAATTTCTTCGACTCAAAATTGGTGATCGTTTTTGGTACGAAACTGGAGACGTTCAACTCCGTTTCACTCTAGGTATTATAAATAATCCTATTTTGAAAATAGTTGTTGGAGTAATAACTTTTTCTTCAAACATACAGAACAATTGAATGAGATCCGTAAATCGACTTTAGCTCGAGTTCTTTGTAACAATGGAGATGCTATGGACGCTATTCAAGTGCGCGCCATGGAGAGCGTCGGTCCGACTAACCCAAGACGAAGTTGTGCCGGAAACGATATTCCGCAGATAGATCTCACTTTGTGGGAAGAAGATGCAACCTTTCCTAACCTTTAGTCCTTATCATTATAATTTTAAAATAAAATAAAGAAAACATCAATTTTAGCTTATGGAAAATGAAAGTTGAAATTTTAGATGGAATAAATTGAGAAATAAATGAGTGTATTCCGTTATAATATGTTGTAGTTAAATAATATGTATATTGATGCTTGGAAATTATTGTTTGGTAAACGCTTAACCGTAGAATCCGTAACCATGGCCGTAGCCGTGTCCGTGACCACCGAAACCGCGGCCGTATCCGTAGCCGCCATATCCTCTTCCGTAACCATAGCCTCGGTGTCTAACAGTATCAATAATATATTCATTAATATTATTACTATATAGTTTCTTAATTAAAGGCTATTACTTACCCGCCATAACCACCGTATCCGCCGTATCCACCGTACCCACCATATCCACCGTAATAAGCTCCCAAATAACCTATTTTAAATTAATTAAATTAAATTATCCACATATCAAATGCAGAATTTATAGGACTAACCTTCAGCAGTATTGAGATCCTGATCTTCCTTTTTCTCTTCCGCCGATACGAAAGCAGCCACCGCAAGGATCATAGCGAAGGCCATAATGACCTGTACAAAATAGTTATTTATAATAGTTAAATTGAATAAGTTAAATAATTGAATTACTTTGAAGGACATCATCTTGAGAAGTGATTAGAGGTATTGCTGAAGAGATTGCAAAGCTTGAACTGTGATCCTTCATGAGATCAATCCTTTACTTTTTATAGCACTTGATGAAAGGCACGTGAGGGGGTCACGGAATAAATAAATCAGTCGTGATGATATGGAAAACAATAGTTAGCCATTATTTAGTCACATCCTTGCTGCTTTTATTTTGTCAAGTTTCCGTAAAAACAATGTAGATCTAATCGACGGCGGAATCGGTTATTGTTGATCCGTGACAGTGACACTTATTGCTCCGATTTGTATCCGTCCGTCGTCGAATTCCTGCTGAGCCGACTTTCTCAGATCC